>JAEOAD010000053.1:15177500-15855000 GCA_036365145.1 Orientallactaga sibirica | reverse complement strand
TGAAGTTTTCCTATTTATATTCCCTTTAAAATTGTTCGTAGTAACATGACACTTGGGAGTGGGGCACATTGTCTCTTGGATAACTGGCAATTTCAATCTCAAATGTTCTACTAGATCTCTACAGTTTTCCAGAGGAAATTTGTGACAAGTTCCCTTTTTACTCATCTTTTTTTTCTCTTTCTTTCTCTTTCTCTTTCTCTGTCCTTCTCTTTCTCTTTCCTCTCTCTCTCTCTCTCTCTGTGTAAACATATTCAGGGAGGAAAGATATAGACTGCAAAAGGGTAAGGTTATAGAAAAATAAATACTACCAATAAAAATGTTAAAGCAAGGCTGGAGAAATTGCTCAATGGTTAAAGGCACTTGTTTGCGAAGCCTGATGGCCTGAGTTCAATCCCCAGTACCCATGTAAAGCCAGATGTACAACATGGCACATGCATCTGGAATTTGTTTGCAGTGACAGGAGGCCCTGGTGTACCCATACTCACTCTGTCTGTGTTTGTCTTTGTCTATCTCTCTCATAAATAAATGAATAAAAATATTTTTTAAAATGTTAAAGTGCATTTGTGCTGGGTGTGGTGGCAGATGCCTTTAATCCCAGTACTTGGGAGGCAGAGGTAGGAGGATTGCCATGAGTTCAAGGCCACCCTGAGACTACATAGTTAATTCCAGGTTAGCCTGGACCAGAGTGAAACCCTACCTCAAGAAACCAAAAAAAAAAAAAAAAAAAAAGTTAAAGTGCATTTGTATACAAATATTTGCACATATATGCATATATTATTACTCATTTGCATTTGTTAGAGGAACATGCTATAATACATCCCAATGTAATAATTTCATTTGATATGCTTAATTTGAAATCTAAATGCAGTGTATCATGAAAAACAGAAAATAAATTCTTTTTCTCTCAACTCACTTCAAATTGGCATCACACTATGTTATGAGTATTTGTAAATTAGGAAAAGTGTGTGCTTACTACCACAGTGCTGATGATGAGTGACAGATATCCTAAGTAGCTCCGTGATTTCTTTCAAAAGCTCAGTTAAAATCATTTGAATCATCTGACTATTTAGTGTGTGAAACCAGCACCATCTTCATTTCTGAGAATTTTAATGGAATGTATGTTGCTGAGACACCTCTCTTTCTGTATACCTCCTACTGAGTTCTGAATTATGTATATTTTTATATTTTAGTCTTTCTTTCTTTCTTTCTTTCTTTCTTTCTTTCTTTCTTTCTTTCGTTCTTTCTTTTTTTCTTTCTTTCTTTCTTTCTTTCTTTATTTTCTTTCTTTATTTATTTAATTTTTTTTCTTTCTTTCTGAGAAAGAGGGAGAAAAAGGGAGAGAGGAAGAGAGAGAGCCAGACATATATGCCTTGTGCCTCTGGCTTACATGTGTCCTGGGAAACAGAACCTGGTTTCTTTGCAGGCAAAGGCCTCAACCAGTAAGCCATCCCTCCAGCTCAAGTTCTGAATTATCTAGTCACCTCCTCATTGACCCATGATTGTTTTCTCTACACCTAATTCTCTGGGTAGTCATATCCTTTCCTTATGCTTCTCTTGTAAAGAAACTGACTGAAAACAGTTATCATGATTAGTAATTTTGAACAGAAAGATCCAGGCTAATGGATGAAAATTACAACATGGCCAGCAACATTCATTAGCATGTGTGTAATATCTTCTGATTCCTTATTCATCCAACTAACAGCTGTCTTTCTGTGAACTTCCCTGAAATCCCAAATATTTTATTCCCTAACAGTGTTTTATTTTTAATACTAATCCTATAATAGATCCAAGAACTAACTCTGCAACTCTAAAAGGCCATGTAAGTGACCTTCTTATATAAAACTGTCATCGACCGCTACAATAAATGCTTTTTCTTCTGTATCTCATTAGAAGATGAGAGCAGGGGATAGGATCTGGGAGAGAATTTGCTGTGAAATGTTGAGTGTGTGAATTTGGATTCCCAGAAAGCCAGAAGATGTGGTGGGCTTCTGTAATCCTAGTGCAACTATGGTAAGAAGGGAGGCAGAGAAAGGAGAATTTCTTAGAAGCTCTCATATAGAGCTATGAACACATCACTCTGCCTTAAACATGCTCGCCTGCCCTCACATGCAAAAACATGTATGCACATATGAGATAAATAAATAAAAATACATCAATTGTGTCTCCGTGTGTGTGTGTGTGTGTGTGTGTGTGTGTGTGCGTGTTGTGTATTCTGTCCTCCATGGGAGAAATAGCTCATTCAGTAGCCAATTCTTGTCTGTATGAACATTGATTTTTAATTCATACATGTGCAGCACAATGTCTATTTTTTTGTGTTTATCCATACTAAGGACATTTAAAGCACTTTATTTAGTTTTGAAAATTCCACACATGAATATACTGTATTTTGGTCATATTCACCTGCAGTACCATCTCTTACTCTCTTCCCACACCCAGTAAACTCCTCCTTCTTTGAAACTTTTCCTCTTCCTACTTTCATGACCTTTCTGTGACCCACTAGGCTCACTTGCATGAGTATGGGTGGGTGGAATATTTGCTAGAATTTTGGCTAATTACCAATGGCTACTCCATTGGAGAACATAAGTCTTCCCTCCCCACACCTCCAGCAATCATTAACTGAAAATAACTACTCTGAGAGAAGTGAGGTCTCACAAAACCCTCCACCATCTATGACCAAAGGTTGATGAGCTCAAACTTCTCTAGGAAACTACAGCTACTTTGAGTTCATGAATGATGGCCGTGTGCCTAGAAGATAACATTACATAGCATTTCTCCCTATCATCTGGCTGTTATATCCTTTCTGCCCTCTCTTCCATGATGCTCCCTGAGTTCTGGAGGGTTGATGTCAATGCCCTGTTTAAGGCTGAACTCACAGCCGTCACTTATTCTCAGCACTTTCACCATCTGTGCTTCTCTGCACTAAGCCCTGCCCTCCACAAAAGTAAAATTCTGTGATGGAGACTGAGAACAGCACTAATCTATGGGGATGAACACAAACATTTAGAAGGTAGTTAGACAACTTGTTCATTTTCTATAACAACAGCAGTGCTGCTCTCCCAAGAGCCAGTTACATTTCCACCCTTGGGCTTCTGACCAGATTTATATAATGAGAATGAACTGCGTGTAGGAAGTGTTTCTCACCTCCTCAGATCAGTCATGCCACTATTACACCAACGGGCACATCTTCTATGGAAGTTGGTAGTGGGACACACAGTGTCTACTTCTGGGAAAGTCTGTTGATGATTTTTCTCCCCCACAGTCTGCATAATACCTTCTGCCAACTTTGAACACAAGCCAGGAAGGATAAAGCTTCCACTTCAGTTCCAGCTTGATTTCTCAGTGCCCTAACATTGAAGCATGTGGTGTCTTCAGTAATAGCAACTTGCCATCTCGTTTTTGTGGGCAACCGTCATGGCAATAACATATATTGTTTATCAGGCCTCATTGACCAATAATTCTTTTTGAGGTATTTCAATGCAGACACTGGAATTTTTGATTAATAAACAATGGCTTCAGGAAACAGCTTTATTAAGACACCCTGGAAACTTTTGTTCAGACTCTTGTTTCAAACACTATATTTAAATTATCTTACAAAGTAACAGGTTTCTATGGCTTTTTCATACATACTTAGTTTTGGTGCTGGGGTATTGGTAGTGGAATGGTTTAAGTAGGGGTTGGATATCAAATGGTGAGGGAAAGAATGGAGTGTAGGGGGAGAGCTAACAAAAACTATGAATAATTTTATTCTGAATAGATCATTACAAATAAATTTACCAGAGGAATTTCAGAGAAAAAAATTGACTACAAAGGTATGTAAAGAGTGGAGAGATGGCTTAACAGTTAAGTCGCTTGCCTGCAAAGCCAAAGGATACAAATTCAATTCCCCAGGACCCACATAAGGCAGATATACAAGATGGCACATGTGTCTGGAGTTCATTTGTAGTGGCTGGAGGCCCTGGCTTGCCCATTCCCTTTCTCTCTGCCTCTTTCTTTATCTCTCTCTTAAATAAATAAGTAGGAATAAGGAAAGAAAGAAAAAAATCATGTAGGCATTAAAATGTGGATTGTCATGTTGAATTGTGTATTTCCTACAAACCAGCATGTTATTACACAACCTAGTAATTAAAACTGATAATTTTCTACAGGTTTATCAATTTACATTTTTTTTTTATTATTGTTTTGGAGAGAGACACAGAGAGACAGAGAGAGAGAGAGAGAGAGAGAGAGAGAGAGAGAGAGACAGAGAGAGAGACAGAGATGAGATGGGCGCGCCAGCAGTGTCTCAGCTGCTGCGCACGAAATCCAGATGTGTGCGCCACCTTGTGGTCAAGTGCAGCATTGCGCCTTGCATCACTGCATCTGGCTAAACGTGGGACCTGGAGATTGGAACCGCTGGAGATTGGAACCAGTGTTCTTAGGCTTAGGAGGCAGGCGCCTTAACCCCTAAGCAATCTATCCAGCCCTCAATTTACATTTTGAGCCAAAATTTACATAACAGTTTCAGAGTTACAAATGACTAATAAGAGAGCTTTTCTTCTTCTTGATATTCCTATCCCTGTTCATTCAATATCTGTGTCTATTTATAATTTGATCACACTTAAACCCAAACTATGGAAATATTTGATGTATTGTTAACTAAAATATTGAGTCTAAAAAAACTGCAAATCAACTTTAATTAATTAATGTAATGACCAAGCTTATTATTTTTGTAATATTTACAACACTTTCCTGAGGCAACCATTGTATTGCCATAATAAAATTACCTTCCTCCACGTTCTATGGTTTAAATAACTATCAATTAAAATATGACACGCTTTTCTGTTATCATATTTATAGTCATATTGATGGAGATTCATTTTATTTACAGAATTATATTGATTTTCCAAGTTCCTAAAAGGCACTTGGAAAGAACGGTAATGGAATGGATGGATGTGTCGCCTTGTAGATCAATCAGTGAGAATTTCATGGATTGTAAAGTGAGGACAAATTTACTGAGGTCAGCATTTTTGTTCCTGCTGCTCTTTCTGGAACGGCAGCCAACGACTTCTTAGTACGAGTTACATGCTTTCTGGAATAGCGAGCGAGTAAGAGCACAAAGCAGGGGAGTTTCTTGGCAGAGACTTGCATTATTTTAACTGCCTTAATTCTGGTGATTGCATTAGATGCAGCTCATCTCTGATGAAATGCTCTCAGCCAAGACCTAGGAATATATCAAATAGGAGTTGATGCTTCATTTCGTTGAGCAAGGCATTCAATCTCAGAGACGGGCATGGGTACGCTTAAGCGCAGTTGCAGTAGAAATGAAAAAGCTAGCAAATACTTTCGGTAATATTTTATTTTATTCCCTGCAATGTAATCTTATGGAAGACTATAATGCTACATAAACTGTATATTGTGTGTGTTACATATATTTGTATGTGCAAAAGCCTATGAATTTATGTGAATATGTATGTATGTGTCCATGTTTATATCTATCCTAAAGCTATGTCTGTTAGAGTCATGCAACACTTATCGCTACAAACCCAGCCAAATATAAATATTAGAAGTGTTGGTAGGAATTTGTATTCTCTATGGAAATTGAATGCTAAGTAAGAAGACAGTGTACTTCATGGCTGAAATGTGTGTATGTGTGCACATGTGTGCATGCATGTGCATGCACATGTGCATGTAAATGTAAATATGTGAATTGTGTATATTGTGTGTTTATCCTCAAATAAAACCAGAGTCATATGACAGTTATTCCTCCACACTCAGTTCATTCTCATCATCATTAAGGATATATATATATATATATATATATATATATATATATATATATATTTATATTTATATTTATATTTATATACATACTTAATATATATACTAATATATATATATCCTTAATATATATACTAATACACACACACACACACACACACACATATATATATGATGTAGAAGGATGAAATGTATGTGTTAAGCATATTAAGGATCCAATTCAGGACAAAGGATGAAAAGATCAATGGACAAACTGAAAGATAAATTTGACTTTATGGCCAAAACCAAGTGATAGAGGTAAGAAAACAAACAGGAGTGATAAAATTGCTCCCCATTTCAGTAATGTTATGGAGTTCTGTGGTATAAAATTTATTACTTGAATTTGATGCATGAAAAAATCACAGCTCAAGTAAATGTAAATGGCACCTGTGCCATTTGGCCAGTGGAAAGATGATGCAAAACTTAAAATGGTTCATCCTAGACTGAGCTGACCTTGATCTCTTGGTGCATGAAAGATTTGCTGTGTTATCAGAATCCTGAGTAATTTAGGAACTACATTTCAGTACCTGAAACTTTGTAGTCCCATTCAGCAAACTCAGTAAAACATGAATACTTGTAGATAATGGAAATGAATCTTATAGCTAAAATCACCTTAGAAGTATATCAATATCACAGACTCTGAGGATACTCAAAATGCACCAAAGCAGAAATTCCAAGGCTGCTGAGAGCTCAATACTAAAGTAGATTTAAAGCACACCTGCCAAGGCTCAGGGAATTTTGTGGAAGAGGGGGTAGAAAGAATGGAAGAGCCACAGGATAGGAGGGAATATCCAGAGGTATTGACTCCCTCCTTAAAATGACTGACTGCTGCTCTCAGCTCATAACCCTCAACTCCATGGTGAATACCAGCAATCCCACTGAGGAGGGCCCTAAGTGGAGTGGGGGGAGAGAGGAGAGAAAGGATGTATCCATACAATAATTCTACTTAATAAAAAAATCAATATGTGCCGGGTGTGGTGGCACACGCCTTTAATCCCAGCACTCGGGAGGCAGAGGTAGGAGGATCTCCAAGAGTTCGAGGCCACCCTGAGACTACATAGTTAATTCCAGGTCAGCCTGGACCAGAGTGAAACCCTACCTTGAAAAACCAAAAAAAAAAAAAAAAAAAAAAAATATGTATTCCAGGATATATGTTTTAAATTTGCTGTATGCACTATGTAGTATTTCTTTTTTATTTATTTATTTATTTATTTATTTATTTATTTATTTATTTATTTATGACAGAGAAGGAGAGAGAAGAGAGAGAGAGAGAGAGAATGGGCACGACAGGGGCTCTAGCCACTGCAAACAAACTCCAGATGCATACGCTAGACACATGTGCCACTGTGTGCATCTGGCTTATGTGGGACCTGGAGAATCGAACTAGGGTCCTTAGTCTTCACAGGCATGTGCCTTAACCTCTAAGCCATCTCTCCAGCCCAGTATTTATTTTTTAAAGTACTTTTTACATTTAAAAAAATTTTTTATTGACAACTTCTTTAATTGTAGACAATATCCCATGGTACTTCCCTCCCTCCCCCACTTTCCCCTTTGAAATTTCACTCTCCATCATATCCCCTCCCCCTCTAAATCACTCTCTCTTTTCAGTTTGATGTCATGATCTTTTCCTCCTATTATGATGGTCTTGTGTACATAGTGTCAGGCACTATGAAGTCATGGATATCCAGGCCATTTTGTGTCTGGAGGAGCACATTGTAAGTAGTCCTACCCTTCCTTTGGCTCTTACATTCTTTCTGCCCCCTCTTTCACAATGGACCCTGAGCCTTGGAAGGTGGGTTTGAGATGATTCAGTGCTGAGCACTCCTCTGTCACTTCTTCTCAGCCCCATGGTGCCTTCTGAGTCATCCCGAGGTCACCACCATCTGAAAAGAGAAGCTTCTCTAGCCAAAAGTAAAAGTAGCATTAATATGTGGGTGTGGACATTAAGAGACGTGCTTACTCGGCAGTTTGGTGAGCATAATATATACATTAACATGACACCAGCGGACATTACACCCCTAGGGCTCATGACTGCCCCTGTTTTAGGTTTTCAGTATCAGGGATGCATTGCCTCCCACAGAGTGGGCCTCCAGTCCAATTAGAGAGCAGTTGGTTTCCCCCATAACAGACATGCCACTATTGCACCCATTGGCTTATTTGGCCTGGCTGGCCAAATTTAAAGCTTGCAGTGTTCACTGCTTTTAAAATTTTCATTTATTTATTTGAGAGAGAGAGAGCATAGCCATACCAGGACTTCCAGCCACTACAAATCAACTCCAGATGTATGGGCCACCTTCTGCATCTGGCTTATGTGGGTCCTGGGGAATTGAACCAAGGTCCTTTGGCTTTTCAAGCAAGCGCCTTAACTGCTAAGCCATTTCTCCAACCTGTATTTCTTTTTTTTTTTAAAGCATTTACTTTTAATTATATTACTTTTGCCACATTTTATAATGGTGTAGGTAAAATGTCCAGAATTAATGGGAACAAGGATGGGAATGAGGCTGTGAGATTTTACCACTATTTAAAGACTATATATTTAATATGTAGAACTGAAGTCATATTACATGGATCATTGTGCTAAAAGAGCTCTTGTCTAATTAAATTGTGTCCATTTCTTTCCTGTCTTCATCATATTATTCTGTTCCATCTTCTGTAACTTAAATTCATAGAAACAAAATCCTAATGCCTCTTTTACTTGTCTTACTAGACTAATTTAGTATAAATGTCTAATTTCTAGGAAAAGAGCATCTTTATATAGCCTGGTCTTGACACTCTCATAGGATCTTAAGGTAAATGAAAAGATTCAAAGAAATTAAAACAATTTGAAGTTAGTCTCTTTCACTCCTTAATCTTTGTACAGTTTGTTTAATTTCAGTAAGCCTCAAATACCTACTTACAAAATGGGAGGATATACTTGATAATCTCTAAAGTTTGAACATTTGATAGCAAGCGTAGAGGTAAACAGAAGACAACATTGTCCTTTCTATAAAAAGTAGATATTTTCATACCTCTTCATATGTATTAAAAACAAAAAAGACAAAATAAAATGTCAACATTCTGAATATCCATATCCATTGTTTGAGAAATCTTTTTTTTTTTTTTTTTTTTGTTTTTTGAGGTAGGGTCTCACTCTAGCCCAGGCTAACCTGGAATTCACTATGTAGTCTCAGGGTAGCCTCGAACTCATGGTGATCCTCCTACCCCTTCCTCTTGATTTCTGAGATTAAAGGTGTATACCATCCTGCCTGGTGAGAAATATTTTTTTTTTTTTTTTTTTTTTTTTTTTTTTTTTTTTTTTTGGTTTTGCGAGGCAGGATCTCACTCTGGTCCAGGCTGACCTGGAATAACTATGTAGTCTCAGGGTGGCCTCGAACTCTCAGCGATCCTCTTACCTCTGCCTCCTGAGTACTAGGATTAAAGGCGTGCACCACCACGCCCGACGAGAAATCATTTTATCCATATCTCAGTGGGTTTTGAGTGCTTACCACATAAGCATGAAAGCCTGAAAGCTTTGAAATCACCAGAGTTCAATTCCCACAGCACCGACATCAAAAGTTGGGCATGGTCACATGTGTCTGTAATCCCAGTCCTATAGATGGTGGAGAATGTAAAATCACTGGAACCTGCTGACCAAAACACACAGCAGCTCTGGGTTGAGGGCAAGAGAAACTCTTTTCAAGGAAATGCACGGATGTTTGATGGAGGACACTCGGTATTCTCCTCTGACCTCCACATGCACTCCTGCACCTTCCCACACATGTGCATATGCTACACACATCACATTTCACACTACATATCCCCTACACTCACAAAAAGAAAACCCCAGTGACATTTTAATAAACTGTACTAACTCTGATGATATGACAGAAGATTTGGATGACAATTGTGCAGGTGTTACTAATTTACTATGAATGCCCTTATATGATCTTCACTTAAAGTTTAAATTCTTCCATTCACTATATCAAACAGATTTTACAATGGTGCAAGAAATGCTGACATTTATAACATGGTGCTTCCAACGAAGATAGAAATAGTACAAGTATGTTTACTTTTGGAGAATAAAACAAAAGAAAAAAAAACCAACCACAACAACATAAACGATAGAAATTACATTCTATAATACCTTGAAATGGTAATTAAAAGAGAAATAGGCTGGCTTATGTATAGAAGCTACTTTTAGGAAAAAAAAAACTTTGAAATTTAAGTTCCAGCAACATGAAACATTTGTAGGACTCAACTTATTCCATTGTGGGCAAAAGTCCTTGAAATTTTATAAGTTAATAGTATACATGTTTGTCTTTTGGCATTGCTTTAATTCTGTGCCATCAAATAACTCATTGGTCTAATTGTAAAAATGAGCGGATATGTGGATATCCAAACTAGGATACTCCATTATGTGTCAATTGTGAGTACTTAGTTCATTAGTGGTGATAAGCCTGTTTATGGCTTAATGAATGTGGTAATTTGAATGCAAAATGTCTCCCATAGACTTCATCCCTGGTAGCATTGTTTGGGCATGTTGTGGAACCTTTAGGGGGTGGAGCCTTGCTGGAGGAAAAATGATCACTTGGGGAGGGCCTTGAGGTTTTATTGTCTATCCCTGCTTGTTCTCTCTCTCTACTTCTCTGATAATGGAAGGATGCTACTCTGGCTTTCTGATTTTGCCATGATTTTTCCCACCGATGGACTTTCTCTTGAAAATGCAAGCTAAAAGGAAAAAACCTTCCTTTCCTATGCTGCTTCTGGTCCAGCATGTTGATCCAACAACAAGAAAGTAACAGATACAGAAAATTCATGCCAAGAACAGCGGCTATGACTTTGATAAGCCTGAACATGTGGTTCTTAATCTTTAGTACTTTGTGGGAGGAATATGGAATATGTGGAACTTTTGACTAGAGATAGCACACAATGTTAATGGGACAAGAGAAATGTGGACTGTGGAGGGTTGGCATATGAGGTTTCACAGAGGATATAGGACTTCAGTGGAGTTTGGATGAGAGGCAATTCATGTGATATTCTGTCAAAGAAACTAGCTGCATTTTGTCCATGTCCTGAGAAATTGAATTTAAAAGTACTGGACTAATGTGTTTGATGAAGGAAATTCCAAGGCAGGAAAGCATTGATTCAATGGCATAGTTTCTCTCTGCAACTCTAACTTAGATCTATAATGAAAGAGAGGAAAATACCAAGCAGAACAATATAGTTTGACACAGAAAGAAAAGTAAGCAAATTTAAAGTCCCAGGTTCAGAGACTGCAGCTATTTTGGCTGTGATTGTTAGAAACTGGCACTATTAAAGGCAAATCAACTTTTCTGCACTAGGATCGTAAGAAAAATGGCCCAAGGACAAGAACCAACCCACTGAAGACTCAAGAAGACAGTGAATTCTTTTGAAAGAGAAAGGCCTGCAAGAAGAATTCTGAAGAAGGTCTCTATTATCCAAGATCAGCATACAGAGACGGCTTCATCTCTCCTGGTCTGAGTGCAGAACTTTGAAGCATTGCCAGAATGATACAGGTTTTGGAGGCATGAAAAATTCAAGATGGAGTGGGTCATGGATTTTACCACAGTTCTAGAGAGCTGTTGAGGCCAAGCAGTATGAAGCAGTATTGAAGTCCCTACATGGAGGTCCTGAGAGTTGTGAAGCCATGAAGGTGAACCCCAAGTTGCCTCTTGGAGACCCTAGAATGTTGGAGATACCAAAGCCATAGGTGGTCCATCAAGGAAAGATGCATGCTTGGGTCAGATCCTGCCCAAGAGCATGGAGCCACCAAAGCCTTTTGGAACCCAGATGATTTCATCATGAACCCCAGATACCAGCCCTGGAGCTACAGGATTTGGTGTTTGCCCTGCTGGGTTTCAGTCTTGGTTTGAGCCAGTTTTTCCTTGTTATGCTCATTCCTCATTTTTGGAATTGGTATATTTATTTTGTGTCATTACTTGTTGGAATTATTTAATTTGTGTTTTGATTATATAGGGTTCACAGTTATGAAATTGTTTTGATACTTTGGAATTTTGAACTATGTTTGGACTGGAACAAACAATGGTGAGTTTAAAAATGGACTGAATTTATTATTCACCATGCAATTGCCATTAGTCTATGGAAGCCAGGCAAGGAATGTGGTGACTTAAATACAAAATGTTCTCCATAGTCCGATATATATTAATGCTTAAATCCCAGACAGTGGCACTTTGCTTTGTTTTTCTTTCTTCCTTTCTCTTCTCTCTTTTTCTTTGGCCCTGGATATTGAACTCAGGGTCTCATACATGCTAGGAAAGCCCTCTATGAATGAGCTATGTTAACAGCCCAAGGCTTGTTCCTTCTCAACTTTCTGCCATTTTCTTTAATCTCAAGAATTCTTTTTTCTTAAGATTTATTTTTATTTTTCATTTGAGACAGAGAGAGGGAGGGAGGGAGAGGAGAGAAGAGAGAGAGAGAGAGAGAGAGAGAGAGAGAGAGAGAGATGAGCATGTTCATGCCAGGGCCTCTAGCCACTGCAAACTAACTCCAGATGCATGTGCCACCATGTGAATTTGGCTTACGTGGGACCTGGAGAATTGAACCTAGGTCCTTAGGCTTTGCTGGCAGGCACCCTAACCACTAAGCGTCTCTCCAGCTCTATCTCAAAAATTCTTTAATCTGGAGTTCCCCATGTTGAATTGTTTTTCTCTTATGAAATGTGAAGTGAGATCTGCCAAGGCAATCACCAGAAAGATGTAGCTGGCTGAATGCCTAGGTCACTGTGTGGTAAACTCAGCTGACAGGCATCAATTTTGCATTGGATTGCTTCAGAATGCTGAGGTGTTGCCTACTCTTGTATATTCATATTATTCAGACAATAGACACTTCTAAGGTTTTAGACATCCAGTGTGAATATATTTCTAAAAAGGAGAAACATTGCTGATCAATTTTAATAGCCCAATTAAGTTTCCCACCTTTTCTACCATGTTTGAGTTCTCTTTCAGTGGCTAGAACTGACTGACTGCTTGAAAGCTCTAGAGGAAAAACTTTATAAATGAATTAAATGAGTACCATAAGTATGGTATATGTCATGACACTAAGTGCAAGGAATTCAATCTTCAGCTTCAACACTACATGTTTCTCTCTATATATTGAGAATCAAGGGTGAGGAATATGGTAGCTATATGTATATTCTGTTGAAATATCTGTGTCAACTCATCCATTTTACTTTTCTTTCTTTTCTTAAATAAAAAAAAAATTTTGAGGTCTCACTCTCTCCCAGGCTGTCCTGGAATTCACTAAGTAGTCTCTTGCTGGTCTCAAACTCACATTGATTCCTCCTACCTCTGCCTCCAAAGTGCTGGGATTAAAGGCATATGCCACCACACACCTGGCCCATTTTACTTTTAAATCAATTACCAAAAGTTTTTCAGTATCTATCTGCTAGCACATCCAAGTTTACAATAATACAAAGTACCTTTATTTTAATTTTATAACCATAAATGTTTTTTTAATACATAAAAATATTGCAAATACATGTGTCTTTAATAAATATGATTGAGTATATAAATTCTAGATTATGATGATTACTTAGTTACCTAAATATTAGCTGGGTGACTTTGGGAAATTTACTGGCCTGGGTTGTAGTTTAGTGATAGATTGCTTGCCAATCATAAGTGAGACCCTGGGCTTGATTCCTCATATCAAGAAAAGAATGGTTCTTATCCCCTTGTATAGTTTAGAGAAAAATGATTTAAGATATACACATAACTCAGCACAGTCTCCATAGTTTGTTAAATAATGGCTCATCATTCTTGTTATTAAATATGCATTTATTTAGATAGACAACATATAGATTTTTAGAATAATAACATCCCAACTCATGAAAAATTACTTCCTGCTGATGGATACTAATCAGAATATACATTTACAAAATTACATATTTAGCATTTATTTGATATGACTGAACATTCTCCCTTCTATACTTTGGCTTTATAATTCCATTAACATTTCTAACAAAATCTAAGTGATTAATCTTTGTTGCAAAATTGATATTTTATTTGGTTATTACACAGATTCATCTGAAATATTTTGTATGTAACTAGTTGGAGTACTTGAGTTTGATCAATACAATTATCTCCAAATGCACAAATCACTCCTAAGACTAGGTATATATATTTACATATAAAGCTTGATTTACTTTAAATTTCTGTGGTCATTTGTTGTAAAGGGACTCACACCAGTTATCTGGTATTTAGGAGAATAATTATTCATATCTCATAATTATTATACTGTGACACAGCATATGTTTTATTCAATCTGTAGACAAAAGCATTGAAACGTGAGGCTAACATTATATGAATGTAAAACAATATAGGGATTTTATTTTACCATTAGGAGAATTTGTGTAGGTTACTCCAGTTATCACTTTTCGTTTTACATGCACAGCTAACCTTAAGGCCACATTTATGTGGAAGTTGGTTCCTTTCCACCTGTATCTCTGTCACTTACAATGATTTCTAGTCTATATCATACAAAGCAATTTCAGTAAGTGCTTAACTTAAAGTGATTTACATTCACACATGGACCACTGGGATCCCATTTACAGATTCCATCATATGATACACTCTTGTAACTCTACTTTTCTAGAAAGCACATTTTAGATATTTGTAATAGGTTAAGTTTTAAATGTTGAATGTTTCTCACCTCTTCTTTCTTTGCAGAACATGGACAAAAATGCAATTCCTCTTAACCCAATGAATGAAGATTTAAAAATTTTTATTTTGACAAATATTGAAATGGGAGCAGTAGTTTCAGGAGTAGGTACTGTTGAATTATCTAAGCAAAAAAGACAAGAGGCCTCAAAGAAAGCATGGTATATTTAGCATCATATTATCCAAGTAAATATTCATAATGTTATTTTAAAATTTATTTATTTATTATTTCATTAACAGTATATTTTGTATAGATACATCAGGTGTTGGTACCCTCTTTTTCCTCCTTTTGCCCCCATCCTGATGAGGACCCTCCTCAGTGGGGTTGCCAGCATTCCCTATGGGGTTGTGAGTTATGCATTGTGGGAACAGCACTCAGTTATTTTGGGGGGAGGAATTCCTCTGGGCATGATGTCTCAACCTGTGGCTCTTACAATCTTTCCACCCTCTCTTCTGCAAAATTCTCTGAGCCATGACAGGTGTGTTTTTAGTCTACTTCAGTGATGAGCTCTTAGGAGCCTCTGGATCTCTGCTTTGGTAGGTGTTGAGTAACCTCAGGGTCTGTCTCCTGCACACTGGCACTGATTATCAGGTTCAGCATGGAAGCAGCACTCATGCTCATATCCCCAATTTCTCTATGGTTCCAGAGAAACCTTGGCTTGGCTGAAGTGTGAGGGGTAGTTTATCACCTCTGATCTTGCTACCTTCTGTAAAAGAACAACAGACTTTCCAATGGAGAGTGACATCAGCATAGTTTAAATGGGATAAGCATTATTAATTTAGGGAGAATTTGATGTGCATAATCCCTATTTTAGCCAAAGACTAGTGAGATATTGACAGTGGAAAACATAATCTTTGTCTCCATAGGAGTCTGATCTGGTTCCCAATTCAAGGTACAGGTTCCTTTACACCAAATGGATCTCTTAGCCAATCAGAAAGCTATTGGTTACCCACAGAGGCTGTGTGCTGCTATTGCACTGGCTTGTACATCCTTTCAGGTAATTGATTCTGAGTAGCTTATACCACTGGTTTCTCAGACCATTGTCGGCCACTTTCCCCCAGTAGCTCATGTAGTGCTTTGCAGCACTAGACAGCTAACTGTCTGGGGACTGGCTATCTTCCAGGTTGCAGCCATGTTTCTCCATGGTCTGTGTTGGCAGTATATGGTGTCTTCAGCAATAGAGTCTTGCCTTTTGCCTCAGGTGTGTAATCAAGTGCTTTGACAAAAATCTGTCTTGTTTTGGGACCTCATAGATCTCTCCAATCAGCAGCTCAATGTAGGTATCAACCTATTTCTGGTACTAGGAACTATAGGCCAGATACAAAAACAAAATATTTTTAAGCTTAGGCTTCATCCTACCTTCTCCAAGGCCCTTCTTTTCAGGTGCTCCCCCCCTTACTCCTTTGGAGGGTTATATCTTTTAGTCTATCTCCAAGAATAAAGGTTTCTATGGTACCAGTTCATTTTGGATTTAGTCTTTTGGATTTTGTCTTTGTTTTTCCCCACCCTTCCTCTCCCCACCCCCGCAAACCCTTCCATCCCTATTGTCTTTGCCTTGATTTGCCTATCAGGTATGTCAGCAACTGGAGATGAGTTTTGATCTGCAAAGAGAAGTTTCTTTAACTGCTGCAGTTACCATCTTGTTGCATTGACAAAACACCTGACCAAAAGGGGCTTGTGCTTATTTCATCTTATTTTGAGGGGAAGTATGGCATGATCAAGAAGCTGGCTTACATTGTCACATGGCAGCAGGAAGGAAGCAGTCTGAGTGAACTAGCTAGTAAACATCCAGCAGTGCTCCAGCAATAAACCTCAGGGCCTGCCCCAGTGACACACCTCTTCCAGCAAGGATCTACCTGCCTAAGGTGCTACCAGTTGCAGAATGAGTATGAAGCTTAATCAGAAACATCAGAAACTATGGGAGACATTTCACACACAAACCACCGCACTAACTAAAGGTGAGAATAGCACTAATCTATGGACATTTGGGAATTTAATGGTGACACAACATATTCACTTGGTCAAACAACAGTATAGTTTCCCTTTTAGAGCCTATGACCTCCCAAACAATAGGCATTCAACTAGATTTTTTAGAATCAGGTATAAATTAATACAGTTTATTTCCAATGATCTTGGCTGCCTATCAGAACTAGATGGAAAGACCCTGTTACTAAACATGTCACTTGTTTCTGGTGCAGGACACTGAATGATCAAGCCATAGCTGAGGTGGAAGCGTTTTCCTTGCTGGCTAGTTGTAATAGTACTAGGAGGCATTATGAAGACTGCTGGGGGAGGAAATCATCAACAATCTTACCTATCAGTGGACGCTGCAATCAGCCAGGCAGGATGTGCCCACTGGTGTGATAGCAGTGTGACTACTGTTGGGGTAACCAAATGCTCTCCAATTGTGTAAGAGTTAGATTTTCTTAGAAATTGCCTACCTGTTACAGAATGGGAAGGGCTATAATGAGACAAAAAAAATGTCTTCACTGAGAGTTGTTATGTTCAGGAGAGAAGGTTTTAGGTTCTATCACTTGTATATGAAATATATTGTTCTTTTTCTAAGAATTCATAAAGCAGCTAAGAAACTCCCCATTTGGAAGCCAGTAATCAGGTGTTAGTGTTTTTACTTACAAAAGAAGTCACATAAGGGGCTGGAGAGATGGCAGAGTAGTTCAGGCACTTGCTTGAAAGGTTCAGTTCCCTAGTACCCACATAAAGCCAGATGCACAAAGTGGTACATGCATCAGGAGTTTGTTTGCAGTGGCTGAAGGCTCTGGCATACCCATTGTCTCTGTCTCTCTGCTCTCTCTCTCTCTGTCTATTTGCAAATAAATAAGTAAAAATATTTTTAAAAGAACAGTGCTGGAGAGATGGCTTAGCAGTTGTGGTAGTTTGAATATATGTCCCCCAATATATTCAGTGTTTTATTAGTTATAGTTTGCATCTGCAATCACCTTGCTAAAGGCAATGTCACTGGGGGCTGGTCTTAAGGTGTGGGTTTGAGATTCCATTGTAAAGATATGAAAATGAGCCTAGCAGGAGTTCCTGAAGTGTGCTGTGTGACCTTTTGGCAGTAGTTTTGCTCTGTGTGCTGTGGTGGCTGGTTGGCTTTCTCTCTCTCTGCTTGACCCTGTGAAAGCAGGCTGCTTTTCCTGCCTTTATGGAACTTTCCCTGGATCTGTAAGCTTCAATAAATAATATCCCTTCCTCCATAACTGTGCCTGGTCTGGAAGTTCATCTCAGCGAACCTGAAGCTGTCTGCTACAGCAGTTAAGGTGCTTGCTGTGAAGCCTAAGGACCTATGTTTGACTCTCCAGATCCCACGTAAGCCTGATGCACACATGTGAGGCAAGTGCAAGGCTGTACATGCCCATTTGGTGGTGCAAATGTCTGGATTTTTGATTGCAGTGGCTGAGGCTCTAGCCTGCCAGTTTTCTGACTGTCAGTATGTCTCTCTCTCTCTCTCTAAAATAAAAATAGAAAAGAAAAAATTAAAAAAGAGAAAATAAGATGATATTTATTTTCACTTTGACTTTGATGATCCTATTAGTGATTGGGAAAGATTTACATCATTTATATATGTATATATGCATAAAGGCATTTATAACCACTCTATTTTACCTCTATGTGAATACTTACAAGTTCAGTCTGTATGATTTTAAGTGAAAATGCACACCAAGAAAGGATCCTGTGCACATCAGAAAGAGTTTGATAAATAGAGATAAGTTTCTTAACTGAAACGTACCTGTATCTTGCTGATGACATCATCTATCACTTTATTTTAAATGAAATACCTAATCACAGCCCCTCATTATCCTATTGTACACAAATTATACAGAAGAAAGTTTTGGAATCTGCTCTTTCTTTATTTGGCCCCATCAAAATTACTTCCAGCTTGTTTGTGTTCCAGATGTTTCTGACTAATGTTCTTTTGATCCAACTTTACTGTTTCTGACTAATGTTACTTTGATCAAACCTGAAAACATAGGTTCTTCTCCACTTGCTTGTGTTTTGTGATCTTGGAAGAGAGTGAAAGGATCTTTTTCTAATTCCTTTAATTTCACCTTCTTGGCCTGATGTACTATGTTTGGCAAAGGAAAAGTAGCTTCATGTTCCAACCATTGGAAAATACTTTTAATATGTTTTAAATATGCTGCTATTCTCCAGGGTCATCTTGCTAGACAGGTTTTATGTTTGCCTGAGTTCTTCTTCTAATTCCTGTGTTTCAGCTTACAAGGCACATTGAAGGATTCACTTTGCTAGCCATGTTTTGGTTTGTTTACGTATACAGAGTTGAGCGATGACCTTCACAGGCTCAGAACACTGTCCTCTGGAAGGTTCCTGGTTATTGTGTAAATATCCAGCTAGTGTTTCATATCACTGAGGTAGGACTCTTTCCCTGAAAATACTAATGGACCTCAGGCTTCCTCTCCTTTCTCCAGGTCTGTATTCCAGTTGCATTCTCAAGTCTCTTCTCTGTCAAACAACTATCTAAATCTGCTGGGGGAAAAAAAAGAAAGACTTCCGGTTAAGATGGCGGCCTAGGAACCATGCCAAAACAGCCTAGGAGAGGAAAAAAAAAAAAAGCACTGCAAAATACCCTTGTCTACTAAAAAGTGAGGTGTATAATACATTATCAACTGCAGCAGAGAAGTAGAAGAGATCCGGAGTGTCTCAAGCTCACAGAAACAGGCAGAAGGGGCTCCAGCAGCGGCAGCACCAGTTCCATGTGGCTGCAGCCCCAAGGCTCAATCTGAGCTGCCAGATTTTTTAAAAATTAATTTATTTTTTATTGACAACTTCCTTAATTGTAGACAATATCCCATGGTACTTCCCTCCCTCCCCCCACTTTCCCCTTTGAAACTTCACTCTCCATCATATCCCCTCCCCCTCTCAAGCAGTCTCTCTTTTAACTATGATGGTCTTGTGTAGGTAGTTTCAGATACTGTGAAGTCAGGTGAGGGGATTATCCACTCACACCACCCTCCTCGCAAACTCAAGAAATGTGAAAGGAAGATGGCAGAGACCAACGGAGTAGCTTGTGAGGAAGATCGTGAGGACCAGTGGGAGGATTTCAGCCCCCATCCACAGTCTCCCCCCTCCCACCACCAGCATGAGTACCAGCAAGCTCCAGAGACCTGGAGAAAGGAACTTACCTACATAGCACCCAGCACAAGTGATCAGAGCAGCAACCCACAGACCCATCCAGCCTACCTGAGCCCACAGCAAAGCAAAGAGGGACCCAAGCAGACATGCAGCATAGCTGAGACCAAAGCCATCCTAAAAGGTAACTGGGATTACACCAGGTCAGTACCTGCCAAATAAGCCTGGTATATAGGCTTGCATGGGAAGTGCTAATTGCACCATCCATGTCAAAGTAAATTATATGTTAAATCTGATGGATGGTCCGATTTGCCATTCTTAAATAAGCTATATTTTGGGCTTGTCATTTGTTGTTTCCTGATTTATAGTGCCTTTGTTTCCTCTTCTGTCATTCTTTGGGAAAGGGTCTCACTTGGTCACAAGCTGACCTTGGAACCCTCTACAGACCAGAAATCTTAGCCTCCCAGTTGACAGGATTAAGAGTGTGGAGCAATGCACATCCTTAGGGACTGTGACTTTGTTAGAGGATCTGTTTGTCATAATACCTACTTTTGCATAAATGCTCTGTGTTGTTTTCATTGAGTGTGTACATTGTTTAGTTAAATTTTTAGAATTTGTCTGTGTTTTGTTCCTCTCAGCCTACTTGAATACTCTCAAAGCAGGCAAAACCAACATCTAGGGTCATTTTTGTGGTTACTCTGATAGTCTTAAGAGCCACACCTAGTACCTTAAGCTCCTACCCTGAAGATATATATTAGATTTATTGATACTTAATAACACTTCAGATAATTAGAAAACCCAAGCATTGAATTAATTCAAGTTGCAAAAATCTCTACATTATAATACAAGAAACACAAAAAATCAATACAATATAAAACCACCAAAAAGTGTTAATGCATCAGAAGTGACCTTCCTTGAGACTGATTTAGAGGAAGTGCCTAAGAAAGATTTCAAAAGAATGATTACAAATATGTTCAGAGAACACAAAGAGAAAATCAAAGGAATCAAAGAACACACAAAAGCCAATTTAATGAAATAAGGAGGTCAATACAAGACATAAATAAGGAAGTAGAAATAAAGAAAAAACAGTCAGAAATACTAGCAATGAAGAACACAGGCAGTGAAATAAAAAACTCTGTAGAAAAATCTCTCCAGTAGAATGGATGAAGGAGAGAACAGAATATCTAAACTAGAAGACCAGGTGGCATATCTAATACAGTTCAACAAAGGGAAAGGCAAAGTAATAAGAAGGTATGAATGGGAATTTCATGTTTTTGGGATACTATGAAAAGATTAAACATAAGAATTCAGGATATAGTAGACAGAGAAGAATTTCACTCCAAAGGCATAGTAGGCATTTTCAACAAAATCTTAGAAGAAAACCTCTCCCAAATTGGGAAAGAGATGCCAATGCAGATGCAGGAAGCCTTCAGAACACCAAATAGACAAAACCTGGAAAGAAACACTCCTTGCCATATTATAATTAAACCACCAAACATACAAGCAAACCAAAGAAAATATATTGAAAGCAGTTAGAAAGAAAAATCAAGTCACATACAAAGACAAGCATCAGGAAGAATACTCAACACAAACATTAAAAGCCAGAAGGGCTTGGAGTGGAGTATTCCAAGTTCTGAAAGGTAACAACTGTCAACCAAGGTTACTTTATCCTGCAAAGCTATCCCTTCAAATAGACAGAGAAGTAAGGACATTCCACAACAAAAGCAGACTAAAGGAATATTTGAAGGAAAAACCAACTCTACAGAAAATACTTGAAAGGATCCTCCGTGCTGAAGAGAAAGAAAAGCACACATATAGGGAACCTGGAAAAAAACAAACTATACTAAAATACTAGTTAATACAAGAGAGCAAAGGTAAAACTGGAAGAACTACAAAACAAGAAAAATGGCAAAAATACACACCTTTCAAAAATAACTCTATATCAACAGCCTGAATGCCCCAACCAAAAGACATAGGTTTGCACACTGGGTTAAAAAGCAGGATCTTAGCTGGGCGTGGTGGAAAAAGTAGGAGGATTGCCATAATTTCAAGGCCACTCTGAATTCCAGTGAATTCCAAGTCAGCCTGAGCTAGCGCGAGTCCCTACCTCAGAAAAACGCAAACAAACAAACAAACAAACAACAACAACAAAACTGTAAAAGCAGGATCCTTCAATTTGTTGCCTCCAAGAAACTCACCTTTCTACAAAGGATGGACACTATCTTAGGGTGAAAGGTTGGAAAACGGTGTTTCAAGCAAATGGGCCTAGAAAACAAGCAGGCGTCATTATCCTAATATCTGACAGGGTAGACTTCAGACCAACATTAGTTGGGAAAGATAAAAAAGGTCACTTTATATTGATTAAAGGAACACTCCAACAAGAGGACATTACAATCCTAAACATATATGGGCTCCCATTTTCATCAAACAAATGCTATTAGAATTAACGTCACAGATAACACTAAACACAGTTGTAGTGGGTGTCTTCAACACCCCACTCTCACCAATTGACAGGTCATCCCAGCAAAAAATAAACAGAGATGCTTCTGAATTAAATGAGGTCATAGAACAAATAGACCTAACAGATATATACAGGGCATTTCATCCAAATTCTGCAGAATACACATTCTTTTCAGCAGCACATGGAACATTCTCTAAAATAGACCACAAATAGGGCACAAAGCAAATATAGGAACATTGAAATAATTCCTTGCACTCTATCTGATGACAATCAGATCAAACTACAAATCAATAGCAAGAAAAGATATAGAGACTACACAAAATCATGGAAACTAAACAGTGCACTACTAAATGATTAATGGGTGAATGAAAAAATCAAGAAGGAAATAAAAAAAAATTCGTAGAGTCAAATGATAATGAGAACACAACATACCAAAATCTTTGGGACACAATGAAAGCAGTCCTAAGAGGGAAACTTATAGCTTTAAGTGCCTATATTAAGAAATCAGAAAGGTCACAAGTAAACAAGCTTCACCTTAAGGCCTTGGAAAAAGAAAAACAAGGCCTTTTTTTTTTCTTGGAAAAAGAAAAAACAAAAAACAGTAGCTGGTAAGAAATCATAAAGATTAGGGCAGCAGAAATTAATGACATAGAAACCAATGAAACAAAGAGTTGGTTCTTTGAAAGGATAAACAAAATTGATAAACCCTTAGCAAATCTGACCAAAAGAAAGAGAGAAGAGTCACAAATTAAGAAAATTAGAGATGAAAAAGGCACCATCACAACAGATATGAGAGAAATTTAAAAAATCATAGGGACCTACTATAAGACCATATACTCCACTAAGTTTGAAAATCTGAATAAAATGGATGATTTCCTTGATTTATATGACCTACTTAAATTAAATCAAGATGAGACTAACCACTTAAATAGACCTATAACAAGTATGGGGAAACAGTTATAAAAAATCTCCCAAATAGCCGGGCTTTAATCCCAGCACTCGGGAGGCAGAGGTAGGAGGATCGCCAGGAGTTCAAGGCCACCCTGAGACTACATAGTGAATTCCAGGTCAGCCTGGGCTAGAGTGAAACCCTACCTCAAAAAATCAAGAAACCAATAAATAAATAAATAAATAAATAAATAAATAAATAAATAAATAAAATAAAATATCTCCCAACTGAAAAAGTCCAGTCCCAGATGGATTCACTGGTGAATTTTACCAGACCTTCATGGAAGAACTAACACCAATGCCTCTTAAACTTTTCCATAAAATAGAACTCCTTTTATGAAGCCAGCATCACCCTGATACCAAAACCAGACAAAGATAGAACAAAAAAAGAAAATTACAGCCCAATCTCCCTCATGAACATAGATACAAAAATTCTCAACAAAATTTTGGCAAACAGAATATAAGACTATATCAGAAAGATTACTCACCCTGACCATGTAGGCTTTATCCCAGAGATGCAAGGATGTTCCAACATATGCAAATCAATAAATATAATACATTATATAAATGGACTGAAGGACAAAAATCACACTATCATCTCATTAGATACAGAAAAAGCTTTTGACAAAATCCAACATCCCTTCATGATAAACGTCCTACAGAGGCTGGGAATAGAAGGAACATATGTCAACATAATAAAGGTGATTTATGACAAACCCACAGCCAACATAATAATAAATGGAGACAAACTTGCAGCCTTTCCACTAAGATCAGGAACAAGATGAGGGTGTCCACTATCCCCACATTTATTTAATATAGTACTGGAAGTCTTAGCCATAGCAATAAGGCAAGAGACACACATAAAAGGGATAAAAATTGGAAAGGAAGAGATCAAGTTATTATTTGCAGATAATATTATTCTATACATAAAGGACCCTAAAGATTCTACCAGAAAACTGTTAGAGCTGATAAACACACAGAAATCAGTAGTCTTCCTATATGCTAACAACAAACACACAGAGGATGAAATCAGAGAATCACTCCCATTCACAATTGGGATCAACCTAACCAAGGAAATGAAGGATCTCTACAATAAAAACACTCAGGTGAGACATTGCAGAAGACACTAGGAAATGGAAAGACATCCATTCTTTTGGATTGAAAGAATCAATATTGTAAAAATGGAAACCTTACCAAAAACAAAATACACATTTAATACAATCCCCATAAAAGTTCCAATGGCATTCTTCACAGAAATAGAAAAAACAATCCAAAAATTAATTTGGAAGCACAAAAATCCTCAAATATCTAAAAAAATTTACAGCAACAAAAATAAGGCTGGTGGCATCACCATACCTGATTTTAACCTATATTAAATTAACCTAAATAACCTATATTAAACTTTTATGTTAATGTAACCTATAGTAACAAAAACAGCATGGTACTGGCACAAAAACAGCCATGTAGATCAATGGTACATAATAGAGGACCCTGATGTAAGTCTGGGTAGCTATAGCCACCTGATCTTCAACAAAAGTGCCAAAAATACTCTTTGGAGAAAAGACAGCCTCTTCAGCAAATGGTGCTGGGAAAACTGGACATGCATCTGTAGAAGGATGAAAATAGATCCTTCTCTCTCTCCATGGATACAAATTAAGTCTAAATGGATCAATGATCTTAATATCAGACCTGAAAGTCTGAAACTGCTAGAGCAAAAAAGTAGGGGAAACCCTTAAATATATTGGTCTTGGCAAAGATTTTCTGAATATAACCCCAATGTGGTAGTTTGAATATATGTCCCCCAATATATTCAGGTTTTTTTTTAGTTATAGGTTGCATCTGCAATCACCTTCCTAGAGGCAATGTCACTGGGGGCTGGTCTTAAGGTGTGGATTTGAGATTCCATTGTAAAGATATGCAAATGTGCCTAGCAGGAGTTCCTGAAGTGTGCTGTGTAACCTTTTGGCTGTAGTTTTGCTCTGTGTGCTGTGGTGGCTGGTTGGCTTTTTCTCTCTCTGCTTGGCCCTGTGGAGAGCAGGCCGCTTCTCTTGTCATTATGGAACTTCCCCTGGATCTGTAAGCTTCAATAAACAATATCCTTTCCTCCATAACTGTGCCTGGTCTGGAAGTTCATCTCAGCGAACCTGAAGCTGTCTGCTACACCCAATTACTTAGGAAATAAAGCCACAGATCAACAGCTGGGACCTCATGAAATTACAAAGCTTTTGTACAACTAAGGACACTGTGAATAGAGCAAAGAGGCAACCTACAGAATGGGAGACAATCTTTGCCAGCTATAGATCTGACAGAGAATTAATATCTAGGATATACAGAGAACTCAAAAATTAAATAATAAGAAATCAAATAGCCCAATTAAAAATGGGCTATGGAACTAAATAGAGAGTTCTCAGAAGAAGAAATACAGATGGCATCTAAACATCTAAATTTTTTCCTATGGCCCTAATCATCAGGGAAATGCAGATTAAAACTACATTGAGATTCCATCTCACTCCTGTCAGATTGGCTACCATCATGAAAACAAGTGACCATAAATGCTGGTGAGGATGCAGAAAAAGAGGAACCCTTCTACACTGTTGGTGGGAATGCAATATGGTCCAGCCATTGTGGAAATCAGTGTGGAGGTTCCTGAGATAGCTAAAAATATACCTACCATATGATACAGCTATACCACTCCTAGGCATATATCCTAAGGACTCATCTCACTGCCTTAGAGATACTTGCTTGACCATGTTTATTGCAACTCTATTCACAATAGCTAGGAAATGGAACCAGCCTAGCTGTCCCTCAACTGATAAGTAGACAATGAAGATATATCACATTTACACAATGGAGTTCCACTCAACAGTAAGAAAAATGAAGTTATGGAAATTTCTGAAAAATGGATGGATCTGGAAAGAATTATACTTAGTGAGGTAACCCAGGCCCAGAAAGCCAAATGTCACATGTTCTCTCTCATATGTGGATCCTAGCTACAAATGATTGGACTTCTATGTAAGTAGGAATAAAACTCAGTAGCAGAAACTAGTAAACTACAAAGGGGATATAAAGAGAATATAAAGGGAGGGAGGGGGGACTTAATAGGATGGTATTATATATATGTAAGTAGAAGAACAGATTAATGGGGGTGAAAAGGCCTAAGTGAGGCCAGCAGAAGAGATTGAATAAAGGAAAGGTGGAGGGAGGGCTAATCAAAATCTAAGAGGATATAAAGAAGTCATATGGAAACCTACTTTTCTGGACAATGAAACACTCAGAAGCAATAGATTGTTACTAGAAAATTTTCAGTGCCAGGAATGGTATACCTTCCCATGGGTTGTTGGCTAGGGAGGTCACAGATACCTCCAAACATTATAGGCCATTGCCAAGGCCGTTGGTTTCCCTCCAGGAATTGATGGTAAGACCCTATTGCTGAAGACTCCACATACTTGGGCTCCATGGTCAGTGAGAAATACTGCTGGAGCTGAGCTGAAAACTTCCTCTATGTGGACCAGCTGACAGAAAGCTGGAAAAAGCTATGCTTCATGCAGTTCAATGGGAGTGAAGATACTCAACAGTGAACAGTGAAAACTTTAAATTTGGCCAGCCTGGCCAAATGAACCAAGGAGTGCAATAGTGGCATGTCTGTTATGGGGGAAATCAACTGTTCTCTAGTTGGCCTGGAGGCCCGCTCCATTTGAGGGAATACATCCCTGATACTGAAAACATACAACAGGGGTAGTCATGAGCCTAAGGGATATAACATCTGCTGGTGTGTGGCTAAATGTATATACTAAGCTCACCAAACTGCCCAGTAAGCACTTCTCTTAATGTCCATACCCGTATATTAATGCTACTCTCACTTTTGGTTAGAAAAGCTTCAGATAGTGGTGACCTTGGGATGACTCTGAAGGCACCATGGTGCTGAGAAGTGACAGAGGAAGAGTAGGACTCCTTACAACGTGCTCCTCCAGACACAAAATGACCTGGATATCCATGACCTCACAGTGCCTGACACTACCTATACAAGACCATCCTAATAGGAGGAAAAGATGATGACATCAAATGGAAAGAAAGAGTGATTGAGAGGGGTAGGGGATATGATGGAGAGTGGAGTTTCAAAGGAGAAAGTGGGGGGAGGGAGGGAAGTACCATGGGATATTGTCTACAATTAAGGATGTTATCAATAAAATATAAATAAATAAATTACCACACACACAAGACTCTGAAAGCAGTGAGTCCTTTATATTTGGCTTATCAATGTAATCTCAGTTCATATATTTATGATATCTCATGATTGATCCTAATGTGCTATTGCACAGTAGAGTGACATAAAACATTGTATATTTTAAATATAACTAGATAGAAGGGAATATGGATATTTTCACCATAAAAGAAAAGTAAATGAGGAGATTGATATGTTTATGCTAATTTAAGCATTATACCATGTATATAGGTAATTAAAATGGCAGAGGATTAAAATTAGTGAATGAAATATGTGAAACAATCTTATTGAACAGAGTTCAAATGAAAGCTATTTCTGTTTAAAATAATCTCAATTATTTTCTTATAATTAGGGGGCTCTAGAGTTTTTTGGTCTTGGTCATATAAATTAAAGAAAACAGTGTTCATTGTTTTATCTGAAGGATTGGAAAAGTTCTTCCTGCAAAGGGCTAAGTAGTAAATATTTTAGTTATACCCATTCATCCCATTGTTTTTATAATGTGAAAGAAGTTGTAAACAATGTATAAACAAAGGTGTGCAATCTATTAATACCTGCCCTGTGCAACAGCCACAATCTTCATTATTTCTGTTTGAATCTGTTTTCTTCAGTTACTGAGTGAGCATCTGCTCCTTCAGTGCATGGCTGGGCCATGCTTGGTGGATACCAGTCATTCTGACAATAACCTTTTGCTTGTGATTGGTGCAACCAATTTCTGATTATTTTTAACATGAATGAAAATTCATTGAGTTCTTCTAATAACTGGTTTGTTGTAAGAGGCCAAATGAGGATAGGAGGTTATGTAGATAGTTACATTATTAGGATGTGACTATACCAGATCTATCATCATATGATGATGATAATGACGTCATTGATTTGTACTAACTTCAAACAACTCATTACAGTGTCTCTAAATCTTCAATGCAAAATAGTAATGTTGCTTTGATAGAGACTTTCATGTAGCATTGATATTTTTCCTTGTATCATAAGCAACCAAAACTCAAAGCAAAAATAGACTTTAGATGTTTGGAAATCTATTTAAAAATCTTATGATCACAAATACTTTGAACAATTATTTTAGGAAAAGATATTGCTATATAACTACATTTTCAGAATCTCTCACTATAGCACCACCATTGATTTAATATAAGCTTAATGTATATGAGAATATGTTCTAAGACTTAGGAAAAATTATAGAATAAATTTAATTTAAATGTTAGAATCAAGTGTGGTGGTGCACAAGTTTAATTCTAGCACTCAAGAGGCAGAGAGGTAGGAGGATTGCTGTGAGTTGAAGGCCACCCTGAGACTACATGGTGTATTCCAGGTCAGCCTGGGCTGGAGTGCGACCCTACCTTGAAAAAACAAACAAAAAAAGTTAGATATTTGGGGGGAGAATTTATAGGTTTCAATGAAGCTTAATATACTCATGCACATGCAGTCAGCATTCATGCATCATTTGGAATATGGACATAACATATCTTTCTTTGAGTCATTTAAGAGATACGAAGCCACTTAAGCCAGTTTCCAAAAATTCATATCCATGCAAATTACTTTTATGTATGTTTTCTTCTTTGTATGAGTACTTATTTATTTACAGTGTGCACATTTCATTGTATCAACTGCATACAACTAAGAAGTTTAGTTTCTGACATTGGAAAACTTTCTACTAATGCAAAAATATCATCAGATTAAAGCAGACATTTTATTTAAATGTGTCATAGGTTTAATCTACAATTAAAACTATTGTCTGTCAATGGAAACAAGACCATTTGGAACCCCCTTTCCAATTTGTTAGTCATAGGGTACAGATACTAATTTGTTTTAAAAGCAAACACTTGCATAGAACAATTTTGCCCTTAATACAAGGCCTCTCTGCTTTCTAATTAGTGCTTCTATTTTTCCCTTGCTGAACATTCTGTTTGAATTTGTTTCCCTGTCCTGTTTAATTTCTTCTTGATTTATAAAAGTAAAAGAAACAGAAGAGCTAGGTTTTTGGATTCAGCTTTAATGACATTTGAAGGGAAAACAAGAGAAGGAAGAATGTCCCTTTTCAGATGAACTGTTCTCTTGTCTTCTTTGCTGCTACTCCATCTGGATATAATTGCTGTGCCTGGTTAGTCTCAGAAGGAGGAGCTCACGCTGAAAGGACCATCTGCAGTATGCACCTCCGAGGCCGCAATGACGTTTTTCCATCAGAGAAAAGAATGTTGCACTTGAGAAACACAAATTTATTTTGTGGCATGAGTTTTCTGGTAAATAAATGTCAAGTACAAGAAAATTTGATTCTCACATTTTAGGCCAGAGTCTCATATGCCTGTCTAAGTGAATATATTCCTTTCTCTCACAGAAACAGATATGGGTTACTCTTTCAACTGCCTGTGCTGCTTTGAACCTCATTTAAATAAGCATCAGGGTCCGCAAACTTTCATGTGACAAATAATACCTCAATGGTTATAGATATCCAAATGTGTAAAGTTCTTTGAAGAGACTTTTGCCCATCTTGTAGAAATTCATATCACCAAATGGCCTAAGTGGCTGTCAATGATTTAAGCTGTTGTTTGTTATGAAGTTACTAACAGAGAAGAAGCAATGCTTTAGTTTAGCCAGCCATATCAAACAACTATTAGCGGAATGATTAATAAGCAATAGAAATGTCTTTTGTTTTCTGTTTTTATTTCCCCTTTGGTTTTTCTAGGTACTGTCTTGCTATAGCCCAGGCTGACCTGGAATTCACTATGTAGTCTCAGGGTGGCCTCATACCTCTCCCGAGTGCTTGAAGTAAAGGAATGTGCCACCATGCTGGTATATTTTCTGTTTTTTTTTCTTTTTTTTTTTTTGTTGTTGTTGTTGCTTGTTTGTTCTGAGATAGGACATTATGTTGATCAGCCTGGTTTCAAATTATCTATGTAGCTGAACCTCCTGCCTCTATCTAACTACTATGTTTGCAGACATGCATCAACACACTGGCTTTTGTATCCTTACACTTCTAGAAAGTGAAAGACCAAGATCGTAGCATCATCATTTATTGGTTCTAAGTTATAGACTAAGACCATCTCGTTGTGTCTTTAAAAGAGCTCTCTGGTATCTATTTAATGAAGGCACTATTCCCCTTTAGGAGTAATTGACCCTACTGACCTAATTTAGTTCCTAAAGGGATTATTTCTAAATCTTATCCCACTTGGGGCTAGAATGTTAACATGTGAATTTTAAGATGAAATGTAAATTCATTGTACAAAATATGTATTGGAGTGTATGCATGCGTGTATATATTGTTATCCATATATTTCAATTTGTGAGTATAACCCATCACTTATTATATTGACTATGCTTAGTAAAAGAGGCTATGAAATCATTTGAATGTATTAACAATCATCAACAGATAACAATTATGTAATGCATGTAAGTATAAAACCAAATCCTGGCTTTTAGTCTCAAACTCTACAACTCACTATCTATTGTTATTTTGTAGAGTAATAACCATAGATAATGGCATCTATAAAATAACATGATTATTCCAATTTATCAAATGTATATAAGTTTTTTATGATTGAATAATTATTTACTCTCATACACATGTGTATTTTTTCATACAATTCTGAGTTACGAAGTCTGAGAACTGGTAGTCTGAGACTTCTTAGGGTCTAAATAGATGCAAGGTATAGGCTAAGGCTGTGTAATCATGTAGAATTCAGCACTCTCATTCTAGTATATTGTGGTTTTGGGGGAAATCAAATTCCTCAAAGTTATAGAACTTAATTCCCTCGTCCTGCTGGCTACCAGGAAGGAGTTACTCCTAGTCTTAAATTCTAGCAATGTGACCCTCTCTACACATGACATCTTCTTCAATGTAAGCTCAATTCCATCTCTCCTCAGAAGAATCCCATCCTATACTGCTATGATGGATCTTACATGTCATAACATAAGAGGTCAGTTATATCCCCTATTTTCAGGTTGTCTTAAGAGGAGGTACTGCTCAGAATATGAACACTATGGAGCAGGAATCTGAGGAACTATCTCAGAACTCTGAAACCACATTCATTCAAGTTGCTATAATAATTACAAGAATCCCAATGAACCTTCTGACAAGAAGCTAGAAAGAGAGGTGACCATTGCCATAAGCAAAGAAGAAGAGTTTAGATTGGGGCTATCATGTGATATTGACATTCTTTAATGTCCCTCTGGGTGAAGAAGGTTATACTCATAACTTAATTCTTATTCTAACTAATATTCTTTTTATGAGTTTTATATTGCTTCCATCATAAATAAGTAAAAAATGCTTAAAAATAAATGAGCAGATGTCTATTTGCTATTTAATGTTCAATAAGACAGAAGTCTTAGGCAGTGTTTAGTACAGTTAGCTGTCTGTCCTGTGTTCCATGAAAGTGAAATCAAGGTATCAGCCATGCTGTCCTAGTCACTTCCATATATTTGATCATTGATGTAATTATTAATACAATTTGTATTTTTTCTCCAGTTAATCTTCCTGATATAATGTTCCATTTCAACTATTTCTATGTGTGTTCTGGGAGAGATGTAGCAAAACCTCTACTCACTCAAGATGGAAAGAGCAGCAACAGAAAAGAGAAACGTTCATAGCCAAGTCCAGCTTTTTGAACTGATGAGTGTGGGATTGGGATTACCAACAGAAGCATGAATAGTTTATAGGCAGGCACACTATAGGCAAATTCCCTAGGTAACTTTTTGTCAGCTATACCAATGAGAATTCCCATTTCATTTCATTATTTACCTTTTATGTGGTGGCATTTGTAATGTTGGGGAGTGAAGGAGGGTTGTAAAGTTCTCCTGAGGCCTTCATGAGCCACATGATCCTCCTGTCAACATCCACAATGAATGTTAATAGGCATGACCTCATAAGGGTTTTGTGTGTATCATCACAGCTACTCTTTTTCAGATGGTGCTGGTCATGAAAGTGATGGGCATGTTAAGCCTAACAGAAATAGATTTATTACTAACAGGGGGTCATAAAAATGAGAATGATATGTTCACTTTAGCTAAAAGATTAAATTAGGTGAAAAATATCATCTGTATGAGATTCTAAGATGGAGCTATACAGAATTTGAATTAGAGAGCTGGAATGTTCTATGAAGGACAAATTTGAATAAATGCAGGAAAATGAAGTATTGTGGGGGGTTTCTAGTAAATTGGCATTGTGAGTTATTTTTGTAATATAGAAGGTACACTAACATATTTCTATTGGCCTAGAGATGATTATAATATATTTATTATATATTAATACTTTATACATATTATGCATAATATAATAAAATCCATCCGAATGGAGCTTAGTGACAGATAGATAAATAGGTTGGAGAGATCAAAATTAGGCCAACAATACTGATCAATCTGAAAGCAGAGAACAGCTGAACAATCTGTTAATCACGGTCTCCAAGGTTTATAGACATCTGTGCTCATTTGGGATTACCTGCCCTTCACTGTCAACCTAAAGCATAGAAGAATATGGGATATTGCTCTTGTAGAAAAATTGACCCTCCCAACTTCCCTCTAAAGAGGAGGGGAAGATATCAGGGATAATATTCTTGGTGAACTTTTTCTACCATGAAACATGAGCCAGGAGAGAAGATTTGATTTCCTACCAAATTTTAAGCCTTTGACCTTGACTGAAGATAACAGTATCCATAACATATCCTCCAAAAATAATTTTGGAAATGATGAAATAGAAGGGAAGGTCTGAGAATGCTGAAGTGCAAATAGAAGGGCATGGGGTTTACATAAATCACGACACTTATGTGAATCTTCTGTAAGAAAGCTGTTCTTTACTTTGAGATTATCAACATGAGATCTATAGTCCTGGAAGCAATGACTTGACTGGAGTTTTTTTTTTTTCTTTCTTTCTTTCAAATGTAGACTTTAGGCTTTCTTACATAGTTTTGTGAGGAAGCTACTGATTTAATTCTGGTCCTTTCCAAGGCTAGATTAAATGGCTAAGTAATGTTAGCTTTTCACACTAAATAGCTTTAAAGTCTCAGGGTCATCATTCCACTAAAAGGAAATCCTGGAACCAACTCATTTAAAGGCTCTATGGATGTGGAGTACTTTCACAGTCAGCTAAGAGGGCAAGTACTAGCACTGCTTCACTTTGTGTGTCATTAGACATTGAGAGAGTAATGGGGAGAATCTCCTCTCAAGTGTGTGGCCTGATGCATTTCTTGTGACCTTGGATTCTGGGGTGGGAAGCAAAATGACCCACTCTACCTAGTTAATCTGTTTACTACATTGGTAAAAGGACATTCTAAATTTGGTTTCAGTTAATTTGTTGCTGGAGAAAGAAAGAATAGTTGAAATTAACCTACATTTGCTCACAATTTCAGGGTGTAAAAATTTTATTATTTACTAAAATAATATGCACTGACAAGCAACCTTTGTGAGGATCTGATTTTAAAGTTATATTTCTGGATTTATGTTGTGTCAATAAGTTCAACTTTAGTTTAGATTCAGTGTTCTTGCTAAATTTACCATAAATATTATATTATAGCATGTTTGCTTATGGTTAGCCTATTTGTTCCATCAATTATTGCCATGAAACAAACCTGCCTAAATTTGGCAGTATTAAAAAACAATGCTCTTGGCTTCTGTGAGTAAGGAATTCCTGAAGGGTGGAGTAGAAATGGTCTTTGATCTGTGATCTGCAGGACTTAGGTCCAAAAGACTTAACCATAGGAAGAGATGTTTAGAGTCTAGTATTTCCTGATGTATATTCACTAGAGAATACCCATGGGGGCTGCAAGCACCCAAAGTCTAAAATTGCCAGCAAATGAACCTACCCTGATTCTCTTTACTTCTGCATAGCATGATGGGAGTATGAGGTCCAAGGGCAGGTATTGCAATGAGCTAGGCAGAATATTCATTATCCTTTCTACTGGATATAAGTGAGACACATACCTGTTCACGTTTAAAGAGGACATGCATAGGCACAAACTCTCAGTTAGAGGAGAATGCAGTCATGTTGTACAAATAAGGATGTGTAAGGTAGAATACATGTGTGACTATCTTTGAAAATGTTAGCTGTCATAACGTTTCTGATGATGGCCCTGTTCATTATCTCGTTTAGAGTATCTTTCTAGCTGTAGTCTATCTTGTTTGTTTTCCATTATACATTTGGGAACTATTCAGAATGAAACCTTCATTGATGTTCAGAAGAAAAATGAAATTTCATGTTCCAATAGTAAGAGCAAATAAGAATGAAGTAAAATTTTAAAAAATGTGTTGTTTTATTATTCAGCTTACCAGTAACTTTATGGATTCATTGCATTGAAAATTCTGTATATTTTTCCATGAAGGCTTTATTTCTCTTCATTCAGGCAGGTTGTGTTGGCCAAACAGCAGATGGCATGCCCATAATGCCTTTGGGCAGATGTTCTCATTTGGGCCATAACATGTGAATAAAAAATGCCATATTCCAAACTGTCTCATAATCTGCAGCAATTACTGGAGACTGTCCAAAGTGTACAGAGGTCTTTTATGGCTGTGCATTATAGTGGCCAGATCTGCTGCTGGAGGCTTGTTTGATAGTCATGCTATTTTTCTAAGTATTGGACTGGATTGTTCCACTTTATTCAATTTAATATTTACCAAAAGGTAAAAATCGATATAAACTTTTACCTATACAATTGATAAATAAGGTCAATACAATTAATTTATCAATTCTGACTTTATTATAAGTTTTAAAGATGATTTGCCAAAACAAATATTGCATATTAGAAAAGTGAACATATATTTATTCCAGAAAAGAAGTTTTTAAATATCAAGTTGGGTAATTGGAAATGTAATAGGGCTTTAAAAGATGCTTTGAGAATTCCTTTCAACCATATAAGACCGAAAAGGGTGCCCCTCTCAAAAAAATTAGGTAAAATTGGGTACTCATCACTAGTGGAGCTTCTTGAGAAACTCAAATCAAGGTGCTTTAAGTGATGGGACTGAAAATGAAAGCAAGGGTCCCATTTTCATGAATGAAGAAAACATTCCGTGTTTGCTGTACACAAGGTTTTGTGTAGGTCATTTTTCTATTTTCCATTCTCAAATACTGACTACTGTTCTCGCATTTTCTTTGTCCAGCCTCCAGTTTCAAGATGACCCTTTCAGTATTTTTCAGAAACATAACAAGAGCCAACAGGAGAAGTTTCCTATAAAAAGTGCTAATGCTGCTGCTTTTCCAGCCCAAGGCAGAAATACAAATTATTCAAAACACTTACTTAGAAGACACAGTCTCATGTTACTTTGTACCCGCATATTCCATGTATTCTATTCACTTCTACATACAGGAAATAGTGCTGTGCAAAAAAAAAAAAAAATCAGGAAAAGCAAAAACATCAGACAAATAAAAACATCAGAACATGTATTCAATTTATTAGAGTATTATGCACATAAGCAATTAGAAGGTGGCACTTTTCACAAGTATGTTCTGGCACTGGGTCCAATTTTTTTTTTGTTTTAATGCTATTCCTCAAATGTGAGTGCATTAACCAGACAGTTAATGATAATACATTAACATGTACATTATTTTCTTTCAAGTATACTAATTGAAAAGTTTTTTTTTTTTCTATCTTAAGATATTTAGAATGGTTTTGAAACAAGTTTTCACACTGTAAGTCAGATTGCACTAGTATGTTACTGGTACTATAGTCACTATGTTGCCCAGACTTGCCTTAAACTCAGGGCAATCTGCCTCCACCTCCTAGGAACTGCTCTTACAGGCACAAAGAACTAAACACAGGGAGATCGGAGATAGTTTTTTTTTTTTTTTTTTTTTTTTTTTTTTTTTTTGGAGAGAGAGACAGACAGAGAGAGGGAGAGGGAGACAGATAGAGAATGGGTGCAACAGCAGTCTCTCAGCTGCTGTGAATGAAATCCAGATGTGATCGCCCCTTGTGGTCAAGTGCGGCATTGCACCCTCGCGTCACTTTGCATCTGGCTAAACGTGGGACCTGGAGATTGGAACCGGAGTTCTTAGGCTTAGCAGGCAGGCGCCTTAACCGCTGAGCCATCTCTCCAGCCCAAGGGAGATCATTTTTATCAAAGATGATTTATCAGTCATTGAAACCTTTAGTTTGAAATGTTATTGGAATACATTTTCCCTATGAAGCCACAACTAAATTCTCCAAAATTGAAACAAGAAGAATTTAAAAATCAACTGACAAAGTACTGTGTTTCATCTGTAGGGGAACAATATACATTCCATTCACGTGTCCATGACCTAATTCTCAAAAAGTTGGTACTGTGTTACCTTATTTATTTGGTGCAATGTTCCTTTGCTTAGTGGTGTGTGTGTGTGTGTGTGTGTGTGTTGTTTATGTATTCATGAATGTTCATGTATTTGGATGTAAGTACATGTGCATATAGGTGGAGGCCAGAGAGTAATCTCCAGTGTCATTTATCTCTCTTTTCTTTTTTATTTTTAAATTTAATTTAATTTTTTATCTTCTAAGGCTTTATTAATCACTCCTAATGTTTTTTTATATAATGTATATACAGCCATGATGGTACCATTGTTAGCCTTTTCCCTGTCCTCCCCCCATGGGTAATGAGCATCTTGCTTTATAGAGGTAGCCATCAATTATGCGGGAGAGGCAATGACTCTGTTCATAGCGACCCAACTCATGGCTCTAACAATCTTTCCGCCTCCTCTTCTGCAAATTTCCCTGACTCATGTTGGGTTCATTTTAGGTCTGAAATAGTGACAAGGTTTTGTGAGACTCTGTGTCTCTGGATATCTGATTTGGTAGGAGTTGAGTGTTCTTTGTGTCTATCTCCTTCGCCCATGTGCTGGTACCAGGTTCACCAATAAAGCAGCACTCTTTCTTTTTTATTTTATTTTATTTTATTTTATTTTATTTTATTTTATTTACTTATTTGCAAGCAGAGAGAGAGAGAGAGAGAGAGAGAGAGAGAGACAAAGAAAGGATGACCATGCCAGAGCTTCTAGCCACTGCAAAGGAAGTCCAGATGCATGTGCCCCTTGTGCATCTGGCTTATGTGGGTCCTGGGGAATTGAACCTGAGTCCTTTGGCTTCATAGGCAAATGCCTTAACTGCTAAGCCATTTCTCCAGCCTTCTTTTCTCTTCTTTTCTCTCACCCCTCCCCTCCTCCTCCTTTTTTGGTGACAGTCTCTCATTAGCCTGGAGTTTGCTAAGAAGGTTAGACTAGCTGAGCAGAGAACCCCAGGATCCTCCTGTGTCCATCTCTTCAGTGCTGAAATTACAAGCACAGGCCACCACACCAGGATTTTGTTTTCTGTAAAGGTTTTGGGGATCAAAATCAGGTTCTCATGCTTGCAAGGCAAACACTATACCTACTTACCTATATCCCTAGTTCTTTTATGTCACTTTAAATGGCCAAATGGGATTTCAATGTATGATTGAAGATAAAAACCTTAAGATACAGATTATCTAGGTAGGGCCAAGTTAATTATATGACTTCTTAGAAGTAGAACAAATTTCTCAGTTGTGATCATGGAATGTGATGGATGGTAACATTGGAAGGTTGTCTCAGTTTGAGTTCCTGGTGCTGCTGGCATGAACAAGAAGGAATTTGTGCAGGAATATACTCCACAGAATACATAAAGCACAGGAAAGGGATTTTTTTCCCCCTGGAAACCCAGAAAGGAATACATTTCTGATGTATTCTGATGAAACCTTGATTTTAGTCCAGACTTTTGAAGGAGGGAACTATAAAACAGAAGGTTAGGCATACTTGCACATGTCTCTAATCCCTGATCCCTGGGAACCGGTTGCCCTCAAATGTTCAAAGTTTGTCTGAGTTCAAAGTCAGCCTGAGCCACTTAGTCTCAAAATTAAAAAAAAAAAAAAAAAGCAAAAATACTTGGGCATTTATCTCCGTAAAAGATTTTTTTAAGAATTTAATTTATTTATTTAAGAGAGAGAGAAAGAGAGAGAGAATGGGTGAGCCACTGCAAGTGAACTCCAGATGCATGCACCACCATGTGCATCTGACTTACATGGGTTCTGAGGAGTCAAACCTGGGTACTTAGGCTTTACAGGCAAGCACCTTAAAGGCTAAGCCATCTCTCCAGCTGAAAGTAAGGGTTTTTGTCTAGCATCCACAAGGCTTTGGATTCAATTTGTAGTACCACAAAAAAGTGTCATTTTGAAGGTGTGTCCGTGGGGATGCTTGTAGTAGTAATGCATTTGTAGACAACATTGTGTTGCAGTGTACAAAGGATGAACACCCCTGTAAGCTATTAAATTTGGTAATCTATTGTTGCATGAGAAAAATACAATGAAAGTATTTAATTTGTATATCTCATGTAATCCTTTAAGCAACCCAAGGAACAGAGTATTACTATTATTATTATTTTTTAGATCACAGATGAGAAATCAACATCTGGAGAGGGAAACAGTGATCTACTGTGTGTCACACAGCTAATAAGTGTGAAGACAGAGCTCAGTGGCAGGTACATTGACCTTTTTTTTTTTTTTTTAAATATTTATTGACAACAAAACATACTTACATACCAAAGGTGCGTATTTTTCCCTCCCCTCCCCCCTTCCCCTTTAGAACTCCACTCTCCATCATATCCCCTCCCTCTCTCCATTAGTCTCTTTTTTTAATATGATGTCATCCTCTTTTACTTCTACTCTGAGGGTCTTGTGGAGGTATTGCTAGGCACAGCAAGGTCATGGATATCAAGGCCAATTTCTGTCTGGGCAGTTGCATTGTAGGGAGTCGTACCCTTCCTTTGGCTCTTCCATTCTATCCGCCCCCTCTTCCACAATGATCCCTGAGCCTTGGAGGGTGTGATGGTTAAGTTTGTGTCAACTTGATTTGTTTAGGAATCCACAGACATTCCTCATAAGTGTGTTTCTGAGGCTGCCTCTAGGAAGGATTAACTAAAGGAAGAATCCTGCCCCCAGGGGTAAGCCTTCCCCAGAGTGAGAGTGGGCGGCCCCTCTTGGAGGAGGGCTGGTTGATAAAAAGGAGCTCTGGGAAGAAAGGCTTCTCTCCCACCTGGCTGCCGGTGCTACTAGCTGCTTGGTGTTTTCTGCTTGGTACCTGCTGCTTGGTGTTGCTGCTCCAGTGTGGACTGAAGACCAGGGTGGACTGAAGAGCAGCGTCTCTCCAGGAAGCCTCCAGGCCTTCAGTGCCGGATTGGGACTGCTGAGGCCTCCAGCCTCCCTGAGCAGCTACCGGGTTTCTTCACTCTTGGACCTGCAACCTGCTATTGCTGGACTGTTGCCAATAAATCCCCTTTAATACAATTCATTCTGTCCATTCTGTTCCTCTAGAGAACCCTGACTAATACAGAGGGTGTGACAGAGATGTTTCAGTGCTTGGCACTTCTCCATCCCTTCTTCTCAGCACTATGTTGCCTCTTGGATCATCCCAGTGGTCATCACCATCTGAAAAGAGAAGCTTCTCTAACCAGAAGTGAGAGTAGCATTAATATGTTAATATAGCATTAAATGTAGTATTTTCCGGGCAGCTTGGTGGGAATAGTATATACATTTAGATAAGGGCATGCTTTATACCCCTAAGGCTTATGACCTTACCTACCATAGACTTTGCTTAGGTTTTTCAGTACCAGGCATGTATTCCCTCCCGTAGAGAGGGCCTTCAGTCCAATTATAGAGCAGTTGGTTACCCCACGAGTAGACATGCCACTATTGCACCCGTTCAGTCTTTGGGCCTGTCTGGCCAAATTTGAATATTCAGCGTCCACTGTTTTCACTGCTGATGACTTCTGTCTCCCATACTCTGCGTGCAGTGCAGCTTTTTCCAGCTTTCAGTTGGCTGGTCTACAGGGAGAAGGTTTTCTGCTCAGCACCAGCTTGCTTTCTCAGTGACCTTGCCTCTCAGGCAAGAGATGTCTTCAGCAATAGGGTCTTACTATCTGTTTCTCAGGGGAAACCAAGGGCTTTGGCAAAAGCCTTTAATGTTTTGGAGGCTACCGGGACCTCCTTGGCCAACAACTCACTGGAAGGTATCCCATCCCAGGTACTGAAAATTTTCTAGTAACAGTCTACAGCTTCTAGATGAGGTACATTGACCTTTAAGCTACTGTTATTTTAGAGCAATGGTGTTTTTGTTTGTTCTAACCTGGTGGGTATCAAACTCAGGGCTTGCATGTTCTAGGCAAGCCGACCAACAAAAATTACATTCCCATTCCTAAGTGAAAGTGTAGTTCCTTTCAAAAGGGTACAATACAGCTTTGCCTTTCTTAATAGTTATTTTTATAAATAATCTTGTGATTGAGCAAGTAAGCTTTTTTCCTGAAATCTGGAATTCAGTAATATTTCATAAAGGGAAACTTTACATTTTGTTAACTTATACAGGTCAAATTTTGAGACTATGAGCAAGCACGTTATCTGATTACCATGATCTTCGCCCCTTCCAGTTTCTTCTAGCACCTTCCATTCTCTAACTCTTTTTCAGTCCTACCACTTCCTCTTTCCACATCTCTCACCTTCCCTTCTGTGTGTCATTCCAGTGGGACGATTTTTTTTTTTTTTTTTTTTTTTGGTTTTCAAGGTAGGGTCTCACTCTGGTCCAGGCTGACCTGGAATTAGCTATGTAGTCTCAGGGTGGCCTCGAACTCATGGCAATCCTCCTTCCTCTGCCTCCCGAGTGCTGGGATTAAAGGCATGCGCCACCACGCCAGGCCAATTTTTTTTTTTTTTGCTTTTTTTAATAGGTCATAATTTCTCTTACTTTTATTTTCTGCTCTTTTCATTAATTTTGTACTTGCTGGTTCCTCTGACTGGAATATATTGCTACTCCTTTATTTTCCCAGCTTGTACTTATTCTGTGAGTTCCAGTTTTATAGCACTATCTTCTGGGAACTTTATCCTCCTTTCTACATCCCAGGCTGTGTGTGGGGGTCAATTGTACCTGTACAGAACACTTTTTCAGAGTTTATTTCACTATTGTAATTGCTCTTTGCCTTATGGGTTTAAAAAATAAGTGAACTTATTAAAGAATTACCTATAAATTGAAAAGTGGACAAATCCTAAGCATATAGTTGGTTGAACTTCATAAAATAACATACACATTTGTATATCATTGGATTAAGAGAGTATCAGCTTCCTAGAATCACCAGTCTTCCACCAAAACTTCTGCTCTGAAGAAACCCCTCACCCTTTCTCCACCTACCCCAAAATAGTCACTAGCCTGACTTCTAAGGCTCCACATTGTTTTTGCTTGTTGAATCCCTTCTAGGCTGCCATAGCAAATAACGGTTGGCTTAAGCAAGAGGTTTATTGTCTTATAGTTCCAGAGGCTAGAAATCAAAAATGGAGTTGTTAGCAAGATTGGATCCTTAAGTGTGCCACGCACAGCTACCTGTTCCATTCCTGTTCTTTGGCTTATGTTGGTGGGCTGGAAGTCTTGAGCAATGGTATTATAGAAATATCAAACTAATCTGTGCTAGTACAGTGTGTGTGTGTGTGTGTGTGTGTGTGTGTGTGTCCTATCCATTTATAAAGCCTCTAGTGATAGGGTCCTGCACTATTCCACTCAGACTTCATCTCCCTTGATATCTGCAACAATCCTTTATCTAATTTTGAGATGTAGGAGTTTTGGTCTTCAACATAAGAATTTGGTATAGAAAATACAATTGATCCTATAACACTCAGTTTTTTTAAAATATTTTATTATTTATTTATTTATTTGAGAGAGAGAGATACAGAAAAGGCAGGTAGAGAGAGAGAGAGAGAGAGAGAGAGAGAGAGAGAGAGAGATGGGTGCACCAGGGCCTCCAGCCACTGCAAACGAACTCCAGATGCATGCACCCCCTTGTGCATCTGGCTTACGTGGGTCCTGGAGAATCAAGCCTCGAACCAGGGTCTTTAGGCTTCATAGGCAAGCGTTTAACCGCTAAGCCATCTCTCCAGCCCCTAACACTCAGTTTTGAACAGATTAAACAGAACTATAAACTATGTATCCTCCCATCACTGTCTTCTCATTTTGTCATTTTACTTTGTTCCTATTCATCTCCTCCTCCACTCTTCTCCACCCCTTATGTCTTTTTGATTCAATATAAATATAATTTCTACATTTACTTATGATTTTCTGTTTATCCACTCCTTGTGATTGTTGTACTGTATTCCATATACATTTATCCTCCTGTTTTTTAAGAATATAAGAAAATGTTTTGTAACTTCGAGCTATGATACATGAATGCCTCTATGGACTGTGTTGTACATGAATCTGGCACATAAATGTAAATACATGTTTATTGAATTCATGGATTACTGTGACACAGGTGAGTTGCTTGTCTCACTCTGCAATAGTTTTACTAAATGAACACATGCCAGTGATTGTGAGGAGTAGGGTGGGGAGTCTAACTTGTCTCCAGCCATGTTTTTTGGAACATTGGACTAATGAGTCTTAATGGATATCCTTTAAAACAGTTCCATGACTGAACCTGGCTTGCATATATTGGATGGAACAAAACTTAACATCTTGTGTATTCTTTTTAGTAGCACTGCATGATTTTTTTTGATTGCTAAAGGAAATTTTGTTTCTTCCAGAAAGTAAATATGAAGGACATTTTCAGATTTGATAGGAAAGCTATTTTTGTTCTGGAAAGGATATAGGTAGGATGAAAAATTCTATAAGGCTATATACTTTTAAAATTTTATTTTACAAAATAATTAACTACTTATTATTTTTTTCAAATGGCACATTATGAGCTCTTTGATAATTGACTTAAACCCATGTGTCTCAAGAGAGTAAAACATGTAGTTTGGACCATTGTAATCTGGTAACAAATCTATTTTTTTTTAAATTGGGATTTGTTTAGTGGTACCATTTATATTGCAGTGGTAACCCATATCTTTACTGGGGCATCTTTGCATATATAGGTTTTCTACAATTGGGGGAAAAGCTATCTTTATAAAAGAGAAGCCTGAGCAAGAATAGTAATCAATCAACTAGATCTAAGCACATGCTGTCCATTTACTGATCCCTGGTGTGATTAATGCTTAAAAGGGAGCAACAACCCCATTACAATTCCCTTTTCAAGTTTCTTATGAGCAAGACAATGGATTAAATGCTTGCAAGTGGAGTTGTTTCTACTGTATATCTTAACAGAATTAAATTTTAATTACCAAATGCATTAAACCTGTATATTAATTAAGTGGTTTTAGGTTGCAGTGGTTCAGGCATCAGCACTTTTCCTGATGTCTCATTTTGCTGACTGCAGTCTGAAGGGAAGCTCTCCCCAGACTGCGGCAAGAGGACTGGGCTGCCAAACTGCAATGGGGCCAAACAAAAGGGCTTGCACCCCAATTAAGTTAAAAGTCTCTGAGCTACTCTTCAATTCCAGATGGCAAGTAAATTCAAATCTACAAAAGGAATTTAATTAAGACATCATGATTACAAGAATGAAGCCAGGAATCCAATCTCCAGCAAACGCAGATGCACACACACACACACACACACACACACACAGAGAGAGAGAGAGAGAGAGAGAGAGAGAGAGAGAAATGCAAAAGTGCAGTGTCTCTTAAAAATGCCTGCACTATAAGTACGATCTAGAATAAAATCCAAAGCCAGGGAGATGATATCCAGTAATATCTTTAATCTTGAACATTTTACTATTTAGACAACTTGAAAGTCTAGCATCTTTGAGGTGTATAATCAATTTAATTTTATTTTATTTTTGAGGGCCAAAATCAGAGCCTTTGGAAGCAGACAGATGTAGCTTCAAAGGCCAGTCTTGTCAACTACTAACTAACTCACGCTGCAGATTCTCCTCTAGCTTTGGTTCCTTACCTCTTGGATGAGGACACCTGCCTTATGAGGTTGATAGGATAGAATGAGAAATAGCTAATGGATCTCAGGTGTGCCATTAGCCTTGATCTATTTGCAGCTACAAACTTATCTAACAGTTTAATTTCCATCTTTACTTGGATCACAATAGGTGCCTCAAATGAAACAAAACTCTGATCTCCCCAAATACAGAAATGTTCCTTCCTAATTCGCTGCTCCCAGTAAGGGTTCTACCACTCATTCAGATGCTGAGACTGAAAACCCCAGAATTATTGTTCCCCACTTTCCATAATCTCCATAATCATTTCTGCATCCACTTTTGATGCTTATTTTGAATAAATCCATGTCATTCCATTTTTATGGCCAAAAGTATTGTAATATGAGTATTTTCCAAAACATGATGTTTCATTGTGAAGATATTTAGCAGCATCCCCATATTTACTGACTAAATGCCAGAGGTGTGGTTGTGAATATATGTAATTGTATTGTGTAGTGTGTGAGAATGTGCATATGTGAGGTTTACACTGGAGTTTGAGTCAGGTTTCTTCCTCAATTGCTCTCTACCTTATATACTTAGGCAAAATCTCACCAGTTTAGTGAATCTACCTAGCCAGCTTGCCTTTAATATTCACTGTTTCTCCCACCTACAAATGCTGTGAACACTCTGTTCAGAGTGAAGTCAACATAGGTAAATTAGGTAAGTGTTATTAATTTAGGAGCTTTTGATGGATGTAGACCCTCTCTTAGCCAAAGACAAGTGGGAGCTTGTCATTGGAAGTATTCTTTGTCTCCATAGGATTATGATCTGGTTCCAAGTTTCAGATATGGGTTCTTTTCCACTGAATCTCTTAGCAAATCAGAAAGTTATTGGTTACTAGTACAGTGTGTCACCATTGCACTGTGTGTGGCTGGTTGATTCTGAATAGTTTAGACATGTGTTTACTCATACCTTTGTTGCCACTTTCCCCCTGTAGCTCATGTAGAGCTTTCTAGCACTATATTAATTGTTAATATGTCGGTTTCCAGCCAGGTATCTCTTTCTCCATGTTCTGGGTCAGCAGTGTATGGTGTCTTCAGCAATAGGCTCTTACCTTTTACCTCAGGCAAGTAATCAAGTGCTTTGACAGAAGGCTGTCTTGTTTTGGGGACGTCATAGGTCTCTCCAATCAACAACTCAGTGTCAGTAGCTTTTATTTCTGGTATTGGAAGTTATAGATAAGAACCAAATTTATTTTAAGGTTAGGCTTCATCCCTTTCTGGAGCCCTTCTTTTCAGATGCTCCCTCTATAATCCTGTTGAGAGACATTTTTCAGTCTACCTTTAAGGAGAAAAGTTTCTATGGTACTAGTTTATTTTGAGTTTTCTTTTGTGTTTATTTCTCCCCATTTCCCCTTTCTCTCCCCTAAACCCTTCTATCCCTATTGACTAGGCCTCAAGTTTGCCTATCTAGTATGCAAGCAACTCAAGCTGATCCAGGTTAGGAACTGCAGATGTGTGAGAACATGTGGCATTTGACTGTCTGTGATTGTGTGTGTTTGCTGAATATGATCTGTTCTAAATCCACCCATTTTCCTACATATTTTATTGTATTATATTGTTCTTACTGCTGAGTAGCATTCCACTGTGTATATGTACCACAACCATTATCCATTCATCCAGTGCATCTGTTTTTAGCTATTATGAATTGAGCAGCTCCTGGAAAGATCTTTTTAGAATCAAGCATTTAGGGTAACCAGGGTCTTTAGGCTTCATAGGCAAGCGTTTAACCGCTAAGCCATCTCTCAGCCCCTAACACTCAGTTTTGAACAGATTAAACAGAACTATAAACTATGTATCCTCCCATCACTGTCTTCTCATTTTGTCATTTTACTTTGTTCCTATTCATCTCCTCCTCCACTCTTCTCCACCCCTTATGTCTTTTTGATTCAATATAAATATAATTTCTACATTTACTTATGATTTTCTGTTTATCCACTCCTTGTGATTGTTGTACTGTATTCCATATACATTTATCCTCCTGTTTTTTAAGAATATAAGAAAATGTTTTGTAACTTCGAGCTATGATACATGAATGCCTCTGTGGACTGTGTTGTACATGAATCTGGCACATAAATGTAAATACATGTTTATTGAATTCATGGATTACTGTGACACAGGTGAGTTGCTTGTCTCACTCTGCAATAGTTTTACTAAATGAACACATGCCAGTGATTGTGAGGAGTAGGGTGGGGAGTCTAACTTGTCTCCAGCCATGTTTTTTGGAACATTGGACTAATGAGTCTTAATGGATATCCTTTAAAACAGTTCCATGACTGAACCTGGCTTGCATATATTGGATGGAACAAAACTTAACATCTTGTGTATTCTTTTTAGTAGCACTGCATGATTTTTTTTGATTGCTAAAGGAAATTTTGTTTCTTCCAGAAAGTAAATATCAAGGACATTTTCAGATTTGATAGGAAAGCTATTTTTGTTCTGGAAAGGATATAGGTAGGATGAAAAATTCTATAAGGTTATATACTTTTAAAATTTTATTTTACAAAATAATTAACTACTTATTATTTTTTTCAAATGGCACATTATGAGCTCTTTGATAATTGACTTAAACCCATGTGTCTCAAGAGAGTAAAACATGTAGTTTGGACCATTGTAATCTGGTAACAAATCTATTTTTTTTTAAATTGGGATTTGTTTAGTGGTACCATTTATATTGCAGTGGTAACCCATATCTTTACTGGGGCATCTTTGCATATATAGGTTTTCTACAATTGGGGAAAAGCTATCTTTATAAAAGAGAAGCCTGAGCAAGAATAGTAATCAATCAACTAGATCTAAGCACATGCTGTCCATTTACTGATCTCTGGTGTGATTAATGCTTAAAAGGGAGCAACAACCCCATTACAATTCCCTTTTCAAGTTTCTTATGAGCAAGACAATGGATTAAATGCTTGCAAGTGGAGTTGTTTCTACTGTATATCTTAACAGAATTAAATTTTAATTACCAAATGCATTAAACCTGTATATTAATTAAGTGGTTTTAGGTTGCAGTGGTTCAGGCATCAGCACTTTTCCTGATGTCTCATTTTGCTGACTGCAGTCTGAAGGGAAGCTCTCCCCAGACTGCGGCAAGAGGACTGGGCTGCCAAACTGCAATGGGGCCAAACAAAAGGGCTTGCACCCCAATTAAGTTAAAAGTCTCTGAGCTACTCTTCAATTCCAGATGGCAAGTAAATTCAAATCTACAAAAGGAATTTAATTAAGACATCATGATTACAAGAATGAAGCCAGGAATCCAATCTCCAGCAAACGCAGATGCACACACACACACACACACACACACACACACACACACAGAGAGAGAGAGAGAGAGAGAGAGAGAGAGAGAGAATGCAAAAGTGCAGTGTCTCTTAAAAATGCCTGCACTATAAGTACGATCTAGAATAAAATCCAAAGCCAGGAGATGATATCCAGTAATATCTTTAATCTTGAACATTTTACTATTTAGACAACTTGAAAGTCTAGCATCTTTGAGGTGTATAATCAATTTAATTTAATTTTATTTTTGAGGGCCAAAATCAGAGCCTTTGGAAGCAGACAGATGTAGCTTCAAAGGCCAGTCTTGTCAACTACTAACTAACTCACGCTGCAGATTCTCCTCTAGCTTTGGTTCCTTACCTCTTGGATGAGGACACCTGCCTTATGAGGTTGATAGGATAGAATGAGAAATAGCTAATGGATCTCAGGTGTGCCATTAGCCTTGATCTATTTGCAGCTACAAACTTATCTAACAGTTTAATTTCCATCTTTACTTGGATCACAATAGGTGCCTCAAATGAAACAAAACTCTGATCTCCCCAAATACAGAAATGTTCCTTCCTAATTCGCTGCTCCCAGTAAGGGTTCTACCACTCATTCAGATGCTGAGACTGAAAACCCCAGAATTATTGTTCCCCACTTTCCATAATCTCCATAATCATTTCTGCATCCACTTTTGATGCTTATTTTGAATAAATCCATGTCATTCCATTTTTATGGCCAAAAGTATTGTAATATGAGTATTTTCCAAAACATGATGTTTCATTGTGAAGATATTTAGCAGCATCCCCATATTTACTGACTAAATGCCAGAGGTGTGGTTGTGAATATATGTAATTGTATTGTGTAGTGTGTGAGAATGTGCATATGTGAGTGTTGACACTGGAGTTTGAGTCAGGTTTCTTCCTCAATTGCTCTCTACCTTATATACTTAGGCAAAATCTCACCAGTTTAGTGAATCTACCTAGCCAGCTTGCCTTTAATATTCACTGTTTCTCCCACCTACAAATGCTGTGAACACTCTGTTCAGAGTGAAGTCAACATAGGTAAATTAGGTAAGTGTTATTAATTTAGGGAGCTTTTGATGGATGTAGACCCTCTCTTAGCCAAAGACAAGTGGGAGCTTGTCATTGGAGAGCATATTCTTTGTCTCCATAGGATTATGATCTGGTTCCAAGTTTCAGATATGGGTTCTTTTCCACTGAGTGGATCTCTTAGCAAATCAGAAAGTTATTGGTTACTTACCAAGGCAGTGTGTCACCATTGCACTGGTGCGTACTTCTTTTCAGGCTGGTTGATTCTGAATAGTTTAGACATGTGTTTACTCACACCTTTGTTGCCACTTTCCCCCTGTAGCTCATGTAGAGCTTTCTAGCACTATATTAATTGTTAATATGTCGGTTTCCAGCCAGGTATCTCTTTCTCCATGTTCTGGGTATATTAATTGTTATGGTGTCTTCAGCTGTCTTGTTTAGGCTCCATGTTCTGGGTCAGCAGTGTATGGTGTCTTCAGCAGCAGGGCTCTTACCTTTTACCTCAGGCAAGTAATCAAGTGCTTTGACAGAAGGCTGTCTTGTTTTGGGGACGTCATAGGTCTCTCCAATCAACAACTCAGTGTCAGTAGCTTTTATTTCTGGTATTGGAAGTTATAGATAAGAACCAAATTTATTTTAAGGTTAGGCTTCATCCCTTTCTGTCTACCTTCTTTTCAGATGCCCTCTATAATCCTGTTGAGAGACATTTTTTGTGTTTAGTCTACCTTTTCTCTCCCCTAAAAAGTTTCTATCCCTACTAGTTTATTTTGAGTTTTCTTTTGTGTTTATTTCTCCCCATTTCCCTTTTCTCTCCCCTAAACCCTTCTATCCCTATTGACTAGGCCTCAAGTTTGCCTATCTAGTATGCAAGCAACTCAAGCTGATCCAGGTTAGGAACTGCAGATGTGTGAGAACATGTGGCATTTGACTGTCTGTGATTGTGTGTGTTTGCTGAATATGATCTGTTCTAAATCCACCCATTTTCCTACATATTTTATTGTATTATATTGTTCTTACTGCTGAGTAGCATTCCACTGTGTATATGTACCACAACTTCATTATCCATTCATCCAGTGATGGGCACCTGGGTTGATTCCAGTTTTTAGCTATTATGAATTGAGCAGCTACAAATGTGATTGAGCAAAGATCTTTTTAGTGAAGTGTGGAGCATTTAGGGTAAAAAGCGGTCTGTAGACACACTCATTCAGGCACACAAAGCATATTGACGTTTCCTATGAGGATGTCATCACACAGCTTTTCTGTTTAGTTTTCTTCCCCACTTAAGTCTCTTAATTTCTTTTCTTTTCCTTATATTTATTTATTTGAGAGTGACATACAGAAAGAGAAAGAAAGAGGCAGAGAGAGAGAGAGGGGAGAGAGAGAGAGAGAGAGAGAGAGAGAGAGAGAGAATGGGCACACCAGGACCTCCAGCCACTGCAAATGAACTCCAGAAGCATGTGTCACCTTGTGCATCTGGCCTAAGTAGGTACTGGGGAATCGAGCCTCAAATCTGGGTCCTTAGGCTTCACAGGCAAGCACTTAACCACTAAGCCATCTCTCCAGGCCCTCTTAATTTCTTTAGTTATTCCTTCTTGTATCAGTTACCTTCTCATTGCTGAGACAAAATACTTGACTAAGATCAGTTTAAGTGAGGAAAGGTTTGTCAGCTAATAGCTTTGGGTTGTAGTAGGGAAGACATGGTGGCAGGAGCATGAGGAAGATGGCCACATCAGCAGGGAGGAAGTACAGAAAGATGAATGTTTAATGCTCGTCCAGCTATCTTCTTCTTTTTACATAGTCCACGATGCCCAGCACATGTGAGGGTGCTGCTCATAGGTAGCTATTCATGAGGTGGTTCTTCCCACTTCAGTTAATCTAATCTAGAAAATCCTTAATAGCCAAGAGAATTGTTTCAAAACATGCCTCTGTTCTTTTCTCATACAAGCAAGACATACCTCTTTGATGGTTCTCACTTCTAGAACTTGATTTTGGATGGTTTAGCCTGATTATGCAGCCTCGTCTCAGAATCACTCCACTTTGGTAGAATTAAGCTCAATTGCTTAGTGAGTTTAATTGTATCTTCCCTGCCCCATCCTTTCTATGTGTCACCCATAACGTCAGAAATATATTCCATTTCTCTTGCCATATTCCATGTTTTAGAAGTAAGTTCATAAAAAGGACATGACCCAAGTTCATACCTACCACGTTATAAATTATAGAAAAGTTCTCATACTGTTAGTCGATTCAATCATTTTAATTAATATTTTTGTTGTCTTCATGACATCTTGAGTTTAAGCATTATAAGAAAGTGCTGATAGATTGATTAGATCCCAATTGTTAAATTTAGACACAGTCTCACAGAAAGACAAGAACAAGTTCTTATACAGTATTGCCTTTGCGAGACTTGCTTGTTGAGGGGACTTGCTTATCATAAATATATTTTGCAGCTCTCATGCAGTATCAATCCCAAGTCTATACTGATAAGTCTAAATAATCCACACAAATCTTCTTTTTGAAGAAAAGACTTTTTCTGATAAGTGGTAGTAAAAAAATCTACATATAGGTAATATGGGCAATTTTTCTCAGCATGTTTTATATGGAGAATACCTTTGAACTTCACAGAATAATGCCATACTTTTTAATCAAACAAATCCTTTGAACTTAAACTTGTGTAATGGCATAAAGATTACAATGAACAGGGATAGAAAGATGACTTTGTGGTTAAAAGTGCTTGTTTTGCAAGCTTGAGACCTGCAGTTAAGATCCCCAGAACCCACATAAAGTCAGACACAAGTACCACATGTGTCTATAATCTCAATGTACTTACAGTAATGAGAGGTGGAGTTGAGAATACAAACATGCATATACACAACATACAAAAATGTACATTATTGACTAAGCTATGACATGTATATAAGGTAATTTTTATTTATTTATTTAATTGAGAGAGAATGAGGGAGAGGAAGAGAGAGAGAATGGGCACACCAGGGCCTCCAAATAATGCAAATGAACTCCAAACATATGCACCACCTTGTTCATTTGGCTTACATGTGTACTAGGGAATTGAACCTGAGTCTTTAGGCTTCACAGGCAAGTGCCTCAACTGATAAGCCATCTCTTCAGCCATTGAACCTGAGTCTTTAGGCTTCACAGGCAAGTGCCTCAACTGATAAGCCATCTCTTCAGCCATATAAGGTACTTTTCTTTATTTTTTTAAAAATATATTTTATTTACTTATGAGAGAGAGAGAGAGAATGGGCATGCCAGGGCCTCTGACCCCTGCATATGAACTCCAGATGCATGCACCTCCTTGTGCATCTGGCTTACGTGGGTTCTGGGGAATTGAACCAGGGTCCTTTGGCTTTGCAGGGAAATGCCTTCACCATTAATCCATCTTCTCCAACCCATACTTTAAACACTGCTATTTACTCATGCTATTAAGAAAATAATCCACAACTTTTTTTTTAATTGGGAAGGAAGTGAAAACTTGTAAACATTAAAAAGGAGGAAAGATGAAATGAAAATACCACAAAAGTGGAATGCTTAAATATTTTCACCCAAAAATTCTAAATAATGATTAGTAGTATTTCTAAGTAGCTTTTTGGTTGAGTCAGGAAACAAATACATGGTATATTTACCAAGCCTCTCATAATAATGATGCTTATTTTATCTTTATTGACATTCTAGCAAGAAAAGTTTCTAAAAGAACAGGTTATTACAACAGCAGACTTAGAGACTGTATTTGAAAATCATACAAAAGAACTATTTCTTAAAATTATTTTTTATACTAGTTAAGTGCTGTTCCAAGAATTGTATTCATTATCTGCTAGCTTTCTTTGAATCTTAATTCCAAAGTTTTAATGAAATGAATTTTTTATGGCATCAATAATTCTAGAATTTCTTAAAAGGCTATGTTAGATTATAGAACATAGCCAATCACAACCATTAATTTTCATCTTTGAGATCAAATTTATAAGCCTTTCTTAATTTGTAATTTTTGATGATACAATGTTGCTGTCAGAGCTTTTGGAAATAATTAGTGAATATATTATTTGCAAAGACTATATGTGAATCAATTAAATGGTTTTATTTCTTTTTCTCTTCTCTCTCTCTCTCTTTCTTCCTTCCTTCCTTCCTTCCTTCCTCTTCCTCTCTCTTTCTTTCTTTCTTTCTTTCTTTCTTTCTTTCTTTCTTTCTTTCTTTCTTTCTTTCTTCCTCAGAGAAAACTAGACCAGAAAATTCCACATACGTCAGGAGTAAAGGTATGTAGGTATGCATATATTTGGTCTAGCCCAGAAAAGTGTATTTGTCAGGTAAGTTAGGGAAACTAGCTATGCTTTATTTTTTGTTTTAATTTTTAAAATTTATTTTAGAGAGAGAGAGAGAAATAGAGACAGAGAGAGGGAGAGAGAGAATTGGCACACCAGGGCCTCCATCCACTGCAAACATTCTCTAGATTCATGTGTCACATTGTACATCCAGCTTATGTGGGTCCAGGGGAACTGAACTTGGGACCTTTGGCTTTGTAGGCAAGCGCCTTAGCTACTAAGCCATCTCTGCATCTCTAGTTATGCTTTATTTTATGCTGCAGTTATAGCTCTAAAAGTTGAGGGTTGACTTGTGCTTTTATCTTTTACAATAAACTTCATTTAAGGTACTAAGGGAGATGCTCACTTATAGAGTCATTTTGGCAAAGTTTGATGGTAAATTTTTATTTGGCATGAAGACCTGGAAAATTATGTAATATCTGTTTTCAATCCCTGGATTTTCTACTTTTAATACATTTATCAAGACACAAAATCATTCTTTTATGTGTATAAAACACAAAGAATAGTAGTTCTTTTACCCAGATTTTAAAGAAAAGGTTAAATTGAAATCTATATAGTACCAAGACAAAACTAAATATTTTTATAAGGCACTTACTGTGGTTTTTAAATATGTACTTTAGAGTGTCACTTGTTTGCTTTACATACTGAGTTCTCCTACATTGCAAAACAGATGCACTATAAGTAGTTGATATGGGAATCCTCACAAAGAAACTTGCTGCCTTTGTGTCTTTTGTATCTGTTCATTTATTTACCAAATATTTCAGAAGTAGCATTACGAGTCAGGTACTGAGCCAGGTGATTAAGCACAGAATACATGGCCTTGCACTTGTGACATTTATAATCACATCAGAGACAGGCATGACAAATAGCAAAGACTTGAACCATTTAAAAGTTGTTATACATTCTATGTAACAAATATAGGACTGAGATAGATAGTATCAGGGGAGTCTATGAAAGGCCTTTTTAAGGAGATGTCATTCCAACTTGAATTTGTATCTTAAGAGTCAAAAAAGTGTCTGGAAAAGTATTCTAAGCATGTGAAAAGGTGAAAAATATTAGGGAATGAAAGATCTAGGCTCATGTCACAATTACCTTCTCATTTCTGAAAAGCACCTGATCAAAATCAGCTGATAGTTGGAATGTTTATTTATTTTATTTTGGCTTGCAGGCTCCTGGGAAAGCTGTGTATTATCAGGGGAAAGCATGACATAAGCAGAACCCTCCTTTGCCACAGCAGGAAGGAAACAATAGCAGGAAAGTGGGCTGACTAATACTGGCAAGCTAGGGGCTAATAAAACTCAAGGTCCACCCTTAGCAACACATCTTCATCTCTCAAATTGCCACCAGCTGGTGAACAAGTATTGCAAACAGGAGTTTTTGGAGGACATCTGATTTAAACCACCACAGCTCATTAAATGATATACAGTGACATGAAACTTGAATATACTCATTTAATTAACTTTAAAAAAATGAGAGCCAGCCATGGTGGCACATGCCTTTAATCTCAGCACTTGGGAGGCTGAGGTAGACTGCTGTGAGTTCAATGCCAGCTTGAGATGGCTAGTGAATCTAGGTCAGCCTGGGCTAGAGTCAGACCCTGTAATTTTTGAAGATTAATAAGTATTACAGAAGTGTTCTTTAAACAAATATATATGCTTTCATGTCTTTAGTTCCTTCTCTTTCTTTTCTCCTACCTTCTTTCATGCTGTGAATTAAGTTTAAGGCCTCATACATGTTAGAAAAGCACTCTATCACTGTACTGGTATTCCCAGATAAACAGATGTGTTTTAAAGCAGGGACAGATATAGTAAGGTTTTCTACTGATTGAGAACAAAAATAAAAAAATGTTTTAATGAAATGGAGAAACGTTGTGATCAAAGTTTTGATTTAGTAAAATTACTTTAGAGGCAATGTGATTGTTAATGTTAATTGTAAACTGACTAGAATGAGAAGCACCTAGGAGATTCAAAAAAGCAAATCTCTGGGTGTGTCAGTGATAATATTTATGGAGATGATTAGCCAAGACGGGAAGATCTCTGAGCATGGGTAGCATCATCCCTTGGACTGAGGCACCATAAGGAATAAAATGGGGTAAATGTCCTCTAGTGTAAGTATTCTTCTTGTTTCCTGGCTGTCATGATGTGCCTTGCTCTCCTCTGTCATACTAAGCCAACCAGCATATGATGGATGGAAACTTTGTAAGCTATAAGTCAAAATAAGTCTTTTCTCCTTCTAACTTGGATTCTTTGGTATTTGGTCCAAAGACTGATAAAATTGACTAGCACCATAGAGAGGGATTATAACCAGGGGTAACAAGAGGGAGGTGATGAGGCGAGGAGAGTCTGACTCAAGGAAAGGCAGTGTAATAAAGACAAAGGGGTAGAAACAGGTGCAACACCATCGCAGACAGAAGATAAAAGTACCTTAATTTTAGGTTAATGGAAGGAACCAATTATTTCTAGAGAATCTTGAGTTATGAGATGGATAATAGCTTACAAACACAGGAGGAGAAACAGGTGTGGAGAATGCCCTTCTAAGATAAATTCCGCTGCTAAATAAAACTGGTGTCTCCTGTAGCTTTGAAGAACTATCAATAGAGTGATTCAAATCCCCAACAGGAAGCCAGGAAACATTGTAGTGTCTGTAAATAATCCACACAGTGGTAATTGTTTTGTTTGACAAACAAATCATTACCAAATCTAAATCCTTTAATGTTTTGTTCCTGTTCAATCTTCATCTTGATATTTCAGAACTTTACCATGGTTCTTGAAGTATATCCTGACTTTCAGTTTATTTCCTTAATTTATTATCAAACCAAAATATACATATGTTTTAACAATTTATTTATTTGTGAGAGAGAGAGAGACAATGACTATCAGGGCCTTTTGCCAACTCAAACAAACTCCAGATACATATGCTACTTTGTGCATTTGGCTTCCCTTGTGTACTAGGGAATTGAATTGACCCAGCAGGATTTGCAAGCAAGCAGCCTTAACTGCAGAGCCATCTCTCTCTAGCCCACAAAATATTTTTAAATAATTTCATTTTTGTATGCCACTTTATTACAAAAGCTAAAACATTCTTATACAAGTTAAACTATTCTTACATGTTATACTATTATATAATAAGTTTAACAAGAGCAGAAAGTTCTATATTTTTATTGTGCATAAAGTGCTTTAATAAAGAAAATATCTGTCATCTATCTACTTATTATCTATCTATCCACTGTGGCAGTTATCTTCTCATTGCCTGACAAGAAGTAGCTTATTGGAGGAAAGTGCTTATTTTAGCTTAAGGTTTTGGAGGGATGTTTCATCATGGCTGGGAAAGCAGGGTAGACCTAAGCTGGAAGCCTGGTCACATCTCTATATCAATGGGAAGATCGTACTCTGAGTAACCTAGCTCTGAACACCTTGTTGGCTGGTCTAATAAGCCTCAAAATCTGTCCCCACAGCTCCTCTGACATGGCTTTATCCCCCAAAGGTTCCAGAACTTCCCTAAATTTGCCACCACCCAGAGATCAAATAATCAAAACACATGAGCCTATGGGAACACTTAACACTAAAACTCCTATACCATCTATGTATCTGTCATCTATCTATCTATCTATCATCTATCTATCTATCTATCTATCTATCTATCTATCTATCATCTGTCTATCTATCTATCTATCATCTATCAATCATCTATCTTCTATTGATCTACTTTCTATCTGTCATATATTTAACTATTTTTTTCATCTATCTATCACTTCCCCTCAATAACCTTGTAAGTCAGGCATTGTTAAACCTAGTTTTCAGTTAAAAAAAACTGAAGTTGAAAATGATCATGAAAACTGTTTAGAGTTTTCAGACAACAGAGAAGATGAAATCCCTTATCCTTTATTGTCCAGTTCTATGTACTGTGTAGATATTTATAATTGGCATCTTTTATATTTTTTCATGGCTCCACCTATGTCATAATTTTAATTTGATCTTAGCCAAAAGGCCAAGAAGTGATTCTTTTTTATTTTTTATTTTTTTTGGTTTTTCAAGGTAGGGTCTCACTCTGGCTGACGCTGACCTGGAATTCACTATGTAGTCTCAGGGTGGCCTCAAACTCTCTGCAATCCTCCTACCTCTGCCTCCTAAGTGCTGGGATTTTTGTTTGTTTGTTTGTTTGTTTGTTTGTTTGTTTGTTTGTTTTGAGGCATGTTCTCCTTCTAGCCCAGGCTGTTCTGGAACTCATTCTATGGGCTTAAACTCAAGGCAATCCTCCCACTTTAGCCTCCCCCCAAGTGCTGGGATTAAAAGCTTGTAACACCACCCCATCACCCTGGTAGAAGTGATTCTTGATTCACAAAATTTACAAATATATATATATATATATTAGAGACAGAGAGAAACTGAGAGCAAGTGAGAGAGAGAGAGAGAGAGAGAGAGAGAGAGAGAGAGGGCACACCAGGGCCTCTAGCCACTGCAAAAGAACTCTGGATGCATGTGCCACCATGTGCATCTGACTTATGTGGGACCTGGAGAATCGAACCTGGGTCCTAAGGCTTCACAGGCAAGTGCATTAACCATTAAGCCATCTCTCCAGCCCCACAATTATATTTTGACCTTATCTCAATAATGTCCACAGATGTGCCACTGGTGTGTCAATTCTTTCTCTCTCTCTATCTTTCTCTATCTCTCTCTCTCCAAAAATGAATAAATAAATAAAATAATTTAATGCTAAGTTACCACACAAATGGAATTATACTGTACTCCAAACTGAAACACTCAGATACTTCATAAACAGGAAGACACCAGAAAGTTTGTTTCATTATTCATGTATAGAATGGTGTCAGTTTAGCTGATAAGTTTCTCTATATTTATCTAATTATAAAATTTTTGTTCTCTTTAAAATTTATTAAAAATTATTCATTTGCTTAATTTACATTGGTGAATTACTTAAATATAATTTAGAAAATTATCTGAATTTATTCAGCTAGTTTAGGATAGCATGCTTTATTACCAGTAAATTATGTAAATATACTTTCAAGAAAAGTTAATTGAGTTTACTTGATTGGTTTAGAATATCCCCACATAAAAATATTTGCTAAGCATTTAAAGGTTATTTATATCTGTATAAATGAAAATATTTATTTTCAATGAGAGCACTGTAGCAATATTTTTCAGTACTTCATTTTCCTTCCAAGTTCCCTGAACTAGATTTCAGCCATCAGGCTTAAAGTTGGAAATAACTGCTGTGAATATCCCTTTGCATATTGTTTAACTTTACATACATCATATTAGAGTATAATTTAAGAATATATTTCAAACGATATATTGAAATATAAATTCTACCAGGGTGATGGGGTGGTGTTACAAGCTTTTAATCCCAGCACTTGGGGGGAGGCTAAAGTGGGAGGATTGCCTTGAGTTTAAGCCCATAGAATGAGTTCCAGAACAGCCTGGGCTAGAAGGAGAACATGCCTCAAAACAAACAAACAAACAAACAAACAAACAAACAAACAAACAAAAAAAAAAAAACAGACCAAAAAAGGAAAATAAATTCTATAACTAGATACTCAATAAAAGTTCTTTTCAGGAGTTTATTGGGTACCCTATACAAATAAGTTATGACTGACATCAAGTTTTTATTAATAATAAAACTAGTTGATTACTACTAGTATAATTTGAGACATTTGAATAGTGTTGATGAAGGTCCTTATCCCCATTTATCTTATTGTGAGATAGGGAAATTGATACTAAATTGGAATATGTAAATCAAATTTGTTCTGGTACAAATAAATTCATGTTAATTGTTTCCTCTTTGTGTGTATATTGCATGAGTGTGTATGTGTGTATATTATGTGTGTGTATGCACACATGCCATAGTGTCTATGTGGATGTCAGAGTACAGTACACCTATGGTGTCCATTCTTGCCTTCCACCTTGTTTGTGGCAGGAATCTGGAGTCATTTGGTCACATCAGAAGCGAGGGTTTAAGGAGAGCAAAGGAAGCAGACATGGAGTCCATTGAAGGCCTGTCCCTAGTGACTTACATTCTCCAGTAAGGCTTCACTTCCTAAAGGCTACACAACCTTCTTGAAAAGCACCACTATCTGGGGATTAAGTATTCAAATACATGAACCTGAGGGTATTCAAATGACCACAAATAAGGTACTGTGGTATAACCATTTTGAACCATGTTGTCTAAGTGGGAGAAGAAAAAACAAATGAAGATGGATATAGTAGGCACATATGTGGAGAGAGTGAATATATATAAAGTATACTCCATATATACATATATATGTGTGTGCATATATGTATATATGTATATGAGAGCATTTCCAAAAAATTAAATCTTAGCTGAGTGTGATGGTGCATGCCTTTAATCCCAGCACTCAGGAGGCAGAGGTAAGAGGATTGCTGTGAGTTTGAGGCCAGCCTGAGACTGCATAGTGAATTCCAGGTCATCCTTGGCTAGAGCAAGACTCTACCTTGAAAAACCAAAAAACAAAACAAAACAAAACAAAAAACAAAAAAAAATATGCTTTTGCATATTTTGACCAACATCTCTTCAAGCCTTCTGATCCTAGCCCTGTTAACCACCCCAGAAACCAAATCTTAATGCTTCAATATTCATAAAATGTCTGTGCTTTCTTAATACTTTTCTCCCTACTTATGCTTGTAAACAACTTGAGTTTCTGTTACTTGTAGTACAAAGAAAGCTCTAATTATCCACGCCCCCTCCAGTTACAGAAAATCGAAAGCAATGTTTCTTTTTTGTTGTCCTTGAATTCGTCAACATGTTTGTACACAAAAATGCAACAACTCTATTTGATTCTATGTTCCTATTGTAACACCAAGAAAATGTTCATGAAGGGTGTGTTTTGCATGGTCCATAAGATTAAATGGAGGAAGTAGCCACCGAGTGGGCAAATGACCCTGTGTTTAACATTAGAAATTTAATTAAGGCACTTTTTTTTTTTTTTGAGAGATAGACAGAGAGAGAGGGAGAGGAAGGCAGATAGAGATGGGCACACCAGCAACCTCTCAGCCTCTGTGAATGAAATCCAGATGTGTTCACCCCCTTGTGGTCAAGTGCAGCATTGCGCCCTTGCGTCACTTTGCATCTGGCTAAACGTGGGACCTGGAGATTGGAACCGCTGGGGATTGGAACCAGTGTTCTTAGGCTTAGGAGGCAGGCGCCTTAAACCCTAAGCCATCTCTCCAGCCCTAAGGAACTTTTTATTTGGATTTGTAGTGACTTATGTCTTTCTTAGAGCAAAATTCTCCCTTTCTGGAAATTTAATTATTGTTCTGCAGAAAACATACTTTACATGATTTATAAAAAGTCTCAATTCAAACAATACTAAAGGTAACTTTCCCACAGTTCTTATTTGCATTTTGGATTCAAAATGAGGCTTAACTAGATGAATTATTCATTACTTGGAATTGGTTTACTCTTTCTAATAATGAATTTGTACAGCTTAACATATTCTTTTAATTTTCTATTACTTAAAATATTGCAAAAAGAAACCTCAATAAGTCAGTTACTTGATGATTAGAGGATGTAAAAGAAATTCAAATAAAATAGGCAACTGATATAGAGTTCTGTGGAGCTGGCTAATTGTACACATTAGGGAGATCCTTACATCAATGCATTTCTGGAGCTTGAAATCTGATTTACCTTTTATTTTTGAAGTATAGGGCATATGTAAACATTGTCAATACAATCCTAAATGACATTCATACAATCCTAAATAAGGGATTAATGAAGAAAACCAAGTTTGAATTCTTATTGCTTTAAAAATGACATTTTTGAAGAATTAAGAGATGATGTTAGGAATACGCATATTTTCATTCAACTTTACAAAGTAATATCCAGGCAATAGTTTCTAAACTGTGTATGTAGTATGAATTTTCTTTATGATGCCCAAGCAAGAAAATAACAGTATTGGTATCCAATTTCTCATAGAATTTATCGGTTTTTTTGTTATTTTTTTAAATATAGGGTCTCATTTTAGCCCAGGCTGACCTGGAATTCACTTTTTGTTCTCAGGGTGGCCTCAAACTCATGGTAATCCTCCTAGCTCAGCCTCCTGAGTGCTGGGATTAAAGGTATGCACCACTACATCCAGTTTTCAATTCTCATAGAATTTCTACCTTTCACAGTATCTTCGTGGCAACATGTATGAGTCAGAATGAAACAAACTATTGGGGGGATTTATGGTGTCTTAGTCTGTTCATGTTGTTGTGACAAAATTCATGGACTCTAGCTTTCAAATGTCAGAAATACATTTCTCACTGTTCTGGAGGCTGAGAAGGCTGAGACCTGGGTTCTAGGAGAGTCATTGATTAGTAGGGACTGCTTCTTTGGTCATCTATTTTGTTGTTATATTCTTTTTGGTTTGTTGTTTAGACCTCGAACTCCTGTAAACTCCTGCCTCTCTTTCTAAGTGCTATGCCACCATGTTCTGTTGGATTTTTTCTTTATTTGTTTCATGGCATTAGAACCTAGACTAGGAACTCAAGGAGTATAGGCGAGTACTCTGTGACTGAAGATAACTTCCAGTTCCCCAAATTGGGTGGTGACACAATTCATGTGAGGAGACACACACTCAAACCATACTAATTACCTTAACACTGAGAACGCCTGAGGGGCCACTGGCTTCATGTGTTGTAGCTAAGTGGTGGTAATCCCTCTGCATTATCAGAAAAAGGAAGAAGGTAGGGATGTGCATGTTTATTCTAGGGCATTATTTCACAGTTCATGTGTATATGTACATGTATGTATGTATGTATATGTGTGTGTGTGTGTGTGTGTGTTTGTGTGCATATTTTCATGTGTGGGTGCAGCTGTGTGCACATACATATAGAGGTGAGGGGTTTGCACTGGGTGTGTTCCTGGATTGCTTGTCACTTCATTTTACTGACACAGGATCTCTCACTAGAATCCAGGGCTCATTGATTAGCTAGTCTGACCCACAGGATCCCCTGTCTTTGTATCCTGACCATGAGTGCATTACCATGCCCACTTGGTATTTATGTGCTTACTGGTGGTCTTGAATCTGGCCCTCATGTTTGTGAAGCAAATGCCTTATCCTATGAGCCATTTCTCCATACCTTCACAGAGTCCTTAATATAAAATCCCCTGTATATAATATCATATATATATATATATATCAACAAATCTATTTCTCTTTACCTAGTCAAGGGCCTTAAACTTGAAACAAAAATGTTTGATGACAAAAATGCCTCTCATTCTTTATCTTTTTTAGTGTTTGTGGTGGATTTATTCAGGTGTCCTCCATAAACAGGTGTACTGAATGCTAGTGGCAATTTGGGTACTGGCGCCTCCTGGAGGCCATGGATTGTTGGGAGCTAGCTTACGTATGTTAGACAGCCAGCTTTGCCTTGCTAGTTTTTGGCATATTCTTCTGCTGCTGTTGTCCACCTAATGTTGGCCAGGAGGTGACGTCCACCGTCTGCTCATGCCATCATTTCCCCATGCCATAATGGAGCTTCCCCTTGAGTTTGTAAGGCAAAATAAACCCTTCCCTCCCACAACTATGGGTGTATGATGAAATATTCTGCAGAACTTTCAGTCTCTAAAAAATACATATTCACGGTTAGACACCAAAGGGTAAAAGAAGCAACTATTTAAACAAAGATAGAAATATAATGTTAGAGCAGAGAAAAGTAAGGGTTGTCAAAAAATCCTCATTCCCATCAAATAAAATCCAGAATTATTACAACAGACTTTGTAGAATTTAGTGCTAGTGTTCAAACCTTCCTTTTGAGTGTGTTCTGCCTTGACATGGCTCTGCATTTTGGGATGCCACCTGCCCTGCTAGGCTGTGCTGTCTTGTCTTCATTATCCTCTTCATTCTGTCCCTTTCCTGCACCCCACTTTCCACGCCTTCCATGCATTCCTCTGATAAGTCTCCTGTAATATCCAGCTACATATCTTCCTTTCCTTTGATGGCATCATAGAATTTTATGTTATTTCTCATTTTCCCAGGATTTTCTTTCTGTTTCTTTTTCTTAGCTGAGAAATGTGGTTCATTTTTTTTCTTTCAGGACACAGATCATTGCATGTGTGGTGTCTGTGTGTTGCATATGTGTATGGTATGGGTTGTGGGGTGTGTTCATATATGACTGTGAGTGAAAAAGCATGCCTATTAGGAGACCATAGGAGAGAACTGGGTTCTATTTTTACTAGTCCTCTACTTTTGTTGGGAGAGAGAGAAAATTTCTTGGTACCCAGTGTTGTGGTTTTTTTTTTTTTTTTCATTGTTTTGCCTGTGTTTTTTTTTTTTATCAATATATATTTTTTATTTATATTATTCTGATTTTACATTCATAGTATTGGTTCCATTGTCCTCCTCCCCTTCCTCCCACTTTCAAAGGGGCCCTCATCAATGGGGAATGTTTATCATGCATTGTGAGTTTGCTCAAGAGTTCTGGTGGATAGGCCCCAGTCTCTGTGCATAATGCCCCAACTTGTGACTCTAACAATCTTTCCGCCCCCTCTTCCACCCAGGCCACATTGGGGTCATTTTAGTTCTGCATGAGGTTATGGGAGCCTCTGTGTCTCTGGATATCTGGCTAATGACTGGAGTTGGATGTTCTCTGTATTTATCTCCTTCAGCCTTTTTCTGGTGTTGTGATCGCCTTGAGCGCTGTATTCTTGCCCTTCCCCTGCCATGGTTTCAGCTGGTGAGGTGTGGTTACCCTCCCTTCAGGTTCATTGTCCACCTGAAAAGAGATAAGCAAATTCTCCAATGGAGAGAGAAGTTAGTACTAGATAGAAGGGATAACCATATATGTTTTGGAGGGAACTTTATATGCATTGGCTCTCTTCTAGCCTACTTTTGGTGGCCACTAGATCTTGGAGACTGAGCTCATTTTTTGTACATGGCTTTGACTTATTTCCCAGTTCCAGCAATGAGTTCCACTCCACTGAGCACACAGCCATGGGGGGTAACCAACTGTTCTTGATTTGGCTAATAGATCCAGTGTTGTGGTTTTTGATCATACTAGCTGATAATGAGCCACGGTGATTCTCTTATCTCCACTCCATCCTCCACACAGGACTGAGGTACAGGTATGTGTGGCCATGCCTAGAGTTGTACATGGGTGCTGGGGACCAAATGGAGCACCCCCCAGCCCTCTCAGGAGCTCACAATTGTGCAGCAAGCATTTGTCCTCACTGAGCCATCTCCAAAGACCCTCCATTTTCATTATGAAGCTATGCAACCAACAGGAGCTTCCTTAGGTTACTACCAACTATACTGATCGCCTCTTCTTGCTCAGCTGGTAATCTCATTCCTCAATCATTTACCCAGAATTCTGATTGTGAACTCATCACTTCTATCCTTACACCACTGGTTCCTTCCTGTTACATTTTATTTTTCTCAGCTTGTCCTGTATGCTGTCCTGTATACTAGTTATCATCTATTTTTTAAAAAATTATTTATTTATTTGCAAGCAGAGAGAGAGATAAAAGAGGCAGACAGAGAGAGAATGGGCATGCCAGGGCCTCCAGCCACCGCAAAAGAACTCCAGACGCACGCGGCCCCTTGTGCATCTGGCTTACGTGGGTCCTGGAGAGTCGAACCAGGATCCTCTGGCTTCGCAGGCAGAAACCTTAACCGCTAAGCCATCTCTCCAGCCCCATCATCTATTTTTTAAAATCTTTTTGAAAAGTTCTCAAGAGTGTATACCTTAATCTTTTTCTAAATTTGCTTACTATAGAGATGCAAATCAGTAAATAACCTCACCATTAACTTTTCCATTATGCTTATTGGAACTGACCTTTCTCTTGCATTTCCTGAGAAGACAATAATTTGACTTTCTCACTAGCTACCCAATAAAAGTCTAATATGATTATTTCTTGCTCTCATTTCATCCTTAAAGGATTGCAATTATGCAAGCTTAATTCTTGTATATATGGTGTGTGATGTGTGAGTAGTGTATGCATGTGTGTGGGTACAGATGCCAGAGGAAAGCACTGAGGGTCTTCCTCTATTGCTCTTCCACTTTATTTTCCTGAGACAGAGTCTCTCACTGAATCTGGAGTTGCTATTTGTCAGTCAGAGTGGCTGACTAGTGAGCCCCAGTGATTCTTCTGTCCCTGTCTCTGTCTTCCTCAGGACTGTAGTTACAGGAACATGTGGCAATGGTTGGCTTTTGATGTGGGTGCCAGGAATTGTATGCAGGTCCTCAGGTCCTTACATATGCGCAGTAAGTACTCTTATCCACTGAACCTCCTCCTCTGCCTGTTCCTGGGTTTTTTAAACACTATGTGACAAAACTTATATAAACAGACACAGACGTTTTTTATTGGTGGAGATAATTCAAATATGTTAAACAGTGGTAGAATTACTAGGCGATTTCATTATGAAAATATTAATTTTTCTTATAAAATCTCAGAGAGCTACATAATTACTAGAAACTATAATTTGGTCAAAACCAGAGTGTCTTTTCTATCATCTATCTATATGTTTATCTATCTATTAGGTATCTATCTATCATCTATCTATCTATCTATCTATCTATCTATCTATCCATCTGTCCATCTATTTATCTATCACCATCATCGTCTATTTATCTATCATCTATCTATCTTGTAATTATCTATGGATCATATCTATCTTTTTTTGGGCTGACTCATGAATACCAAAAGATTGGCTAGTCATGTGGGGAAGCCACTGAGTTATGGAAACTCAATTTTTACACATGTAAATATGGCTGAGACTCATTCCTCAGGTAGCTACATCCCATTAAGTCCAGAAATTTCAGGTGTTTAAAGTTCTTTTCAACAGGACATGATTTAGGTGTTAGGTTCACAATCTTGGTTCCACAGACACTTAGGATTGAAGAAGAAAGTGCAATTTTAAAATTTTCTGTATTGAATTGTGCATGCAACTTGATATTAGTGCTCACACTGATGGACATGGCAAGTTCATGAGTGTAGTTCCACTCCTGATTACAGTGAGTACTAGGATCATTCTTAATTTAATCTATTCTTAGTCTTTGCTACAATAGAGAGGCCATAGATAATGGATGAGGGCTGGATTTTATGGAGGAAAGGTTAGTGACCTATGCTCAGTCACTTTGTACAACATGCCATGTGCATTGCAGACTAGCTAAGAAGAACATGCAGTCATTAGAGACATAAGAATTTGAAAGGATATGTTCATTTAGAAGAAGGATTATTTTAAATTTCTCTCTCTTTTTCTTTGCTTCCATGACTGAGCTGCCTCCTCACTACTTTGCTGTGGTAGCAACACTGCACAGTATGAGATGTACAAGTTAGAAATTATATATGCTATGTGGTTTTTCATGTGTGTCAATTTTTTCACTGTTTCTTATCCTTTCCTACTATGCATTTTATTAGCTTTTGTACTTTTAAAAAATGTCTTGTAGTCTGTCCAATTGTGGTGATTTTAAAACATGTGTGGCATGGGAATTGGAGATTCTGAGCCTAGATGCACAAAGTGGAAAGAATAATTTTATTGGTCTGCTTCAACAAGGTAATGAGAAAAGTTACTTACTAATATTCTTATTAATTGGCTCATAATTCAAATTGTTCTATTCTGTTGTGCTTTGTTTATGGCAAAATATTTTTAAATTGTAGCAATGGCCTCTGCAAAAAAAGGAAATCCTTCACTACAGATCCCAATTATTTAAAAAGAGGGACTGATTATTTTAGTAGTTACTGAACTCTCAAAACAGAGTAAAATTTTGTTACAATCATTAATAAATAGAAAAGCTCAGGAACCAGTCAACATTAACATGTTAAAATGTAATTATTATTATGATAGCATCAAGAGATGGGAATCTCAGGATGCAATAAAGTCCATGCTATCGTGAATAGATTCAAAGAGCTGCAAAGTAGTTGTCATGCAACATTGTTCCTTTGGCCTTTTGGCTTTTCTATCTTGTGGGTACATATAGTGACAAGACCCAATCTTGGAAGCAGACAGCACTAACTCTCAGCAGGCATGGAACCCAATAAAACCTAGATTTTAGACTCCCAGCATTCACACTGTGAAAAATAACTTTCTGCTATTTCTAAGCTACTGAGTTTCACAAGTTTTGTTATGGCAGCCTAAACAGATGAAAACACATGCTATCTGGAATTAGAACTAAATTTCCACACAAATAAATTTGTTGTTGGCATAAACCTACTTAAAGTGGGGTACAAGTACATGGGGAGTATAATGTTAGGAAAAGATTTAGTGAAAGAAGTTGGGACACTTCTCTTCTGGTCTGGTATGACTTGACAAGGTACACATGATTTGAGAGGCTTTGCGTCTCAGTGGAGTAAAAGATATTTCTCCTATTCGTGTTGTTGAGTCAATAGATTTCACACTGTTTGCCATGGAACATTTGTAAGATTTGTACTGATAGTGAAATTCAGGAATTTTTTTCTTCAGAAAAGAGTTGTATAGTTACATCCAAGACAGAGTTAATTTTGTCCTTTAAGTAGAAATAAACTTCCTGTCTGGAAGGAATCCATGTCTGTGCCAGTGCTAAACACATCTTACCAATGCTGCCCTGTAAGAGATTTGCCATTCATGTGAAAAAATAAAAATTCCAAACAACCAAGTATTTAATAGTAATATCTATATTTTTCAAAGTAGAGGGTAACTTAAAAACCCTTGAAATTGAAAGAAATATTACAATTGTACTGCATACATTATACTGCTCATTTCTAGTGTGTATAGGAGGACTTTTAAAGATTTTTAAGTTTACTTAAAGCAAAAACAAGTCAAAGGTAAATTCAATAAAATAAATGCTAAAGTTTCCATTGCTTAAATATGGATTTGTTTTAGAATTCATGTCTATGGTATAAAGAAAAAAAAAGAGAAAAGTCAATTATCTTAAGCCAATATAGACCAATTATTAGATTATCATACATATCAATGGTGGTTAATATGGGAGTTATGAGGTAATAATATTTACTCAGGAATTCCTTAAGATAAGAAATATTTCTAACTATTTTCAAGGATAAAATTTGAGAATGATTGGGGCTGCGGAAATGGCTCAGTGGTTAAAGGAACTTGCTTGCAAAGCTTATGTGGGGGGGGGTTGGTTCCCCAATACCCAATAAAGCCAGATGTACATAGTAGCACATGCCTCTGGAATTTGTAGTGTAAGAGGCTCAGGCACTCTAATTCTCTCCCTCTCTCCCTTCTCTCTTCCCTCTCTCTTTCTATCCAATAAATATATAAATAAATATATTTTTAAAACAAGTTTTGAAGGATTAAAAAAGACATACCATCCATATTACACTTTGAGCATTTCATAGTAATCACTACATAGCCACCTTGATAAGACCCTTGTGTTTAAGATTAATCAGTCAAGGTTTACAGTGGCTTGAAACCCTCATTGTTTTCTGTGTAAGGAATTTCATACTCAGATCTACAAATCAAATGTTTTTCTTACTTTAGCAAAATAGTGGTTCCAAGATTTTTCCTTCATGTTGAATGTTACCATCATCAAAATCTCTTTTCCTAACTTGTTCCTAATGTTTAGCAATGAAAATCCCTCTCTAGAATAAAATACATCTACTCCCCCTGTTAACATTCTTTGCAAATCGTAATTGCACCTCACCTGGATTATACAAAGAACCTCCTAATTTGCCATCTTGGTACATTGCCCTCTACCTGTCCATTCTTTCCTCTAAAGAAACTAAATAATCATCAAGATCTCAAATTAGATTTTTTTTTGGTCCCCTTCTTCACAAGTTATTTGCTTTAGGAGTTTCCTGTCGTATTTAATGTAAAATATGCATGCTAACTTTGCTACCTATGAGAAGTCGGACTCCTTGTCCCCATGTTCCAGGTCCCCACCCTTCCTTTTCTGCTCCTGAAGAAGCTGAGCTTATTCCCAGCTCTTGCATTTGTGCATGCTGGTTCATCTTCCTGGAAATAGCTCCTTTCTGATCTTCTGGCTCCTTCCTGTCTTCCAAGTTGTACCTTAATATGACCGATCAGAAAGCTTTTCTTGAGCTTCAGCTTAAAGTAGCTATTGAGAAACTCTTTTATTTTAAAGTTATAGTTCACAGATAAAAATGTCTTTGTGATACATAATGTTAGGTTTTAATATAAATATGCATAGTGAGATGGCTAACTCAAGAAAATTAACAGATCTATATCACCTTACATATTTTTGGAGGAGGTGATGAGAGAATTCTTGAGTGTATTCTTTCACTAATTTCAAATATACAATATGCATTTTTCTTTAATTGAAGAACCTTGCATATATTTTTGCATAATATTTTAAAATATGCATATATTATTGAGTAGTTGAATAGAACAAACTGGCATATTCTCATACACTTATTTTTGGTGATAAAGACACAACTTCTACTTTGGTAGCAATTTTCAAGCATTCAATATTTTTATTAATGCAATGCATTATTTCTAACTATAGTTACCATTGTCTATACCAGGCCCCCTACACTTACTCATATTGTCAAGATGAAATTTTATAACCCATAGCCAACATTTCCTATCATTCCATCCCACTCCATAGTAATCAACATTCTACTCTCTGAATCAATGAGATTACCTATTTGTATTCCACGCACATTAGATGATGTGATATTTCTCTTTGTAGCTTGTTTATTTTACTTATAATGTCCTCTAGGTTCATTCATTTGTCACAAATGACAGGATTTCTTTTTATATGCCTTAGTTTTAATTCTCTTCAGGGAACCTTGAAGTTGTGACTGATTCTGACTTATATGTGATTTACTTGTTTTTGTTTCCTCCCAATAAAAGGGGGCTAAGAAAGAAAGGATATTATTTATTACCTGTGTTGTTCACTATTGTATTCCTGACCAGTAATAGTTCTTAGAAAAAAAGAACATAAATAAAAATAAACTTTATTAGTGGCCACATTAAAATGTAGGAAAAGACAGATAAGATTTATAAATCATTACTAGAAGTGATCAGGTACAGATATTCAAGGTACAAACGATCACTTTAATTTATGGAACCTGACCTTCATTATGATTGAATAGAATATAAGATGTGATTGGAAACCTTTTTAAAGGAGAAGGGAATGGGAGAGAGAAACAACAAAAATGAAATATGTATGAAAATTCCATAAGGAAACCTACTTGTAAATGATATTAAAAATAATAGGTAAATAAAAACTTGCAACAAACTGTGTTGAGCAGGGGAATGGCATACTTATATTTTAGAAGCCCTTCCTAGGTATTATAATAGTATACTTATGGTCAACAAGAAATATCAATTAAGATAGTCATATGGTTGTGAGCTATTGGAAGATTTAGAACAGTCTTAGCAAGGGTACAGAGTTAGGAATAGCTGTGGGACCATTGGATGAAATTATTTGGTATAAAAAATTGGTGTCATTAAGGTTTGGTCATTTAATCATTATATGTAAATTTTGGTGAGATGAAATTTGTTCCTAGTGTAGCATTATAATGGGTGGAAGCAAATTTACTGAGCTATGTCCTGGTATGGATTCTTCTATCCTATAGACTTATCTTATAGGTCTGAAGTATTTAGTATAGGTAAGGTAACTAAAGAGACCACAGTGGAGGACTTGGACATAAAATATGTACACAGGGGATAAGACTCAAAGATCATGATAAGATGTGTGAGCTTAGCGGGCCTATGATACACTGAGCACATTTGCTGGCTCAAAAAGTCATTGCTTCTCTGAATAAATCTGTAGAGAGAGGGCAGGATTATGGCACTTTCTGATTAACTTTTACATGGAAGGAAACAAAGTAATTTTCCATATTATTTCCCAATGTATTATTCTCTACTAAATTTTCTAAGTGTATAATTTTTTTGTTTTGTTTTGAACTACTCTGCTTTGGGAATGAAAATAGTATTGTAGCAGGGTCATCTCTAAATCTAAGAAATCCATCATGTCTCACTTGACCCAGTACAGTTGGATATTACTAACATATGTGGATATCCCACTGAGTAGGAAATAGCAGAATCACATGGAAATTCTAAGCTGCCACTGTCCTGATCTCAGGCATTATGTCTTTGGGCATCTTCCTGTGGGAAAGAAAGGGTAGGTGCAAAATGGACTAGAGTAAGACAATAATGGCATGTGCTTCAAGGCCATTCATCAACCAACAATAAGCATGTAGTCTCTCTCCTTTCTTATCTAAAACTTTATCCAGTTGCATTATAAGATTTTTCATGAGGTTAGATGATAGCATAAAGATATTTTTTTAAAATATGTTACTCATACATGCTAATACTTGCCTGTAGTCCCAGCATGCAAGAAGCTGAAGTAGGAGGAATATAAACACGAGGCTGGTCTACTCATGTTTATGAATTTCATGGGAAAATTAATATTTACATATTAATTCCCTTTGCAAGTTAAACACCAGTAGCTGAAAGACTGAAATTCAATTTCAGGTTTTACTTTGTGAAGGAAAACTCCAAGGCTATATCTGCCTGTCTCCCTGTCTTGATTCTCATATACAGATCTTCTCAATAAGGAGAAAGAGCTAGGCACTTTAATATCCACAGGAAGCTTTGTCTTTCCCAGGTGGGTTCATTTACATCTGAACTCTTATAGAACCAACTTTTTGCCATACTTCGCTTTTTAAAGAGAACAAAGAATTAATAAGACACAAGATTATCACAGCATTTTCCTTATTCACACCAAATTTAGAAAATAAGCAAATTTCTAACCTCTAGAGTGGAAACTGAGGCTACATTGACGTTTTCAGAATTCAGTGTCGGTTGCGTGGGATCATAGCAGGAGCTCTTTGTAACAGGATGTTTACATAGTACTGTATTAACTATGATCACAATTGCTGTCAGTTGACCATAATCTTGAAGGTGGACTCAAACTAGAGGGACAAGTTAATTGTGTCACTCACTGGTCATTCAGAGTACAGTAGAAAAGAAATGCCATCTTTCCCCAAGGTTTAAACTATGAATCATTGGCAGATGCCAACCAAGCTCTTATTTAATCTTCTTTTATTTCCCATCAGAATATTAAAAATACTAAAATTATTAAATAAATTAAATAAAATTATTAAAATATAAAAAAATAAGTTATATTTCTGCTTAAGTCTCTTTTTTCTAGCACTGCAGTACTGACCTGAGTATGGTTTAGACCTTGTAGTAAAACCTTGGCCATCTTTACTGATAGGCATTTTTTTATTCTAGTCCTGTAATAGATTGGCTTTGTTTTCCAATTTCTTTCCAAGGAACCACTTAAGTCTGATAAGACTATCTCTTTGGAAAGTTTACTTTCTAATTTATAATAATGCTTTTAGAATAAAGTAAAATCATATGGTAAAGTGATCTTTTAGCTTTTGGGTGAGCAAGATAAATTCAAGTTTAGCCACTGCAAAGTCACTTCCTTGTCTTTGGCCCTAAAGATAGACCAAGATAAAATAGAGGAGCAACTTAATTGGGAAATTCATTGCTCATGCCCACCTCAGGTTATGATGCTGATAATTTCCTGTATCCAGTATCCAGTGCTTCTCTTTCCCATCATCTTTGCCTCAGGTATGCTTGTTAAGGTACACAGAGGTTTCTGCTATTAACACTGTATCACTTATGTTGGTGAACACTCGTGCAATTAATTGCTAAGGAGCCCTGCATTCATTCACGACTTCCCAGGCTGTCTGAATTACCTATATCCTCTTAGGTTCCTGTGAAAACTCTGAACACTTTTATTTTTCCTTCTTTTTTTGTTTGAGCCTCATATGGGAGAGACAACTAGCTGTCCACCAAATTCCCTTCTCCACTTTGTCTGTGGCTTAGCAGGACCAGCATTTTCAGACTTCCCACAGGCCTGATTCATTATATGTCATCATTGGATTTTGGATCCTTGATAGGATACAAATGAGAGGGTGGGTGTGACCTCTAGTACCAAGGTATAGTGAAATGATTATAACTTCTCTGTGTCATCCTTTCACAAACTCTGAGACTTGACATACCTGTAGGCCTAGCTTTTACTTGTACTTGAAGAAAAGGCATAAAGAAGTGACCAAGCTCAAGATGGAAAAAAAATTGGATCCTGCTCTTTCACACAATCATGTGAGCCTGAGCTGTTGTCAGTTTGTAACTCAGATTGTTACCTAAGAGTAGATCATATTGACATAGGAAGCCCTGCCTTTGTAGATGGGTTTAGTCCAGTGCAACTGAAGTAGAACTAATGAACAAAATGTTACCCTTGACAAAATGAAAGCACATCTTCAAGATGTTGGGAGGCAGAAGGGGAGGAAGAGGTACAGCAGTTATACAATGGGAAGTAAACTTACCTAGATGAAAGAACACAAAACATAAATACAGGAAAGTGCAGAGAAGAAGAATACATGACAAGCTAACTCTAGAATGAGTTGTTTAATGCATCATAGTTTGCTAAATTAAAAAGCAGTAATCAAGCATATGTTAAAAGTATAAATGTAAACCATAGATACATTAATAGAAAATTAATTACAAACTGTGACTCTGTAGGTTTCACTTACATGTGAAATATCAACAAGGTGAATACATAAAAACAGAGCAGAAGAGTGGTTGCTGGGCATGGGGAACAGAAACAAAGATGATGATAGTCAAAGGGCACAGAGTTCCAGTCATTTAAGAAGAATCCACAATGAAGATCTAAAAAATATATAGAGAGTGACTATAGTTAATGAGTACATGAATTTTTCCAGGGAGTAGATCTTATTAACTTTTATATTCTCAGTAATCATACACACACAAATGGAACCATGGGAAATGATGGATATGTTAAAGACTTGGATGGTAGTAAGCCATTTCAAAGTGTATATATACAAATAATTACACCAAATGCTTTATGTACAAATTATTTGGGAATTATACCTCACTAAAGCTAGAATAAAGTAAAAGCATTGCTTGTGTAAAGTTAAGTAATGTATGTAGTTCAATATGAATTCAAGCATGAATGCAAGTGGAACTTGCACAGTGTGCAAAGTAGCTTTACCAATCAGTTGTTGATCTTTAAGAGATCATGAAGGAATGAGTTTCATGGCAGGTGAAGCTTGAGAAACCATCACAGGGGAGAAATACTCAACTTTATAATACACTCATTGCCATTTAGAATGCCAAAATGAGTCAATCAAGAAAATGAAGCTAAGTTTAAATCTTTAGCCATAAATACGGTTACTGAATTTTTGTTATTGGCAATCACTTTAAAATTCACTATTGTAATCACATTACCACATGAAAAATTTAATGTTTACAATTAATAAATGGACAATTGCCAGAATGTCACAATAAGAGACAAAAGACAACTGAGGGAATGGACCATCCAATGGGAGGTATGCAGGAGAAAAATGTAACAGTTGAAGAGGAGGCTATGTTGACTTCACAGTTATTCACATGGTACATAATTTGCAAATGCAACTGAATAAATATTTCATGATACTTTAAACTTACCTAAGCATTTTCAGTCACCATTAAAGGAGAGACACACCATTGAGTTGGCAATCATGGGGCATTTACTTAATGAAAAGGCATTGTTATTAGTGAACTTTATTATTTATTTGGAAATAGAAAGTTGAAAGTTATTCACAGGTCAGCAAATAAGGCAGGCCATTGAAAGCACATGAGTTCTCTTGGCATCTATCGTTTTACTTAATTGGATTTTCAGTTAGATGCTAGGCAGTGCATTATACAAAGGGTTTCCATATTCCCTAGGTGGGTATGATGGTTTATGCAGGCTTTACATTCTATTAATCTTGACATAATTGAAGATTAACAGTGAGATTATAAGCTACATCCCATAGCAGATCATGTAAATGTATGAAGCAAGATTAAAATAAGCTGCTATCAATTCTTTGCAGCATGATCCCTTTTGTGTCTCAGATAGCAACAGATATAGAAGTATATGATTACAAAACCAGGATCTTTACTCTGAAAGGAATGGAAGTAAGCATTATTTAAAATAAAGAACAAAATGGTTTAGAGAGAGATGGCTCAGCAGATAAAGATGCTTGCATGCAAAGTCTGCCACCCTGGGTTCAATTCCCCAGGACCTACCAGGAGCATAGTGGGTGATGAGTCTTGAGTTCACTTGCAGTGGCAAGAGGCCCTGATGCACATATTATCTATCCCTCTTTTTCTTTGTTTGTTTGCAAACACATAAATAAACACATAAAATAAAATAAAGAATGATAGGTTTCATAGTATACCATAATAAATATAAACATATGACTTGACATTCCTATTTTAAATAATTTATGTACAACCAAGGCAATACAAAAAATCCTAACGCTTACAAAGAACAAACTTTGTCAATGATTTATCTTGGGAACTTTAGGCTGTGTTTGTCATAATATAGTAGAATGGGAAACACATATTATTGAGGAGAGAATTGATTTTCTATATGACTCAAGGATATTCTTACAATACTGATTTGTTGGTTGTTACATAAAATATGGAAATGAAGGCAATGGTAACATCATTAGAGAGCAAAAGGAACACTGTATGCTATTTTACACCTATGTCATTTAATTAGTCAGGGAAGGAGGGCATATATGAAAACTAAAAACATATTAGATATTTGTCATTATCATTAAATATATACAATTGTTTTGGAATAAAAATGTTATAAATTAATAAAAAATGACATGTTCTGGATCAAAAGTGGATTTTCTACCCTGTCTGATACTATTTGAAGGATGTTGAGTGAGATTCTACAGGCTAAGGAATTAAAATAAGTTGATTAAGTAATTTCCTGCTGAACAGAAAACGTAAAATGCTAATAAGTTTACATTCAGAGACTTAGTTATCAAGTAGCAGATTTGATTTCTTTGTCAGCTTTTAGGTATCATTGGAAGCAGAGAAAAGAAGAAAACAGAACAATTTCTTCTAAACTAGGCATCATCTGTTCAGGAGGATAACCCTATGTCACTCTCAAGAAGTCACTGCTCAAGTCAAACTTGACAGGATAAAAAGAAAAATAACTTTATTATTTAAATTTTGATTACTACCCCTTGTAAATTTAAGTAGATGCATTTAGCCATTCTATAACATATAGCTACCTTAAAATGATTTGTTGTGTATGATAGCATTTAATTTTATATGATTATTTGAAAAAAACAAATTTGATTAAAAGAATATTTAAAAATTTTACACAATTATTATTGATTTATAAGCAGAGAGAGAGAAAGAGATGGTGAGAGAAGGAGAGGAAGGGGGAAGGAGGATGAGAGAGAGAGAGAGAGAGAGAGGGATGGGCACACCAGGGCCACTTGCAGCTATAAACCAAACCCAGTTGCCTTGCACCACTTTGCACATCTGGCTTTAAATGGGCACTAGGAAATTGATAGCAGGCTATCAGGCTTTGAAAGCAAGAACATGTACTGTTGAGCTAGCTCTCTAGTCTAAGTATATTTTTAGACATAAAAATTAAATAGTACAGAGTTTTTTTCCCATGGGCCACCTTCTGATCACTTTTCCTTGTCATTAGCATCTTGATTAGCATGGCACTTTTGTCCCAATTAATGAACCAATATTATACAATACTAACTAAAGTTCATAATTATATTGGATTTTATTTTTATTTTACAGCTAATAGCTTTTAAAAAATACATAACTTGGCCTGGAGAGATGGCTTAGTTGTTAAGGCGCAGGCCTGCTAAGCCTAAGAACCGGGTTCCAATCTCCAGGTCCCACGTTTAGCCAGATGCAAAGTGACGCAAGGGTACAATGCCGCACTTGCCCACAAGGGGGTGCACACATTTGGATTTCGTTCTGAGCAGCTGAGACTGCTGGCATGCCCATTCTCTGTCTCCTTCTCCCTCTCTGTCTGTCTGTCTCTGTGTCTCTCTCCAAAAAATAAATAAAATAATTTTTAAAATTTTTTAAAAATGCATAACTTAATATATCCTAAACATAGCTCAATTGACTTAAAAATCTATGTGCTTCAGTGATCCATCTACTTCTAGTCTTAATTTCTCCTAGGGTAGGATCTCAGCTCTTTTCCTCATTCTGTCATTTCCTAGCTAAGGTTGTAGTAGACAGCCACATGTTGCTGGGATGAGCCTCCAAACCAGGCATAGTTATGTGAAGAAGATAATTTATTTGAAGCACACAAATCCAGGGGAAGTTCCATAATGGTGGAAGAAGCTGGCCCCCTTTCACAGGTCCACATAGAGAGAAATACTGCCAACAATAAGAAAGCCCACTCCAGAAAGCCTAGGCAGAGCACAAGCACTCTACAAATCTTTGGCTAAAAATTCCAGATCTGCACCCAAATACACCTTAGGGTTGGACCCTAGGATCTGCCCATAGGACCTCTTCCAGCCTCTTTCCAGGTATTTGGAAATCCAAATAGCTTTAATAAAACTGCTGAATATATTGGGAGACATCCATTCAAAGTACCACAAACGTAAACAATGTTCTACCATGTAGTAATCTCACAGGCTTCAAAGCAATAGGACTACTTGGTAATAACTAAAACCTCCAAAACCATAAGCCCAAAGGCTCTTTTGGTCTTTATATGTTATCTTTGATATTTGTTACAGTAATACAAAATTAACACATAAATTTCGCAGCAAAGATTTTGGCAGTTATTCATATACATGGTCTGATGTGGAGAAGGCTTAGAGTTTGCTTACTGAAGTTTAAAAAAGTTTGGAGGACCCAAGCATTGGTTCTATGTGCCTGTAGTCCCAGCACTCAGGAGGTTGAGGAAGGGAGATTAATCACTTTAAGGATAAACTAGCTAAATAGGGATCAAAAAAAAAAGTTTGGAGTAAATAATAGAATTTCTAGAATACCATAAGCAGAGCTTTATTGGATGGTCCTACTGAGGGTTAAGGCCACTCGAATTCTGGCAGTGCTTCTAAGAGCAAATGCAATGCAAATGAGTTTTCAGATGAAAATGAGAAAATGAGAATTCTCTTGGAAATTGGGTTAGAAGCCATACTTGTTAAACCAAGACAATATTTTCAACTATATTATATTGCTAGGGTGAATCTAAAGGCTGCACAACATGCCAGGAATAGCATGATTATACTTATCTGCTTTTAGCCAAATTTTCATTGAGAATTAGAAGCAAAGTGGTATATACAAGAAAGATTTGAAAAATTTACTTTGTTGAGAGAAAAATCACTTATAGAACTTTAACTAATAAAGGTGATTATTTCATAATCCAAATGCTTTGTACTAAGATAGGAAGAATATGTTGAATATATCTAAGGAACTGATAAGACCACATCCATGTCAAACTAAGAGATAAAGAAATGAAGCTTCTTCTCCCTGTAGACCAGCCAACTGAAAGCTGGAAAAAGCTGCACTGCACGCAGCTGTACGGGAGACAGAAGTCATCAGCAGTGAAAACAGTGGACACTGAATGTTCAAGTTTGGCCATACAGGCCCAATGACTGAACGAGTGCAATAGTGGCATGTCTACTCTTGGGGTAACCAACTGCTCCATAATTGGACTGAAGGCCCTCTCTACGGGAGGGAATACATGCCCGGTACTGAAAAACCTAAGCAAATGTCTATGGCAGGTGAGGTCATGAGCCTTTGGGGTATAAAGCCTGCTCTTGTCTGACTAAATATATATGTTATTCCCACCAAGATGCCCTGGGGGCACTACACTTAATGTTCATGTTCACATATTAACGCTACTCTCACTTCTGGTTAGAGAAGCTTCTCTTTTCAGATGGTGATTGTTGGGGTCCCCCCCAAGGCCAGCTCAGGAGGGACAATAGGGTCTCTGCTGAATTGGGGTGAGCAGCGCAGAGTCACGACACAGACTCTGGGAGTTGGGTGAAAGCAGAAGCGAGAATCCACAAACTCGTTTATTTAGCACAATGCACATAGGGTTTAAGGGGCTGCTAATCCTTGTATGGGGTGGTCCCCTTTTGGTGACCAATGACAGCCTGTCTCTGGACAGGACATCTCGTAGTAGGCTTCTCACGAGCATGGGACCGTAACTGTTGTCACATCAAGCCTGCGCAGGACACCATTTTTACAGAAGCCACTTCCTGTTTTCTTTTGCCATGCGGTCTGGCTAGGACCAGGCCTGTATTGTGCCATACAGGTGATGACCACTGGGATCTCCAAAAGACAACATAGTGCTGAGAAGAAGGGATAGAGGAGTGCCCAGCACTGAAACACCTCTGTCACACCCTCCAAGGCTCAGGGACCATTGCAGAAGAGGGGGCTGATAGAATGGAAGAGCCAAAGGAAGGGTATGACTTCTTACAATGCAACTGCCCAGACAGAAATTGGCCTCAATATTCATGACCTTGCAGTGCCTTGCAATACCATCGCAAGACCCTCAAAATTGAAGAAAAAGATGATGACATCAAATTAAAAGAAAGACTAATGGAGAGAGGGAGGGGATATGATGGAGATTAGTGTTCTAAAGTGGAATGGGGGGAGGGGAGGGAAATATATGTTTTTTGTATGTAAATATAGAAGGTGTCAATAAAAATATTAATAATTAAAAAAATAAAATTAAAAAATTAAAGAAAAGAAGTGCACTTCCAAAAAGATTAAACTAAAGACAGCAATAAAAAAAAAGAAATGAAGGTTCAACCTTTTAGTCTGTCTTTCAGGATATAGGATTTAACAGACTAAAAGGTTGAACCTTCATCAGGTCCTTAGAGGGAACACGTGATTCACAGGGCCCTGGAGAGGGTATGATGAAGACTAACCTTAAGCTTCTCCTGTCTCTCTCTCTCTCCACCTCTTTTCTCATTCTCTTCTATATTACCTATCTTTTTCTTCCTTCTTTTCCCTTGGTGCTGGCCTATAACTCTCAGTACCAGCATGTGGTTAACATCCACCATGAGCTGTTGATCAGAGAGACCTACAAGGTCTCCCATAAGAAGACAGATTTCTGACAGAGTACTTGACGACCCACCAAATGTAAATGGTAAGATCCTAGTGCTGAAGATACCATATGCTGTTGCTATGGAACATGGAGCAACCTGGCTGGGATCTAGAAGAAAGCCAGTCCCCAGACAGCTTGTCTAGGGCCAGAAGGTGCTGCATGAATGACTGGTGAAAAGTGAACAACAATTTTCCAAGTAATGCATGTTCTAAGCTCCTCAGCAGAAACAAACTGACATGATGCTCACACAAGAGCAATAGTGGCACCCAGCCATGGTGGGTAACCAACTGCTCTTAATTTGGCTAACAGATCCACTCAATGGAATGGAACCCATAGCTGGAACTGGGAAACAAGTCATAACCATATTCAAAAAGTTAGTCTGCTCACCAATATCAAGCTCCCACCAATCACAGGCTACAAGAGGGCCTAAACCTGAGATTCTCTCTAAAATAATGGTTACCCCATTTATCAGGTGCTAACTTCTCTCTCTGTTGGAGAATTTGCTTCTTTTTTTTTCAAATGGATTCAGAACCTGAGGAGAAAATCAGCCCATTGCTCCTTACCAGGGCCCCAGCTGAAACCATAGAGTAATGGGGAAATGAGCAAGAGTGCTGCTTTCTTGGTGAACCTGGTTCCAACACAAATTAATTTTTACACTGCCAAAATTACTCACATTATTGAATATGGTCTTAAGAATTTCATTTTTTATGAATCTGAGAAGATACATTTTGGTAATCATGAGAAGAAGTTCTGTGTCAGAGGCAAAGATTTTAAGGATCCATATGAGTATGCTGTGGCTTTTGGTAGTTGAAGGAGCAGCCAGCTCACAACTTGCAAGAAGTTCTACAATATTCTGAAGCAATTACAAAAATGCTGGCATCTATAAACATATGCATAGATAAGTTTGCCATTAGCTCTAAAGTTTCAGACATTCTTCTATGCTTAATTTAAGTCTCCAAATAAACAAAGTAATGGATCTGTGATCAAGTTTTGTTGCTGGCTACAAATTATGCTTCCTTGTCATAATTGAAAGTATAAGGGAACTTTCAATGATAGTAACTTGGGGTTTATCATTATAGCTCCTTAAAGCTCTACAATTTTTCAGAGTGTCATTTTTATTGCTTTATCCCATGTACTTCATATTTTGTAAGGTGTAATCCAACAAATAGCATTTAGAAAACAATGTAAACCTAATATAATGCTAATCAAAGGAACATAGTTCTTGCTATCAATCAGCATGAGATATTCTGCATGACCATTAAATTGTTATGTTTAGTTAAAAGAAGGCATCCCAGTATTAAAACAACTTCAGTGGCTCGATTCAAATCAAGCCTAAGCAGATAGGTGAGTGAAGTTAGCTACTAATTTCTGGACTTCACTGTTGGTTCACAGATTTGAAAATACCATCTTGAAAACAATGCTGAAATAACGTATTATTGTGGCTTCTATTACTTAATTTTTTTCTCAAATGATTTTATACTATTTGAGAAGCAGATTCAACAAAATATTTTGGCCACAAATAACAAATTAGTCTCTCATAATTTTTTTCTATTCCTTTGCTAGTAGAACACATTTTAGAAGTTATACTTATTTAATAAGTATGGGTCCAAGACCACACAATTATATAAATACATTCAGTAAAATAAACACACTGGGCATAGTGGTGCATACCTTTAATCCCAGCACTCAGGAGATAGAGGTAGGAGGATCTTTATGAGTTAAAAGCCAGTCTGAGACTACATAGTGAATTCCAGGTCAGCCTGTGCTAGAGTGAGACACTAGTGAACCCCCACCCAAAACAAAACCACTTGACCAAACTCAACATGCTGTCTTGACAAAAACTCTCAAAAATTAGGTATAGAAGGACTATACCTCAATACCTCATTGTTAAACTATAGTTAGTGAACCCACAGCTAAGGTAAAACTCAATGATGGAAAGTTGAAAGTGTTTCTACTATGATCAAGTGTAAGACAAGCATGTTCACTGTCACCATGTGTAGTCAACACAGTCAACTGGAAGTCCTACCCAGAACAATTAGAGAATAAACATGAAAATCATTTAAATCAGAAGGAAGAAGTCAAATTATCAATATGTTCAGATGACATGTATGATACATAAAAATACATGTAGAGAATATACTAAAATTATGTTAGGACTAATAAAATTAATAGTGTTTAATGACAAAAAAACATATAAAAAGATGTAGTGCTGCTATATACCAATGGCCAATTATCTGACATTGAAATCAAAGAAGCCACTCTACAAAAACATCAAGAAATAAAACAGAAATAAGTTTAACCAAAGAACTGAAATGCTTTTACATTGAAAACTATAAAACATAGATAGAAGAATTTGATGAACATATAAATAAATATAAATATCTCTCATATTCATTGAAAAGAATTAACATTGTAACAATATCCATACTATGCAAAGCAACCTACAGATTGAGTGCAATACCTATCCAGAATCCAATGGCATTTTTCACAGAAATAGAAGACATAATTATAAATTGTGTGTGTGGTGGTGGAACAACCTGTAATACCTCAGCTCTGTGGTGGCTGAGGCAGTGGGATGAAGAGTGTGAGGTCCGCATGAGCTACATACTGAGATCCTATCTCAAATAAATAAAAGAAAAAGATAATCATTAAGCCCATAGGTTCCTATAGATGATCACAAATAACCAAAGCCATCTTGAGTTAATCAATCAGTAAAGTTAGTACACCATACTAACTAATATCAAAATATAGGGCAAAGCATAGAAATTAAAAGAGTATAATACTGCCACAAAACCGACATATAGATAGACAAATGGAACAGAATGGAGCAGAGGAATGAATCCATGCATTTCTTGTCAAATGAGCTTAACAGTGTACAACTGGGGAAAAGTATCTTCAACAAATATAGTTGGGGGCTTCACCCATAAGTACTTGTTCCACAAATCTGTTGCCTGGATTTTAAGTTCCCAACACCCACGTAAAGCCGGATGCAGTGGCACTGACTTCTATAAACCTAATGTGCCCATCGCAATGTCAGAAAAGGAACTCACGAGAATCCTGAAGCCCATGGACAAGTTATTCGGGCCTTGCCAGAGGCCAGCAATGGAAGGGACCCTGTCTCAAGTAAGGTGAACGTTGAGGACCGAGCTTATTCTCTGGCTTCCACATGCATGTCCTGGCATACACATGCACATACATAAACATCACACACACACACACACACACACAGAAAAAACAATTAAAATAATGTATTGGAGATGGGGAGATGGTTCAGTGGATAAAGTACTTGCTATGCAAGCATGGGGACCATATTTCAGAAGCATAGCACCCACAGACATGCTAGATGTGGTGGCATATGCCTGTTATCCTAGCTCTGGGGAGGGAGAGACAGATTAATCTCCAAGGAAATCCAGAAATTTCCAGTGTGTTGAAGGGATATATGTACTACTTCCTATGTTTACTATAGCATTTTTCATAATAGCCAACATATGGTAACAACTTACATCTCCATTCGTGGATTAATGGGGAAATAAAATGTGATATACACAAAATGGAATACTATTCCATCAGCAAAAGAAGAAAATAACATCATTTTTAATGTCATGAATGAAAATTTAGTACATTATGATAAATGAAATATTTCAGGAACTTTCTCACTTATATGTGGCATGATCTCATTTATATGGGCAATCTAAAAAATGAGATTCACAAGAGCAGACACTAGCATAGTAGTTACCAGCTACTGGGGTGGAAGGAAGGAGTACTGAGGAAGTGTTAGAAAAGTCATGTGAGATTTCACTTAGGAGGAGTAAGTAAATATGTTGTGTAATTAAAAGTTGCTATGAAAGTAGAATTTCATGTTCTTATCATAAGAATACAATAGGCAGATGAGGTGATTAATATCTTAATTAGCTTTAGTTAATTAATGTATACATATATTAAACCACCATAAAATACACACTGTAACTACAACTTTACTTGATAATCAAAACTTTAAAAGTAAGTCTCAGACAGACATGGTGGCTCATACCTTTAATCCCTGCACTCTGGAGGCAGAAGGTGAATTACTGTGAATTCAAGGCCACTCTGAGACTGCAGAATGAGTTTCAGGTCAGCCTGGGCTACAGTGAGAGCCTACCTCAAAAAAACAACAACAACAACAACAACAAAAATCAGGCTGAGACTGACTGGTCAGGATTGATGGAGGACACTTGTACTATTGCTCAGAGGTTTCTTTTAATGGTTGAAATATATTTTATTTACTCATTTTTCCATCATAAATGTATTCATTTGAAAATCTATGGTGAGCATATGAGACCTCTTTTAAGAGTAGTCATGGAATTGAGAGAACTTAGAATACATGAACAATGCCAAATCCAAATAAAATTCAATAAATACTTCACTAGAAGAAAGTGCAGGCTATTAATAAATTGTAAAAAAGGAAAGTAGCAACTACAGTTATAAATGCAGCATGTTTTGAATTTCTCTTTCAGTTAGAGTCATAACTGTCAAAAAGGAAGAGCTGAACATTTGTGTCTAGCATGGTTTTATTTATTGTAGAAAAAGCCAATCAATATCAGTCTGCCTGCTAACTAATAGCATGGCTGTGCTATTATCCAAACAATATCATAGTTAATAGCAATTTTAATGTCTGAAACCACTGTAATTGCTTTCAGAAATCAATAAATATATAGAAGACTCTTTTTGGTTTTAAATACAAGTACTGAACAACACATCACATTTTGAAAAGGTTGCTTTTGCTTTTGATTTTGACAACCCAGGCAAGTTTAGGATTAGTTTTAAAACCAAGAAGACAGTGAACTTTATTTAAATGCATAAAGGTAAACATGACGAATTGCAAGCATACACTTATGAGGTTTGTTCTAGATTAATTTAAATTTAATGAGGCTTCACATATTTTCTTTGTAAATCAAATTCACTAAGCTAAAAAGAATTTCTAGGTAAATAAGGCATAGATACAAATTAGCGTTCAAGGTAATGTTACTACATGTTTAAACTTAAAGGATAAATTATCAAAAGGTACTAAGAAATATATTTGGCATCTTAAGTAAAAATTTAATCAAGAAACAAATTCATAGAAAGCTTTATATAAGAATTCCTTTGAATTTTAACAGCTATCATTCATCTCTTTCTTTGCTTCTGCATTTCTACATAAATAGTGAGTTGAGATTTAACTATGACAATAACACATTTAAAATTTCACTTCAAAGGGAAGTGATTTGCAATGAAATGTGTGAATCCAGGGCTTGTCAGACCTGGGCATCCAAACTAGAATGGAAACAAAAAAGCACAAGAACATCATGTTACCTGGGAGATGGGCTAGCGTTATTACTTGTATTGATTGCATTCAGCATTCAGGAAACAATAATAGGGATGCAATGACTTGTTTGTTTTCTCAGTACTTAGTTTGATGTCAAGCAAATTATCTAGGTTCTGTCTCTGACAGGTGAACAATTCTTTTGGCATGTGTTCCCGGAATTGTGAGTAATGTTTGATCAATGATTTTTCTTTTGAAACACTCATCACTTTGCTAGCCTCAGTGCTTTAAACATCTATTTGGACATTTTCACCCTTTAATATATAAGGCTTTTGTCAGTACAGACTACTTATTACTTATGAATTGGTTGTTAGCATGATCAAAGTGCCTGTGATTTAAACGGAGTGAGAAAACACTTTTTTGTCATAGAACACAAACAAAAATGCCCCATGATATCTGTCATTTTCTTTTATTTAGTGTGCCCAACTGAACAATTACATGCTATTATTGCTTAGCACTTCCTTTTTCTGTATTAGACTCACAAAGTATCCTACTCTACTGTCAAAACCACCAGCATCTGAGTATGATAGCAATTTGGTGAATTGAACTGAGATATGTTGGAAATGAATATGAACAAATGGAAATGGTCTGAAGTAGGTTTGAAAGGGTTAGGAACCCAGTTAATGTTGAAATATAAGTTTGAAGAAAGGTTGGAAAACATGATGAAAAGCCAAGAGTCTGGGGTATCTGACTGACAGTGAAATCTGTGTACCCTAGGCTACAGTTGTAACTTAAAAAGCACAGGGACTCATGTTTAAACTCAATACAATGAGCTATAAAAACTTGGCCCAGATAATGGAATGTATGTTAATAAAATGAGTCAATGTTCCAGTATTCCAGGAGCCCCATTCTTTTGTGGTCCAGCAAGCTAGAATGACAACTTTTGAGGGAGACAGACCCCCTACTATGTGATATATGTTAGCTACATCCCTTCCACATGGTAAATGATGAAAGCTAGAAGTTCTAAAATGTGTAGTGAAAAACGACACCTCACATCAAATCTCAATAAACATATGTCAATGGAAATAAACTGTTTTAATACATGTCATCTAATAAATTTACAATGTCAACTTCATCATCTTCCTGCCTTTTTACTATTTCCAGCTTCCTAAAATTTCCATTTGTTTGAACTTATGCTATTGCATTAGCTGAGTATTATCCCTGGAAGTTGTATTTCTCTAAATACATATGGTAAAATTCCTCACTGTTAAAGCTTTACTAGGCCTTTATATCATATAGAATCATACCTTTTAAATTTCATGCTACTTTTTATAAGATTTATTTTTATTTATTTATTAGAGACAGAGATTGGGGGGGGAGAGAGAAAGAAAATGGGCATGCCAGGGCCTCTAGCCACTGCAAATGAACTCCAGATGTATGCGTCACCATATACATCTGGCTTACATGGGACCTGGAGAATCAAACCTGGGTCCTTAGGCCTCACAGGCATGTGCCTTAACTGCTAAGCCATCTCTCCAGTCCCCTCATACTACTTTTCCTCTAAGTAGTACTTATGACATACTATAGTTCAGTTTATTTTATATTTTTCTATTAGACTACATATTTAAGAAACAAGGGTCTTAATTATTTTTCTACCTGGCATGTAGGAATTATAAACACCAATAAATGTATATTCAATTCAGTGATATTTTCAGAACTTCCAACCTTGTACCAGTCATTTATTTTACTCAGGGTACTTTACCTATCTTTCCATAAGCTGTCCATTTGTAAATTAGGAAGAAAATTTACTGTAATTGAGTCCATACATTAATTTTAGAGCTGAGGAATTCATATAAGAGGAAAAACAGTTAATGACTAATAATATATTCAATGAATATCTAATTTTTTTAGGAATTTAGCATATTCAGAAAAAATCTCTGCAAAGGAAACCCAAGGCACAGAGTACTTGAACTTTTGCTAATAACACACACAACTCAGCCAACTAATACCCATGATTTATAGTATTTATCAATCTTGCACAACTACATTGATAAAATGATATTTTAAATAGTGTGTAAGTTTAAAAGAATGCAAAAATAGCTCTATAAAAAAGTTTTAAAAATGCATTCAGTAGGGGAAAAATTGTCAAACTAAGATGGTCTCAAAAAGCAAAATATAGGCAATACATTCATGACAGAAACCACTTCCATAAGCTTATACCTAGTTTGGTCAAAGACTATGTTCTGAGGTCCTGCTCTGTGATCAGCAACCATCTTGCCTTATCATTGCCATCAGATGTGGCTCTAGGAAGCGCACATAGAGAACAATCTCAGGTTTCTGCCTTCTGATTTCAGCTATGTGGAATAAATGTTTTCTCCAAATTGCATCCTCAGTCTAAGTAGGGCTAACTCTCCATGGCCAGCACCCACTGTAGGAGGCAAGGTAAGGCAATTGATCTTCCCCCAGAATAAGCTGAGAAGCATTTGAGATTGGCATTTGATGCATATTGTGAGAACTTTATATGAAGGAGATGAAGCAAGGTAGAGAGATATATAGGGAGGCATGATCTTGAGGATATCTTTGAAATCACTTCATCCAACCATGTTCATATTTACTTCAAATCCTTGAATTTCCAGTATGCTATGTAAGTTTATGTATGTATCTATATAAACATAATATGTAGTATGTGTGTTTATATTTTTAGCATTATAACAAAATACACATATTTTTCTATTTTTTGAGAGAGAGGGGGGGGAGAGAGAAAGAGAATGAGAGAATTGCACCAGGGCCTTAGCCACTGCAGTTGAACTCCAGATGCTTGTGACACCTAGTGTGCATGTGCAATCTTGAGCTTGTGTCACCTTTGTGCATCTGGCTTATGTGTGATCTGGAGAGGAATTGAACATGGGTCCTCAGGCTTCACAGACAAGCACCTTAACTGCTAAGCCATCTCTCCAGCCCCATATTTGTCTTATATCTTAAGAAATCCATTATGACATTCATCAAGTATCATCTAGTATTTGGCTTGTTTGGCAAGATTTAGAAGCCACTTTAATTTTTTTCCCCTTTTTATTGACAGCTTCATACTTACAGACAATAATCCATGATAATTCCCTCCCCTTCCCCACTTTCCCCTTCATAAATCCACACTCCATCATATCCTCTCCCTCTCTCCATTACCCTCTCTTTTATTTTGATGTCATCATCTTTTCCTCCTATTATGAAGGTCTTGTGAAGACAGTTCTAGTCACTGTAAAGTCATGGATATCCGTCATGGATATCACTGGAAGAACCAAGCACGCTTTATTGGGAGCTCCAAGCTGAGAGAGAGAAAAAGACCCTCCCTGTGGGCGCATTATATACTGGTGATGGCGTAGTGTCTGCTGCTGTCTGATTGGCTCAAGTCACATCAGCCGATCTGATTGGCTCAATTCACCCAATCGGGATGGGCGAATAATCACAGCTCTGATTGGCTCAATTCACCCAATCGGGATGGGCAAATAACCACAGCTCTGATTGGCTACACTTGCTCATGCGCAGAGGGGTCCAGATGCAAGAGCTAAAAAACACAAGCTGACATGGCACGTGGCGGACCCGGAAGCAGACATGGCTTACTACAGATATCACTGCCAATTTCTGTCTGGTGGGTTGCATCATTAGCAGTCCTACCCTTCCTCTGGCTCTTACATTCTTTTCACCACCTCTTCTGCAATGCACCCTGAGCCTTGGAAAGTGTGATAGAGATGTTTCAGTGCTGAACATTCCTCCATCACATTAGAAGTCACTCTTGAATTTGCCATTTAGTTTAGGTTCCCTCCTAAAGGTCATATTGGGGGATTTTTCCCTAAGTATTACACACACACACACACACACACACACACACACACACACAGAGAGAGAGAGAGAGAGAGAGAGAGAGAGAGAGAGAGGAGAGACTCAAAACTTGAATTTATTCATGAGAGTAATAGGGGATACAATGTCGGATGCATAGGTTATAAAAAACATGTTCAGAGAGGGTGGGGTCAGGGGAAGCTTCTAGGCTAAGTATTATCTGAAATTCTGTCATCTTGGAAAATTTCTTGTGATAATATATAACATAGAGATATGTGTAGGTGTGTAGAATGAGCAAGGAGGGTAAAGCAAAAACTGGAGATGTACTTATTGTGGAAAAGAATTTCCTCTGGAAGTTAGAAAGCCTGTGATTTTTAGGTTTGACAAGAGAAGCTTTTTTAAAAATTTTTTTTTTACTACTTTTATATTCAACTTTAATACTATAATTAAATATCTGTTTAGCAGGAATCCTCAGGATCAAGACTAAACCAAGGCTCAAGAGGGCACCCAAATGCAATGGTTAATCCTGACATTCAACTTGACTGTATTCAGAATCACCAACTCTCAGTGTGTCTCTGAGGATGTTTCCAGGAAGGTTTAACTAAGCAGTGAAGACCTATCCTAAATATGAGTGGCACTGTTCCATGGCTTGGGTTGCCAAACTGAATAAAAGGTATAAGGTGACCTTAGCCCCAGTATTTATCTCTCCTCTCTCTTCTCCTTTCTGACTTTTGGTACAATGTGACCAGCTGCCTCAAGCTGCTATAACGTCTCTCTCTTGATGGACTCTGTAAGCCAAACAAATCCTTCTTTCTTTAAGTAACTTTGTAAGCCATTTTGTCCTACCAGTAGAAAAAGTAACAAATACACTGGGGGCCTGTTCTATAGACAAAATTCATGAAGAAATATACCTCCAAAGACCTCAATATTGTTTTATCATACTATTTCTTGATGTCTCAACTCATTTAATTTCTCCACATGAAGAGCATATAGTACCATTGAGCTGTACTTAAACCATTAATAAAAGGAGACTGTAAATATTCTGCATTAGAAATAGGGTCAAATAATGATTTTTATAATAATTAAACAAGATTTCTAAGGGATCAATAAATAAAAAGATACAGATATGCACTTCCAGTAAGTTCTATATTTCAAATATGAAACCTATTTTATTAGCAAAGAATAATATAACATAACAATGTTCAAAGTTAAAAAGGAGCCAGTGGATGGAAAGAATGCAAATATCTAAGTGGGAAAAAATACCCAGAAGTTGCAGAGTAGTAATAAGTAAAATCATAGACATTTAAAAACCAAAGCTCTTGGTCAGAAGTTTAATCAGTATATTTCAGAGACAGCCCTTTCTCCAACACATTAAAATGCTATTGCTGGCACCAGAAGAGAATAATAGAAAGGTTTTCCTCTGCTGCATTACAAAATTAAATTACTTCAAATTACATGAAAATATACTTTTGTAGAAGCTCGTGTCCATAGCATTCCTCAAAATAGTTAAAATTAATATAAGGATGTAAGGACCTCTTAGGGTATGGTGGTTTGAATGTGAATGTTTGTACACCTCAAGTATTTTTGATTAAGCTTTCTGCTGGATGAGAATGTTATTGGGGGGGGCAGATCCTGGGGTCCACTCCTAATGTGTGTTTGGGGTAGATCTTGATTCCAGGCCGAAGGTATGGAGAGAGCAGTTTGAACTCTGAAAGTTCATGCCTGCTGTCATTGGTGTTTGCCTTCTGCAATCGTTTCTCTCTGTTTGGATATATGGAAGTGAGCAGATTCTTTCACCATTCAGAGAATTTCCCCTGGAGTTTGTAAGTTGAAATAAATCACTTTCTCCCAAAAACTGTCTAGTTGGATGATTATCCCAGCAACATGGAACTGACTATAACATAGTGCAAATCATCATCATCAATAAAACTTGTGACTAAAATGTGAAAAACTAGTCTATCGAATCAACAGTCTAGAAAAATCAGGACAGTAGGATTTTTTTTTCTGTAAAGTGTCTTTGTGTGGTGGGTAGTTAGGGTTCACTAAATACATATATGCATATGTCTCAACTTCCTGTGTAGTTAAGACTCAAATTACCAGTGATTTACAGTGGGTGTATTTTGTCCATTTTTCTCCATTCATTGCCCATGGTGACATGACCTCAGGAATTCATCAAGAGTAGGTGGCATAATGAAAGACTACCTAACCCACATCAGATTCTATGATCACTGACATATGGGTTTGTTTGTTATGGAAACCAATGTTAACAAATAAAAACATGCATGAAACTCCTCAGATAGAAAAGTATACATCCCTGAATCTTTTTGGAGAAATCCCACAAAGAAAATGAAAATGAATATTGCCTAACATTAATAAAAGACCAATATTAGACTGATGGAGACCATTAATTACTGAAAGAAAATTGTAGTCTTTCTACCACATCAGCGATGCTATCTTAGAGTGAAAGCACTCCACGTGGGCTAGCGGAGCAGCTCAGCACTGACCAGAAGACATCTCCTTGGGTCTCTTAACACTGACCTAGAGTCCATTTTCTAGAACTTCTGGGTGAAGAGCCTTAGCCTAGGCTGATGCCCAATCTACCAAGGATATCTTCTCCAACAACAAGTTACACAGTTTCTTGCCTGGCTGACCCTTGGCTTACAGACTTTCTTGGAGATGCTTTTTTTAAAAATAATTTATTTTTTATTTATATAATTCTAATTTTACATTCATATTAGTGACTCCATTATCCTCCTACCTGTACTACCCCTTCCACAGGGACCCTCATTAATGGAGGGTGTGGGTCATGTATTGTGGGGGTAGTCAAGAGTTATGGGGGATAGACCAAGTCTCTGTGTATAATGACCCAATTTGTGGCTCTAAAACTCTTTTCGCCCCCTCTTCCGCAAATTTCCCTGAGCTACGTTGGGATCACTTTAGTTCTATTTCAGTGATGAGGTTTTGGGAGCCTCTGTGTCTCTGGATATCTGGCTTGGTAGGTGTTGGGTGTTCTCTGTGTTTATCTCCTTCAGCCTTTTTCTGGTGTCATGATCACCAATTTTATGTACAAAAAATGAGCCCATTCTCCAAGATCAAGCTCCCACCAAATGTGGGCTAGAAGAGGACCTAGGCATATAAAATTCTCTCTAAAATAACTATGACCATTCCATCTATCTGGTACCAACTTCTCTCTCCATTGGAGAATTTGCTTCTCATTTCAGATGGATGACAAACCTGAAGGGAGGATCAGCCTATCATACCTCACCAGGGACCCAGATGAAAGCATAGAGTAATGGGGGAAATGGGCAAGAGTGCAGCTTTCTTGGTGAACCACATACCTTACCTTCAGAGTACTAAGATTAAAGGTATGTGCCACCATGCCTCGCTACAGTTTAAAATAAAGCAAACAAACAAAACAAAAGCAAGACTCTCGATGCAAAATATGCAAAATAGATTGGGGACTTTTAAAAAGAGCAAAAATTCCCTGAATATGTTTTATGTTGAGTAATGATGAACAATAATAAAGGGGAGTGAATTAATGTTTTTTTTTTTTTTTTTTTTTTTACTTATGCTTAAATTTTTTCTGAAAGCAAAGAGTTTGGGATCTTTGAAAATATGGAAGGTTGGATAAAACAGTTGGAACAACATAGTTGTTATAAATAGCCTTATGATTCTCAGTCATTGAAATATATAAATGGCCTACTTCCTCTGCATTAAAATGTGCAACATATAAAACCACTGATGTACAGAGATGGCATGTATCATCGGGAAGGTGACAGCTAAGCAAAGAACCCAGCATATTATGGTGAAGGGGCAGGAGGAGAAGGGAGGTGGGAGGAGCCTAAAAGCAATGTTGGACAGGAGCCAGAAGTTAAGTTTGCTCCTTGTACTGTAGGTCTTTTTAATGGTTGTGAGGTCTGCCAACTATGGGCGAAAACTGAAGTATATTATTTTCACACAGATTCTTTTTCTTCATCGTTTGGAAGATGAATTATTTATTTCTTCACGAGCTCCAGGAATGGACTCATTATCTTAAGCTACAGGTGAAATGAGTGGTGATTGAGAAGGAAATGCTTTGCATTTTATACACTAAATGGAAGACACTCTTCCTGTCTCTTAGCAACCTACATCATCGTGTTGTCAGTTTCTTTGATTTTAATATAAATTAACATTATCGTGACACTTTAGACTAGGATGTAATGTTTTTCATTATTTTAAATAAAATAAGTACATGGATTTGTATAATAGTTAAGTCTAATTTTAAAAAGTAAAAAACTGGGCTGGAGAGATGGCTTAGTGGTTAAGGCATTTGCCTGCAAAGCCAAAGGATCCCGGTTTGATTCTCCAGGACCCACGTAAGATAGATGCACAAGGGGCACATGCATTTGGAATTCATTTGCAGTGGCTGGAGGCCCTGGCATGCCCATTCTCTCTCTGTCTGCTTCTCTTTTATCTCTCTCTCTGCTTGCAAATAAATAAATAAATTTTTTTAAAAAGTAAAAAACTGAGCCGGGCGTGGTGGCGCATGCCTTTAATCCCAGCACTCGGGAGGCAGAGGTAGGAGGATCGCCATGAGTTCAAGGCCACCCTGAGACTACAGAGTGAATTCCAGGTCAGCCTGAGCTAGAGTGAGACCCTACCTCGAAAAACAAAACAAAACAAAAAAAATAAAAAACTGTTTTCTTTCCTTTGGTCAGGGAATAGAGAGAGAAAGTGGAAAAGAGAAGGAGAGAGGGAAGGAGACAAAGAAAGAGGGAAGGAGGGAAAGAGGGAGAGAGAGAAGATAGAGAGAGAAAAGAGATGGAGATTATTTAACCACTCTTACAAGGCTTCTGGAAGTAACTTAGCTACACTGTTCTATTTACCCATTTCTTTCTACCAAAATTATACTATACCTGTTTCATTCTAATAGAACAAAGTTCTATAAATGGAATAGCTTATAACAAACAAACATCTATTTTTCACACTCTGAATGCTAGGAAGTCCACAATCAAGGCTCCCATGGAATGTTTTTAGGAGAAGGAACCACCTTTTCATAATCGGTGCCTTCTCATGGTAGGTGACTTCTCATAGTATCCTCATATGGTGGAAAAGGCCTAGCAATGTTTGGAGGCTTTTTTTAAAAGGTCATAGACTCACTAAAGAAGACTCCTCACTCATGACCTAATTACCTCTAACTTATTATGCTCTAACTTCTAATCTACCACCTTGTGTGTGTATTCAATATAACATTTGGGTTCTGTACAACAGGAAAACACTATTAGATAACATAAAATTTAATAATTGTTATGTGCTCAAATAAATAATTATCCAATGAATTGAAGATTCTTAATATGTAGTGAAATTTTCTTAGTCTAATATTCATATTGAAAATATTTTTCATAATTTTTGTTTAAGATTATGCTATCATGTTGTATAGTACTTAACTTTTATCTATCAATGTAATATATACATGAGGGTAGTTATTTCATAATTTTAATTACCAATAAAATCATTTAAATAGTAGAAAATTAATTTAATTTAGCTTTAGAAAATCTAAATTCAAGTTTAGCTTTTTCCAATTGACAGTTATGTGATGGAGTGGGAAGATATGCAAATTAATCATCCATGTTTCAGGTACTTCATTGTTAAATACAATTGATATTATTTTATACACTGGATAGTTGATTTAAGAAAACAGATATGCTTATATTAGCATTTAAAATTTCTGTGTGTGTGTGTGATATGTGTTTTTGTTCATGTATGTGGGTTCAGGAATTCTTTCCATGGCATGCATGTGAAGGTCAGAGAACAAGTTTTGGCAGCTGGTCTTTGCCTTCCCCCTCATTTGAGGCAGTCTCTGTTTCATTGTTGCTCAGTTCTGCATTCACCAGCTTCTGTGAAAGTCTCCTCTCTCTACCTCCTATCTTGCCATCAACATGCTGTTATTATAGAAGCCAACCATGGCTTCTGATTTTTAGGTGAGCTCTGGGCATGTAAGCTAGGGTACTCAGCCATTAGGGACATGAGCTTTATCCATTGAGCATGTCCCCAGCCACAATTGTCTAAACCATTTTATAAATTATACTATGTAAATACTATTCACTTGTTTATAATGTAGAATAAATAAAATGGAAAACTCACAAATCCCCACAGTGTTAGTTTTAATGTTAATTTATTTACTTGTGTATGTGTGTGCACAGGTGTATGAGTCATGTTGTGTGTGTGATCAGAGGAAAACTCTGAGGCATCTCTGCTCTACCTTCTTTTCAGCTGGATCTTTTCCCACTGCATACCAACTGCCCAATTGAAGAACATCAGACTAGCAGGCCAAGATGGCTCCCACGTTTCTGATTCTCCTGCCTGTGTGGTTTAGGCTTGTTGGGATCACAATTGCATGGGCCACTTTGCATCAGGCATTTATATGAACAGCAAGGAACTGAATTCAAGCCAGCAAGCTTTGCAAGCACAAGTACCTTTAATTGCTGATTCATGTCTCCAAAACTCCACAGTATTTTTATTGATATTTGTCTGTGTCATGTATTAAAGTGACATTATCTGAATGAACACAATGATCTACCACACAAACAGACCAAGTTCTTATTTTCCAGAAGACTAAGTTGGGCACAGCTGGTCCAAACTAATTTTTTCAGATTTTCATATTTTAAGAGGATAAGAACCAACTTAGTCATTCCATGCGTTAGTTCTCTATTTTTGCAAACAATTGCGAGTCAAGTACAATTGAATTTCAAGTTCTCTGATATCCTGCATCAATATTTTATACTGATAATTTAATTAATTTGGCAGCTTAATTGCTCCTGCCAATATTTTAATTTTTCACATTGCTGACACCACATACAGGAGTGTGTGAGAGATTCAATACAAAGCAGTGAGGAAGGGGGGGTTTCAAATTCATGGATAAGTAGTCATTAGACTAGGTCTACAAACCAGTGACCTCCCCATGTCAATTACTTTGCATGCCAAGTTTTTTCTTTGTTTTCTTTGCTTAGTGAACATCTACAAGGAACAACATGGAGGGAGAACAAGCCAGCAGATGGCTTTATCTTAATGGCTGCATCAGGGTAGGAGGCATCATTAGCTTCAAGTCTGCATTTCACATGGAATGCTGGCTTGACTGTGGGCATCTGGCTGGCTTTTCCTTGGGGGGTTGTCACACAAGTAGTTCAAACATCTCAGCTGTATTTTCTGTCCCCTGGTTTCTGCTCTGGCATGGAAAGGCACTTGTAAACCAGCCTAATCCTCTTGTCGATTTTGTGAGCAGCTAGAAGAGTTCGCTTAAATCCTAAAACCCTATTATCTGCACTGGAATCCTTCTGTGATGTAAATTGGTTGATCTGTAAGTTTTGTTTTTTTTTTTTTTTAAAGCTCAATGGGTTTTAGGATTTTTGTGAAATGGATGAAGCTTTATTTAAACTAATATACTGATTATAATTAGATAAAACACTGATAGAAAATAAATAATAAATGCATAGTGAAGCCACTACTGAATGTAATCATAGTTTTGGGGGACTGGTTTGTTGTTTGTCACAGCAGGTAAACATAGCAACATATGCATGGATTTTAGCCATGCCTTGCTAATTAACCATACAAGGACAAATCCTTGAAAATAAAATGCCTATAAAATACACAAAGTACATATAAGGGAATAGCTGGGTAGAACTCTGAAACTTTACATTTATTTATAAATCACCTGTAATGCTATGACTGCCACAGGAACATAAAATCAAAAATCAAAAAATAAAAATAAAAACATGTCCTTGACACATGATGGACTATACAAAATATATAAAAATAGGAATTTGGAAGAGGGCACAAGGAGAAGAAATCAGGTAAGATGTCACTTTGTCTTCACATAGGTATAACCTGCTGATTTAACAATCATGCAATTCTGTCTTAGTGAGATTTTCTGCAATTAGTTTAAATAACAAACCATTTCAATGCTTCAGTATCTTATATCAAGAAGTACCAATTTCTTCTGTGTTTTCTCCTGATTGTGCATTAGTAGATGTGGTTAGTGAAGCTGGCCTTCTGAGAACTAGACTGAGGAACACTCACTAATGAGATTATTGTTTTCTTCCCTGAAAGAGATAGATAAGAAACCAAACTGAAACACAAGAACGTGTTTAAAGAACATGTGTGAATAAGTGTGTCTCTTCTATCTTGTTTCCTTGGCTGAAATAAATTATACTATGAAGTCAACACTGGTGGGGGTGGGAATTCACACGTCTCCAGTGATGATACAGGAACAATGAATATTTATGTATAACAAATTTTGCTTTATAAATTACATGTTAACTTTCTTTTATTCTTTCCATAAGTTATTTAGACACGTGTTTCAATGAAGACTTTCTCTCTTCCCCTCAAGGTTTTACACCTTAAGGCATCAGAACTGAAACCTAAAATCTTGTGACCGTCTTTACCTCATGGCTTCCCTCCCCTCAGTAGTCAGTGCAGGACTATGGAAGCACCCTCTTCATGTGTACATTGTGGCCTGACCACTTGAATCTGCCCTCAGACCAATACCATAAATTAAATCTTCCCTTATTCAGATACCAGCTTGTGCAACCAATGAAGTAGAGAATTACATTCTTTCCAAAGAAAACTGGAGAAGAAAGTCACTATTACAGAAGAGTAATGTGGTCTACCCCAAATGACTAAGTGGTCTTAAGATGTATAACATATTGGGTAAATATTTCTGAATATACTTTGAGAAATTGTTAATACACTTTATTTCCTCATGCTATGCATGGTCCCCAGCTTTCCTAGAAAATTATTATTTAAACAATCTGGGAAGCTATGGTTCCACTCATTCTAAATTATGCCAGTTGTTGACCACACATAGGTACACAAAAAGTTATATGTGAGATTACTCCAATGAAATGATCCCACAAGACTCATGATTACATTCAGGATTACAAAAGGCACATCATTAAGTCCTTACTGTGAAATTTTAACTTTAAATCACTATCTGTAGATTGTTATTATTAGTAGGAATGGATGTGATCAAAGCTCAGCAGAATGTCAAGCACTGAAACTTAGGATTGCCAAGATTTTATTTTTGAAACACATTTTATCAGGCAGTATGGCTTCTTAATTTTTAAAAAATTTTATACATATTTTTAATTTTTTTTAGAGAGCAAGCGAGAAAGAGCAAGAAAGAGAACTGGCATGCCAGGGCCTCATCCTCTGCAATCAAACTTCAGATGCTTTCACCACCTAGTGGGCATGTGAGACTTTGCACTTGCCTCACTCTTGTGCATCTGGCTTACATGGGATCTGGAGAGTTGAACATGGGTCCTTATACTTTGCAGGTAAGTGCCTTAACTGCTAAGCCATCTCCCCAGCCCGCATCTTAATTTTTGATGTAACACTAAAATAAGGTGAGGAAATTAATAAAAATATGTAAAATAGCCAAAACATATCTATAACAGCTTTTTATAGATAAGCAACTTAACAAGATTGTCTAGAGCTGAAAGCCAGATTAATATACTCCTAATAGTAGCATTATGCAATTAATATAACAAAAACATAAATTGGCTTTAGTTAAATATTTTGTTAATATCTTCATCCAAAGATGAGTACTCTCTGCTAAATGCAAGAAACACAATTTATTTTTTAATTTATGATTGATCTTTCATTTACACTTATGCATTTTTCACTTATTACCATACAGATGTTTTCAACTGTATAATGACTTTGGTTTAATTCAACAAACATTCATGCATCCTCAGCCACAGGGAAGACATGACAAAGGCAAAAGTGGCCTTTTAGTTTGGTTATTTTAGTCCACTGGGGAGAATGTATTTGTTGCAGCATGCCTTAGAAGAAAAAAAAATCTTATTCAGCTTTTAAGGTTAAAAAGTCATAATCAGTGTTATAATAAAGGACCCATACTTCCAATGAAGACTTTTGACAAGGCAAATGAGTGTGCTTTCCCTGCAGCTCTCTGACTCTCTCAGTGTTTTGGATCCAACATAACGATACAAAACTGCTTGGAGAATACCCTGCAATAGCCTATATTGTTTTATTACCTACTCAGCAGAAATTGCTTTCATGGCTGCCGGCCACTGTGTGTGCTAGCGCCATGACTTGGCAGAGCACTGCTTCCATTTGACTTAATTTATGCATGCCTCTTCTCTAGCTACACCTTCCACTGAATGCTCAGGCTTTTCTACATGGGTCTACTAGAGCCTTGTACTGGTTCACTGAATACTGAAGTGGTAGTTTTGGGATTCATGACTCTGAGGCTAATCATATATTGCTTTGAAACCTATCCAAGAGTGGGTTTGAAATATATCATCCAGGTTCTTCTAGCTTTATTCTCTTTGAATTTCTTTCCTTTTTCAGTCTGTATTGCAAAGTATGAAATTCCTTCCGAATTGTAGAAGTCTTACTCTACTGTTTACTTGTTGGGCTTAGGTTTATATCCTTACAAAAGAGAACAAGATGCTTTTGTCACAACATCATTTGGAAAAGTAACAGCATAGTTCTACAAAATAATGTTAAGAGAGCTCTTAGCATGGACCAAGTATTTTCCCTTTGTGCCCATTTCTAGATTCATGATTCTGTTTCTTACCATCTGTCCCCACCTTTTCTATAAAAATACCATAACAGAAGAACTTTCCTTTTTAATTAATTAATTTCTTTGACAATTTTAATAGGTATATAGTCTGCTTTGATCATATTCACCTCATTACTTTATTTTGCCCCCTTCATCTCCTGCTGAATCCCTTCCTTCCAACAAGTCCTGTATCTACTTTAAGATCTATGTGTGTGTGTGACCAAGTAAGTTTAATTCTGGTTGATGCGATGGACATGGGTGGGGATCATGTACCAGAGGATGGGCAACTTACTGATAGCTACAATAATGAAGAAAATGTGTCCATATTCCCCAACAAAAATTACCTACCAGTAACTCCTCAGAGGGTGCTGGGAACCTCATGAGCCCCCTTCCCATCTGGAGTATCCCTGGCCATGTCTTCACATGGTGGAAGAAGATAAGAAATTCTTTTGTATAGAGGGATTAATCATGAGTAAAGTCCCCTTGAATCATTTCCAAAGGATCCACCTATTAATATCAGCATATTGAAGATTACATTTCAATATAAATTTGGGGGCTTTCATAAAGTTCAGATCATAGCAGTATTTATCATTTTAAACCTATAGTTAGCTTCCTAATACCATCTCAGTCACACTGGGAAACATTAGCTCAGTTTTACTAAAATTGGAAATGGTTTGTGATTGAGGAATGAGGAGCTTCAAGTTAAAAATATCTATTCTGAAGAAGCAGTGGTGGGTAAGGCTCTAGGATCAGCCCTTTTATAGCTCAGGAGTGCTAATCCCTGTTTTTAAAGTATATATTGTTTTAGAAAATTGAAAAATTATAATAATAGATATTTATATGGGACACATTGGCATACACAGTATGGGTGACTGATGCAAGTTAAATAACATATCTATCTCCTTAAATACTTATCATTTGCTTGACTTGTCTAATCATGAAGTTACATGCTTTGAACAATTTCATATTCTTCCTACCCTCTAGATTTTGCTGAGCAACATTCTACTTTCTGTTTCAATGGTTTGAATAGTTTCAGATTCCATATATGAGTGAGAATATATAGGTGTCTTTAAATTTCTGTCCCTGGCTTATTTTACTTCCCATAAATAAGGACATATTCTTGAGAGGTAGATTGATATTGTATTTGTAGGTTCACACATTCAAGAGCTTTATTTCCTAGGCTAACATCCCAGTTGGACCCCTTGATGTTGATTAAGTTGATCAATATTTTCTGTCTCAGTTACCCTTTAGTAACAGGTACAATAACCTTTAATAACAGGTACAATCATGTCAGATAGATATTACACATACAGCCACCTCAAAGATATTAGTGAGGCAAAAAAATGAGTTAATACATGTAAATGTCTCATAACATTGCCTGGTTTATATTAAATATAGTTATAGTTGATGTAATTATTATTCTCAGAGATGGAGGGTCAAGTAAACTTCTTAGTGTCCGATCACATCATCAAGCAGGAATATCTGCTTTTAGCTTCAATATTATGCTAAAATACCAAAATAAATGTTTTGAATATATTTTGATTACTATAATTTGGCTTTATTTCATAATACTTTGGTTGTTTCTGATTATATTTTATGCATTCTCTTTTCTTATCTAATGTGACAATGAAATATTTGCTATTCAAAATTCTATTATTTATTGCTTTATTCTGTGAGTTACAACAGATTGCTCAAGATTTATTAAGCTTAAGTAATAGGGCTGGAGAGATGGCTTAGTGGTTAAGGCATTTACCTGCAAAGCTGAAGGATCCTGTTTCGATTCTCCAGGACCCACGTAAGCCAGATACACAAGGTGGTGCATGCATCTGGAGTTCGTTAGCAGTGGCTAGAGGCCTTGGCATGCCCTCATTCTCTCCCTCCTTCCCTCTCTCTCTAATAAATAAATTAAAAATATATATTTATATATATTTAAAAAACTTAAGTAATAAAATATTGTGTATATTCCAATTACAGATGTTAAAATCATATAGAATGTGTGATATTTTAGTTCTTTGATAATATATTAAGGAATTATAATTTAATAGAGAAATAGCATTTTAATATCCTGAAAAAGATAATCTTCATCATACCCAAGGTGTTTGGTTAATTATACATGTTAACATAACAAGAAAGCAACTTATACTTTAAAGAGAAAAAAAAAACAAACTAGTTATTTAGTAAGAAAGTACTATGAGTCTTCATTCAGATGCTCAATTTTTATTCAACTGCTGTCAGACCTCCTTCTGTGGGTGGAGAATGTCTGCCAGATAAGTGTAAACAGTCCTCGATCATAGTCAAGCACATTCCTGGCAGGAGACTAGATTCCTGTTTTTGGATCCTTATGAAAAGGATGCAGAGCATAAAATATTTTCCTGTCCTTACTGTAGTCTCAGGATGATATGGCTGGTTGTTAAGCAGAAAAGAAACATCTATTTCTCTTTGGTGTAATTTCCCTGCTGTTAGTATCCTCTTCATGAGTTTCTAAGGGGAACTCATGAAGCAAGGGTTGTTTGTAGCATTTATTCACTATCTGGATAAAAAAGGGGAAGAAGAACAGGAAATCGTACTGCACATCTCATTCCTTTTAAAGTAGAATTGTTCCATATGTCTGACGGTGTCTGAGTACAGATTTAGTTACTAACTTGTGGCATTGGAAGAAAGGAAGTGTCAAGAACAAGAGGCTCAGAAAAAACAAACAAACAAACAAACAAACCTTGATTAAAAATTGTTCTGGCCCTGGGTGATTTTACCTTCCAGTTAAGAAGGTAAAACACATAAATACTAAGCTAAGTAATATGAAAACTCTGACCACATGAAAAGTTTATCTAGATTCCATTCCAGAACCAGTTTAATAGGCTTTATTCATTTAGAGAAGGAAATAGAATAGCTTGACAGCATGGCTTTGTTTTGGCTAGGGTGAACTAGAGTCAGACATTGTCAACATGAGGAAAATTGTCACAATGGAAAGCAAAGTAAGAAAACACAGAGAAAAAAAAAACAGAAAAAAAGAAAAAAAATGGGCTAGAGAGATGGCCTAGAGGTTTAAGGTGCTTGCCTGTAAAGCCAAAGGACCCATGTCTGATTCCCCAAGTCCCACATAAGCCAGGTGCACAAGGTGGCACATGCATCTGGAGTTCATTTGCAATGGCTGGAGGCCCTGGCATGCCCATTCTCTCTCTCTCTGACTCTTTCTCTCTCTCAAATAAATAAGTTTTAAAAAAGAAAGAAGGAAGGAAAAGAGAAAACACAGAGAAATATGGTCAGTTACTCAGCAGGTGGTGGGGACAATAGATGAAGGTAGCAATGGAAATGAGGGTAGAAAGATGAAGAGGGTGAGATCCCAGTTAACTTTTTGGATTCAGTGTGTCATGTAAGAATGAAGGCATCCCTCTTGTTGTCTACAACAGTTAGCATCATTTCATTTTATGAAAGGATTAACAAGTATTAGCCATGGGGAATAATATTATATATATTTTAAAGTAGGAGATTTTGTCATATATGTGAACAACTAAATGTGTTTTACTTATAATAAATTAGATGTTCAAAATAGTTTTTATTTTTATTTGTGTGTGGGGGGGTGGGGAGTGGTTCAGGCTAAGGTTTCTTGCCACTGCAAACTCCAGATGCATGAGCCACTTTACATATCTGGATTTCTGTGTGTACTGGAGAATTGAACCCAGGCCAACAAGTGCCTTTACTGCTGAGCCATCTCTCCAGGCCTACCCCTGTCTTTTTTCCCCCTTTGGTATTTTGATTTTAAAAAAATTATTTATTTATTTATTTATTTATTTATTTATTTATTTATTTATTTATTTATTTGAGAGAGAGCAAGTGAGAGACAGAATGGGCACACCAGGGCCTCCAGTCACTGAAAAAGAACTCCAGATGCATGCACCACCGTGTGCATCTGGCTTTATGTGGGTCCTGGCGAATCGAACCTAGGTCCTTTGGCTTTGCAGGCAAATGCCTTAATAGCTAAGCCATCTCTCCAGCCACAAAATAGTTTTTCTAACAAAACTTCTTGGGAATAATATTTTGTTGCTATGACAACCTACAATAGAAATTGGAAATTCAAATGTTACAGGTGAAAGTAAAGCGAGAAAAATTGTTTGTATTTAGCTGAATGCTACTTCTTGTTAAGTTTTTACAAGTCCAAGGAGGAATTTGAAATTCTCATTATATAATTTTCTCCTTCAGTTTGTGTAGATTTGAATGTTCACATGATGTCTGGATTATTCAATACGTGAGTCAAATTGCTTTCACTTTTTCTGAACCTCAAAAGTGTTCTTTATCTGTCAAGGCTTTGATTACTTTTGGTACATTCTGAGCAATTACTGATTCCCCATAGTACTGGGGTTACAGGCATAGGTGACTATGCCCATCTGTTTCTGGGGGCGCTGGAGAGTGAAACTCATTAAGACTCAAACCCTCTCAGCTCCTCATGCTTGCTTTGCAAGTGCTTCTATCCATTGAGTCGTATCCCAAGACTCCTAATAGCTTTATATCCAAAGTGTTATGAAGCCTAGGGGTCCCACAGAATAACTCTAAGGTTTCTTTGGAAGGAAATATGGTCATATGGCTACTCAATTTAGTTTTTTTTTTTTTTTTTTTTTTTTTAGTAAAATAAAAAAAAGGGCATCTCAATACTACATTACAGATTTTACAACTGTGGAGTTTAGTGGATGAGCAGAATTTCATAATTTGAAATCTTTGGAACAATTTTATAAAAGTTATAATATATCTTACCTTAGTATACTTTAATACATATGTCTGATAATTAATTGTATAATAACTCATACATTTTGTACTTTATTTTTAAAATGTAATCAATGAAGATATGGTTGATTTGATTCAGACATGTGAAATTTTATTCTGTGTTACTATTTATAAGGTTTAAAATGTCAGAGTCAACATTTATTGAATTCTTAGTGGGAAAGACATTGTTAGACATTAGAGACACTGTATATACAATACACTGGATATTGTATATCATAGTATCTGTTCAAAAGGATACATGTTTTAACATTAAAAAATGTCAAAATATACTAACCACTAAAGAGGACTATAATACTAAAAAAAAATCATGGCTGAGGAGATTGTACAGTGAGTAAAGTTCTAGCCTTTCAAGCATGAGGATGTAAGTTCGAGCCTCAGAATCCACTCAAGAAGGCAGACATTGTGGTATACGCTTGTAATGTTAGCTCTGGAGAAGCATAGACAGGCAGGTCCCTGGGGCTTGTTGACCACACACTCTAGTTTACTAGTCCAAGTAAAAGAAAGATCCTGTCTTATAAAAATATGGATGGCGCCTGAGTGGAACCATGTTTAAATTTATAATTGTTAAAAAAAACAGAAATAATGGTTTTGATTTTATAGTATCAGATTAAACGACTTCTGTCTGTTAGAGAAGATAAGAAGTATTTGGTGAAAATATTAGTGAGGGTTTCTTATCTCTGAAGTTCTTTAAAGCTCTTACAATTTAAAGATATGCTATTTTGTATGTGTTTGTTGGAAAGAGTGTAGCATTGACTCTTTATGTGACAAAGTCATTTTTTTCTAGTACAAATATTTGGCAATAGAAAATTTTATTATTTTTCCCTACTCTTTTTAGGTTTATTTTGAAAGAGTTTCTGTGGACTTAAGAACATTTGTCTATAAGTTACTTGACAGTTTGTTGCTTATTATTTCCAAAATTTCCATTTTGCTGTGCTGTAATAAGCCTAGGTGTTTGGCAGGTAAGCTATTTACACTGAGAAATGGAGCAGGAAAATGTAGCAAAGTGACAGATGCAGATCCAGAAGGATATACAAATTGAATTTTTTTGTTAATACCTTTGTTTTCTTTTCCCAAAACTTCTCTCTATCTTTATATATCACCCAACATAATCCAATTTAATGCCATTATATCTGACTGATCAAGTGACATCATTACTCTCTTGTCACTTTATATGTTTGAGCAAAAATGGATTATCTGGGAACACCATAAATACATATTTTATGTTCTCATGTTTTAGTCTATTACTTTTGATGTACAGTATTCCTTTGAGTAAATTGGAGTACTATTAGAGAAAAAAAATGGTCAATCAAATATTCGTTTGCAATTTTATTGACTCTTAGTTGGATTATCTTCCCCTTAACTTGGCACTCAATTTTATTTGGCTTGGTTTGGATTTTCCATTTATACGGCATATGTGGATTTGGTACTCAAAAGACCACAGAAAGTTTTCTAGGGTGTCTGAGTGATTTGGATATCTGTTAAGAGAGCATATTCATCCATTATAAATGGGCATTTTTAATAGAAAGAAAAATAGAAAGTAGGGAGGGAAAGGAGAATGTATAAAGACAGGCTAGCACAGGGCAGGAAAGGGGATGGGAAGAGGAGGACAGGGAAAATGAAGCAAGATAATATGTTTTTCTAATTTTAGAGAAATGGTATAAAGATGAAAGTTATTACAGAAATAATGCAGCCTGATATCTCCCAAAACTTTGAGTAAAGAGTCATATTTTTATTTTATTTTGCTTATTAGAGAGAGACAGAGGCAAGTAGAGAGAATGGGTATGCCAGGGGCTCTAGCCACTGTAAACGAATTCCAGACGTATGCACCACTTTGTGTATCTGGTAAAGCCATATTTTTAACATACGTATTTTTCAGGATTTTAAATAATAGCAATTACTTTTTTTTTTCAGTAAGTATTGATTAAAGTATGTGGGGTAATAGTTTTACGAATTTAGTAATATTTAAGAATTAACTTTACATTTTATTAGGAACAAAAAGAAAGCTATGGTGATTTGAGTGCAAAATATCTCTCATAGTCTTGAGTGTTTGTGATTAAGCTTACTACTTATTCATACCTAATTGATCCTCTGGGAGATGATCCTTGCTGGAGAAGGTGTGTCCTTGCAGAGAGGGGGTGGGCCTTGAGTATTATTAATCCAGCACACAGGATGTTCCGATCTAGCTCAGCTCAGTCTTGCTATTCCCATTGTGCCACTGACGTAGGAAGATGTGAGCTAGGTTCTATGCTTTCCCAGCCATAATAAAAATCCCTCTCAAAACTGTAAGCCTGTGTGATAAACTCTGTCCTCAATTAAGCTGCTTCTGCTCAGGTATTTTGTACCAGCAACCAGACAGTAACTGCTACCGATTATGTATACATTTGGAAAATTTGTGCAAAAATAGACCATTGTGGCTGAAAACAATGTTCATATATAAAAATGTTGGTAAAATATGCTATCAGCATTTCTAAGGCTGAGTGTACCCAGATGGGAAGCACAAAACTGCCTCAACTTATTTTTAAAGTGAAAACCAAAGTGGTAAAGAAACTTGGAACAGATAATATTATGTAAACATTTAGGTTTATATTTCTGCTAGGCAAGTAATCTTTCCTCATCCCAATACTACTCTAGGTAGAATGTGTCAATTATTTACCTCACATGACCAGATACTTGAAGTGAGGATAAACTCAGCTTTACTATGTATGTTTCAATTTGTTTTATTGATTTCATGTATATTCAGATAAGATTTTTTAATCAAAGAATTTTAGAGTAAAAGCGTTGTCTCATGCTAGTCATAATAATTACTTGGCTACATTGCATAAAATTAATGAACACAAAAAGAAAATTTAAATTTACTGAATTGACACTATTTAGTGAATTTTTCACATGTACTCATACAATACTTGATATCTGATGTTAGATTTTCTGTCACCCATTATCCATACATATTATTAACTTATTATATGAATGGTCATAGCTCATAAAAGCTTTAATGTTTACAAAACCTCAAGTTATACAAAAGTAGGCTTTTCAGAGTGAATAATTCTTCATTACATTTTTATTATCACTATGGACACTGGAACTGCACTAGATAGTCCTACAGCTACAATTTCTGGTGGGGCGTGGTGGTGCAAGCCTTTAATCCCAGCACTCTGGAGGCAGAGGTAGGAGGATCATCATGAGTTTGAGGCCACCCTGAGAATACAGAGTGCGCTCCAGGTTAGCCTGCATTAGAGTGAGACACTACCTTGGAAAAAAAAAAACAAAAAACAAACAGACAAACAAAACAAAACAAACAAAAAAAAACACACCCTACAATTTCTGGGATTTTAAGAGAGGAACTGGCTCCTGGATGAGGTAGGTCATGCATTCTACTGCACAAACATGTTTTGAAATGAACAAGGAAATCTCGGGGGAATTTGGCCAACTGTTCTTCCTTGCATCCTTGCATTTTAGCCAGTTGTATGCCTGCACAGGTGCTATGGTATCAGCTCTGAAATATTTGGAGAAGTGTAGTCAGTGCTTTTTTTTTTCCTTTGCTGGAAGTGGAAACAGACTATTACCTAGAAGAAGAGAAAATATTCTGCCTTCTGTTGAAGTAATTATATAGTCATGGTTTTATTTTTAGATTGTCAAATAATTATTAGTTATGTACAGGTAATATTATCAATAGACCACTAAAGAACCATTGCTTATTAAATTAGTTATATTGGCTTCTGATAACATCTCAAATGTATTAACATAAAATTTAATCATATAAGAAAGACATTGCAACAATCTTCTTTATAGATAAATAAAACAAAAAGGGATAAATGATATCTATTTGTGAGAGGAGAGAGAGAAAGAGAGAGAGAGAGAGAAAAAGAGAGAGAGACTTGGTACCTTGGGGTCTCTTGCTGCTGTAAACTCCAGATGCACGCACCACTTTGTGCATCTGTCTTTACATTGTTACTGGTTGGAACCTAGTCTAACAGGCTTTTCAAGCAAGCACCTTTAACTTTAGAGTGGTCTCTCCATCATCTCCTCATCATCTCCCCATCATCTCTTTTAAATCTGGAATCTAGATGAATGAACTCTGCTATGACTGAGACTCAAGATGCTGCATAGAATTGCCCAAGACAGAAGCAACTGATTGCAAATGAATGTGGAATTGTGGCTATCTTGAAATGGGTTAATGGACACATGAGGCTGATGCTCATTGGGGATTGTACATTTGAAAGTAAATGAGGAGAGTGAAGGAGTAAGTCATATATTTGAAACACACAGATTTCATAGGCTACTACTAGAAATTTCTGATTTCACTTTTCAAAATCCAAGGATTCCAAAAATGATATTTCAGAGATTTGGATAATTGAATTATAAATTGATTCCTGAGGTTACTTTGGTGCTACTCTTATTGAGATCAACCTTTCTTTGCTATAGAATTTATTATTTTTGACACAATACATGTATTCTGATTCTACTTGCCCCAATTACTCTCTCTCTTTCCACACTTTCTCTCTCACTAAAACCCTTCTTATTATTAGAACTCCATCCTACTCTCATGCCTTATTATTTTTAACCACTGATTTAGATTATGATCGTTTGCATAATCATGGATGGGAGGTTATTTACTAGAGAATGGACAATCCTCCAATATGTACATCACCAAATGACTTGATATCCTCTCCCTCAGATATCATCAGCTTCCAGTTTGCTCAGGGAGGTGTGGTTTCAGCATTCTTGATATATACAGGCTCAGCCTTGTGCAGGAAACCACGCCTTCTGTGAGCTCATGAGTGTAGGGTCTTAGATAGCCAAGATGGCATTTTACACACCCACTTCCCAACCATCTGTTCTCACATTCTTTCTGTTTCTTCTTCTGGGAGGTTCCCTGAGTCTCACAGGGTGTGATTTAGATGTCATATTTAGGGCTAACCATAAACCAGTTTCTTATTATTGGTTACTTTGCCTTCTATTCATCTCTGCATTCACCTTTACCTTCTGTATAAGAAAATGCCTGTGTACAAGGCTGAAAGCAATACAAATCTATGGGAAAAAATATATTTAGAAGGCAGTTTGACATGCTGTCCAATTAACATAACCACATGTTGCAGTCAGGTTCACACTGCTGGTAGAAATCACCCAATCAAGGCAGCTTGTGGGAAAAAAAGAGGTTTATTTGGGCTTATAGGCTCAAGGGGGAAGCTCCATGATGGCAGGGAAAATGATGACATGAGCAGAGGGTAGACATCACCCCCTGACCAACGTAAGGTGAACCATAGCAACAGGAGTGTGTGACAAACACTGGCAAGGGGGAGCTGACTATAACACCCATAAGCCTGCCCCCCAAAATACTGTGCCTCCAGGAGGCATTAGTTCCCAAATCGCCATCAGCTGGGAACCTAGCATTCAGAACACTTAAGTTTATGGGGGACACCTGAATCAAACCATCACATCACAGTATTATTTCTCCACTCTGAGGTCTGTTTTCCTAGAAACAGACTTTTGGCAAAATTGGTAGTACTAGGGATGATTTGAAAGGAGCTGGTCTCAAATCCCATTCATTATTCCCATAAATTTCCTGCCCCTATTATAACAGCAGATGTATTTTTGCCTTGCTGGTTGATTGCAAAGTACACAGGGTCCACAAATGGGTTAGGAGTGTTAATGCCTTTACTCCCCTACAAGCTTGTATGATACTTTCTGGCATGAAGAAAACTAACCAGTAGGGAGCAATTTTCCAGCTTGGTTTTGTTATGCCCTGAAACCAAAGTTTGTGTTGTCTTCAGCAATAAGGATATGACATCTAATTTTTGTGGAAAACAAAAGCAATGTCAATGAATAGCCAATTTTGTTTTTAGGAGCTTCTGTGGACCCCTCTGACTAACAATTTATTAGGAGATATCTCATCCCTAGCACTAGGATTTTCAATTAATATCCTGTAGTTTCTGAGAGCAGTTTTATCTACCCATGGATAAAGATGATAAGGGGTTATCATTTAAATACTTTAAAAAATTATATATTTTGTGTTGGTTTACCAAGTATTATGTTTCCATAGGGCTCATTCACAGGTCCTTGGTTTGGAATCATCTTCCCACCTCCCCATCCTTTCTAATCCCTCCAGCTCTATCCCTGTGTAAACATTTCATCCCCACTCATGTTCTCCTCTACTCTCATATCCTATGTGTTCTACTGTTTCCTTGTGTCTCCCATACCCTTATCCCTTGTTTAGCCTCCAAGTCTGGGTTACCTGACAGAAGGAGATTAATCTTTATATTTTTGAGTTTGAAGAGGAAAACTCATCTTAGGTGTTGAGCTAATGTTGAACTCTCCATCCTGGTCAGCTTAAAAATTCTTCCTTGAAATTTTATTATTTTAAAGATATTTTTAAATGTTATTTTAGAGTATCTTAATTACACAAAATAATTCATTCCATTGTGGCATTTTCAAACATATACACACTGTGACTATATTCACCTCTCTTCTCTTGCCTCTTTCTCCTTTCCTCTCTCCCCTTTCCCAAAATAGTCTCCCTTTTCATCCACATCCTTTTAAGAGAAAATACATGGGGCAGCCTACAGAGGAGCTCTCTCCAGGTTGCCATTCAAACCTTGCTTCCAGCTAGCCCTAGTATAGCTTCTTACAGATGCCAGTGCTTCCTCATATATCCTTCCTCTGGCTCACCCTTGAGGAAACTCTTATTCTCCTTGTTGATACACCCACAGTTCATAAACCTCTAATTTTATTTGGATAATTTTGAGCTAAAATTTTCTTTTTGCCAAAAAACAAGTCCTCTTTTACAATATGTTTTGCATATTCAGTGAGAGAGAATGAAAATCACTTGTTAATAAAATTAACAAGTAGACTTTACTCTTTAATTACATCCAAGAAAGGCATAATAATTTTGTTGCTGTTTATTTGTTTGAGACAGGGTCTTCCTCTTCATCTCACACAAGCCTAAAACACAGTCTAGCCAAGTAACCACTGAACTTGTGGCAGTCTTTCTGCTTCAGTCTCCCATTATGCTGAGATTATAGATAAGAGACACCACACCTGGCTAACACATGATAATTTAAAATGAATTTTGTTGAAGTTTGTAATTTCCAGCTCCTATTATGTTACATATATATTTTTAAAAATCTAGAGGAGGGCTGGAGAGATGGCTTAACGGTTAGGGCGCCTGCCTCCTAAGCCTAAGAATGCTGGTTCCAATCTCCAGGTCCCACATTTAGCCAGATGCAAAGTGACCCAAGGGAGCAATGCTGCATTTGCCCAAAGGGGGCACACATCTAGATTTCGTTCACAGCAACTGAGAGACTGCTGGCGTGCCCATTCTCTATCTGTCTCCCTCTCTGTCTGTCTCTCTCTGTGTCTCTCTCTAAAAATAAAAAATAAAAAACTTTAAAAAAATCTAGAGGAAAGAATTCCCTCAGTGTTCTCTAAAGAAAATAGGGTTAGGGATAGTTACTTTAGTTCTATATTTCAAAATGCCTCAACCAGGTTCCCTGAATTTAGTGATGATCTACTCAGATGATGTTTTTAGTGCTGGAAAAGCAAAGAAAAACTATTGTTGCTTTTATTAGGCAATTACCTTAAAAACATCATATATCAAAAAAGGACTCTATTTTCTTAAACCCAACAGTCAGTAAAGACTGCTGAACCACCTTACTTGATAGTTTAAAACACCTTAAATTGGTATGATTACAGCATGCAAGTTTAGGGGAAAAAAGCTTATGTTTCAGGAAGTCTGTCAACCTTAATGAGGATCCAGTCATTACTGTCATTTGGATTATATGACATTCCAAGGCTCTGAGTCTAGTGGTTTCAAGAACCAGATGGCTTCTTATGCATTGGAGACCTTCAGGACAAAGAAGGCCTACTGAGCTGTAGAGCTTTAGCTTTAGTGTTGATGTTACAACGGTTTCCCTTCATAAAGAAGGACCTTTCACAAGCGCCTGTCTGAGAAGATAACAAGAAACACTTCTCCAGGCATGTGGAGAAGCAACTGAGGTCTCCAGCTAATGGAACAATCCCCTGTATACCTCTCAATGTGTTCCTGCTTCTTCCACATAGCATGACATTTCATTTGCACCACCACTAGTGCTTGTTTCCACATGGACAGTCTTAGTCCTGTCTCCATGTTCTACTTTACTCCCCCAAAGGGCAGCCTTTTGACCACAGCCACAGCCAGGGACTTTTACTCACAAGGTTTCGGGACTTACCTATCTCTCCATTTTCCATCTACAGTGCAAAAATCCCAACAGGATTTTTTTTCCTTATAGCCATTTAGCAAGTGGTAAAACTAATTGACTCTCTACCAAGCCTAAATACGTCAATTGGCCATGACCCTCAAATAAAATAGTGAATATACAGTTAATACAATAAAGTGACAGGGTACACATTATTTTAGAACTATTTCATTGGTGAGGTGGACAGAACAGTTAATTCCGCCGAATTCCAAAATATCCAATTGGGTGGGACTGTCCTTACTGTGGGGGTACATACTGCTCCTTGCTGAAAATGTGTTTCAATGTATATTTAGAGCATCCTTGCTTCATGTGAAAACCAAGGACTTAGATGCTGGAGGAAAATGAGCTGCCCATTAGACTAGCTGGATTTATTTAACAGATCATTGTACATTTAAGTTGCACAATGGGAAAATGAGAATTGTATGGGCACAGATTATTAGCGCAATTTCAGTCTTCTTACCATGGCCTATGTACAAACTCCCATGGAATGTCCAGTACTCTAGGATGCAAGAGTACCACCATCCCTTGGACTGTTACAGTACAGCGTGGGTCAGGTTCTGGAAACATGTCTTGATGTGTTTTAAAATGAGCCTTATTTCTTGTACATGAATTACTGACATATCATCACAAAGAAAATACCCTCACTTTATATTCAGTAATTTCCCAAGAATTCAGAGTATTTATTGTCATGATTTTTTTTTCTACATTTGCAAACACTGAGATTCAAATCAGTTGGGGCAAACTTTGCTTGCAAAATTCTTTTCAATTTGCTTCTGCGGCAGTACAGCCCAACAAACTGCTTGGAAATGATCTATTTGCAAAACCTAGGTGGGGAAAAGTCTACCACATTACATAGTTCACTGAACAGGCTCTGGCTCCCACTCTGCCAATCCATCTTAAAAAGTGGCCAGTGCTCTGCGTCTCCTAATACATATGATCAAGCAATTTAGCACAAAAAGAGAAAGGCCCGCAGCTTGGCATCCCCGTGGACATTTATCTTTGAGAAAACCAAATGGAGCCAACTTTTGCCAGAGTTTAATAGCAAAGCTGTCACATTTTACACAAATGAGTATAGAAGTCTGTTGGCCTATGGGAAGGGGTTGGGGAGGAAGGGAGTGGAGGAGGCGGGACTGCTGACTGGACTGTTTTCAAAGTGGCTCCAGTTTTTTTTTTTTTTTTTTTAAGGGGAGGGGCTAGATGCTCCGTTTGGCAGGAGAGACGAAGTAGTTAAAAATTATTACTAGCTCGGGGCCGGAATCCCGGGATGTGGGTGTATATAAGAGGGCGCAGCCAGCTTAGAGCGGCTGCTGCTGTTAGAGTGAGTTCCCGGGCGGGCGCACAGGCTCACCCCCTTGGTACCCAGAGGCCAGGGAGAAAGAAGAAAGTGGGACGCTGGAGTCCAAGCTGAGGCTCAGGTTGCACCTCTGCAACAGACACCGGGACTCCTGAATTCTGCCCCTGTGCCCTCCATACACCCGCAGGCTGTGAGCTCTGGTCCAGCTTCCCCACTACCCCGCGCGCGGCACTGGCAGCCAGGCAGCAGGTCCCAGCCGAAGGCGATGCGCGCGGGGCTCAGGGCACCTAGACTGGGGTGCAGGGCGTAGCTCCCGCCGGGGGAAGCAGCGAGGGTCCCTGCTGGACAGAGACCAGGGTTGTGCAGCGGGCGGACGGGTTTTTGCTCCACTGGACACCTGCTGCTGACGCCTGACTCCCCAGGATGCTCAGGGCCATCTCTCTGCTGCTGGGAGCCACGCTGCTCTGCGGCCACGGAGCCTCCGCCCGCCGGGTGGTCAGCGGTGAGTCGGGGACCATGCACAGAGCCAGCCACACTGGACCAGGGGGTCGTGTGGCACTGCGTGCCGGGCAGCCTGGACCATGGGTGGGGAACTCCTCCCAGGGTTGGAAACCAGTACCAAGAAAGGGGGGGTCGAGGGAGGTGGTGAAAATTGTATCCTATTGCTGTTCCTCCCTTTCGCCCTCCAAAGACAGAAAAGTTTGAAAATTTTTGCAAGTGCCCTGTTTGGTCGCTGCCCAGCAAGCCCTTGCTAAGTCAGGAGCAGGGCAGTTTGCTGCAAAAGCGACTTCCACTTTCTTTGGAAGGCAGTTGTCCATAAGGCAGGCAGGGCTGGGCACTAGCAAAAGGGGTGGGGCAGGGTGAAGGCAGGGGGAGCCCACAGACAGGAGAGCCACAGCTCAAGTGCCTATCCCCGCCCTTGTTGGCCTGGTGCCACTTCAGTCTCTCCACTGTGGTCACCAGGACGGCGTCTGAGACCATCCCAGTTCCCAGTGGTCTTTCCCAGAACTCTGGGCAAGCAGCCTTTGTTCTCAGCATTGGCAGAAATCAGGAGTCGGTCTTTGTGTGTGTGTCCTTTGCGTGTCTTATTCAAAGTTAGGGATATCTCGGAAAATGTAGCCAGCTGGAGTTGGGTTGAGATGTACTTGGTAATCACTGTGGCCTTGTGCATACAGCAGGTGCATAATTAAGTCTGTCAAATCAGTGCAAGAGGAATTAATAGAATTTGGCAAGCTTTCCCGCTTTGTCTATTTTCTTTCTCGGCGTTTGCTATCATATCTTTTCCACATCAGCTTAGTTTGGGGGAGCTTCTTAGGAAGGCTGCACTCTCAATAGGCAGTGTAAACGTGATGAGCGCCCCACATGAAGGCTGAGCACGACCCCATCATGTACATCCCAGGCTGCGCTCACCACAGTGGAGCAATGCGTATATTGAACATGGGTGAGCAGTGTTTTCAAGAGTAAACTTTGTATAAAACATAAAAAGCTTCTGTAGCCTGTACACGTCTGTGCATTTGTGCAGCGTGTCACTGGATACAGAGATAGACGCATGACAGATGATGACAACTCCCTCAGAGTAGGAGCCAGACCTGTAGAATCTAGCATATTAGAACTACTTGCTGCTGATGCACATCTCAGCCACCTGCGGTGTTCACATAGAAAGAAATTCTCGAATGCATGGTGACCCATTGTTCTCCGCTATTGTTTCTCAGGAAGTGCAGAACCTACTATGTCCTTTTCCTCTCTTCCTTAGCACAGGATAAAGAGTTCACTGCACAGATCTATCTGATGGACTCCTTCCTTTGGTTGTCTTTGCTTATCAGAATTATTCATGCAAATAAATGAACAGCAACAAACCGCTTTGAACGTAAGGTGCTTTTTATACAAATAGAAGCATTCCCTTGGCCTGTATTCTTATATATATGCCTTAAAGTTTCGATAGAGAAATCATATGAAAAATATAAACAGAATTTAAGTATATTGTTGATTAAATAGCTTAATTTGCATTATATTTATACATATTCTCAAACTTTGGGTTTTTCTTTTAACAATTTATAGGCATCTTGAAGGTGCCATCTGGAAAAGTTCTAATTAACTAAACATGATCTATTTGATTTAGCATAAGTGATGATGCTTACTTGAAATTATAACAATTATTTACTTGTCTTTTGAAAATGATTTAATTGTCTTGAATGATACACTTCACGTCAAAATTCAACCATCTTTCAATTGATTTGTGACTTTTATATTTTGACTTTATACCATATTGGGCTGAGGAGAGAGCAGCCCCAAACCTGATATTTTTGAAGCAGTATTTCCTAACACATCTTCTTTTGCCTCTTGAATGTTCAGCTCTGAGTGGTGCACCAAGCTTTTCAGGCCACTAGAGACTATTTACTTAATCTTTTCTCAAGTGTCTGAGGAGAGATGAAGCAGTTTTTTTTTTTTTTTTTTTTTTTTTTTTTTTTTTTTTTTCATTATTTGAAACATGCAGCATATAGAATAAAGTTTGTATTTATTAAATTTTAACACAGAAATTTTGAATTCCTATGTAGTATACTTAGTCATGTATCCACCATGCTCACAACAGAAAAACAAGTCTTTATAAATTCTTTTTAGTAATTCAAAATGTTTAATAAGATACTTCCTAGTACAGAAAAATGCACTGTTTTTAAAATTCAGAGCATTGTTTCAAAGTAAGGGGAAAATATTTTAGTAAGAAGTAACATCTCCAACAACTGCTTCATAACTTACCTGCATATGATTTAATATCACCTGACAGTTTTAAGGTAGAATACTGATTTATGAATAAGCAAACACACACACACATACATGTGTGATATATATGCATGTATGAAAATTTATGATAAAACTATGATGTTAGTGATCACAGAGTATTTACTGAACTTGTGATTCTCAGTGGGAAATGACTTTCAGGGTTTTAGAGAGTATATTGATTTGTTAATACACACAGATTTTTAGAGACTATCTGTGGTACCTCTGCAAATAAATATGAAAAATACAGGGATTTAAAATTCAGGTCGCTCATTTGGAAGGATGTGTTTGAACAAGTGGTCTTAAAAATAAAAGAATTTGAATGTAGTATGTTTCATTTTTGCTATCTTTTTGTCAGCATTCAGAGCAGTAACCTCCAATGTGTTCATGCTGCAAAATGGCATTAACTATTTCATGGCACCTCCAATTTTCTCCAAAACACTTACGGCTTTAACGGTACAATACTGGCATGCATTTGATTTCAGATTTGTAGTGATTTAGAGGTCTCATTTTTATCGTGTAGATAACATGGAATATAGCATATTTGTAAGTTATGATCAGTAGCCTAAAAAGTAATACAATATAAATGATAATATAGTATAACATAATTAATATAATATATAATCTAATCAATAGCCTGAAGAGCATTATAATAGCTAGGAAGACACTGGAAACTGTTGAGCTATCCCAGCTTACAGAACAAGTCCATGACATCATCAAAGCACAAAATGATGACAATACAGTTTGCAAAGATGCAATTACTTTAAGTATCTCTTGGGCAAGAATGGAACAAATTAATCTTATGACTCTCATTTAATAAACCACCCCTTGATCAGAGTCACTATTCCTTATGATTTTGTTTTCACAACTTCCCAAATATGGTAATATCTATACATTAACATTAGAAAAGAGTCCATAATAAATACATGGGGGAATCTAGCTCATGCATCACTAATGATTCTTAGTGTTTACAACTCTGTTCTGTGCCAGACATTCATATACAGGTGGATGGGTATGCACAACTGTGAGGTGAGATTGTCTTACATTTTTAACATTCATAACAATATGACACGGTTTAACAACTTGACTGCAATTATATTTATTTGCAAAAAAAAACCCACTCAATTTAAGTCCTATTTGTTTTGTTGGGAAAATGAGGGAGTAAATTTAAAAGCTATCAAGGTCATATATGGTTGCAAACTGGAGACAGGGGTTTCCCAATATTAACTCTAAATATCCAAAAAGAAAAATCTAAAGTCTGTTTCAAAACACACTCTCAATATACAACTAATTGCATATATTATTGTGCAATAACCAAAAATGATTAATGCAATTTCTCAGAATAAAAACATACATAAGGTGTGCAATTACCAGTCTCACTGGTCATAGTGTTTCACTGTTATGTTGAGACATATGTAAAAGTATCAGAGAAATCAGTGTAAATGATCTGCATGGTCAATGAGCTGGCTACCAAAACTGGCTTTGACAATTGTGAGCTGAGTAAACATGGGGAAACTATTTAACTTTTCTCCTCTTCCTCATTTTATAAATGTGATGCAAATGTCTACATCACAGAACTGCCAGGAGGAATAAAAGGCTTCACAAGACCTGTCACATGTGCTGAGGTACCTGTCAAGAAGAGGAGGAGGAAGATGAGGAAGAAGAGAAGGAAGAGCTCAAACTGGCATGTCCTGTGGTTAGAGTGGAGGCTTATGCAGGCCAAGGCAACTTTTCAGAATTAATAGTGTATAAGGAGGTATTCTAGGTCATCTGTCAACATGAGTGTCATCTGTTCCTAATTTGCATAACAGTCTGGATTATATTAGAAGTGAGGTCCTACATTCCAAATTGATAAATCTCAGACAGTTATTATTATTATTTCTATAAAATTCTAATTTGTTAGGTGGGCAAATGAAAGCTAGAGACATTTAAGGGATTCCAACTACCTGTAGGTCAAGAATCAAACTGAGACTCAACTCTAGGCCAATTTGATTGGATGTTTGAACTCCTACAGTCACATTACTACTTGCTTTATAATTTATTATTCCTACCTCTATTTCAAACATTAATATTCACAGAAAGCTTGTGATCTTTTCCAGCCAGACAAAGCAGGAGAGTAGTCAATATGACCATCCAAAAATGACCCCTGACTACAGATTAGTTCTAAAAGAATGGACTCTAGTTACAGCACTCTATAACTAAGTACATCATGAAATTTCTGTTATTGTTCTCAGAGATCATGCAATGTTGTTTATATATGCTGCCATATTCACATTTATTTCAGGCTTTTGTTTTAACAAGACTGTAGTAGAAATTTGTGGGATTTTAGTAAAGTATACATAAAGGAGCCAGCCTGGTTTGGGATTTACCATATTCATAAAACATTTGGGGGACTGGGTAGAGAGCACTGAGACCAAAGGAGCTTACTTGTAAGTCTGCCAGCCTGAATTTGCCTTCTCAGTACCCACATCAGTACAAAGTGGTACATGCATCTGTGATCCCAATGGGTGATGGAGTCTGCAGAATCCAGCTTCCAGACCAGATAGACTGGCACACAGTAAGCAAAGCAGCAAACACAAAATAATAAGAGAGACCCTGACTCAAGCAGGGTAGAGGGAGAACACTAACCTGCTAAGGTTGACCTCAGACCTCTATATGTCCATACATACACATCATAAACATCCACACATGTGTACTCACACATATACAGATAATAAAACAAATCCTTTTTTAGGTTGCAAATAAACAGTAGCAAATATATTTCTATGAAAAATACTGAATAATATACTCCATATTTAACGATCATTTAATATTGATTATATCTTGTTAACCTCATAATTACCTCCTGAGCATTGAACTATAAGAAAGTTAATAATATGGGCAAAGTAAAACCAGATTATAGGTTGTTTATATTCAACAAGAAAAAACAAGCTGCCAGGACTGCATGGATTTGCCCTTGCATTTACATCAATGCCAAAAGCAGTTTAAAGCTCTGCCAGTATTTAGCCCTGGGGAATTTTTCATAACTAAGAAAAATGTGTTATAACCTATTCATAGGAATAACTACAGAACCTCACTTGTGACAATGATAGGAATGTTTATTTTAATAGGCATTACTAAGAATTATCTCCAAAGTAGCTCATTAAGTGTACACATGCATGTATATTCAAATATAAGAAAATACCTTTAACCATTGTGCTATCTCTCCATATGTAATCGAGGAGAATATATCTTTCCATGATTTCACAGAAACTAAGTTCAGAAACCTTAAATGTGTTAATAGTATTTTGACTCGAAGATTATTTGTCTTTTTGCACATAACCAGAATGTGTTCATTAAATTAAGTGTGAATATATTATTTGGAGCTTCATTTTTCTCAGTGTTCTAGAATTAGGAGTGGAAAATATTTGTAGACAAGTCAACAATGATACTGGGCAATAGCTTTTTTTTAAATTTTGTAATAGTTATCAAGTACACATGGAATCTTGTTATAATAAAATGGTCCTGAGAAAATTTACCTTCTCCATAGTACATGGATGGGAGATCTTAGTTGAATATGATATGTGAAAGATGAGAAATTCTGCATGTGATGCCACAGGACACAGGAGAGGTCATCATACTAGTTCTCTAGGAAGACTGTCTTTTGTAGACGGGGGAAAGTCACTTTCAGATGTGCATTTAGCAGAACTTTTCTGGGAATTAGGGCAACATTTGTTTCCCAGCTGTTGGAGTGATGGCAGCCAAAGGGGATCAGCTGAGCTTTCATAGCTTCTGCTTCTGTTTCTGCTCATTTTGCTGCAGCCTGAACCCCATTTGCGCAACAAGGTGGAAATCAGTAGTAAAATACAATTGGATATAACGAAATCCATGGTGTCAGCATTAACTGATTATATGTCAGCCATAAAATTGCACAATATATCTATAGTTTCATGGATACTGCCTTGCTCCAGCTGAACTGGCCTTGAATTTTCAGTTAAAACATGAAGACTCAGCTGGTGTGAACCCTTAGGGATGAATATATCTGCCCTAGCTGAGCATAGCCTGCTGTGCCAGTCCCCTCCACCACCACCCTTGTTCTGTGAAGTTGTCACTGTCTTCATTCCTCCATCTAGAACTCATTGACCACACCATTCACAACCCAAGATTGCCTGCACAGACAGTGCCAAGGCAGCCTTCTTATTCAGGACTCATCATGATTAGTTGTTGTTTCTTTAAAATGCAATTCCTACAGATTCATTTTTATTTCTGTATGTTAACGTAGTGCTAGGAATTTCCATATAATATTTAAAACTCTCCTATATACTTTATAAGTGATGCAATTATCTTTAAATATGACAAAGATAATTGGTATTGAATTTTAGCATAAAAATCATATCACAGCGTCCTCTCAATGAGTGGCTTTGTTTTAACAGACACAATTTACTCATTAAAACATCTGGTGATTCTGTTTCTGTTTTAGTTGACATCTTGTAAAGCAATCTTTAAACATGTGATGTTTCCAAAGTGCTGGAATTAAATAGAAGTTTGAATATTTTTGGAGTGAAAGATTGGAAACCCAGGGGAATGTAGTTAAGATATGTTTTGAGAAATATGTAAAGGATGTACTGGATGAAAATAGACTGAGAACTTGTTTGAAAATACAGGCATCAAAATATAGGCTCAACTGAGTTTTCAGGATATTACCAGGAAAATAAAAGATTTTAAACTATGAAATCATAACAAAAACTAATACAAAAGGAGAAATCTTTAATATTGTATATTGAATTTTTATGAGACAACCAGTGGAACACCCATATGAATTCTCACTTATTTGACCTTTAACTGACCTTTAACTTTCTCATGGTCATTCATACTCATGTGATAATTTTTATAATTTGTTTAGCCTATGAATTTATTTCTACTTTTCAGCATGCAGCTCTGAATACAGGTGACAGGTCACTAGACAAAGGGAATCATTGCAGGTGGCTTGTTTGCATTGCTGGAGTCACTATTTCATGTTTGTGTCCAGATCTTGAATACCTATCATTCAAACATTGTTGTGAAGTGAATGGCCTTCTGCTCACTGCTGGTTTCTTTTACATTTATTTGTCAACCTAGATCATTCATTGTGATGTGGGGGGGCGGGCAAAATAGATGTGATATATTGGCCCAGTGTTGTAACTAAGAGAACAAAGCTTACATACTTTTTAAATTTTTTGCTAGTATTTAGGCATATGTCACCTTACCCTCTACTACTGACAATTTTTACAATAGGTTACAAAATTAAAAGATGGTACAGTAGTCTTCAAATATAATAAGAAAAATGGTCATGTAAAGGTTGAAAGCATTGAAAATTATGTTTTAACTTCTTAGCATAAAATAGTTTTTTTCTTATTTTTTAATAACATGATTGACTGTTTTCTAATGCAAAATTTGAGCTAAAATGAGAGAAAGACTAAATAATACAACATTTGGCACATAAAAAATGAGCCAAAGAGAAGGACCATGGTAACTTTACCAAGATGAAGGAAAGTCCAAGATGTCATAGCATGGTCACTCTGGAGGCAGTCTTTAGAATGTTAGTTTACATTCTGCGTGGTGAAAGTAGGGGACCCACGGGCAGATATAAAAATTAGAGCCAAGTGTGGTGGCTCATGCCTTTAATCTCAGCACTTGGAAGGCAGAGGTAGGAGGATTGCTATGAGTTCAAGACCACCCTGAGACTACATAATGAATTCCAGTTTAGCCTGGGTTAGAGCAAGACCCTACCTTGAAAAAAAATTGGAATAATTGGAATTCTATTACTATAGGAGCTGTGTCAATCCTATGTGCTCTAATAATATCTTTTAAAAACATGGCTTCAGGGCTGAACAGATGGCTTAGAGATTAAGGCACTTGCCGGCAAAGCTAAAGAACCCAGTTTTGATTTCCCAGGACCATGTAAGCCAGATGCACAAGATGACTCATGCATCTGGAGCTCCTTTGCAGTGACTAGAGGCCCTCATGTGCCCATTCTCTCTCTCTTTCTATCTGCCTCTTTCTCTCTCCAATAAATAAACAACTAATTAACCTCAACAGGGCACCAGCTGAAGCCATAGAGTTATAGAGGAAATAAGCAAGAGTGTTGCCTTATTGGTGAACCTGGTACCAGCACAAGGGCGAAAGAGATAGACACAAAGAATACTCAACCCCTACCAAATCAGATATCCAGAGACCAGAGACTCACAAAACCTTGTCATTGAAATAGACCTAAAGTGAACCCAACATGGCTCAGGGAAATTCACGGAAGAGGGGCGGGAAAGATTGTTAGAGCCATGAGTTGGGTCATTATACACAGAGTCATTGCCTCTCAAGCATAACTGATGTACCCCATAAGGCAAGACCCACACTACCCATGGGAGGAGGACAGGGAGAAGGCTAACAATGGTACCATCATGGCTGTATATATACTATATAAATAACTAATACAATATATTATAAAAATAAGTTAATTAATATAAAAATAAATAAATACAATTTGGCATGCATCTCCTTGTGCATCTGGCTTATGTGGGTACTGGGTAATTGAACCTGGGTCCTTAGGCTTCACAGGCAAGTGCCTTAACTGCTAAGCCATTTCTCCAGCCACTGGTTACTTTTATTTAACAGTGGCAGTATGAATATAGTCCTCACAATCAATATGTGGACCTTTCAGGTCAAAAGGTATGCTTTGCCGATGTGAAGCATCCCTGCTACAAAATGGCCTACTTCCATGAGCTGTCCAGCCGAGTGAGCTTCCAGGAGGCACGCCTGGCCTGCGAGAGCGAGGGTGGTGTCCTGCTCAGCCTGCAGGATGAGACAGAACAGAAGCTCATAGAGAGCATGCTGCAGAACCTGACCAAACCTGGAACAGGGATTTCGGATGGTGACTTCTGGATTGGACTCTGGAGAAATGGAGATGGCCAAAAATCAGGTGCCTGCCCCGATCTCTATCAGTGGTCTGATGGAAGCACCTCCCAGTTCAGGTAAGCTGGGACAGGATCTGAAAGTGCTTAGTGATAAAAAAAGGGAGGGATCCCTAAATATCTCTGCGGCTCGCTATCTTCAGGAACTGGTACACGGACGAACCTTCCTGTGGAAGTGAAAAGTGTGTTGTGATGTATCATCAACCAACTGCCAATCCTGGCCTCGGGGGTCCCTACCTTTACCAGTGGAATGACGACAGGTGCAACATGAAGCACAACTACATCTGCAAGTATGAGCCAGGTAAGACACATCCTAGTGGATGTAGTAGGCCTTGTGCATATTGACTTAGGTTTGGTCATTTGTGTTCTCTACCCTTCACTCTCTTTCCATGAAATGGTGATGACCTTACTCTTTGTCCTCTCAGAGTACTGAAACATCTTGTCATAGAGCAAACTACCCAATGAGCTAACTAGTTAGAAGGGAATAAATAGAAATGGAATTTTCTAACATCATGACCACAGTTTGCTTTTGTAATTAGATTTTTATAAATGACAAGTATGTATATTAAAAGAAGCTTAGAATCAATAGGTGGAAAGTGTGTTTAGGTTGGCAGTGGACTAGAGCAACTTTCTCCAGGCACATTAGCTAAATATATCACAGCATAATGCTTAAGCTTCACATGTGGTCCTCCAACTGGTTTACAGTTCCATGCATTTCAATGAAAAGAGTAAGGCCATGTGGCATGTTCTCCCTACCTTAGTAAACTTTCTTATGAAATGTCCAATTACTTACATAAGATATAATAGTGTGGTTTTCTACTACATACAGTAAGGTTGATTTGCTTTGAAAAGGACATCTCAGCCGGGCGTGGTGGCGTATGCCTTTAATCCCAGCACTCGGGAGGCAGAGGTAAGAGGATTGCCATGAGTTCAAGGCCACCCTGAGACTACTTAGTTAATTCCAGGTCAGCCTGGACCAGAGTGAGACCCTACCTCGAAAAACAAACAAACAAACAAAAAACCAAACAAACAAACAAACAAAAGGACATCTCAACTAAATTGATATTTGATTAGGAAGGACTGATCAAAGATAAGTAAACTAATATTTTGATCATTTTAGAAAATCAGGTTAAATAGTTAAGTTTTGAAATATACTTTGCCATACTTCTTATCAGTGTTTCAAAGTGGCATTTTAACTGTTTTGAAGGGCTGTCTGCTTGACCTCCTAATATGTATTCATGGAAGGCAATTATAACCAAGTACTGATGTTTCTATTATTCTCTTGAAATTACATGATTCTTTTTCTCATAAAACCATGAAGCACAAGGGATTATTTGGATTAGACTTACCTTTCTCTTATGTTTATCCTGCTCTTGAGAATATTAGCCAACTTTTTACATTCCTGGTGAGTTTATTACTTGCATTTAATGCTAAGTCTATCATTACACTCCTGGAAGCCTTTGTAAATCTAAGTCTGTTATGTACTTATGTTCTTTTGATTTTCTCTTGTAAAAATATAAGGTTAAGGTCCTATGATATTTTAAATTTGCAGCATTCTATGTAGTTAAAAATTATTGAATGAAACAGCATATTATACAGTGTTAACACACTATTGCTCTCTCCTTTTTTATTTTTATTTATTTATTTATTTATTTGAGAAAGAGAGAGATACAAAAATAGGCAGGTAGTGAGAGAGAGAGAAAGAGAGAGAGAGAGAGAAAGAGAGAGAGAGAAAATGGGTGTGCCAGGGCCTACAGCCACTGCAAACGAACTCCAGATGTGTGCACCCCTTGTTCATCTGGCTTACGTGGGTCCTGGAGAATCAAGCCTTGAACCGGGATCCCTTAGGCTTCACAGGAAGCATTTAACTGCTAAGCCATCTCTCCAGCCCTCTCTCCTTTGTATTTGACTTTGAGATAACTATTTTTACCTTTCCTTGTATTATAGTTCATTATTACTTTGTTTACGTTCACACTTACCCATAATGAAGACTCTGTCAACCTTACAATATTTTTGCTCATTTCATATTAGTAACCTGGGTATATATTAGCCATGTAATAGCTTAAAGATATAAAATTATTATTTTATTTAACTTTTATATCATATTCAAAGTTCAAATAAGATATATTTATTAAATATGTTTTGTATATCAATTGTTTCTATGTTAGACATACAGGGTTATAGTTTGCCTTCCTAGTATTATCTTGATTTTTATTCTTCCTCTTACTGTTTGACTCTTTTCATCAGTGTCTTTTAAGTACTCCATTCTTTAGTTTAGTTCTACTTTATAGAGTATATTAACTTAACTACTTTCCTTAATTGTATGGTCAGTGCTTGACCTCACTGTTGAGGCAATTATAGGAATGAGTTCAACTAAGTAAAATATATATTACATTTTGAAGTATAATATATTCTGAATATAAAATTTGTATATATATATATATATATATATATATATATATTCAACTTTGTGAGAACTACATTGTCATATGAACTTTGTCTCATATTTTTACTCCTACACATCTAATAAAATTGTCAGTTAAAATGGTAAAAGCAACAAATAACTAACCTGGCTATACAGAAAGATCTTCATTTTTAAATTTTATAATTTTTCTCTCCTGACTTGCTTGGCATTGGACTATGAACTGTATATCTATTCATTAGGTCTAACAATGCCACCCAAAGACCCTTCCATGGGGTTACTTCTGGATCTAATTTTTTTATTAGGTTGTCTTTGCACTCTTACTTCTAGATAGTAAAACAGGCCTGTTTGTAATTATAGTATTAAATTTTTAAGTGGACATCAATCATACTCTTGTTTGTTAAAAATTGTTTAAATTAAGCCAGTAAGTGGTGATTAATTTCATATCTTTATATTTTGTTCAGAAATATCTATTTCTGAGAGTCGTAGAGTAGTCAAGTTATATTGAAGAACAGTGTTAAATTATCAGGCCTAAATTTATATTGAAACACTACTACTGAGTAGTGGATGACTGAACTCCTGATAAATCAAAACTATTTGATAATGTATTAAACAATCTTTAAATTTTTTATATTCTAAAAGCTATATAAAATGTCACATGTAAATTTGTTTTGTCCATCAGTTTACCAAAGTAATAGGTCCTTTGTTTTGAGATAGGGTCTTACTCTGCAACCCAGTATAGCCTGGATCTTACCATGTAGTCCAAGCTGGGCTCTATCTCATGGAGATCTTTCTGCCTCAGTCTCTCAAGTGCTGGAATGATAGTTTTAAATTACCATGTGTAGCTGGGTATTTTCCTTACTAATAAAAATATTTTTTCCAAACTGTTGATATAACAAGTAGTTCTTTAAGAGAAAAATAAATGGGACAGTGGTAGCAGATCATGGTAAGAAATATTAAGAATTTTTGTATTTTGAAAAAAATGTAATCTCTTAATACCAGAAAGAAACAACTTGCCAACTTTTCTCTCTCTTTTTCCCTATGTGTACATCTGCGAGGTGTGCATGTATGTTTGTACATTTATTTATATGTGTGTAGACACACAGATGTGTAGGGGCCCATGCATGTGTGTGAGTGTACATGTACGGGAGGCCAGAGGTTGGAGTCAGGTGTCTTCTTTAATCAGTCTCCACTTTACTTTTGGAGTCAGAGTCTCTCACTGAACCCAGAACTCATAGATTGGGATAGACTAGCTAGCCAGTAAGCTTTGGGGATTTGCTTTGTCTCTACCTTCCCAGTACTGGTATTATAGGCACTTGCCATTATGCTCAACTTTTATATGGATTCTGGGTGTCTGAATTCAGGTCCTGATTACACAGTAAGCACTTTGCAACTCCAATCACTAGCCTAAACCATCATTCATTATTATTAAAAAAAATAAACACTACTAAAGAGCAAATCTAATAATGGCATTATTTGTGTAGGACATAAATGTGTTTTAGAACATTGTTGTTTGAATTATAAATCAATTCTTAGTACAGTCTATAGGTAGTGATAGCATCCTTGCAATTTATATTTCAAGGACAAATCTAAATACTGAATTGAGGGCTGGAGTTTTGGCTTAGTGGTTAGGGTGTTGCCTGAGAAGCCTAATGACCCAAGTTTGATTCTCTAGTACCCATGTAAGCCAGATACACAGGGTGGCACATGCATCTGAAGTTTGTTTGTAATGGCTAGATGCACAGGGTGGCACGTGCATCTGAAGTTTGTTTGCAATGGCTACAGGCCCTGGCACATCCATTCTTTCTCTCTCTGTCCTCTCTTCTGCCTCTCTCAAATAAATAAATAAAAAAAAATAAATAAATAAATACTTTAAATATCACACTGATTACTCTGCTTCCCTGTGAATTGTTTTTAGTGCCTTACTTTCTTTTATTTACAAATTATTACTTACTCATGTCTAAATTTGGGTCTGCTTTGTCATAATTCCCATAACTAGCTGCCTTCATCATAGTTTCACTCTTGTTTGCTAGATGCAGTTTTGTATATTTTATTTAAATACAATTAAGTATTGACTTTATGTATGTAAACTTAAATTCAGAATATATGCTAACTTGTAAATGATCCAGAAATCAAAATCAAACTGTTTACTGTATGATGATAAATTTTATTTTACTGATATTTTAACTTGTTTAATAATTAAATCATATGACTGTTGTGCTATTTACAGAGATTCATCCAACAGACCCTGTTGAAAAGCCATATCTTACAAATCAACCAAGAGACACCCATGAAAATGTGGTTGTTACAGAAGCAGGTAATTCCTTCATATGTCTTGTGTCCAGCACAGAACTGTTTTTGTTGCACTGCTTCATATTGACCCCCGTGGAATTTTTCTTGTTGCTTAGGAAAGTAGTGCATGAACTATGAGACTACAGAAATTTACTTCTGAACTTAATTAGTATCAATTATGCTATGGTACATTCTGCACTGAAGAACCTGTTTTGCTTTCTTCAAATTTCCATTTCAAGTGCAAGTATCTGGAATGGAATATGGTGACCCACGTTAAGACCTGGACCCACAAGAAAACATGTATTCAAATGCTATGTAGTGGCCATTGTGAAAACTGGCATATTCAGTAGCCTGTAACTAGTGGTGTGTTAATGAATGTCTGAGGGTTGACTGGGCTAGAGGCAGGCATACAGTAGAACTGATTTGTAGTTTTTGTTGACTTCACTGATATAAATACCCCTCCCTTCCAGGACAATTTCAAGGTACCAATGAAAGCTGTCCATTGGCTTCTAGTACACAAACACCTACTAAGTCCACAAAATGCTATCCCCAGTGGAAAAATCCATATAATTCAGCCACTGCTCTTGATATCCCTTAGGGCTTTATATTTTTATTTCATTTTAATTTATGTGACAGAGAGAAAGAGGGAAAGAGAGGGAGAGAGAGAATGGGCGAGCCAGGGCCTCCAGCCACTGCAAACGAACTACAGACATGTGTGCCCCCTTGTGCGTCTGGCTAATGTGGGTCCTGGGGAATTGAACCTGGGTCCTTTGGCTTTGTAGGCAAACACCTTAACTGCTAAGCCATCCTTCCAACCCCCTTAGGGCTTTTTTTAAACCAAGTCCAAATGCCAGCTTGACAGAAATGTTTATTTATCCTAGTTGTTTTGGGAAGATTCAGCCAAAGACCCAAAGTATCAAAATCTATAAGCTGTGGATAAGACTTTTCTGTGGCTTTATCACAATATGAGGAATGAGAGCAGTATCTTGTAAAGGAAGTGTTTTGCTAACTCATAAAATGCTTGACACCTCTTGATGGAGGCTCAAAAGAGTAGATGACACAGCAAATTCCTGAATTTCCTGTCACTGGAGCTCATTAAATATAACTTTTGTTTAAAAAAGAAGTGCTAAAAGTGAACAAATTATGGCTTGATTTGATTACTGTTATTAAAATTGGTCATATTGGTGAATTTTAATTTGCAAGCTAATTGCATAGAACTTCCATTTGTTTCCTACTGCAGACATGAGATTAAGTCTCATTATCTTTAGCATTTCAGGTAACTGATTATAACTTCATTCATAATATCCAAACCAAATTAAAGTTATCAGTAAAAAATTACCTTGAGGATATTCTCCCCCTTATGACACTGAAAGCATGTTTAATATAGTCATTTCATGCTGTGTGAGACTGATGACACACATTTTTAATTTAGTTAAGAATACCTGCCATTAGCCAGTACGATGGAGAAATATTAAAGGGTGATTCAGATTTAGAATTTAATTAAGAGCATGTCATTGTGCCTTTGGAGATAAGAGTCTCGGGGTTATGACTGTATCACCAGTATTTGCATATGTTCACTTAATACCAGCCAAGTGCATATTATGATGACACTGTTTTTATTAGCTAAGAGACTTCTTCTTCCTATAAGTCAATAATTATTTTATCAGTATTGTCTAATGATTGATAAGAATTAATGAAATGAGATAGATAAGATTATTAATATAATATGAAAATTAGCTCCTGGGTGAATTGCAAATTTAATAGTAATTTTAAAAACATGCCCATTATTGAATTGAGTGTTATGACCCAGGAGTTATAATTTGGTCTGTGTTTATTTTGTGTACATGCATGCATGGTGTGCTGAGGTGTGTTTATGGCATATGCACATGCCTGATGCCTGTGCAGATGCATGAACCCTGTGTTCATGTGTAAGAGAATGTCAGTGTCTTCCTCTGCTGATTTATGTATTTCCTTCAGACAGTCTCTATCAACCTGGAACTGCAGAGTTCATGAGACCCAGCCATTCTTTGATCTCTGTCTCCCACAAGACTGGGATTATAGGTATAGATGGCCACATCGAGGTGCTTACATGGATCCTGGGGAATCAAACTAAGACAGTCCCAGGCCCTCTCAGATCTTCAAGCTTGCCACAAATGCTCTTAACCACTGGCCATGGTCCGAGCCTCTTAGTTATGATTTTTATCAGAATATGCATACAATATTTCATTATATTTTTATTATTTTGAGTGAACAGTGTTTAAGATTTATTTTTATTATTAGTGCTATTTTACCTTAGTCCTTTGGGAAATTCTTTTGTAACTTTGCTGTTAGATTTTTTTTTCCTCAACATTGGACAATCATACTGTTTTACTTTTGTAGGCATAATTCCCAATCTAATTTACGTAATTATACCAACAATCCCACTGCTGTTACTGATCTTGGTTGCTTTTGGAACCTGCTGTTTCCAGATGCTACATAAAAGGTAAATAACTTATTTCTGTTTAGATCAACAACTTGAAGTAGGCCTCCAGATATCTTAAAAGATGCTACAATAAAATTAACTATAAAAGTTGTGATGTTTATACTCACCAGTACAAATCCAGTACATGCAACCTTGATTCTGGGAGACATGCAGCACCTCACCTGTTCCTCACAAACCTTAGGGACTGTTTGTTTAATGGTTTCTGTTTTCAGTTGGTAAAATAGTTCTACTTGGTTCACCTAACTTTCCTTGAGTCACACAGCTAGAATGTAGTGGATCTGATACTTGCATGCTTGTAACCTCACAGCAGAGCCTTGTACTGTTTTGTTCCCTGATTCTAAATGAAAAGAATGAATGCTAAACTTTTATTTTGAGCATTAAATTACATGCAAGACATGATGAGTGAAGTCTGTCCTGTATTGCCATTTCAAAATTTAAGACCATGGCTTTTGCTTTTGTTATATTTTTAAAGGACCTTTTAAGAGTAGGAAATGTAGAACCACAGAGATATCTCAATGTGTAAGGTGCTCAGTTTCTAAGCATAAGAATAGGAGTTTTCCTGTCTCTTTGTAAAAATGCTGAACATAGCAGTGTGTGCATCTTTAATACCAGCATTGGGGTGGAGGAAGCAGGAAGATCCCTAGAGTTTGCTGGGTACCAATCTAGCCTAATTGCTAAGCTCCTGGCCAAGGAAAGAAATTGTCTCCAAAAAAAAAATATATATATCATCGTTAATGGGGAACCCATGGTTGTCCTCTGGCCTCCACATGCATGTGCATGCACATCTATACATATAGATGTGTGCCCACACACATATGAACACATGAGCATATACACACACATACACATCATATACATGTAAAGAAAGAGCAGGAAAGTAAGAGCAGTGGCCATTCACACTTAGAATGCCAGCACTTGAGGAGACTGAGTCAGGAAGATGTCTGTGAGGTCTAGGCCAGCCTAGGTTACAGTGTGAGGCCCTGTCTTAAAACAAACAAACAAACAAACAAACAAACAAACAAACAAACAAACAACCTCTTTCTCCCCCACCAAAGAAATAACAGTACAGACACACAAAACCTGGGTGCTATTTCTCAGATCTCAAATACTTTGAAATAAAATGTGATATTCAATCTCAAGATTTCTGGGGCATATTTCCTGCTTCCCTAAACTCTCCAGTCAGTGAGGTCAGTTTTTTTTTTTTTTTTTTTATGTATGTCAGTTTGCCAATTAAAATTTAAAGAACAAGACTCAAATATATTGCAAAGGAAAAAGTAAAAGATTCATTTAAATTAACACAGTATACTAGAATAAACAAGGTATCTTTGTTAGAGTGTTTGAATGAACGCCTGGTCAGAGAAATGCCTTCATCAGGGAAGGGTCTCAAAATGAAACTCATTTTTTTCATTTTATTTTCCTTTTTGAAATAAACCCTGAAGAACTCATAAATTTTTAAAAAAACACATAAATATTGCTCCAACTTCTACATGACTCACTTGTCTTTTCCACTCTTGCTTTTCTTTTTAGTTTTTATAATCTCATATATGTATACAAGTGTATTTTGATTACATTCACCCCATATTAACCTCTTTTATCCCCCTGCCACTCCTGCTAACCACCTACTTCAATGCAAATAGTTCCCCCCTTACTTTCATGAGTTTTTTTTTTTTTTTGTTGAACTATCTAGTTGAATTAGGGTTGTTGCTTGCATGAGCGTGGTGGGTAGGAGGTTATTTATTAGATCTTGGGCAACTTCATAGTGGATACACAACTGGATAACATAACTCTTCCTCCACCGGCAAGCATTAGCTGCCAATAGCTTGCTCCGGGAGAATTGGAGCCCCCTGAGTTGAGAGTTGAACTTCTTCTTGCCCATGATGGAATGCACAGGCACAATTTTGTGCTGGTAACTCCAACTGCTGTGTGTTTCTGATTGTAGTGGGCCCGCCACCTCTAGAAGAGGGGTGATATATATGTCCACTTTGGGACTAAACACTCAATAGTCACTATTCTTAGGATTTTGACCAATTCTGAGTCTCTGCTTTAACCACCACCCACTGCAAAAGAAGCTTGTCTGAACAAAAGTGAGACCTGCACTTGTCTATGGATATATACAAAATGTTTATGTGACTGTTTGACTAAAGGTCTATTTAAAAAAAATTATTATTTTATTTATTTTTGGAGAAAGACACAGAGAGAGAGACAGACAGACAGAGAGGGAGAGGGAGACAGATAGAGATGGGCTCACCAGCAGTCTCTCAGCTGCTGTGAATGAAATCCAGATGTGGACGCCCTCTTGTGGGCAAGTACGGCATTGTGCCCTTGCGTCACTTGGCATCTGGCTAAACGTGGGACCTGGAGATTGGAACCGCTGGAGATTGGAACCAGCGTTCTTAGGCTTAGCAGGCAGGCGCCTTAACCGCTAAGCCATCTCTCCAGCCCAGGTCCATTTTTTTTTTTTTTTTGAAACAAAAGTGATAGGTTCTTCCTTAGGGCCAGGTAGCACACACTTGTAGCTCTTGCACTTGAAAGGCTGAGGCAAATTATAGGCTAGCCTGGGCTACATAGCAAAACTCTGTCTCAATAAAAAGGAAAATACAAAAATTTAAAAAATTAAAGAAAATGTAAAAAACATCTTGCCTGTATCTAAGGGATGCTAAAATTTTTTAAAATTATTTTATTTATTTACATTTTTTTTTGAGAAAGAGATATAGAGAAAGGGGCAGATAAAAAGAGAGAGCATGGGCACTCCAGGGCCTCTAGCCACTGTAAATGAACTCCAGAACACATGTGCCAACTTGTGTATCTGGCTTATGTAAGTACTGGGGAATCGAACTTGGGTCATTAGGCTTCACAGGAAAATGCCTTAACTGCTAAGCCATCTCTCCAGCCCTAAAACATTAAAAAAATTTTTTTTAAATTTTTTATTTATTTTTGGAAAGAGAGAGAGACAGAGAGAGACAGAGAGAGAGGGAGAGGAAGACAGAGATGGGTGCGCCAGCAGTGTTTCAGCTGCTGTGAAACAAATCCAGATGAGTGCGCCCCCTTGTGGGCAAGTGCGGCATTGTGCCCTTGTGTCACTTTGCATCTGGCTAAACGTGGGACCTGGAGATTGGAACCACTGGACATTGGAACCAGCATTCTTAGGCTTAGCAGGCAGGTGCCTTAGCCGCTAAGCCATCTCTCCAGCCCCCCAAAACATTTTTAATAATGGCAAAACAATAGCTGGCAAACTAGTATTATATTTGTGTCTTTTCAGCTTTGTACACAGCATGTGGAACACAGTTAAACCTATTTTCCAATATTTTGTACAGAATAAACACACTAGAAAATGTCTAGTTTATTTTTTAAATCTTAATTTATAACACTATAGATGGAAGCCAAATTCCTCAGTGTGAAAGCCATGACATAAAAGGGGTTTATGCATACATTTCCTCCTAACCCAGATTAATAATGAAGCCATATATATAAGTAACACATAAGCAAAAGGAAATTGAAAATATAATTCAGACATTCTCATTTTCATTGTGTGTGGTCTGTAGGCATGTCAACCTGAACATGTAAGGCAATCTCTGTAATGTAACTGCATTTTCTCTAAAGTTTATTTCATTTTTTTTCCAAGTAGTATATTATTTATGTTGGTTGGGTTCATTTTAAACCTCCTAGGTTATTGACTTTTCACCTGTTTGAAATTTCCAGAATGAGAAAATAACCAAAAGTGAACATTTCCAGGTACCAGATGAGCACTTTATTCCTTTGTTCTTAGATCCTCCCCTTTTCCTTTCTTCCAGGAAAGCAAGGAGAAATCTCATCAAAGACTCCTCTCCATTATCATCTGAGTGCCTTGCAGAAAGTTTAAATTCCAATCTGGTACACATGGTGGTTTCTTTCATTCCATAACATGTTCAAAATAACTCTTGTTCCTTTAACTAGGAGTGATTTTTATATGGAATAATAACTTCAAATAAAAGATTTATTAATAATTTAACCACTATTCTACCATCTCAAATATGGAGCTCTGAATAACTTTCCCTTGCTTATGTCCTTTCATGTGAGATGACTTAGTAGAATATAATTATACCAATCTTATTTATTTAAGAAACATGTGTAGAACATATACTTTGGATATATTTTATTAATCACAAAGTACTTGATATTAATTAAATGATATTTCATTATAATATATATGTTTATAAAGAGTTCTTTTCAATCTCTTAAGGAGTTCTGCATTATCTGCAGGATGGTGAGGATGGGGTAGAGGAGATTTGTCTGTGGGGAGTGGGGCATCTGTTGGTGACCTGTGACAAATGACAGGGAAAACCAGTGATTAGGTAAGAGTTTTTCCTCAGGAAGCTAAACCAAAGAAAGCGAGATTTTGAAAGATAAGCTGGTGGAGGAAGTTTACAGACTTTTTTTTTTTTTTTTTTTTTTAAGGGGAAACGTGAACAGAACTCTGGGCACAGGCTATAGATGTTGGCTACAATTCCAGTTCTAGCAAGCATGTTGTTACATGCCAGGCTCTGAGGAGATGCTCACATCCTCCTGAGTTACCAGAGTGTGAATGTGCTGTGGACCTGTGTTGATTTCAGGAACAGGTTCACATTTAGGTTTTCAGTGGCCTGGGGGCTAAAGCATAGAGCAGGAAACCTGATGGGAGGAGAGAAATAGACAGGTCCTTAGACTTAGGGCAAAATTGTTTGTGTGGTTGATTGGATATTCAATTTAATATTCATCGTGATAAAGTATTTGAAATGCAAGATTCAAAAATCATTGATCATTTGAAATAAAAGGGTTCTCGGGAATAAAATAGAAAATTTTAATGCTATGTCAGGCATTTGTGTTTCCGAACTCAAAATATATCTGAACTCTAAATTATGAAGTCAACATTCATAAGAACTTTTTATGATTTTTCCACATTGGAATAATCTAGTTTTTTTCAGGAGTTGAAAATATGCTGTTGTGAAAAGAAGAACTCTTATAAATAATAATTGTCTGAGGTATCTCCATTTGGACCAAGACATCATCAGTTTGATAATAAAAATATTTTGCTAACTAAATTTATTTTGTCTTATGTTTTTCAGTAAAGGAAGAACAAAAACTAGCCCAAACCAATCTACATTGTGGATTTCAAAGAGCACGAGGAAGGAAAGTGGCATGGAAGTCTAATAATTCATTGACTTGGCTCCAGAAAAGAAAGTAAATTTATAATTCTGGATGAGTTTAAGGAATGGCATCACATATTAGCTTGGAATGGCTTGAAATCTCAAAGGATCTGCAAGATGAACTGTAAGCTCCCCTTGAGGCAAATAATAAAATAATTTTATATGTTTATTATTTCATTTACAAAGTATGCAGTGCTAATATTGGTGTGAGATGTGCTTATTTTGCTAAAGGATGCACCTGAACTTCAAATAAATGGAATGGACGATGCTGATAAAATTGCTGGCAACACATAAGGAGTACATGTGTTGGGAGCAGTTATTTTTATTTCCTTCACCTTTCATATCTTGTAATCTACTTAATGTAATGTAAATTGTATTGAAATTTACAGTGTGCAGAGATATTTTACCTTTGCCTTGGTGTTTGATAAAAATGGACTGTTCTAATATTTATTTTTATGGCATTTCATTTTCAATACATGCTGTTTTGGTCAAATAAATGTATCATGGAATTTTCATAGACACAGGGAAATATTACAATATTTCCTGTTGTAGAAATAGTTCATCTTTTACTTTCTCTGTTTTTGGTTGTACAAAGTTTTGGAAATCTCTTCAGAAATAAGAAGCTGTTTCATTAGCTGTGGTAAAAATCTCCTGAAACACTTTCTTAAGAGGCAAGAACTGTCTAATTTCAATTGTGCAAGACATGTGCCTTACAGTTATTTTTAGTTTAAAATTTAAAAGATTTTGTAATAAAATAACTTTATTAATCATTGTCAATCTTGAACAAAAAAAGGTAGCATACACAGAACAAATCATAGGTCTTCACATGTTGCCTATAGAACTGCAAGTAGCTTTCTGAGGGGTCTGAAATCAATGCGGATCTTCCTTTCTCAACCAAACAAGGCAACTGTTTGGAGGCTGGGAACTGACACTGGAGGCAGATAGTTGCAGTCTGTCTGAGGTTTTCTTAGCTGAATTTAGTCAGTATTTAGTCTGTATAAAAGTAAGTATGATAGGTGGGACCAGGTGAGTGGTTATTAAGAGTGAGATGCTAAGCACAGCACACAGCAGGATGGGAAAGAACTATACATTATGTAAATTAACATACTATGAGTTGTAGGTCATTAATGGCTGAATAGTCATCATTGATGAGGGCTTGTTTGTGATACTAAACTGGTGTTTCCTTCTTGTGTATGAGGAATTTCTTTGATGCTTATGATTTGTTCTTATCAAGAGAGAGTTGTAACCATTTGGTCTTCTAATGTCCCTGTGCTCCTTTTAACCAAATAAAGAGTTCTTGTTTCTGAAGAATCATCACTGGTGCTGTCTAAATCTCTTTCACACAAAATACATCACTCCATGAAGATGAAAACATATCACTGTGGTGAGAATGGAAGTTGTGGATATTGACCACAGAACCCCTACCCACCACATCAATACTTTTCAGTTGGACAATAAAATGCTTTCTTTAAAGAAATTAAGTAGGATTGGTTGGCAAAAGTGAGAGGCACAAAAGGGGTCCTCAGCTGTAGACTGAGTATGGGCAGCTGCATTCTAAGTTCAGGTCATCCCTCGTTTAGCATTCTGCCTTCTTTCTGTGGCTCCTCATATTTTGGAACAAAATGGGAGACCAGCCAGCTGCAGGGATATAGTTACCTTCCAAGCTAGCTCCATACATTTCTTCTTTTAGTCAGAACTCACTGGAAGGAAAGCAAGGCTTGCCCTTTTTCTTCCAGGACTGGAAGAGCTGGAAGCAGAAACAACAAGCCATGGAGCAAGGCAGGGCAGGGGTGGGGACCTCTCTTTTCTCCATATCTAGGTCAGGTTGACTCTTCTGGTGTAGGTGAGTAACCCCACTGGTGACTGAAGATAAGCAATAAACTATGCTTCTATGAGAAGACAGGAATGATACTGTCCTAAGAGTTACTTCAAACTTTTGGCTGCTCTTGCAAAATGAACAGGGGGTACATGCACATCTATTAAATTTTTAAAGCACAGCTTTCATATGTGTTGGGAAATGCTGATGAAACATAGAACTATGTTCAAGTATTAAATACAAACAACAGTCTCTCCTGCTGTTACACTCCTCTTGTTAGAATCAGATTATTAGTTCTTTCGAATCAGGGTCCTCTAATTTTTCATATAGTTCTTTACTGAGAACTTATAGTCCTCCATCATCTTGGCACACTTCTGTATGCCACATTTTCCTTTCTCTGACTGTTTCCTAGTACCAGTCATTTGGTACCACATCACAAATCAGACAGACCTGACCTCTGTCCTTGAACTTCAGGATCACTGCCATCTGCATAGTTGTCACCAGTGTCCTCTTAAATACATCAATCATAATCATGCCTTCCAAGTGTATTTCATGCCTCCTTTCATTTATAATGCCAGTGCATAGCATTTTTTTTACACTCCTATAAACATCATGAGGTGATATAACAGAAAAGAGGGTGTGTGTGTGTGTGTTTTGTATTAACTCTGTATGAATTTTCTCTCCCCAAATATATCTACAGATTCAGTGTGGCAAGATACATTGAAGTTGAAGTTACTTTGGAAATTATCCAACAGATTAAAGGAGTAAAACAAATTCATTTATTACACATTTTTGGCCTTGTGATGGGCAATTCAGTTATGTCTGCCTGTTTCTCATATATTATGAACATCCACTGTAACACTTTAACTAAGAAAAGTATTCCTAATGATCAAATTTCTTTGAACTCTATGTTTACTTTTTGAGATTTAAAAGAAAATACTACCTTGAAATAAATGAAAAGCTTAAATCCAGGTTAAAATAACCTGTGCAGAAGGCCATGTCAGTTAATGCATTTTTATTCTGACACTAAGTCAGGATGTACACCTTTATCTATTTGACTTTTTGAGAGAAACACACAGTCATGATACATAATCAGCTCTGCAATAGGAGCCTACAATAAATATTTTTAGAGCAGGAAAAACATGTTTGAGCTGAAACAAAATCATGAGGATAGAAAAGGAAGAAAACTATTAAAATTCTGATAAGTGCAAGCTAAAATGAAAGCAATTTACAGCAATTTATTTCACACAATGACACATGTTTGGCAAACTATATATCATTTTACTTCTTTTCCTAATTAAACTTTTAAAAAATTTATGGTACATGTTTTTAAAATAATACCTCTTTTAACAATATAAAATTTAAAATAGAATGATTAAAGACAATGGAAATGGTGTCTGTGATAAAATGTTCACATAAAATAAAAATGCATTTTAAAATTACTTTGTGTTACCTAGATTAATTTAAAATTTTTGCTCTCTTTCTTACTCATTCCAGCATTAAGTGACTTAGGTGAAAATAGAAGCAATAGGAAAAATTTTGGCCACAAAATTCATTCTCCATGCTCCTTTGAAAAAAATGAAAAAAAAATCCTGTCTTGTTTTACTGTTTGCTTAAGGAAACTGTTAATGTAGAAAGCTGCGAATCCATTCTGTGAACCTGGGGACCCGGGCATACACCCCTGGGTGATTAGGCTGTCCACACTGGTATCCAAATGATGTCACACCAACAAGGAACCACCTGTTGTTTTCTTGGCACATTAGCGGTCCTCCTGAATCCCCCTAAAGAATGAACAACAAAAGAAAATTATCAACATGTAATTATTAAAAAAAGATATAAGGTTGTACTAAGCTAATCAATCTAAATAAATGAGTACTGAGGAATATAATGTAATTTCGTGTGTGTGGGTGTATGTGTGTTCTTGGTATCATTCTAAGTACTAAGTGAGAGTGATTTGCCTCTGAAGAAGGAAACAAGACAAACACCAACAAAACATACTTTATAATTTTGATGGCGTACTTTGGGAAAGCATTTTCTAAATATGGTATTTCAGTGGGTAGTAAGAAAGTTTCTAGAACACTACAATGAAAGACATCACATAAAAAACTTGATAAACATTTTCATTAAGTAGCATATGCACGCACAAGCAGGACTTCTTAGAAAGGAATAAAATCCTTCCAAATTGTGACTTTAGAATAAAAGAACCCACACATGATGCTGATTTGGGTTCTTTTGGCTAAAGATGAATTTATGTCAGTTGGCAAACAATCATTCTTGAAAACCTTACTATTTCAAGTGAAGTGAGCAAATCCTTGCATAATTTCTAATGAAAGGAGCATGCTTTCATCACAGATTCAACTGATGGAAAATACTTTCTAATTTTCACATTTCTTGGCTATAGCAGATCCAAGTAGAGTTAATTACATAGATTTTACTTCTGCACAATAATTCCTATCAGAGGAAAATATAGGTAATACAACTACATAGCATGATTATTTTATTAGATAAAGCTGGCCAATATTCTCCCACATCAATTATGCAACTATGTCTAAAGTTACTTGTTTTTATATTTTGAAATAATATATTATCTAAAGTTACTAGCCTAATACACTATTTGAAGTTACATTTTTGTTAGGAAATTTCCTGGGAAACTTTTGCCTGATTTTGTAACCACTCTCTGGTGCTATTTTTAAAGGAAAAATGTGGGCTATCATAACATGTGTATTGGGAGCAAAGAAACTTAAGTGGAATTTGATAACCACAAATTAACCACATGATCAAATTATTTGAAGGGAGATTTTTTTTTTTATTTTTGCCTTAGACTATACATGTATTTGGAAATATTTATGGAAATGAATATATCTATGATTCAAAATATACATGATTAAGAAAATATTAAAAGCAAACTTCAGATACTTTTAAAGGAGTGATTTCTTTTTTTCTATTTTTTGTAAGGTACTTTTTAAAATCAGATATTGACATTGGGATCGAGAATTTTAATTTGCTTGGCACATGATAGGTCCGTTACATGAGTTAAAGACCATGCAACAGGCTTGCTGCCTTTCTTCTGGGTGGTCTGCATGGTTTAGGGACCAAGCTTTTTTCCCATTCTATCATTTCCTGTCATCTAGCCACATCATACCATTGAGTTTTGTAGCCTCCTTGTCTTATTTTACAATTTGTTCAGTGAATACATTTCTTTCTTTCACTATTTCAAACATATATGAGCACACAAAATATGAATTAATGCCCAGAACATAGAACTATTCGACTTTTAGTGTATATTTTCACTTAGATTAATTTATAGATTTAATAACTACCTTATATATATAAATAACTACCTTATTTGAGAGAGTGAAAAGGTTAAAGGTTGGTGGCCATTTCTCCTTAGAATAGTAGTTCTCAAACTTTATGTATCAGATTCACCTGATGGTAACAGTAAAGATTTATCAGTGGAAAATAACTTCAGAGGTTCTGATTTGGCAGGTGTGGGATGGAACTTCAGGCTTGCTTATAACAAGTTCTCAGGTAATACTGATCTTCCTTCCTGGCTGAGCCAATGAGACAGAATACAGTTCTGCATGACTAATAAAATGATACACATTCTGCCTTTTGTAATCCCTGGTATTAAATTCAGAAGAGTGCCTCAAAATTGTGAGCCTTGTAGGCTGGGCATGGTGGCACATGCCTTTAATCCCAGCACTTGGTAGACAGAGGCAGGATCATTGTGAACTCAAGGCAAGCCTGAGACTACATAGTGAATTCTAGGTTAGCCTGAGCTAAGTGAGACCCTGCCTCAAAAAAAAAAAAAAAAAAAAAAAGTGGATCTTTGTTAAGCCAAAGATATTTAAGGGATTGTGAAAGCTTGAGTGGATATTTTTTGGTGTGTGTACATGTTTGGTGTGTCCAGGTATGCATGGACCTAGGTCTATGTGTATGTTGAGGCCAGAGGACAATATAGGGTGTCATTTCTCAGGAATTCAGTCTCCCTTTTTGGAAAAAAAGTCTCTCATTTGTTGTAAGTGAATAATTTGGGTTTACTGGCTGGCCAATGAGCCACATAAGTGTCCATTTCTGCCTCTTCAGTGCTGGTGATTAAAGTCATGTGCCATCAAGTCTAACTTTGTTTTTCCATGGGTTCTGGGGATCAAACGTGCTTTTATTGCATGCACTTCACAAATAGATATATACCCAGTCCTGTGAGGATAATTTTTGAGGCTAAAAATGTTTCAAAAAACTTATTGAAGTAATAAAATGTTCACAATTTTAAATGGTGCATTTTATTATTAATCAATAATATTAAAGTTCAACCTAGAAAATCATGTGACAATCTAAAACTATGGTTACTCAATTATTATAACATTCTGTTGTACAAGGTATTTTCATTTCAGGACTTTCATACTTGCTAATGAATCTCATATTTATATTCTGTAGAAAGTCAAGCCAACTATAAGGTTTCATAGGTCTAGGAATGAGTTATAGACTTAATGTAACCCTAACATCAATAGCATTAGCCATCATATTTTCTACACAGTATATGAAGTTTCTGCCACACAATCACCATTAACTATAATTGAAGTTGTCCAGCTGATTTTCCTCCTGGGAAGCAATTCTATAAATCTCCCCTTAAGTGGTAATATATCTTACTTTCATCACACTTTCATTTTAAAAGGTAAGCATAAAGATCCAAAGGTAGATTTTAAGTGAGAAGAGAGCTAACCAGCTTTTCTTTCTTTTGCCAGTATTCATGAAAGCAGAATAAACATAAAGATAATCTGAAAGTGTAACATGACTTGAGACATTAATTTAGCTAGAGGACACATTTAGAGATTTATTAGTGTCCATTAAAAAGGTGTTGTCAAAAGAAGAGGAGAGGAAAGGGGGGAGAAAAGAGAAAAGGGTGTTTTCAAATTATGATGCACATGCTAAAATATGAAATAAGTGGCTACACTTTAACATGGCAAAACCATTTTCATGATATGAATTGCTTCTTCCACAGGTATAAATTTTCATTTGGTCTGTAGTACTGTAAGCTTAAACTGATCTAGTAGACATTGACACATTAATATTTTATTAATTTTCAACTAAACAAAACATGCCAGACAATTTAATAATACTCGTAAGATACTGTTACCTACTAGTGTTTTTGTACATCTCTCAACAAGTTGTAAGTGACTTGTCTAACATTCACTCACTTTCACTAGTAAACATTAAAGGCAGGGTGAAACAAGCGGATGGGGAGAATGCTCATTTGGCAAAGTGCTTGCTTTGCAAGCATGAGAACATGAGTTTGATTCCCAGAACTCACATTAAAAAAATAGCTGGACATAGCTGGCATAGGGAGTCAGAGACAGACAGACCTTTGGGGCTTAATGGCCTGTCAGTCTAACCTATTGGTCTGTTCCAGGCCATTGAGAGTGTGTCTCTGCTTGAATCTATGAGAATGAGCCAGCTTCTTCCAGCATGGTGTTTCCCTGCATGTTTGTAAGCCTAAAATAAACTCTTTTCTCCTATAAGCTGCTTCAGGTTGGATGTTTACCTCAGCAACAAGGAGTTGACTGAAATAATTGTACTGTAAATTCAGGGCTAACAAATTAGAAACAATACATATATTTGGCTTCTGGGTTTGTTTGCCTGTATAACATTTGCTTAGAATTTAAAAATAATTTGGGATTTGAATGCAAATATTTTTAAGAAAGGTACACACTCATTAGTTCAATGAAGCCCTATTGTTCATTTTACCTCATCGCCTCAACACATTCCAAATTATGATTCAAATCTAAGGAAATCTAACTTTCACTCTTTGTTCTTAAAAATAGTTTTGTTTCTAATGCTCCAGTTCACTGAAGAGAACTATGTGAGTAGGCAAAAATTCAGTTTAATGAAAGAGGTTAAGTTAAAGAAGCTTAATGAATTCTTGACTGAACTTATTTTAAATATTTTATTATTTATTTGACACAGAGAGAGAAAGAAGATAGAGAGAGGGAGAGAAAGAGAGAGAGAGAGAGAGAGAGAGAGAGAGAGAGAGAGAAAGGAGATAATAGACATACAAGAACCTCTAGTCACTGCAAAGAAACTCCAGATTCATGAGACACTGTGCATCTGGGTCCTGGGGAGTCGAACCTGGGTCCTTAGGCTTTGCAGGCAAGTGCCTTAACCACTAAGTCATCTCTCCAGCCCAACTCAAATTGTTTTAAAGCAAAGTGTTTACCTGGCAAGAATCTATTCCTCCTTTATCATAGCCTGCACATATCATATTTTCAGTGATGTTGTACTCTGGCATCTGGTGCTGGCATTTCTCATTTGACAGGAGAGGAACATCAGCTTCTTGCAAGATGTCTGCAGTGGGACCTGCTCAAATTAGGTGATGCGGAAAGCCAGTCAGAAGCATAGCACACATCCTTGCAAGAAATGTAGTCCATTTTACTTATTCTACTTTTTTGCTCACATTCTTGTGTCCCATGTGGATTATGATGGAACCACCAACCTTACACTTGAAAGCACAGCATAAATCAAATCAATACACTTTGCCAAATGGATAACAGAACAAACTTCTTTCCCAAGAGCTAGTAGGAATGGTGAGTTGGTGTAGGGTGATCTTCAGCCATTTTCAGTCATTTTCAACACTTGCAATCCTGCTCATGGAAATAAAGCCGGCCAACACAAAGATTTCCTTTCATGGAAATTAGCACCAGCTAGGAAATCCAGAAGTGCTTTTCACTTGACACTTGATGAGGTGCGCTCTCCTGGATGACAGCATTCAGCCTCTTTGTGGTGTTGTGTGAGTGAGCAGGTGCACACGGAACATGGGACAAAGCTCTGATGAACTGTGGCCTGCTCTAAGGGCAATCAGCTTGCCATCCACGTGCAGGTGAAGAGAAAGCAGGCATAATTTAGCATAGTGTATTTACATTCTTTTAGATAATGAATCCTTCACTACAAGTATGAATCTCTGCTTACTGAGCCACTAATCCCAAATGAAATGGAAAGCAAACAGGTGTTAGTATTGCAGAAAAAGGGCATGCTAAGCACTTTCTCATAATTAGTAATTCTTTTGGTGCTTCAAGAGAGGCAAAGTTAAAGATAATTTAGTACATTTCATATGAAGTGCTGCAAAAATGTGTATGATCTCCTTCACAGCTAAGTTTCACCTATGCATGAAAAAGATTAAGGAGATGAAGAAGTATGTGTGATGTAAGTGCAATATAGCATAGGTAGGTATATGTGTATATGCAATCATGTGACTCAGTGGTATGTTGGTAAAGCTATAGCAGGAAAGAAAACAGGGGAAAAGAGTGTCAACGTATCTGCCTCCTTGACTGGTGTAAACATTCTCAACTTAAGTCATTTAGAGGGTTGACATGATAGAGTTGAGATGAGCTGTCCACAAATAACTAACGTCCACTGCGCTAGGCCACTGAGCAGCAAAACCAGTGGATAGTTTGGCAGTAGGTTTTGGTTAAGAAAAGAGGTTTAATAGGTTTAAATAGAGAGGAAAATGTAGCATCTCTCTGTTATCAACTGTGGCGAAGATTGATGAAGATAAAGGAAGGGTGGCAGACTAGTCTTATAGTAAGAAGCAAGGCCATTTTCCTCCATGTCCATGAGTGGAAAATCTGAGTAGATAATAAGTCTTTGGTAAAGGAAAGTATGAGCATTGTCCTTAGAGTTAATATGTATTTTGTAACAAGAGTTCTCATGAGTACATTTGAGAACATGTACTCATGCAGACACACACACACATACACAAAGAAAAGTGCATAAAAATTTAGTGAAGATTGGCCAATTTACACAATTATCACTTAATTTCTTCCTAATGAATAATATGCTCCCAATTTTCTTAGCTCATTAATTAATATAATGCACACATAGAATTAGAAATGGGGGATTTTATGAAATTAAGTAGATAGAACTAAGGCAAAATGCATAAAATTCATTAAAATTGCAAGAAGAACACTGTCTAGCTATTTCTCCCTAAATTAAATTGATTTCAGATGCAGGGTTTTTTATTTATTTTTATTTTTTGCTTCCTGGCTCCATAGTGCTTTGAGTCCTTCTTAAGTTAATTAAACACACACACACACACACACACACACACACACACACACACACATATATATAGTAACAATGGATAAATGTAAGCCAAGTTCATTAAGCTCAAAAAACATCCCCATGGAAGAAATAATCTTAAACTTTGTTAGTGGATAATTTGTTTTTGTATTCCACATTGTGACCATAAAATTTCATTTCGCCTGAAAGGGAAAAACAATCTATCTGTAAATCATTTTTTGTCTTTAAATTTCAAATTTAATAAATTGAGACATTTTTCAAGTAGAGTAAAATAAGAATATACAGTCTTTGACTTTAATAGACTATAATACTCTTTATGGGCAAGGCACATAAGGAAGTTTCAGCACTCTAATGTAATTGCATCTAATTCTGTGTTGGAATCACAGGCCACCCCCCCTTTGACTCAGAATTTGATGCTTTCTCTGATGAGAAGGATATTTTTAAAGGCACTATTCTGATTTTGAGGCAGTGCCTCTCCACAGTATTCTGTACATGTTCATCTTAAATACAACTAGGACATTCAACCCATGGCTATAATTGGTCATGGCTACCGATGTCAGGAGACTTGAGCACACATAAATGCCTTTGTTTTTTGCCTAGTATTGATTAATGTTTAAAATTCTGTCTTAGATGGGGAACTCCTGTAAGGAAGTCTGTAGTCAATGTACCTTCCAATTATATTTAGAGGGTGTGAAATACTGGAGTACCAGCATAGCACAGCACTCTATATATGTATATAGTTTAACCAATAAATTCGGTGTAACTTTACTTTCTAAATTTAGTTTTAACTAATAGATAAACAAATAATCTGTTTTTCTTTTTCAGAAAGCAGTGAGATCCAAGAACAACCAAAATCTATCAACAAGACATGAGCCCCAGCCGCGGACTCCCCAGCCGCTATAGCCGCATTCCCCAGCCGTCCCCATCCGTGGGCTCCCAGCAGCTTCGCTCCACCCCAAGAGCACCCCAGCAACTTCACTTCACTCAGGGCACCAAGACTCAACTCTCAATCCAAAACTTCCAACCAGGCTCAGCTAAGCCCCGCTGAGCAAACAAACAAAAAAGGGCTTTTCAACGCCGCCCCCACAACAAACAAACAAAAAAGGGACTTTTCAACCTCATCAGTCTCCTCACAGAGCCCAGAAATCAAAGAAAAAATCTCACAAGCTACTGAAAGAGACACACACCACACACCGAGTTGCTGCAGGCTTCCTGAATTCGCCCATCCCCATTCATCAGCTTTTTCGCAACCAGTGGCAAATTTGAACCACATCGTCAACACCGGCCCCAGCTGACCTGACCCAAGCTCCACAGCCCAGGTAATGGGCACCCAGCATTGAAAACAAAGGCCTGCATTGGAAGTGCTAACCACTCTTTCCAGGTCAAGGCAGGGTATGTATTAGATTTACCATTTTCAAATAAGCTGAATGTGAGGGGTTGAATATTGCTATCTGTACTACTTATACATTTAAAGGGCCTTTATCTTTTGCTTCAGTTATTATTGAGGACAGGGTCTGATTCCCAAGCTGACAGGACTAAGGGTGGACCATCACATGCCCTTAGGGATTTTAACCCTATAGGACTGGTTGTCTCAATTATATTGTATACTCTGTGTTCATGTCAATTGAATGTGTATTTTGCTCTGTTGAAGTTTAGATCTTGCATCAAAATTGTTCCACCAGTCCACTACAATAATTGCAACAAGCAAACTCAACAGCTAGAGTACTTCTACTTAAGTGCAAGTGCTACACTTGACACCTATATCCTAAAATAATATAAAGTTTCAAACACCTAAGAACACTGAAGATAAATAGGAAACCTAAGCATCAAAGCAATCCAGGATGCAAAAGTCACTACATTATAATACAAGAAACACAAAGAATCAAGACAATGCAATTCCACCAAAAATTGCAAATCCATCAGATAGGTCCAACAATGAGACTGTTTTAGATGAAATTCCTGACAAAGATTTCAAGGGAATGATGATATCTATGCTCAAAGAAATGAAAGAAGAAATGAAAGCAATCTGAGAAGAAAACAAAGGAATTAGAGAAGAAAACAAACTGTTGAAGGAGATTACAGAGAAACAGTTTAATGAAATAAAAAGGTCATTTAACAAGGAAATAGAACTACTGAAGAAAAACCAGGCTGAAATCTTAACATTGAAGAACACAGTAAGTGAAATAAAAACTCTGTGGAAAGTCTCACTAGTAGAATGGATGAAGGAGAGGACAGAATATCCAAGCTAGAAGACCTATCACAGTCCAACAAAGAGAAAGACAAGCTAATAAAAGGTATGAATGGGAACTCCAAGACATGAGGGACACTATGAAAAGATCAAACATAAGAATTCAAGGTATAGCAGAAGGGGAAGAATTTCAATCCAGAGGCTTAGTAGGTGTTTTCCATAAAATCATAGAAGAAAATTTTCCCAAATTGGGAAAGAAATGCCAATGCAGATACAAGAAGCATTTAGAACACCAAACAGACAAAACCTAGAAAGAACCTCTTCTCGCCATGTTATAATTAAACTACTAAATACACAAACCAAAGAAAGTATACTAAAAGCAGTTAGAGAGAAAAAGCAAATGACATTTAAGGGGAAACCCATCAGGGTCACAGCAGATTACTCAACACAAACCCTAAAAGCCAGGAGGGCCTGGAGTGATGTATTCCAAGTTCTGAAAGATAAAAACTGTCAACCAAGATTACTTTATCCTGCAAAGCTTTCTATCCAAATTGATGGAGAAATAAGGACATTCCACAACAAAGACAGGCTAAAGGAATTTATGACAACTAAGCCAGCTCTACAGAAAATACTTGCAGGAATCATTCATGCTGAAGAAAAAGCAAAACACACACAGCAGGAAATAGGAAAAAAGAAATCATATTCAACAGTTAGAACAAGTGAGTAAAAAGAAAACCAGGAAGAACTACAAAATAAGAAAAATGGACAGAACAAGACATGAAAAGATAGCTGATTCACTGGCAAGAAATGAACCACCCCTTGCATAGCAGCTAGGGCCCAAGAGAAAACAGAGGCGTTGGGAAGATGAGCAAGACTGCTGCTTCCATGGTGAGCCTGACAACCTGAGCCAGGATGATGGAGACGGACACTGAGGATACTCAAAATGCAATAAAGCTGAAATCCAGAGCTGCTGAGAGATCAAACTAAAGTAGACTTAAAGCACACCCACCAAGTCTCAGGGAATTTTGCAGAAGAGGGGTTGGAAAGCATGTAAGAGCCACAGGGTAGGAAGGAATATCCAGAGGTATTGCCTTCCACATAATTGACTGTTGCTCTCACAATTCATAATCCACAACTCTATGGTGAATGCCAGCAATCCCATTAAGGAGGCTCTCAGTGGAGCAGGGGCAGATTGGAGGGAAATTATGGTACCAACACATGATGTATCCATACAAAGTTTCCACTTAGAAAAACTTAGAAAATCATACATACTGAGGTGTCATGTAATGTTAATTATGTATATAGAGTGTAATATTTAAAACATATTTATCTCCCCAAACACTTGTCATTTCTTTATAACAACCTTCACAATCCTTTCTTCTAGCTTTTTGAAATGCACAACACATTATTATTGTCTACAGTCATCTTATTCCTACAAAATTATACCTTAGTGACCATTGATTAACATCCCCTCATCTGCAACTCTCCCAGGCCTCTGGTAACCACAATTTATGCTTAACTTCTATGAGCATAGCTTTTTAAATTTACCCAAGCAAGTGAGAACCATGTGTTACTTGTCTTGCTATTATTGGTTTATTTCACTTAAAATAATAATCTTCAGTTCATCCTATTTAAGGCTGAAAAGTGTTCCACTGAGTATAAATACTACATTTTTTCCTCCCTCCCTCCTTCCCTTCCTTCCTTCATTTTTTTCTCCCTCCTTCCCTCTGTAGGTCTCTCCCTCCCTCTCTCCTTCCCTCCTTTGGTCTAACTCTATTTGCTTATTTTTTTCGAATAAAAAGTCTCGCTAAACAGCCCAAGTTATTCTCAAATTCCCAGTGCTGTTGCCTCAGCTTCCCAGTTGTCCAACTATGACATTTTATTTATCTATTCATCACTGCTACATACTCAGGTGGTTTCTATTTCTTGGTTATTGTATATAGTGCTACAATAAGCATGTAAGTATATGTGTCTCAACAGCATACTGGTTTCATTTCCTTTGAAAATATTTCTAGTGTAGGGATGGTAGGACTCTATGGTAGTTCTACTTTTAAATTTGTGGAGAATATGTATGTTGTTTCCCATAATGGGTACATTATTTTATATTCCTACAAAAGTGTGCATGCATTATCTTTCCCTCACCATCTTCATTAGAACTTTTATTCTCTCTCTCTCTCTCTCTTCATCTGTTTGAGGTAAGGTTCTCACATTAGCCTGGGTTGGTGTTAAACTCATTGTATAGTCCAGGCTGGCCTCAAATATTTTTGCATTTCTCCTATTGTAGCCTCCTGAGTGTTGGGATTAAAGACAGTGAACCACTACATACCACTTTCTATGTCTTTAAAAATATTTTATTTATTTATTTGACAGGGGAAGAGAGAGAGAGAAAGGAAGGGAGCAGATAGATAGAAAATGGCCATGCTAGGGCCTCCAGCCACTGCAAATGAACTCCAGATGCATGTGCCACCTGATGCATCTGTCTTACATGGGTACTGGGGAATTGAACTTGGGTCCTTAAGCTTTGCTGGCAAGTGCCTTAACTGATAAGCCATATCTCCAGACCCTCTTTTATCTTTTAGATAAAACCATTCATATTGGGATAAGGTAATATCTCATGAAATGGATTTGATTTGCATTTCCTCAGTGATTATTAGTTTTATTTGAATATATTTAATATGCACTAGTGCATCTGAGTTGTATTTCCAATAAACAAGATATTTCCTTCTTGTTTGCAAATATTTAAATATGAAGCCTTAACAGTATAAATAAAGGCATTTTATTGATTATAAAACTATGGCAGGTAATAATTTGACTTTTTTGTATTTTTTATTTATATTATTCTAATTTTACATTCATAATGGTTACTCCATTATCCTCCTCCCTGTCCTCCCTCTTCCAAAGGGACCCTCATCAATGGAGAATGTGGGTCATGCATTGTGGGAGTAGGCAAGAGTTATGGGGGATAGACCAAGTCTCTGTACATAATGCCCCAACTTGTGGCTCTAACATTCTTTCCACCCCTCTTCCGCGAATTTTCTTGAGCCATGTTGGGGTCATTTTAGTTCTACTTCAGTGATGAGGTTTTGGGAGCCTCTGTGTCTCTGGATATCTGGCTTAGTAGGAGTTTGATGTTCTCTGTGTTTATCTCCTTCAGCCTTTTTCTGATGAGACTTCATACATGCACTTCATGAAAGTAATTTTATAACCTTGTGTGATAGCCTTTTGAATAGGTGTATTTTTAAAAATTTCTCTGAGTATAATAATAAATTAAATATTGTTTTGGGGAGCTACTTGAAATCTCCTTCAAAAGGATTACTGTTTTATATTTTGCCTTATACAATCTGAAAATACTTTGTAAAATTGATCAAATATAATCATGAATACAGCTCTGATGGTGCCTTAGGAGATGTTGCAAAAACCACTATAGCATAAGAGTTGCAAAAAATACTGAAAATACCCGAAGGACAGTGCAATAGAGTACTGTTCTCTAGAAAGCATTATCTTGTTTTCATATCTAATAATTTACCTTGATTTACAACCCTTCCCCAGCCAGCAATAGAACAATTACTTCCTGGAAGGAAAACTTGATTTTCTTCTGGTAAACAAATAGGTTGTATGTAATCTGAAAATCAAGCAAAACAAAATAACTGAACAAGAAAAGCTAGAATGCACAAAATTTTAAACAAAATTTTAAAAATCATTTCTAATATTTTATCTAAAAAGCTTATACCTTGGTTTTGTCCTGCCTAAACAACACTTAAACATCAATCTTAGGGGACAAGGACATTGTAGACCAGGACTTACTTGATGGCACTTGTAGCCTTGGAGGGTCCTCTATTTAGTTCTATAATTACTTTTCTGTGATATAGACAGTCTTTTAATACAGGAGTTAATCATTTATATTTGATGTTTAAATAGTATTTATACAATCGACTAAAAGTAGTAATAATTATTTGAAATGTTACAAACATTCGTAAACTGACATGGTGAAAACACAGAGTGGGTTGCTGCAGAAGTCTGAATGTGAAATCTTGCTCCTTCCCCTTACATATACTCCACAGAACCTTATGCCTTTACATCCTTAGACCTCAGCTTGTGGAAATTTGGAATGTTGTTGAAGGAGGCGTGTTTCTGGGGTTGGCTTAGTAGTTTGATAGCCAGTTCCCCTTGCCATAGGAGGCAAGCTCACCCTCTTGTGCTCTCTGCCAGCTGCTGTGATGAGACCTGATGCCCAGCCTCTGCTTGGCCACTCTTTCTTCCTCTCCACACCATAAGCCAAAATAAACCCCTTCCTTCCACATGCTGCTTTTGGATGGGTGTTTTGTCCCATCAAGGAGAAGAGAAGGTAATTGCAACAGGAGCACTTTTTCCTAATTAGGTCTTGGGAAAGGCTTCAGGGAAATGGTTAGAATGTAGCAGAACCCTTTGAGATGAATTTCACTCTCTTAAGTGAACTCTTGCAAATTTCACTGGAACTTGAAAAAGTCCTTTCTTGTTTAGTCTGTGGTATTTATCTCCTTTAGTCTTCACTGAATGCATAATTCAGTTCATTTTTTATCTTTAGAACATGTCATCTCCTCTCTGTCCTGACTTATTTGTCCTTTCTGCTAGATTGTCTCACTTTCTATGACTCAAGGAATAGAGACGTCATGTAAATGTTGACTTATTACTTGTTGCTACTGTTTTCCGATACAGAACATTCTACAACTAAAGTTTACTGGTCCTTTCTAGAAAGTTAGATTTAAACAAGACAATGAAGGATTCAGAAATTTCTCCCTATACCTCAATTTCTTTTAAGTTATAATGATTTCTATAACAAATTACCAAGTTTTATGAAATACTAATGCATTCGTCCAGATAACATTTTAATGTTTTATTTGGATTAATGTGAACAGATAAGGAGACTGAATTTGCTTCTCTTACCTGTATAATTCACTTTAAATTCAAGATGCATCATGGCAATGTCACTGTCCTTTCTCCGTTTGTTGTAATGAGGGTTTATGACAATTCGGTCTATCACTCGAGTTACTACATGGGGAGACGTCAGGTTTGAACTCACATGTAGGCCGAGGATTGCTGTCCAGATAGATGGTTCTAAATTTCTCCTGAAGATTTCAATAAGGAAATACAAGACACTCTCCATACAAATTTGAACTTGCATTTCTCTTCTATAGTACTTTTGTATTTTTCTAAATTATTCTTTTAAAAAATAGTTCTTACTGTATTAATCATTGTTTTTTTGAGGCAGATTCTTACTCCAACCCAGGTTTATTTAGAATTTACTCTGTAGCTTCAGGCTGGTCTCCAACCCATGGCTATCCTCCTACCTCAGCATCCCAAGTGCTGGGAATAAAAGTGTATGCCATCATGCCTGAAAATTATTTATTATTTTTAACTAACACCAAAATTGGACATACCTAAGGGGTCACCTGTAGTCTTTTTATATATGTACATATTTTGTAACACTCAGATCAAGGTAAATAAATCTATTTTTCCAGACAGTAATAATTCTTTTAGATGAAGTTTTCAAAATTCTTTTTTCTAGCCTTATGATAGGTATACCATATTACCATCTACTATAGTCATGTTACTGTGAAATTGAGTACTTGTCCCAATTTTATTTTTACTATCTGGGTATACAGTGATAAACCTTTCTCCTACTTTCTGGTATCCCATTCTTAATTTCTTTGAGATCCACTTTTCTGCATTCCACATGTGGCTAAACTTTTATATTATTGGTCAGCTCATCAAAGAAACTTTAATGAATGCTCATTTCTGCACATCTCTAAAACTATCTCTTGACCTTGTATTTTCTTGAAGATTATATTTCTCTTAACTGGATGCACATAGAGCCTGTTAGAGTACATTTAAAAAAATATGTACACACTTTCCTTTCTTCCTCAATTCTTATTTAATGAGCCTGGAATTGGCAACTAAATACTTATGGTAGTATAAAGATATGCTTGAAAACATGTGGATCAGATCCCATCCACTGTGGGGATTATAGCTCAGTTCCTTACTCTTACAAGCACCAGCAGCAGCTGAGATAATACTGAGCATTCTGAGGCATGCTCCCTCTTAGGAGGTCAGTGAATTTACATGGAGATAAGCAGTAAAACTCATCATGATTTTGAACATTTTCATGTATAATGTCTCTTGTTAAAGGAGTAAATCTGATGTTGTCTTCTGGCTTCTGCAAGGACTGGGTGAATGCATCTGTACACACATAGACACACACAATCATACTACACATACATAGGTCCATACCATCATAGCACACACACTATACATACAATTATACCACATACATAGATACACACAATCATAGCACATACACGCATAGATACATACAGATATACAACATCATATCAACACACACACACACACACACACAAACAAACAACAAAAATATATGTGCATGCTATAAGATGAACTAATTTAGGTAGTACTTTATGATTTGAAAGTGAGCAAAAAATTCCAAGTGTGCCATTAACCTGTAATATCTTCATGCCAATCAATACTTTACCACTGAATAGCTAGAATTAAGCCAACTAAACTGTATCTGAAATGAATTCAAAATTCAATGAGTACAATTATAGGCAAAGGTATTGATTAATTTCATAACAGTTGAGAATAGTTTGCATAGATGTGGTATTTAAATATATTAATATCCAAGTCATTTACAAATTTATTAAGGGAGGTGTAGGCATTTTACTTAAATCTGTCTTTTCATGTCTGTCCATCATTTTACTTCCCATCTCATCATGTTTGGTTAAATAGAACTTGCCAGTAAAGCCACTGAGTGCCTGAGGATCCAATGAACATATAATAACCACACTGGCTGTTCAAGTGGTATTGTGAAAATGTGAACCAGGACTGACTTTTCACTTCTGCCAGCATACTGGGTCCCTCACACAACTATGGACAGCTTGCAGTGGGAAGTGAGAACTGGAAGGGAACACTGAAGAGGTAGTGTGAAGGAAGTAGTGTTGTTCCCTGCCTTAGCTATCTGTGTTCAGGAAAAGGCTTTAAAAACAGTTTAGCATGTGCTATAAAATAACTTTAATTGCTCATACCTCATTTGCTGTACACAATTTGGATTCTTTCAAATTCTTCATGTACTTTATGACTTTTATGCAAAGGAAATACTTTTTAGAATTTACTTGCTACTAAAACTTACTATAAAACATAAACACAATTTAATTTAATTTCACTACATAGCTTCACAATGGTATGACTTTAGAAAGAGAGGATAATAGTTATCTGCCTCATAATAATATCATAATACCATTTTAAGTTCATAGGAACTTTGTAGGTTAAAAAAGAGCGGTTGAGGGCTAGAGAGATGGCTTAGCGGTTATGCGCCTGCCTCCTAAGCCTAAGAACGCTGGTTCCAATCTCCAGAGGTTCTAATCTCCAGGTCCCGCGTTTAGCCGGATGCAGTGACGCAAGGGCGCAATGCCGCACTTGACCACAAGGGGGAGCCCACATCTAGATTTCGTTTACAGCAGTTGAGACTGCTGGTCCGCCCATCTCTATTTGTCTTCCTCTCCCTCTCTCTCTCTATCTCTCTCCAAAAGAGCTGTTGAAGCTGGGGCGTGGTGGAGCACCTTTAATCCCAGCACTCAGGAGGCAGAGGTAGGATGATCGCCACGAGTTCGAGGCCACCCTGAGATTACATAATGAGTTCCCTACCTAAAAAAAAAATAAGGCAGTTGAAAGTGCAGCTCTATAATATTGACCTTGCCCAGCGTGTGCAAGTCACTTGCACCAGAAAATCACCTCTGGAATGATATCTCTGAAGGCGGCCTCTTTCCAACCCTCAGGTCTATATCACAACCATATTTAAAATATCACCAATTTTTGAGATTTACACCAGTCTTTCATATGACAATCTTGAGACATAGAAAGTAAATAATCCAATTCATTTTGCAATTTCTCAAGTGATTCATAAAATCAGAGCTGCACTGGCTGTTCAGCAGTGGCTGCACTGGAGCTCGGCTTGTGATGGGTAAGTTAAATTCATAGACTCAGAACATTGTGTGCACAGAACTGTTGAGAAAATTTTAAATCATGAAGGTTGGGGGCATTTTTCTTAACCATGTGGATATTTGTAGATGTTGAAATAGTCATGAATGTCAAAAGGAGACTGTTTTTGCTTAGAGCAAAAGTAACAATTGGAGAAACTATCCAGAGTGTGTCAGGTTGGCCTTCTGAATTGTACTTCATTAGGCCAGTAGCTTGAAGCATATATACTTAATCTTCACAGTTCATTGTGTATTGGCTTTCAATTCAAGACTTTAAAACATTGTGTTACTTATCCAGATAGGTTTAAAATTCTTGATGAAAAACTTGGGTGTGGTGGCATAATCCCAGTACTCAGGAGGCAGAGATAAGAGATAAGAGATTTCAAGGCTTCCCTGAGACTACATAGTGAACTCAGGTCAGCCTGGACTAGAGTGAGACACTACCTCAAAAAAATAAAGTAAAATAAAATAAATTTCCTTGTTGAAAAAGAAAAGATTTGTGTAATATGAATTCAATACATGGCTTGATCCTAGTTCTTTCTAAAATATTTTTTTATTTATTTGAGATAGAGAGTAAAAAAGAGGCAGAGAGAAAGAGATCACAGAAAGAGAAAGAAGCAGAGAGAGAGAGAGAGAGAGAGAGAGAGAGAGAGAGAGAGAAGTCACAGAGAAGGAAGAGGCAGAGGAGAGGTAAAAAGGCACAGAGAGAGAGAGAAAGAGAGAGAGAGAGAGAACTCACAGAGAAGGAAGAGTCAGAGAGAAAGAGAGAGCTACAGAGGCACAGAGAAAGAGAGAGAGAGAGGCAAAGAGAGAGAGAAAGAGAATGGATGCACCAGGGCCTCTAGCCACTGCAAAAGAACTCCCTCCAAATGCTTGCTCTACCTTATGCATCTAGCTTTACATTGGTACCAGGAAATTGAACCTTGCAGGCAAGTGCCTTAACTGCTAAGCCATCTCTACAGGCTGATCCTAGCTCTTATTTTCATTAGGTAACTAAAAACTTCACTGCAGAATTAGGATAAATGACAAATGCCAGGCAATATTAGTATCTAAATATCTAAAGTAATATCAGATATGCCCTTGATTTGCTAGTGACATGAAGCAGAAGGGAGGGAAACTTTTGACAACAAGAGAGACAGTGATTCTACTGAGTGGCTAAAGATCGCCACATGCAAAGTTTTAAGGACAATTTTCAGTTATTGCCTTTGTTCATTTGTATTCAAACTGAAACTATATGAAGGCACGTTGTGTCCTACAAGATTGATCATGTATATCTATTCAATAAAACTGCTTTACTGCCTCCTTCATATGTTTGTGATTTGATCAGAGCTAATACTATCAGTAGCCCCAAAATGTACATCTATAACATAAATAATTGAAAGATGTGACTAAGACTCCTGCAAACCTGGTTGACATTTGTAAAGCATATGTTCTGCAAGAACATTAAACAAGGGAATTTACCCAAGTCCAAGGTTAACACAGCAAGATTGCTAAGTTATTAATACCTGCTTACATGCAACAAAAACTAAATCTTTAGTTAAAATATTTTGCATTTATAACAAAGTTATTATATAGATATTATCCATTTTTAACTTGCCCCAAAGAACACTTGGAGGCAGGATTGGGGAGACGGCTCAGTAAATTCTGGCTTTACCAGCATGAGAACTTGAGTTTGGTCCCCAGAACCCATGTAAGAAATACCAGTCATGTTTGAACACATTTGTAATCCCAACTTTAGAGAGGCAGAGCCTGGCAGGTCGATCCCAGGGGCTCTCTGGCCAGCTAGTACAGCCTCATTGGTACAGTCTAGACCAATAAGTGGCCCTGTCACAAAAAGGGGGGGGCATTCCTAAGAAATGATACCCAAGGTTTTCTTCTGACCTCCACATGTGCACACATGTAAACACAACTATACACACTTGTACTCTTACACACACACATAAACAAATGCATACATGTATATTTTAAAAAGAATATGTATAGGCAATGAATAAAGCCATAGTTAGCACCGATGGAAAAAGCATGTCTACCACAACTGTTTTTTACTGTGTGATGGAAAACAGATAACATATAATTATTAGTTGGTAGAAAAGTAAAGTGGTCACTTTTACTATGGGACAGGTTGTAATTTAGTTATCTAGATATTGCTTCTAATGCACAATATCACGGAGATTTAGATGCAGAGAGATTAATACCTTGGAAAGCTCCCCCTTGTCTGGGTCTTTGGCTAATCTGAGATCTATCACAGATTGCTAGGGATATGCACTTGGATTTTTTTCCTCATTCTGATACCATACGTATTTCTTTACAGGTTCAATCCTTTAATTCCCCTTGCCTCTCCTTAGCTTCCCTAAAAGATCCGTGCCCCACTGTGTCTGACAATCTGTTTTTATGTTCTCCATAACTTTCACTGTCTGTGTTGATAGGGGGAGTTTAAATCTTGTAACCTGATTAACTACATCTGCTTCCTCCATGCCTGAGCCCACACATCATTCTGAGCCTCCTGCTGGCCACAGGGATACTCAGCCTAATGCTAATGCTCACAGGTGAGTTCATGCTCAGTAGGCCTTGGCTACTCAGCGGAAGGCACTGAATTAATCCTAGGTCAGGCTTATAAACATTTTATGAGGAAGCCTCCTTTTAATTTTGTTCCTGAGTTAATTCTGAAGTATGGCAGTACGGGGAAGGAGATGAACACATGCTGAGCCCCAGAGTCATGCATTTCCTCCTTCTCCCCTTGTCCTTCTCCATTTACTCTATTCCCTCCTGCTACACTGTATTAGGAATGGATGGTTTTAAAAAGAGAAAACAAACCTGAGAATTCTGAGAACAATTTTTCCTTATGTTGTTACACACGGAGTTTTATTTGGCAATCAGCTATTAATTTATATTTAACGTTAATATAGATCTCAATGTGAGAACTAAGTAAATGTTTTTCTGTGCTCTCTCTCTCTCTCTCTCTCTCTCTCTCTGTGTGTGTGCCATATACCTACTTCCCCATGGGGTTGGGGGTTGGGAGGGTGATTTCTGTGATGGCTGGAACAGAAGGTAGGGTATCTCTTTACTGATTCCAGAGTTTTCAGGGCTCCAGTGATTCTGGGGTCTCTGACACCCTACTGGCCTGGGGTTATAGACTGGCATTACAACAACCATCTGTTTCTTTGGGATCTGGATATTCTAACATGGCCCAGAAGTGCATTTAACTTCTGAGACATGTCAGCCCATAAGTAAACATTTTAATTCACAACAAATTACTGAACCATGAACTTTCAAAGCAACTTTCAAAGTAAGTAGAATGTTGTTTTGTATTATGATTTGCTATTAATTAATATTTGCTTACATGTTTGGCAACAAGAAAACTTTGTATAATACATTCAAATTCCATACTCTTAAATCAACATTGTGACCAAATCTCTACTTTTTTGTACACAGGAGACAATATTTATTATCAGCATCTAAGAAGGAATGTGTTTTAATTGAAGCTTGCTTTTATGATGATAGTAATGAAAAATGATTAGAAAACTTGTATAACAAGTAGAAGAAATACTTTTGTGGTCAGATGGTGAGCAAGGTGACTTTGTTTGGAAAGGACATGTGATATTATTACTCACCCATAAACACAGTGTGCAGCAGACACCAGCCAGTCAGTACTAAGAAGAGAAGCGCCACAGACCTGCCGGCCTCTGTAACGCAGAGCCACGGTCCAGGGCCATGCCCCTTCTGGGGCATTACTTCCTCCGACAATCTTTGAGTTGATTTCCTTGGTCACCAGTTTTTGCCCACATGCTATTTAACAAAATAATAAAGAAATTATGTTTTATTTTTCAGTATTTTATTTGGTCAGGAAAATTGAAACGATGATAAATCACTTCAAGTTACATTAAAAAAAAGTCTGGGTAGAATTTAAAGTTGAAGGATTGGATGTGAAGTGAGAAGGTAACAAAATACTTACATTTGTGGTTGCAATGTAACTCAATCAAGTAATCCTGTGAGCACTGTTCACTATAACAGAATGATAATTATATTTTAATATTATGAATTTAACTTTTAAAGTACAACACAGTGTACTGTGTTTCAATTAAATGGACATATAAACCTATGCATCATCTCTCAGTGAAATCCAGGGAAGCTGAAGCCCACTGAAAAAAGTGGTATACTTTGATACAAAATAGACCTAAAATTGTTAAACTACCATTTACTCTTCATGTGATTTTTACATAAATTTGTGATTATACCAGAGACTCAGTTTCCTAATCCATAAAATGGAGTAGTAGGTCATAGTGTATTGAAAGTTTAGGCAATTAAAAGAAATATTTGTGTAGGAATTATTAATGTGCCTAATACACCACTAACATGTGATCAACTTTATATTGCCATTTTTCTTGAACTACCCTTGAATTTCATGATTTAGTAATCCCACGGTCTCCCTCACTCATGTAGTGTATGCTTAAAAGACACCTAGTGTAGCCTGGCTTGGTGGTGCATGCCTTTAATCCCAGCACTTGGGAGGCAGAGGTAGAAGGATCGCCGAGAGTTTGAGGCCACCCTGAGACTACATAGTTAATTCCAGGTCAGCCTGGACTAGAGTGAAACCCTACCTCAAAACCCCTCCCCCCCAAAAAAAAGACACCTAGTGTATACCTAAAGATAGTCCTATGTCATCTATTTAATGCCTTTCTCATTATAACTGAGCACTCATTACAACTGAAGTTATAAAAGTTGCATTTTGGAGTATTATTATGAAGCTAACACACAAAATTCTTTTTCTGTCTTCAAATTTCACACATGGAATATTCATGTTTCTGATACATCACACACATGCACAACCTCAGCATGTGACTTTTCTTTCTTATTATCATAAAGAACTGTCGCAGACAGCTTCAGGTTCGCTGAGATGAACTTCCAGACCAGGCACAGTTATGGAGGAAGGGATATTATTTATTGAAGCTTACAGATCCAGGGGAAGTTCCATAATGGCAGAAGAAGCGGCCTGCTCTCACAGGACCAGGCAAGAGAGCAAAGCCCCCAGCCACACAGCACACAGAGCAAAAACTACAGCCAAAAGCCCAGCACACTTCAGGAATTCCTATTAGGCACACTTTGCATATCTTTACAATGGAATCTCAAACCCACCACCACACCTTAAGATCCGCCCCCAGTGACATTGCCTCTAGCAAGGTGATTGCAGATGCAAACTATAAACTAATAAAACACTGAGTATATTGGGGGCCATATAATTCAAACTACCACAAGAACTTTCACTTAGGGGAAATACACTACTCTTTGCTATAGAGCCACCATGAAGTAAGATGTGAGTTGCTTGAACAAAGGCATAGAAAACTGCAAACCGTTGTGATAAATGATGGGGGTTCTGAGCAACTAGTAGGAGAGCAATGGGTATGGCATGGTGATGCTGGATCCAGGAGCGGTCTATTCATGGGCCAGACAGACTAGAATTTTCTAATGCTATTCAGATTGAGATATCATTTAAAGCATACAAAGTGCTTATTTGTGGAACTTTTAATTCACTGTGAGACTATTTTAGATTCTTATATAACTGAAACATTAAAAGTTACAAGAGTGAATAAAAGAATACTGAACAGAAAAGGCCTTGGTATTGCAGTTTTCAACTATTCAATGTTGAACACTGTGTGTGCTCCACTTGAAATTGCATGAAGAACGAATTTTGAATCTTTATTTTAAGATAAATTGAAACATAATATAGCAAATATAAAATAAAGTATAGCTGCAGATTACCAAAAACAAGAAGAATGCTTACTTAATATAACTTTTTTCAAAGCCAAAAATTTAAATAAAAAATGTTTTACAATGTATTATACAATTGAACCACTAGAGATCAGTATTGCACAAGGAATTTTAACACTTGACCACAGTATTTCCTATGCCAGCTACTGCAGATAAAGGGCAAATTAAAACACACATACATATATTTGATAATACTGATAAATTTAATTGTGCGGGTTCATCTTTGGGGAGAATAAAAACAGAACCCATAAAACAGTTATAAATGTTTTATTGAAACAAGTTGATACTTCTGACCTGTGCATGATAACATGTATTTGAAATCACCTGCAGCTATATTGCATTGATATGCCCTCTAGAAGATAGGATAATTTCAATAGAAATATAAAAAAAATTATACTTTACTTATAACCTATATATGTGTGTGTGCACATTTTGCTTTTTGTATAATGTGATCATAACGGCTCTAAGAAGTACAAGTTAATACCTCTTTATATTCATATCTGTTTGAGAAACACATATTCCTAGTATATGTATATTTTTATCTCATCAAAACTCTTTCCAGTTCTTTGGTCTCCATGGCAGAAGCAAGCTGACCAAGGGAATGCCATCATTTGGAAAGCATCATAATAATATACCTCTGTAATTCTAAGGCCGACAACCTTCAGAAGTCGACCTCTTGCAAATGTGGCTACCGTGCTAAGTGCAAGAGAATATATAACTTCAGTGCCAAGGCCAAGAGGCAAAAGACAACCAGAACTGGGTGGACAAGTCACCTATAAATTGTCTATCACAGATTTGGGCATGGATTCCATAAAGGAATAATGCCTACACCCAAGCAGGCAGCTGTTGCAGCATCCACTTCATCTTAAGAATTTTGGCTGCCAATCATAATAAATGTTCTGGTTTCAAAAAAAGTCTTTCCATATCATAGTTATTATCAATGAAAATACATATTCAAAACAGTTCCTTCTATATTTTAATGGTCTTATAAAGATAGCAATTGTTAATTTATTTCCATCAAACATAAATATAGATAATAGTTGAGCCATTCAACCATAAATTCAACTGAACTAGCACCTTCTTCTTCATGTATTCTGGGTAACCAAATTGTCTGTATATAACCACATACATTCATTGCTTCAGCACAGGAGAAAGTTAGTTACTTTCTGGACGGACAGAAAAGGAATCCTACATTGTAATGATGTACACACACACACACACACACACACACACACACACACACACACACACACACACACAGAGGTTTCTTTTTTGAAGAAGGCTCTTGCTCTAGCTCAGGCTGACCTGGAATTCACTATGTAGTCTCAGGCTGGCCTCAAATTCACAGTGATCCTCCTACCTCAGCCTCCTGATTGCTGGCAGGTAGCATGTGGGAGGAAACATATAGAGACTTGGGTCAGAATATTCACAGTGCCCAGTAGCTTTATGGGCTTGTGTAAGTCAATGACCAACCCTGACCCTTTTTCTCTTCCCATTTCTTTATAGGGAAGCAATATTACCAATGTCTTTTTTTTTTTTTGCATGGAAGGAAATAATTTATAGCACATGCTTACCCAGTGTCTGTCACATGTTATACTTTAACAAAATATTCAGTAGTGTATTTTACGTTTTAAGATTTTTTTTTTTGGTTGTTGTTTTTATCAAGGTGGTGTCTCACACAAGCCCAGTGTAGCCCAGGCTGACTTGTATCTCATTCTGTAGTCTAAGGCTGGTCTCAAACTCACATCAATTCTCCTACCTCTTCCTCTAGAGTGCTGGATTAAAGGCATGTACCACCATGCCCAGCTTCAGTAGTGTTTTAATTCTTGTATCTAATGTCATGTTTATTACATAATGTTAATTAATATATATTGAGTCACATTTATATGAGTTCTACAAATCTTCTGTAGTGCTCCAAAAATTATACGAAAATGAAATATATTATTGGCTATGAATAATATAGCATCTCACATGGGGTGACCTTTTTTCCAGTGTTTGCAAATGGTGGTCTGAGGCTTATATATGCCTCAGCATAAGATACATAAGTAAATAATGATAAGTATATGTTCAGAGTTGAGAGAATCCTTTTCTTTGACAATCTTTTCCTTTACTTATTTGTTTTGCAATCACTAGAGCAAGGGGATTTTCAAAAGCACCAGTTTTCATAGGTTATTGAGTACAATCATCTCTATAACAAATAAATAATGAAGAAAAAAGTAAATGCATAAATTAACTAGGCAAATGAATAAATTAATGAATATGGATAATTTTTTGCCAACTCAGAATAACATGGCTAATTAAGGTAAAGATTAAAGACATTTAGCTTACTGGCTTTTTGGTGTGATGAAAGCATAGTATGTGGCTACATGTGATCTTTTTCAGATATCATGAACATGCTTACAACAGTGACATCAATAATAGTTGATGTTTTCATTTTCCAGAAGGATAGAATAACCTGATTCTGTCCTGAAAATGCATAATAATTAATTTGACTGTTTGACTTTTCTTGTTATTGTCTTACTAATTCTGATATGTCTATGAAGCATGATGGGTGGAAATCTCCAAATGCACATTACTTCAAGATCTATAGTGCTACTATCAATTTAAGAATGCCTTATAGGAGGGACATTTGCAAGCCTACTTTCTCTACTTTCTACTTTCAGATGGTGGGTTTAATCTTTCCAAGACTCATAAAATGGGTAAAGAACCAGCTAATATTTGTATAAAACCTTCAACTGTAAGATCCTTTTATTGCTACCAAAAATGTTCTGTTATAATTTGTTTTATTTTTTGAGCTACAAGAAGTGTTCACCCTCCAAACATTGAATTATACATTTCTTTTTATTTTTACCATTAAGTATATTAAAATACACCAGTAATAGCATCTTAAATCCTGGACTATGGTTTTAGTTTCCTTTTTCTTCCTTTTCCTTTTCCTCTCACTCAAATCTGGAATTATAAAATTCAGAAGTCAATTTCCTCAGCTTTAAGCAAAAACTAATGCCCTCAAAACAGAACTTACATGATTTAGAGTAAAACACATCATTGACTAGTAAAGTATGCTGTTTTCAGTAACTTGGGCTATAAAAATAGATCCAATGTGAAACAGCAAAAGAGAATGCATAGGTCAAATTATATTAGTTTCAAACAATATTCATATTCTATTTGCTGAATGTGGCAGTTTGAAATAATGTCCCACAATAGACTCGGGTGTTTTAAAAAATGCTTGTCTCCAGCCAGGTCAGGTGTTTAAAAACAGCTTGTCTCTAGCTGCCTGGCTGGGGGATGTGTCACTGGGGTTAGATCCTGAACTGCAGTCCTAAAGTGTCATTGGGCTGGATCTGATTCCCAGCCCAGAGTTATGCAGAGAAGTCTGAGCTTTGGAGGGGTCCCTGCTGCTTGTTGCCTGGGTCTCTGCTGTTTTGTTGCCTGTTTGTGCTCCTCTGTGGTGCTTGCTGGTTGTGGTTTTCTCTGATTGGATCTCTGAAGAGGGTCAGCCTCTTCTGCCGTTATGGAACTTCCCTTGGAATGTGAGCTTCAAATAAACCCCTCCTCTTCTAAACTGTGCCTGGTTTAAATGTTCAACCCAGTGACATAGAGCTGACTACAACACTAAGGAATACAAAAGAATACCGTGATTCCCACTCACTCTTTGTTTCCTCTTATGGTAGCTAATTTATATTTCTTTAATTTGTATAGCATTGAATATACTTATCCGGAGTCTCATAATTTCTTTCTATGGTATTTGAGAATCTGAGGATAAGAATTACAAAAAAAAAAAAAAAAAAAAAAAAAAAAGAGAGAGAGAGAGAGAGAGAGAGAAAGATATGGTATTAAGACTATCAATTCCTTATCAGTGTGCCAGTATATTATTTTTATCTCTTTGACTATCTTACCAATATATGAGGGTCAGACAGTGCTGTCAGGAAAGATCAGTTCAGATATTGCTTGAGATTAGCCAAAAAATAAAACAAAATAAATAATTTCAATAGTATATGGCCAATTTATATATTATTATAGACTGTTCTCGGCAATGATATTGTTTGTAGTCCACATATACCTGGATTAAACATATCTTAAGACCTACCTGGGTTTTAACATTAGACTTCCATTATGTGCTATGCTTAATTTTACAAATGGTCCATCTCTAGTAGAGAATACTGGCATGGATGAGTTTGCACTCCTATGGGGGGAAAGGACATATGAACAAAAGAAAAATACAGACAAAAGTGCATAAGATACATTTTTATTTCATTTAAAATATTATTATTTATTCATATTTGAGTAGAGAGACAGAGGGAAAGAGGAGACAGAGACAAGGACCTCTTGCCAATGCAGATGAAGCCCACACATGTGCTCCACTTTGTGCATCTGACTTTATGTGGGTACTGGGAAAGCTAACCTGGGCCAGCCGGCTTTGCAAACCAGTTCTTTTAACCACTAAGACATCTCACCAGACCCTAATTTTAGTGGACACAGAAGAACATTATGAGATACTAGATAGATAATTAACTTTTAAATATTATTTCAAATGCTTTGATACTGCAATTAATGTAAATAGTATGAAATTTCTAAAATATGGAGTACATATTCATATCTTATTTTTAAAATGTCATTACATACATCACTTGAACATCTGGTTTATTTTCATTTGACTTTCTATGCTTTCCAAAATTTATCAATAATTCAGTAGATCAAATCAAATATACATTTCAAAGACCAGCTATAATAACTTAAGCCTTTCTGTTGGCTACAATTTGTTTTTCAAAAATGCACATCACCTAAGAACTCCATAGAAGGAAGTTTTTCAATGTTATCTTTTATCTTAAAAACATTTATTTATTTGCATGTGTATGTGTACATGTGTATGTTTGTGCACATGCACACATGGTACACACACAATGTTCTTTTGCCACAGCACATAAATGCCCATCTAACGTTAAGTGGGTGGCTGGGGAATTGATCCCAATCTGGCAGGCTTTGCAAATAAACACATTTAATTATGGAGCCATCTCCAGAGCCTTGATGTTCAGTGATTATCCTATAAAATGCTGTTTTGTTCTTGATTTTTTTTTCAATCCAAAGGCCAAACAACCCTAATTTACAGGCATAAGTGAAGGCACCCGGAATCTCAGTCCATGGGCCATGAGACACAGGAGCTATGTGACTGCTCAAAAAGAGGGAACCTGTAGCCTGGACTTGCATGTACGAATCAAGAGATACCACCGGGTGATAAAACAGACACCTCCATGTGACAAAAGACATTGGATTCCCTAGGATAACACCTGTTTAAAACATGTGTTCAATGGTGACTCTTCAGTGAAAATTTCTCTTAATTATCCTAACTTTCGCATTCATTCCTCAATCTTATTTCCTTACTTTTATCTATTACACATTTTAACTCATGTATAAAAGTATGCCTTTGTATTGGAAACATACTGGTTTTGCCCTCTACTATATGAAAATGTGAATTACCCAGCCTCACTCTAGTCCAATGGGATCAGAATGTCTGAGGATAGGCCCAATTCTGTAGCAGCAAGCTGTCCAACAAGGCTTTTAATTCCTGCTGTGGGAAGGGAAGCATGGTCATAGCCAAATACGTGATCTATGCATATATGACTCCTCATTTTCCTTCCAAACTGCTTTCCAGTTATCTAGATTCATTTTAAGGCATTGAAGATTAACTGAGGGAAGATCTTGAAGAATGCTTCATTGAAAATGTACTTCAGGCATGTGGATTTTAGATACATCAATTTCACAACCTCCTTTAAGACTGTTCCTGGGGCTGGAGAGATGGCATAGTGGTTAAGGCATTTGCCTGCAAAGCCAAAGGATCCTGGTTGGATGCTCCAGGACCCATATAAGCCAGATGCACATGGGGATGCATGTATCTGGAGTTCATTTGCAGAGGATATAGGCCCTGGTACGCCCATTGTCTCTCTCTCTCTCTCTCCCTTCCTCTTTCTCTCTCAAATAAATAAAAATAAAATTAAAAAAGAAGACTGTTCCTAAAGGAACTTATACATTTCTGAGGAAATTCACATCAAAATCTCTACAAAGATTAAATTATATATTATTTTTTAAAGTATTTTTAATGTAGCCTATTGGTTAAATATCTAGTATTGGCATGAGCCAGGAGAGAATTCATGGATGATTTTAATATGCTTATTCTAGAAGAAAGGAATACTAGAGGAAAACTTTTAAGAATAATTTATGTTCAATAAATGAAAATTGTTTCCCCTAAAATAAAGTGCTATTCCATAATGATGCTAATACTACAGAGCAGAGGAAGATAGAATAAAGGACACATGTAATTTTATATCTTTTTACATGTTTTTTCTCAAACTTGACATGTGAAAATTGACTATCTTTAACTGTATGTATATATATATATATATATATATATATATATATATATATATATATATATATGTATGTCTATATATATATATATATATATATATATATATATAGATGTATATATAGACATACACATATATATGTATATATATATATATATATTTATATTTAAGCAGTTAAATATAGCCAATTTTTACATGTCAAGACACATATATATTTTTTTACTCTCTATCCCAGAACAGCATTAGACTTGCAATACTCTGGTTTCAGGGGTATTGAGCTTTTTAGAGTAAAAATAATACATTTCAAATATTACATAATTCTGCAACTATTAAAATGTGGAAATAATATTATTACTAGAACTCTAAGAGTAGTATGTTTTCAGTAGTAGTGTTTTTCAGTTAATATAAGTATTTCTAGGTATGAGTATTAAATATTTTAATTTTGAATTTAATTAATTAATTAATTAATTAATTTTTTAAATTTAATTTGAGACGAACAACCTGAATTACAAATCCTAAATCAAACTCATCAATTTCTCATGAATACAAATTTATTGCAGATTGATACAGAATAAACAGAATATAATGTAGCAGAAGTTGTCAATGAATTGTTGATTTAAGAAATGATAAAATAATAAGCAATACATCAAAAGTGTTGATAGAAAACAAAATGTAAGAATCTTATATTAAGTCATCACTTATTGTTATTTGTGTGTATACATGTATGGGCATGTACATATGCTGGTGCAAATGTCAAGCCTTCATTATTACTGGAAAATTAATTCATCAAAGAAAATTTTCTACATTAATTCTTTAGTCAAGGCTTGGAACCATGGCTCACTTCCCTTCTCTTGAAAGGACATTGTTGTTACTTTTTAGAGAGGAATCCTGTGAAGATTACAAGTTGTTAAGTTTTTCCAAATTTGTGAAATTTCTACATCTGCAGATTTTGAGAAATCCATTGCTGCTTGAAATCACTAGAAATATATTATCATACCAACACCATAAAGTATAACCTTGTTGACATATTAATGCCTTTAAACCCCTATTTCTAAAGCTTTATTATTATTATTTTATACTTATGCAGCCTCAAAAGGCTCTCTTGAATTCAGGAAAACTTCATTCTATGGAAGAAAAGAAGCACATATATGCACCCATTATTATTTTTTAGGTCATAGATAGAATATAAAACATACTTATAAAATGAATTCTAGGGAAAGAAAAGGGGATATCCCCAGGCTACTTGTATGGTATTAAATCTGCCACTCTTCTTGGGCCCCGTTTAGGTTTTCTCTCTTTTGTCTCACGACTCAAGGCTGTATTTGCTGTGATAAGAATTCTAGCTGCAGCTGGAGCTTAGGTAGAGATGCTTTAAGCCTTTGGACACACTAAAGCAGGAAGAAATAATAACACATGTTGCAAATACTGCAGCTAGGCACTATAGCTCATTTCAAACCCCAAAAGCTTTAAGTAATGAATAGAGCCAGGTGGGATTAACCTAAACAGGCTTTTGAAGCATGATGGTCATCCTTTTCAGATTGAAGGGAAAGAAGGGGACTGATTCAGCAGGACAGAATGCCAGGCAGAGCATTTTATAGGCAGGGGAATGGGGTTGGAAGTAAGTCCACAGGAAATCACCTGGCTAGGGCAGTCAGCATATGGGCACCCAGCTGAACTGGACACATTTCAACTATAATGACTAACCCATTTACTCCTTCCACAATAATAGCACTCATGGCCCTATGGTAACTCTTAGCAGTCAGTTGTGCTTAATTAATTGTAGAATTTTTTTGACCATAGTACTTAAAAGTTTGTACCATTTGCATAGAAGTAACGAAATGCCAATAGAAAAGTTATCTTAACCTCATCAATTCCCCTTTGTGCAAGCTACCATATAAAGAGCCAGAGAGAAATCAATGGGTCAGTCTGGTGCTGCTCTCTGTTATCTTTCAAAAGCAATAGTGTTTGCAAGGAAACAAACTGCTGGCACCCGAGAGACTTGGTGTTTAGAAGGTCATCTAGGAGACAGGCCCACAGAAAATGTCCTGGACACACTGGAAGACAAGATTTAGTTTATTTCTTCAGCTGCCATTGAGGTTTAACTTACTTTTAAGCAGGAGGCATATAATACATACATTCATATTGGCTGAAGTTTTCTCAGTGCATATATTTTCTTATTGCATTATTACTATGTATGAATATGCCTGTGAAATTTAATTTGGGATTTAGTGTCAACTCAAACTAGTCTGTCCCTAAGGAATTGGCAGCATTATGCTAGTTCATAATGAAGGCTGCATGCTGTTTTTCCCTTTTGCATGGATTTTTTAAATGTGTGAGTTTAAAAAAAACTCACTGGCTTTTGTTTTATAGATTCAACACCTTACTTCTATAGATTTTTTTCAGGTAGTACTCTATTAATCATACCACATAGCTTATATCTTCTCTCTCACCTGTTTGTATTTCATAAGCAGAAGCTTCTCCCTCTTCTAAAATCAAGGCTAAAGATTAGAATAAGTACACTGTCTTAGAGAAAAGGAAATTCTCTTACATTAAGTAAAGATTAAACAACTATGCGTTGTAAGAAATTATGACAAATGGTTTATAATTATATGAATACATGAAAGAGGATGTTTTTCTCTTTCATGTAGATAATTATATTCTCATTTTCTTTCTGACCACATAAAATCTCCCTAAGATATAAAAAGTACCCATTTAAATGTAAAACAAACAGACTATAGCAACAAAGAGAATCTTCCTGGCTGTATTTGTGCAAATGAGTGAGGTTTCATATAAAAGAAACTCTTAGTTTCCAAAATATAATTTAGAGGAATCAGGAATGTCTTGTTCCTAGTTAAAAACACTGCAAGTCTGTCATTGTTGAAAATTTAGTCATGGATATGTTTTGTTTCTTAGTGATATTTGTATTGGTTACATTCTTGTTGGGACAAAAGATGCCACAAGAAGCAGCTTAAAGAAGGGAAGGGTATATTTTGTCGTATAGCTTCAAGGGAGAAACATGACAGCTGAAAGCCAGACTGCCGCATGCGCAGGGAGGAAGTAGAGAGATGAATGTTGCATGCTCAGCTGGCTTTCTCTTTATTGAACAGTTTGGGAACCGAGCTCATAGGATGATGCTGTCCATAGTACTGTGTTGGTGGGGGGGTATGGGGGGGTGTGAAACTAAAAAATAATAACAGATATACTAAGAGATTTATTTCCATGGTGATTCTAAATCTTGTTAATTTCACAAGCACAGATTAAAAATCACACTCAAACATTTTTTTGAGAGAGACAGAGAGAGAGAGAGACAGAGAGAGAGAGAGAGAGAGAGAGAGAGAGAGAGAATGGGTGCTCCAGTGGCCTCTCAGCACCTGTGAATGAATTCTAGATGTGTACACCCCCTTGTGGGCAAGTGTGGCATTGCACCCTTGGGTCACTTGCCTCTGGCTAAACGTGGGACCTGGAGAATCTAACTGGAGTTCTTAGGCTTGGCAGGCAGGCTCCTTAACCGCCAAGCCATCTCTCCAGCCCAAACTGCATTTTTAAGCTATACTCTTCCACCTCTCCACTCCACAGGCTCATGGCCTTCATCTAATCAAAATGAGAACAGCAAAGATTTATCAGACCAAAGCAAGATCAAAACCAAGCAAGGCAGCCTCCAAATCTTGGAGCTCCATCTTTGGCATCTGGGATTCCTGATGAGGTTATCTGGGCTCTAAAGGGCTTGAGTAGCTTTGCCCCTCTGACTGCGCTGCCTGTGGCCGCTCTCTTGGACTAGATTCACCCTGAATCCGTAACTTTTATTGGCAGGTGTCCCATGGTCCTGGCATCTCTAACATCTTGATGTCTCGTTGCAACTTGGGTTTCACTTCCACAGCTTCATGTTATGGCCTCACAAGGCTCCTTGTTGGGACTTCCACCCTGCCTCACATTGTTAAGCTTCAGTGGATCCTTAAAACTATGGTGTAATACTCCATGACCTCCTCAATCTTGTTTCTTTCATTCTTTCAAAACAAGTGCCACAAGGACTTGGTCAGATCAGGATGAAGCCTGGTTCCCATAGAACCCAGTCTTAGTAGCCTTTGTATGCTGACCTTGCAGCAGAAAGACCACTCTCTTTCAGCATTCTTCTCTCGGGCCATTTCCTTTCAATGAATTTACATGCTTCCTATCTCAAGCCTTCAATGGGTGAAGTCTTGCATTTGGGCATGTTTCTTACTGTCCCAGAACGGAGAATTTTGCTTATTTTTAATGGTGGCCATCTTTTTAACAATTACTGCTAGAGAAGCTGCAGTTTCAGTGTCTAGAATTTGAAATATTTACACATTTCTTTCTGTGCTAAATTTTGTAAGTTTTATACCTGTCTGCTCTACATTTTGCTCTTTTTCACTGTAGATCTGTATTAAGGCAGAAAAGAAAGGCTGTGTCACAGAGTCAGTGCTTTGCTATCATGAAATGTCCTCTGCTAAATATCTTATTCCATTACTTTTAGATTTAATTTTGGATATATATTTCAGGAACCTAGCCTATGAAGTGGTACAGATCACAGTTAGGGTTGGCTCTCATCTAGAAAATCCCCAACAGATATGTTAAAGGATTTGTTTTCATGGTGATTCTAAATTCTGTCCATTTCAAAACCAGTGATTCACTGTCACAATAGTCTTCTAATATGAGTGTTTGCACATATTCCAATTTCTCTTTGTTCTATTATTGGAATGAGAGAGAACTTCTCTTGATAAATTTGTGTTGTCAGAACGACAAGCTAAAGAACACCTTTCATTATGTCAGAGGTTCTTCCAAATAAGAGCAGGTATATATAACATGTATATATATGATCCACCCCCATATTGTTCTTGTTCTTAGATTACAAGTTGCTGAAACTCCTTTCCCCATAGCAGACATAATTTCCTAACCACTGGGCTTTCCCCTGACCTAGGGCATTAGTAAATAATTAATTAATAAACTTTTCAAATATTAATTGTTAAATTACTAGCTTGCCACCATTTGCATTCTAGTTCTTTTAAACTAATGCATTTCTATTTTAAAACAGTAAAATTTATGTAATTTGAACTTCAATTAAATGATGGGCTTGTTATGGAAGTCTATCATTTATCTGAATGCTTTAGATAAGTCACTTAAATCCAGTAGAATTATTTTTTTTCCAATAACTTACATCTTCTTCCACTCTACCACACCTTAGTAATATCAGGCTGAAGCTACAAATCAGTGACCCACAGAAATCAAAAAACTGAAAATATTTGTTTCTATTAAAAGTTAGCAAATAAAAAGTAGTCATTTCAAGTGCTGGGAAAGGTAGTATTTGTATTTTTATACTTATACATTTTTTTCTTATACAGACAATTGTCTGGTTGTGTGTGGAGGAGGACCAGATCAAAGAGATAGTTTTGGATTAAACAGAAAGGGACAGCCCTTAAGGGTGGAATTTTAGGTCGATCTTTAAGTCACACCCTTGCCAGGCCTATACCAACGTTTGCCTATCTCACCAACTCAGATCTCTCTTCAGTGAGCACCCTGCCCAGGTGTGGATTTCTCCTCTGAACTCAGACAGATTGCCTGGGCTAACTGGTGTAGGTGTGTCCAGGTAGGTGGACTTGTGAACTCTAAAGTATATCTTTTCTGGGCCCATGAGAGATGGAGCTACAACAGCAACATGTCTGTGTCTCCCTACTGGGACAATTATCCTTCTCCCCTGCAGTCAGCAGCCATGCTGGGTGGGAAGAGACACTTCTATTTTTCTTTTCCTAAACTTGGAGTGGTATCACATTCCTTTAATTTATTTAATTTTTCTATATTTGAGAGAGAGAGAGAGAGAGAGAAAGAGAGAGAGAGAGAGAGAGAGAGAGAGAGAGAGAGAGAGAGAGAGAATGGGCATGCTTCTAGCTCTTTCCAGATATATGCGCCATCTTGTGTGTCTGGCTTATGTGGATCCCGGTGAATCGAACCTGGGTCATTTGGCCTTGCAGGCAAGTGCCTTAACCACTAAGCCATTCTCCAGCCCAGGGACACCTTTTATTACAGATTTTACTTGTAATTTCTTTGGAAGTGCACATTTGTTGTTTTAATCCCTTCTCATATTTCTGTATCTAAGGTCCATGTTCTTTTACATGGGCTCCTGGACCATGTGGTAAATCTCTCTTCTTCCCACTTCACCTTCCGTTCCTCAGCCCTTTCCCTTCCCCACATCCCTGTGATAGCTGAAGAAAATGTCCTGTTCTATAAATCATTTTCTTTCATTAGGATTGCCAATTCTTTGATTAATTCTCAGATACGAATTCTGGGCTTGGGGTTCCAGGAAGCACCCCAGCACCCCATTGTAGGCTAGCTCCCTGTTTCAGTTGTTTTGTGCCCATACTTGTAATAAGTGAAATAGTTGAAAACATCAGGATAGAAAATAAGTACAGGAGCAAAAACACTATCTGCCAACCAGCTTCTTAAACTATTGTGCATGACATTAAAAGTTTTAATTTCTCTGTTTCAGAACCTAGAGCCAACATGTGAACACAAATTCACTGTGATGTGTTTTATTTATTTAAATGACTTAAGAAAATTACTTTGTCAGTCAATATTTTTACAATTATAAAAACACTGAAGTAATCATTTCCTGATCAGGCTTAAGACAGAAAGGATAGAGTTGAAGCATGCATATGGCCTATGGCCAAAGATTGACATATTTGCAGAAATAACTTGAATCATTTTAGAAGAAGGAATACACCTGACCTTTTCCAAAAATATTGCATCTGGGATAGAGAAATGGCTTAGCAGTTAAACTTGCCTGCGAGCTATATTTGTTTCCCTAGTAACCGCATAAGCCAGATTCACAAAGTAGTACACGCATCTGGAGTTAATTTGCAGTGGCTGGAGGTCCTGGTGCACCCATTCTCTCTATCTGCCTCTCTCTCTATCAAATAAACAAATAAAATATTTTTTGAAAACACATTTTATCTAAGAAAATGGGATGGGGCACTTGTTTTTATATACAACAAAATGTCTATCTGTTTGTCCCTGTCTCCAGCTGGAAGGACAGTAGTCCATAGGAAATGAGGTCGTTGAACTAAACAGTAAAGTCTGGGTAGGGAAGAGAAAACACATAAATGAATAGGACCCAGTTGTGTGGAACTTTCATCCACTTGTCTCAGGCTATTTTCTGTAAAAAAATTCCCTGTTATACTCAACCTCCACCACCTTGGATTTATAGTGATGTTCTGTTTATATGTGTGTCCTCATCACATAAACCTATAAATCAAAGTAGATCTTATGAATTCATGGGCCAGATATAATGTCATCTTTGATTTTTTTTTGGTCCAGGAGTTATCAGAGTAATATGTTAATATTATATAATGTTAAAATGTACCAGAAATGAATACTTTCTTACTAGTCAGTTCTGTGTTGCAGTTGTAAAATCAACCTAACCTATATAATTTTAATTCATTTAAATAATGTTTTATCAATATACGATAACAGTAAACAAATGGTTCAACTTGGATACTTCAGAAAGCAACTAACTGAATTATGACTCACAAACCACAACAGAAAAAGTAGTTCTATATTTATAATCTTATATGATGTTTAGAAAGTTGGTAAACTGGAACACACAGCTACAAAGCAGTGAAAACCCAACCAGCCAGAACATTGGCTGTACCAATTTGGAAACAAGGTCAATGATCCCCTCAGATCCCTAGTTATAAGCAGTCTATAAAACAGCCACTCAGCTGGCTGGCAGTTAGGGCAGTAGAAGCAAAGGACTTCCTAGGGCCTCACCTCTCTCAACTTCTCATTGATCTAAAATCACTATTAAAGGAGAAGCCAGAATCAATGTGACTTATCCAATTGCTTTGCTTGAAGTGAGAATAAACACCTGATAGTTTCAGTATTTTGCTGATTCTACAAGAATGCAAAAGAAAAACCTACCACCATTTTTCCTCCTATAACTCACACTTTTTCATGACTCTTTTCTGAAGTGCCCCCATAATTGAAATGCTTTTATCAAAGTATATAATTTTGCACCATTTTTTGAGATACTGAACAGTAATGGATTTAAAGTGATACCGTGTTCATGTGTTTGTAGGGAGAGCTTATTAGGTCACTATTGAGCACCTAGAAGGGACTGTGGACTCCTGTCTCTTTCCCTTCCTCTTTTTTGCTTTTGGTCATGGGTGAGTAATTTTGCTACACTACGTGCTCCAGCTGTAGTATGCTGCCTCCCCACAGGCTCAAAGTCATGAGCCCAATTGATGATGGAGAAGAACTTCAAAAACTGTAAGACAAAATATTATCTCTTTATAAGCTTGTAATCTCAGTGTATAAGGTATAAGGATGGAAAGCTAACACAACAGAGTCTTTATCATTATAGACTCATAGTTTACTATGACAAATTGATAAACAATATAGTATGATACGTAAGGGACCAGACTATCCATAATATTGTTATCATGGGGATCTAGAAACCAATCCTCAACATATACCACAAGCTGACTATATTCCATTTTATTTCAAATAATAATTTAGTGATGGGAATAGCTCAGTGGATAAGGGGTTTGTTGTACGTGTATGAGTCCCTGAGTTTGGATAACTGAATCCATGTAAAGCTGTATGTTATATGCTAGTGCCAACATACCTCCAGTGAGATGGGAGGTGGAACTAGGAGAATCTCTCAGAAGCCTGTGGGTCATTTAGCCCAGAAAACAAAGCTGTGCAGGACAGAACATGCCTCAAACAAGGTGTAGGGCAAGACTGACACCCAAAGTTTTCTTTTAACTTCCAAACATGTGCCGTGGCAGTTATGTGCCCAAATTCACATACATGCCAGGTACACATAAATATATATCTATATATCATGCACATATTCACATAGATGTTATGAAAAGATATTCAATCATAAGAAATACTCATGGTGTGAAATATATTTTATATAATATTTGAATATATGTTTATAAAATATTTTAATATATAATTAGTTTTAACAAGAACTACTACTGATGCTTACTATTTAAAGATGGGGTTAATCAAGATTTGCTTTTCTTCTTTTAGGATGGTGTGCATTTTCTAAATTCCTAAATGACATCTTCAAAGAGCTCAGTAGATCACTTACCCTAGGCCGAGTAGCTGACAAACATCATTGGAAATTTGTGTGGTCCAGTTCTCAGCACAAGCTACATGCCATATGCTCTGGATTCTGAATTGCACTAAATCGTTGTTCATAGAGCCATTGAAAAATCTCACTGAAGAAGTGGAAGGTAGAGAGGTGGTTACCAGTAGGTGATGAGTTATGTTGTACAAGATTTTATTTAAATGGAAGAGGGAGGTTTTCAAGACCAAATGCACAGTATGCTGAGTATTGTTAAAAATGAATCACATATTTTCTCATAAGAAAAACAATCTTTATCTGACATGATAGATAGGATTAATTTCCTTTTATACATTATATATGTGTATCATTCCATCACTTTGTACTCCATAAATCTTTACATTAATAGTTATAATTTATCAATTTGCAAAAAAATTAAAGTAACCAATACAGACAGATATAAATGAAGGCTATCAAACCACACACAGGGTCACTTCGACCTATGTTGATAGAGTAATAAAGGCTTTTAAATAAAATGTGCAACTCTTTTAATGTTTAGGCTTGAAATTGATGATAGTTATTTTAGAGTATGTTGGAAGGTATAAGTTGAAAAATATCAATGTAGTTGACATCATTTTTCCTTTTCACATACATATAAAATGGACAAAGCCAGAAATATGCAAGTTCACGTTAAATCAATACAGCAAACTAAGAACAAAAGTATTTTTATGAAGTTTTTATGATGATGCTGGACCTTTTTTATATAAAAAGTTATTTATGAAGAGCATTTGTCAAAGAGGGAAAACCAAAATACAGGAAATATGATAGCATACATCATTCCTACTGTTCTCTTCAGAAACATGTTATTTTTATTTGCAATTGTGTTTTTTTGATTTCGTTCATTGACTCCATATTGCACATATTTTGGGAAGAATGTTAGGGGTGTTTGTGCCTAGGTAGGGGATGGAACAAGCTAAGCAAAGTTATCAGACAAGGGAATCAGCAGTTGTGGCAGTCCTATCATCATGTCATATTCATTCATACTGTTACATTAATTCTTATGAAAAAGTTAAATTCTTGACTTTAGAATTTAACAATATTAACGGTCAAACAACAGCTTTAGCTGTCACCCAGTGTATCATCTTTGACAGCTACATATCTTCCTTCAAATTCAGTTTCCTCAGGATTAAAGCAGAGTGAATTCATACTAGGGTCTCTTTCTCCAAACTTAGTTAACAGTGTAACTATTTCCTTCGAAATCAAAGCAAAATGTACTAAAAGAATAAATTATGCATATTAATATAACAACAAGAGTAGGAAGAGTGGATTGGTAGCAAGCAGAGCAAAAGATGCAGACGACACAGGAATTAAGAATGGAAGGATGATGTCCAGGGAAGTCAGTAATAAACAGATATGAAGAGCTTCTCCTGTAGGCAAGAGGCAGAATGTAGGATCCATTGTGATGATGGAGTGCTTGACTTGAATTACTGCATCTCTGTGATGTTTATGTTTTCTGGCTGACTCTTGTTTGCCCAAGATTTACAGTTATTAAATAGAGCCTTGTTCAAACAAGCAACCAAACAAACAATGGAACAGACACACATCAAAGCCGACATGCTGTTTCTTCCAGTAACTAGAATGGTCCCAAAGGCTCATATCATAGGGAGATGTTTATATCCTAAAGCCTAAAAACACCTTGCAGTAAACACATGCATAATCATTCTTTCACATTTGTAGAATCCAAAAATAAGGGTTAAAATAAACGCATTTTTAATAACATTAAGACTTACCGCAATGTGCTTCATCGGAGCCATCCTCACAGTGTGGATGGCCATCACAGAGGTTCACCATGGGAATACAAGCCCCATCTTCACACTGAAAACTGTCATCCTCACAGGGCTCTGTTAGGAAAGACTGCTTAGTGTCCAGTACAAGGAATCATGCATCAATGATGCTGGAGTACCCATTCCATTTGGGCCTATTTAAACATCAATCCTTTGCGATAGCACGTGGCACAAGTAGCTGTGATAGTAAACACTACACACAGAGTTATTCAAAATGGCTTAGAAATACTGTAGAAGTAGAGTAGTGGCTTTAAAGCAGTGTAGAGAAAACCTCAGACATCTCCTTTGCAAAATGGCTTTGGGGGCAATCCCAAGAACTAGCTGAGGTGCTGTGGATCACCTATTACGATGATCTCTGTGTCCAATAAACTCTTCTAACCTAAATCACAAGTGGATGACAGCCACTAGAATGTTACCCAGAGTTAACACTTGGTTACTATATAGAAACAAGGATGCTGCCTTTTTGTGGAACTAAATTTGGACGATGTTGGAAACAGTGCATTCAGTTAAACACATCATCAGGCGGTAGGGTGTAATCCATGAAATAGAAACTCAACAGAAGTAACTACAAAAGAAGTTTCAGATGGACCTATAAACCACAGGGATGTGCTTGGCATGTGAAAAGGTGGAAAGAAAATTAAGAAGAGGGACAAAAATGAAAGGGACTGGGTCACAGAGGAGGCAGTTGCCTGTGGTTTCCAGAGTGTGAACCGTACCAACCCTGGAAGACTGGAAAAGGCCATAGTTAGGCCAAAATAAGTGTTGCTGTTTCCTGGGACTGTTGACTCCAATGTGTCTTTCCCTGAGTAAACATAGCTACCTCTGGGGCAGAGGACTTGCTTCCCTCAGCATGCTTTCTCACGATGCCCTGGAAGAAGTGGCTGTGTGCTGGGATGATAGTAGGAGCGGATGGAGAAAGGGCATGGTAGAGCTGTAAGGAGAAAGAGGCACGTGAATGAACGTGAAAGGAAGCAAAAACATTGATAGGAGTGGTGGTGCATGCCTTTAATCCCAGTATTTGGCAGAGGTAGGAGGATTGCTGTGAGTTGAAGGCCACCATGAGGCTACATAGTGATTCTAGGTCAAAACATACCATACCTCAAAACACCAACATAAGCCAGACACACAAGGTGGTGCATGCATCTGGAGTTTGTTTGCAGTGGCTGATTGCTCTGGTGTGCCTATTCTCCCTGTCTCTCTATTTCCCTCTTTCTCTCTTTCTCAAATAAATAAAATATATTTTAAAAAAGAAAGTCTTTAAAAATAAAACAAAAATATTGATAAAAATAAGAGATAAGGAGGACTTTATTTTTAAAACAGTAAATATAAGTCAACAAAATAATATGATATGTTGCTTTCACTAAGTCCATTTTCAAGTACATGTATGTCAGACGTTAATCAAATTATCTTCACAATGCTTTTTTAATTAATAATAATTATAAGTATTAATAATAATAATAATTAATAATGTAATACTTGAAAGGAAACATTTTGGTTTAGGATCTGTGATACACACCCTGATCAGAGAACACATAAATGCTGTTACACTTTAAAGACATTCTAAAACATTCACATAATTATAGAACAAAATATAAAAGTGGGCCAGTGGTCAACTCATCACTTACTTTCAGTGATTATAGCATCAGACTATTCTCCTTGGAGAACATTTTCATGTGGGGAGGGAGGGATGGAATCATCCAGAAAACCATGTGTGGGCTCTTTAAAATGTATGGGATTTTATTTAGCAATAAATGAAATCATGATATTTGCACATAAATGGATGAAACCTAAAAAGTATTATCTTTCCTTACAAGTCCAAGAGTGTTTTCACATTTATTATCATTTTATTTAACAATAACCCATAAAAACAGATAAATGCCATCCATATTTTCCAAAGAAGGCAGCAAGTAAGAAATAAAATGCTTGCCATTTGTCCTGCCCCAAACCATAGATAAGACTCCCACAAAAGATTAGGAGTTTCAAATCACAGTCCATCATGGCATGGAAGGAATAACTCTTGGAGCTTGAGGCACCTGCTCACATTCAGTCTACAGGGAGGAAGCCAGAACAATGAATGTGCTGATAACCAGTATCTTAAAGCGAAGAATCCAGAAAGAAAAATACAGCATACTTTCTCTTGTGTGGATCTTAGATTTAGTGGGGTGTGTGTGTGTGTGTGTGTGTGTGTGTGTGTGTGTGTGTATTCAGGTTATGAAACCAGAATGTGGACTAACAAGAAAAAGTCTTAAGGGAAGGTTTGGAAAAGATAAAAGTATGTAATGCAATATGTGTGGCATGGACAAAGAAGTAGTGTTAATTGGGGACAGTGAGAGGAGGCAAGGTTTTGGGGAGAGAAGTGGGAGTATATAATTAACAAAAAAATATGTCTGAGGATCCAATGGTGAAATCCATTACTTTGTATACTAATCTGAAAAAAGTTAGCAACCATCCCCCCTTCAACAAAAACCAAACAGAAAAAAATGTTTAGTTTACATGTAAGTTTTAATACTATTTTAATAGCATGTTCTAAAAGCATATTTCTAAGTTTAATGTAATTGGTTAATGGCAATTTTAGTAAGGAAAAAAATCTACTTGCTTCATTTGAATAGATGGTCTGAGCTGCTAAGTGGATATTTTTGTTGTTATTTTTGATCATGTGTCAGTATTTATTTTTCTGATAGTAGTTTCCTGGAATGTCTAATAGGAGAAAGTATTGCTTTTGTCTTACATTTATCAAGAGAGTAAATAAAAATAAATCTAGCTTATCAATAATGTCACAGTGAGCACTCAACAGGTAATATTGTTGACAGTGAAAATGAGAACATGGAAAATCCCTATTTATTTATTTTATTTAGGTAGGCAAGTATTCTAACACTGCTCTGCTACTCTAAAAATGCCTCTTGTAAACTGGGTGTGGTGGCACATGCCTCTAATCCCAGCACTTGGGAGGCAGAAGTAGGAGGATCACCATGAGTTTGAGGCCACCCTGAGACTACATAGTGAATTCCAGGTCAGCCTGGGCTAGAGTGAGACCCTACCTCAAAAAACCAAAAAAAAAAAAAAAAAAAAAAAAAAAAAAAAAAAAAACCTCTTTAAGTTACTATTTCTACTACATGTGATGTGCTTATATCACATTCCTCTCCAAATAACAAGGTAACAGGAAAATGTGCCTAAATCTTCTCTGGTAGTAACTTATGAACAATCATGGGAGCTATTTGTCTATTTTAAACTTTGAAACATTCAATATGTTTTCACCCAAATCTAATTAACTTTAATAAAAATTATTTTAGGAAGTCATGGCTGGTGGTTTCTGCAAACTTTTATATCAGTAGAAAAACATGTGTCATATCTCAAAATATAATACTATTAGGTGCTTTTTCTAAATGTAATTATCAATTTGTTTCACAAACAGATTACTGAAATGACAAATGACCAAAGGTAATTACATTTTCTTCTACAAACAAATATGAATATTTTTGCTGGAAGGTTCTCTTTCTTTTGAATTTTAATTTTGTTTTACTTTCCTATAGAAAACAGGAAAGCATCGATATAGGCAAATCATCTGTAAGTGTTTATACGTCTATCACAGAAATATATATTAACATGCCTTTTATTCATTTTAAGGATTGACAGAACTAATTTCATGCCCATAATTAAATATTTTAATATACTCATAGGATGATAGTCATCAGTAGTTATTTTTAAATTATTTATTATGTTTTCACAGCTCATTAAATCATTATATAAAATGAGTTTAAAATGATCATAAATTAATCATGGAGAAATGTATTGATAATTTTGTTCTTTTACTAGTGTAGTCAAGATATGTTTAATTGGAAAATTGCATGCTAACAAAGTAGAATGATCTTAAATATCTGAACAACATTTTAAGGGAAATCATGCATCACTATGCACATTACAATGGACTGTTTGCTGTAGCCAAACCTACAAACCTAGAAAATATATCTTGGTGCAAAGGCTGAATGAATTGGCTAATACTTGCTGAATGGGGTATTGTTGCTGAAGTGAATAGAAATTATAAAAGTGGAGGATAGGTGTAAATAATCTGTTGTGAAATTTTCCTAAAATGCATCAACTTAATTTTGATTCTGTGGAACATATATTAGGTCAGGATCACTAAGAAGTCCCTAGTGCGACAGCTGAACTCTCTCTGGACCTGAAATTTTATTTCTGATAGTTTTATGCCCATGGTGAGAGAAGAGAAATGTCATACTGCTCAGCAATCTTTTTCCCCATCTTCTCTTTATGAAGTCTCCATCCCCAGCTCATTTAGCTAGCATATGCTTGGTTTTTAAAAGGAACTAGATTGGTCTCTAAAACACATGCCACATAGGCCAAGGTGGGCTCTGAGGTCCTGAATGTAATTAGCTGGCACTTTCAAGTTGCCTGAGATGCACCATTTAATTCCATCTGAAGACCCTGAGAACCAGACTTGAGCAATGAACATGCATCTATAGACTTATCTTAATAAACATACATTATACATGTTCTAGTTCAATATATGTGGAAATGTTTAAAACAAGATGAAAGATATAAAAACATATGCTACATAACTCTAGTTCAATTTACAGCCTTCAAAATATCCCTAAAATATCTCAGAAAACAAGTAAAGCACATATATACTCCAAACAATTTGTGTTCTGGAGAGTTGGCTTAGCAGTTAGGGTGCTTGCCTCCAAAGCCTGAGGACCTATATTTGAGTCTCCAGATCCTATGTAAACCAGCTACACAAGGTGACACAAGCACATAAGGTCATACATGCACACAAGATGGTGCACACGTCCGGACTTTGAATACAGTGGCTGGAGACCCTGGCATGCCGATTCTTTCTCTGTCTCATTAAAAAAAAAAAAAAAATGTGGAGCTGGGCATGGTGGCACATGCTTTTAATTCCAGGACTTGGGAGGCAGAGGTAGGAGGATCGCCATGGGTTCGAGGCCATCCTGACACTACAGAGTGAATTACAGATCAGCCTGGGCTAGAGTGAGACCCTACTTTGAAAAAACAAACAAAAAAATTGCATTGCAACTTTTATACATTTTTCATAATTGCCCAAGCAGAATGTCAATATAAACAGATATGTTTGCACAAACTCACTGTCCTTTGAAAACCATATTATCTATTGCCAAGTTTCTGTTTCTGTGTGTCTGTAATTGCTTTTCAGATTTTGGTGTAGAAATCATGAAGGAAAAATACTTTGTTGGTGACAGCTCCTTCACTGTCTTTCTCCTCCTAAAAAGTCTCTGTGCCTGGTGGGGGAGGGCTGTGAGGTCATACATGCAGTGTATGCACCAAACAGGGATAGTCATGGAAGGTACCCCTGTAGCTTTAATTGATTTTTTTTATCTTAAAAATAATTCCATAAATAACATAATAATAGTGATTAAAGTCTAGACATCTGGTAAACAAGTGGGTAAGAACTCCTGTACCATAAGCCTGGGCTCTCTTTTGTGTTAAGAGCAATAGATTATAACTTTGGATGTCATCATGAATATAAATTGTTTGCAGTACTTCTCAAAATCCTACATATTGTATTTATTCAATAACAAGAACCATATTGTGGTAGTTTGAATATATGTCCCCCAATATATTCAGTGTTTTACTAGTTATAGTTTGCATCTGCAATCACCTTGCTAGAGGCAATGTCACTGGGGGCCGGTCTTAAGGTGTTAATGGTGTGGGCTTGAGATTCCATTGTAAAGATATGCAAATGTGCCTAGCAGGAGTTCCTGAAGTGTGCTGTGTGACCTTTTGGCAGTTGTTTTGCTCTGTGTGCTGTGGTGGCTGGTTGGCTTTTGCTCTCTTGCCTGGTCCTGTGGAGAGCAGGCCACTTCTTCTGCCATTATGGAACTTCCCCTGGATCTGTAAGCTTCAATAAATAATATCCCTTCCTCCATAACTGTGCCTGGTCTGGAAGTTCATCTCAGCGAACTTGAAGCTGTCTGCTACAGTAAAGTGGTACCGAGGAGTGTGGGGTGAGATGAACCTGACCATGTGGATATTCGCCTTTTGGAACCTTTGTTTTGGAGGAATGGGCATGGACTTGGTGCTTGCAACTGAAGATGGCTTCTGGAGTGGTAAGCCAAGTTTTATGGACTATTCTGATGAGAGTTTGAGAATGCTAAGTGCAGACTGTATTGAACTTCGAGGCTTGGCTTATGAGCTTTCTAAGGGGAAGGAAAGACTACAGAGGACTTTGTTGGAACTGGGCTACTGGCATAAGGGATGGCTACGTTCCGCTATCCAGGCCCAGAGTGTTTGATCAAACTTAAATTTGTAATGGACTGATGTGCTTGGCTAAAGATATCGGACTGAGATTTTAAGATTTTAAGTTGGAAAACCTCAAGCAAGTTAAAAGCAGAGGCACTGAGACTGGTTTTAGGTTACTGGAGCTGTTATTGTCAACGCATTAGCAATCTTAAGGAAGGTGGCCCGACTGCTTTTACATTAAAACAATGGAGAGGATGCCTGAGGAAAGACTATTAGAAATGCAAACTCTTGGAAAGAGTTGACTGGAGAAGGAACCTGCTTTTCAAGGCTATGATTTATTTTGTCCCTGGATTAAGAATATGGCTGTGTCCTGCACACCTGGTATTAGTTTTGGAAATATGAAAAATGCATAGAATGGTCATGAATTGCACACGGTTCCAGGAGCCGCTGCTGAGATGCGGCATGAGGCAGGGCATGAAGTCCTTGAGGAATAGGCTGGAAGAGCCTTTTGGAAGATGGACCGTGGTTTGCATGGAGACCTGAAGATGTTTTGGATATACCAGGACTATGCAAGGACTCCCATGTAGTGCAGTGTTGGCCTGGGATCGAAGTTTTCCCTGGCAACTCTGCCCAGCTGGAGGGGTGGAATTGGAAAACCTGGAGACTGTCAGTCTCTGGTTATTTTGAACTTGAACTGCAGAAGTTTGATGACTGCTGATGGTGGTTGAGTTTGCATTATCCTAGTCTCTCCTTGCTATGCCTTATACCAGTTAAAATGTTTACTCTGTGCCTTTACATGTTGAAAGTATTTAACTTGTTTGATTTTACAGGACTCAGTATCTTAAGTTGATTAAGACTGTGAGAACCTTTGAAATTGGACTGAGTACAATTAACAATGTGTGATAGTTATAAATCTATTGGGGGCCAGGAGCTAAATATATTGGGGGCCAGGGGCGGAATGTGGTAGTTTGAATATATGTCCCCCAATATATTCAGTGTTTTATTAGTTATAGTTTGCATCTGCAATCACCTTGCTAGAGGCAATGTCACTGGGGGCCGGTCTTAAGGTGTTAATGGTGTGGGTTTGAGATTCCATTGTAAAGATATGCAAATGTGCCTAGCAGGAGTTCCTGAAGTGTGCTGTGTGACCTTTTGGCTGTAGTTTTTTTGCTCTGTGTGCTGTGGTGGCTGGTTGGCTTTTGCTCTCTTGCCTGGTCCTGTGGAGAGCAGGCCACTTCTGCCATTATGGAACTTCCCCTGGATCTGTAAGCTTCAATAAATAATATCCCTTCCTCCATAACTGTGCCTGATCTGGAAGTTCATCTCAGCGAACCTGAAGCTGTCTGCTACTTCAGTGTCTTTATTCATTTTGCATTCTTTATTTTACTTTCCTGTAGCACTTATATTTTGTGGAAATGTGGGTGTTTGTTCTCAGATATTGTGCACATTCATACAATTTACCAGTAAGTTATCTGGCTTGTGTTAGTAACAAGATTTCTAGTTACAGAAAGGAAAAAAAATCTGGTTATGGTAGAATTTCACAGGAAATGACTCTGGGCAGATTTTTTGAGGACTGGATTGTAATCTTATTCATGGAACAGGTGCTGAGCAAAGTCTGTTCTATCAGGGATCAAAGTTTATGTGGCAATTAAAAACCAGAGGGACTTATGTTAGCTGTTTTCCATAGCTTTTACCATTTTCTTTTCTCACACTAATTACTTATTTTAATGGATTTATATTACTGTCCTTTCTAAGTCTAAAGCAGCTACTTCGAAAACCAAAGACAAATCCAGAAGGAAAGATTAACTAATTGTGTCACCACCACCCACCCTTAAGCCACTTTTAGAATCAAGGTCATGACTTACTTTCAGGGCCGGAAGATGGCAATAAAGCTGAAAGCAGACAACTCTCTGGGGTTAGGGTTAATTCACCTAAACTTTCCTCTCTTCTAGGTATTCTAGTGAAAGACAGACTAAATCTCCTATGGAAACAATGAAAGTTGTATTTTTTGGAGGGAAGCATATTTGCATACCATGAAAGAAGTACTGAATTTTGGGACAATAGTGTAAGGAAAATGAAAGCCTGAGTGGAGCAACAAGTTATAGAAACTTCTGCATATATTATTAAATACAAGTTTATATATTGTCCATATATGTGAATGTAAATATATGTATTATGTGTCTCTAGCTCCATTTAGACAAACACACATGTAGATCTATGTGTATATGCACACACACACACACACACACACAGACACATATTTGATGGGTAGACTAAGTTTTCTTTTTTTCTGCTGCTTATGCTAAGGATATAAGAAAGAATACAAAGTGAGGAGATGTGCATGCCAGCACTAATCAGCATTAAATCTCATTCTTGTAGTCACTTTACACTTGCTGTCTATAATAAGGAAATAATGGTAAAGTTTTTAATTGGATGTTGTTGGCATTCCATTAGTCCACTGGCCTGTCTCCCTGCTGCCACCTAAACACTGTCTTGGCAAAAGGAACAGTTCTTCCTTACAGGGCCAAATACCTCATGCATGACTTTAAGCTAACGTTTTCCACTTTCGTGAGCAAAATCCAAGATTTACTGAAGAAGTGCACATGCAGACATAAATGCTGTGGGTTCCTGCTGTGAACAAATTCGGGTAACAATTGTATAGACATAAGAGGAGGAAGAAAATCTTCATTAAGATGAGGAAGAAAAATATCTTAGAATCTAGATATCTAAGCTGTGCCTTGGGCTTTTAAGTCCTGTATCTTTTTCCAGTTTCTTATTTTGCTTCAACAGTTATGTGCTTTGTGTAAGTTTTCTTACCTGCAATTCCCAAATGGTACCCTGTAGTGAAGTTTGCTTTAAACCCTCCTTTTGTCAAAGTCTTGTCAGTAGTGAAAAGCACAGTCATACTGCTGGTGGTTGAGAACACATCCATCACTGGGCCAGGTCCTGTGTACACAGCTGCCCCCAGGGAAAATGATATTATACATTATAATTTTTTATATTGTACATTATTTGTATCTAGAAGGAGAGCCACTCTTTAGTGCACTTCCATCTTTGTGCAGCATGGCTCATAAAACCAGCTATATGGCCGGGCGTGGTGGCGCACACCTTTAATCCCAGCACTCGGGAGGCAGAGGCAGGAGGATTGCTGAGAGTTCGAGGCCACCTGAGACTACATAGTTAATTCCAGGTCAGCCTGGACCAGAGTGAGACCCCACCTCGCAAAACCAAAAACAAACAAACAAACAAACAAAAAAAAAACAACAAAAAAAAAACAGCTATATGGCTGGAAGAATAGCTTAGTTATATTTTAGAGACTGATTTTTAAAGTCAACTTTTATATTGGCATTTTTGTTGTTGGTTTGTTTGTTTATATTTGATTTTAGAGATAGCTTCTAGGTAGGCAAACCGACCAAGTGTTCCGGAACTTGTTATTTGCTATACGTTGACCTTGAACTGTCAGTCTGATTGCTGTGTCTGTCCAGTTGTGGGATTAGAACTTGTTCACCACCATATTGATTTGTTGATCTTACTGTTTGTTTTCTTTGGCATTGAGGATTGAACCTGGGATCTGGCCTATGCTAGCTACCACTCTACCACTGAGCTGTAGCCACAGACTTCTATTTATGGTTTTAATATTACTCAGGAATCAGAAATTTTATAACTTACTAATAAGATGTCATATTATCTGGCTTATCACCACTACTGCTCAAAGCTTATGATAGTACAGAGGAATGAGTATTTACTTCTTTTTAAAGTCTCTTATAAAACAATGTATATTATATTCTCTCTGTACATTTTTATACAAATACCTTAATTGTTTTGGAAATTGAATGTTAAGGATGGATTGATGGCATATAATATAAACTTATATAATGATTTTCAAACTATTCTTATTTTTTGGTTTTTCCAGACTTTATAAATATTCCTTAATAAACAATACTTTTTCAACTAATTAAAAATATATTCACCTTTTTGACTATTTTATTTATTTCAAGCAGTAAAAGCAATTCATTTCAAGAGATATTTCTACCTACAAACTTACAAAAACAATATGATTCTGAGATCTTTCTGGAATTCTCATTACTTTTCTGAGGTTTCTGAAAATAGTTAGAAGTAAAATACTAATTTTATTCTTCTTAAACTGAGAATACTAAAATTTTATTATAAAGACAGTTTGACCTAAAAATAATAATAATAAAAAAATCTACTCAAAATGTGTTTGTAAATGTGTTACAAAGCCAATTTTGAAATTCCTCAATTCTTGTTAGCACCTTAGCCCCACAAACAATTTCACTGGTCATTTATTTTGTATGTGGCTTTTAACATCCTCTCTCATAAGCTTACATTTCAGTTTTGTGGGATTTGGGTGAGAGATTACATGACTGGATAACTCTTTCACTTCCTGCCCTTTCATGGGTTAGAGAAAGTCCCCTCTGAGTCTTTAGCCACTGGCCATACTTTTCATATGATTTTGTCTTGATTTCCAAGAAACCATGTTGTATCTTATAGTAAATGTTGAACCTACATCCCCAAAATAGATGAAACAGTTTTGGTTGTAAAGTATGTGTCAGTTATCTTAGCTGATCATGTAAGCATCTTCCTAATTTAGTGATTCTCCTTCCTTATAAATTACAAGCTAAATAAAAATTTATTATATTTGCCTAACTTTTAAATGTGTCAATATGTGCTTGCTTTATGTCCCAACTGCACAATTTCCTTTTGAAGCATATGTTTTATCAGTGTTTAGTTTTTAAGTAATAAACAATGGATAAACTATTTTCTTCTTCTTCTTTTTTTTTTTTTTTTTGAGGCAGGGTTTACTCTAGCTCAGGTTGACCTGGAATTTACTATGTAGTCTCAGGGTGGCCTCGAACTCATGGCAATCCTTCTACCTCTGCCTCCTGAGTGCTGGGATTAAAGGCATGCACCACCATGCCCAGCTCAAGACAAACTATTTTCATATACTGATATAATACAAGAGACAATGATAAGCAAAATAACATTGAAATGTAATTTTGAAAGTAATTTAAAAAATTGTATAAAACATATAGTTTGAATATTTCATAAAAATGAAATATCTGTTAATACTTTGAACAACTGAGGTACATGAAATGCATAGAGAACTTCATACTGGGTTCCCTTAGTAATTAGCACAGAAGGTGTGTTTTCATAGTTAATCATATTAACTATTTTGAACTATGATGTAAAAATATTCTTCCTAGTCTGCAAAGAATGCACTAGAATAATATCATTTTCTCACCACTGCAAACATGTCTCATATAGAAACATGCCCAGTATTGAAAGTTGCATATAAAACTCAACACGTTATCCCATTTTGTTTCATTTTGCTAGTTGTAATCTGATAACCTCTGCTGAGAAATGCTTTCTATAACAGTTCAGGATCTTGAGCTGTCCAACTGTGTTGGATTTTCAAACTGCACAATTACCTAAGAGCAAGGAATCTTCACCTTCACCATCTCGGATTTCAACCACATCTTCAATATTTTCTAAGTCAAAGTCTTGAAAATGAAGTTGTATATTCTTTCCCTTTTGTGCATGTAAATTCCAGACACCTCAAAATAAATAGATAGCAAGCAAGACTTAAATTACAGTACACTTCATGTGATTTCTCTTAACTCTTCATTTTCTTCTGAATTTCCAGTAATTTGGAAAGATATGCTTTTTGCTGTTTCATGATAACATATAAAGCTGGTTGTGATATGTTAGTTTTTTATCCTTTTATTTTGCCTTTTCATTAGGAAAGAAAACACACAGGAATATGTGTAGTAAATGTCAATTAAATGTGAAATAGTTTTCTCTAATTGGATATATTTTATACTAAATAAAATTCCTTAATCAAAAACTATGAATAGCCATTTGTTTCTATACTGCAACATTTCTGAAATTAAATATACATTCAGTATTCTAGTATCATTCATTTAATCTATAATATTAAATTATGAGAAAATCAGGTAATTAAAATGCAATATGTTGGACATATTAGCTCTAATATTTGTTTAATTTTTCCGTTTATTTAAAACTATATATTATGGTAATTCATCTGGAGGAAAACACCAGCATCAATGAATATTGCTTGTTTTATGGATTTTGAATATGATTTAGCCTTCACAGTCTTTTCTAGGCTTTTTTTCCCTATATTCTCTCCTAAGGAGTAAAACTCAATGTTTAGTGTAATGAATTCTAAGTGTTTACATCTGTGCTTCACTTGAAAAGTAAATAAATTTATGGGATTATTTAATTTATATGGACATATAAAAGTCAATTCCAACAAATTTTTAAAAATGCAGAATTGGGCCTGCAAAGCCTAATGACCTGAGTTTTATTCCCTCGTACCTAAGTAAAGCCAGATGCACAAAATGATGCATGCATCTGGAGTTTGTATGCAATGGCTACAAACCCAGACGCCTCCCTTACCCACCTCTCTCTCCTTGCAAATATAGTAATATTTTTTCAAAAAAAAGGCAGAATACTTTCAAAAACTCATTTTTCTTCCTCTCATCTCAGAATAGCAACATCAGTCACAGATTTAGTACACCAGAACTCTAGCACCTTCCTTCCTTGATCTCTCCTATGACATCTGAACAGTCTTCAAGAACTCTCAGTACTACCTCTGGAAGCTTCCATTTACAACCTACCATCCATTACCCCATCAGAATTCAAGGCATTGCCATTTCTCATGTCCTAATTGGTGATGCTAATGACCTAAAACTTGAGCATCTATCTCTGATGCATGGACAGATGCAGCCCCCAGAGAGGAAGGCTTGATTTCATCTCTATTTTCATGCCAAATGCTAGAAAGTTACCTTTTACACTCACGCGAAATTCAAGCTCAATAATATGGAGCAAAATTCCTTTAGTCTTCTCTCTTAACCTCTAACCTTTCTCTTTCTTCTTTTTTCTTCCTTCCTTCCTTCCTTCCTTCCTTCCTTCCTTCCTTCCTTCCTTCCTTCCTTCTTTCTTTCTTTCTTTCTTTCTTTCTTTCTTGAGAGAAAGAGGCAGAGAGAGAGAAAGAGAGAGAGAGAGAGAGAGAGAGAGAGAGAGAGAATGGGTGTGCCAGGGCATCCACCCACTGCAAACAAACTCCAGATGCATGCACCCCCTTCTGCATCTGGCTTACATGGGTCCTGGACTGTTGAATTGGAATCCTTTGGCTTTGCAGGCAAATGCCTTGACTGCTAAGCCATCTCTCCAGCCTCCCATTGTTAAATTCACATTAGCAAGTTAAGAAAAACAGGATTTGCTGCATTTGGAGATTAAGGACCCTTCTTTATTTCTGTGTATATTCCCAAATTTACCCTCATTTTAACAGAATATTGAACATTTTTTTTTGATTTAAAAAAAATTTATTTTATTTATACTTTTTGTTTTTGTTTTTGTTTTTGTTTTTCGAGGTAGGGTCTCACTCTGGCCCAGGCTGACCTGGAATTAACTATGTAGTATCAGGGTGGCCTTGAACCTACAGCGATCTTCCTACCTCTGCATCCCGAGGGCTGGGATTAAAGGCGTGCGCCACCACGCCCAGCTCTATTTATACATTTTGAGAGAGAAAATTCATGTGAGAGATAGAGAGAGCCAAATAGAGAGGATGGGTGTCCCAAAGCCTCCAGCCCCTGCAAAGGAACTCCAGATGCATGCACCCCCTTGTTCATCTCTCCTCTGTGGGTACTGGAGAATTGAATCTAGGTCCTTAGGCTTTGCAGGCAAGCACCTTAACCAATAGACCATCTCTCAAGCCCAAGAATCTTGAACATTTTCTAATGACCAATTGTTTCCATCTACTTCTGATTTTTAGATTCTAAAAATCACTACTTTATTCAAATGGAGCAATTAAAAGGTATCTGTGTAAAGTATGAAGTAGAAATAATGTTTATTCTCTCATATAAGTCAAATTAAATTCATGTTTGTTATACTTATTATTATGCATTGCCTATATATTTGGATCAGTTATTTGGTAACAGTGACCCTGGTTGCTTTGAAAGTAATGCTTCCCTATCTCCTGATCATTGCAGAAAGACAGGTTGGCATTTTCACTTTGCTGCTATTAGGAACTTTTTGTACAGGAAGAATTCTTTATTTGAGTCCTCACCAGGTATGGGCTTAGCAATATCATGCATGTTTCCCAGCCCATACCTACTGAAGTAGAACCTTTACAGAATGGGCTGGCGAATCTGCGTCTCCAGTGAGGATTTCTGTGACCTCTATGCTGCTCTAATGAATTTCTTTAGGTAGGAACACTGACCTTGAAACATCCTCTGTGAATTTTTGAAGATTATTTTCTCAAAACATGTTTTGGCGATCTTCATTCTGTCCCCCTTCTGTACTGAGTCTGATCACATTACTCTTTTTGTCTTGTTATTGACTTCAGCATAAACTTTCTAAAGGTGGGCATATCACACTGGCTTTTACTCCTTTCCATTGACTTTCTTCTATGAAAGTGCAGATTTGTCACACTTATTAAATACACTGTATGAACAAACTAGGGTAGTGTTAAGAGATGCATCTACAGTAAGAATGGTCTCTCACATTTTTTACAATGATTTATTTTGGAGTTACAATAATAGCCAATGTTTTGAAAACAATTTTGAGAATTGACTGAAATCATTTATATTAACCATGATTACTTTGCCTGTACTTAAAGAGTTAGCCAGATCTAACTGTTGCTGACAAAACCACAGATTATGGTCAGAGGACCTTGAAATAAAATGCTGGAATCAAAAAGGGACACTAGCTCCCTCTGTGCTAGGCCTCGTAGTTCTGGAAAGCCCTCTGGGAGCCACTGGAAGACAATGGTCACCAACGGCATGAATAAGAAAGAGACCCTGCAGACTATAAAATCAACAAGCCAGGCAAGAAGTAAACACTTGTGCAATAGTGGTGTGCAGCCTCTAAGGGTAACCAACTGTTCCATGATTGGACATGAGGTCTGCTCAGTTGGAAAGAACTCATATCTGTTACTGGAAACCAAGTCAACACCCATGGTCAGGAAATCTAGACTTCAAAGACAAGCCCCCACTGCCCTCTGGAGAAGAGTGGGCTTGCACATCAATAAATCTCTCAAATAACTTTTCATACCCCTATAACCCAAGTTGCTCTCATTCTTGGTTGGAGAACCTGCTATATTTTACAGATAGCAGAGAAAACAGAGGAGAACCAAGATTCATCAATAAGACAAGAAAATAGCCCACTGCCCATCATGAGACTTGCCACCTGTACCACATCTGCCAGGACTCAGGAGAAATTGCAGAGGAAGCAGTGACATGAATATGGCTCCTACCGCTAACCTGAAAACCAGTTCCAGGGTGATGGTTAGAGACACAGTGATCAATCAAAACCCATCAAAGCAGAAATGCAGAGTATACGGGACTCAACACTAAATCAGATTGCCAAAAGGCCTGCATGGTTCTGGGAACAATGCAGAAGAGGGGGTAGAAAGATTGTAAGAGCCACAGAATGGGTGGAAATACCCTGAGGCATGGTCCCTAACTACCATACTGGGGCTGATTGAGGCCTTCATGACCCCACAGTGAATCCCATCACCCCACTGAGGAAGGCCTCCAGGGTAACAGAATCAGGGGCAAAAGAATAAAAGAGGATAACCTCTTAATATGTGTATGTATTAAAATAAAATTTAAAAAATGAATTTCATGACTAAAAGTTCTAGATATATTCATTTTGACAAATTTACAATAGATTTTGTTGTGCTAAGGGAAATAGCCTGACAGTTATCTAGAAAGGAGTGACTCACAGGAAGCCTGGTTAGGATAGTGGTTTGGAAAGTTTGGAGACGTGAATGTTGTATTTGGCTCCCACAGTTCAAATGGTCCTCCACAGTTTGCTGCAAAGAAAATGATAAAAAAAAAAAGTCATTAGCAATATAATGTTTAGTTTAGAGAGAGAACTTGCTGTATGCCAGTCATTTTATGATTCCATTCCCTACTATATGAGTTGTGATAGGTGCATTTTAAGATTTGTACAGGAGAGAATTTTGCAACTTAGGTTAAAGGAAAAATATATGTATGTTAATCTTTTTACTAAAGAAATCTCATTGCTTTTATAAATCTTCAAGAGCACATAACAGTGTGCAGCCTTGTTCAAAGTTATTATACCATGGGAAAACTTTTGGCAAGCATCTTATAAATAGGCTTCATTAAATGAGATATGAAGTCCCTGCTGCCATAAATATTTATAATATAACAAATCCTATACCTGCTATAGTCTCATAAGAAAGTCTGGTAAATCACTAATGTAGCGAGTTAGGATGTTTTATTTTTATGCCTTTCATGTTTGCAGCTTTGGAGATAATCTTCACTTTCCTTAATATTGAAGCATTTGAGTGTCAGGAAATGGAGACTAAGTGAAGCTCCCTCTATTTGTGAAATAATTTTCTGAGGTAAGATGTGTTGTTGCACACCTCTTGCTAGGTAGAGGAAGAAAAATCAGGAGTTAAATGCCAGCCTCGGCTACGTAGAAGTTGGAGGCCATTCTAGACAACATGAGCACTGTCTCACTAAACCAAAAACCAAAAGTTTTGTTTGGATAGATCTGGTACACAACATTTCCCAGAAGTCAAGCTGATATTGCCAGAACCTAATTCAAATGTATTACTACTAATATACAGACTGTAATCTTATACTTCCAACTGTGACCCTTTAGACTTATTAACCCTTTGCTATCCTTATCTTACTTCATTTCATTTTCTTAATTATTCAATACAAATCTAAAGTAATATAAGAATTCAGTGACTAAGTACTCCAATTTCAATTCCTCTTGCCATTGTAATATTTTAAAAATATTTCAGCCAATAAATATTTTAAAAGTATACACCCTCTGTAGCCATCACAGAAATGCAAATCACAAGTCCTTTGGATCCCATCTCAAAATGGCCACCATCATGAAAACCAGTAATTTTAAATTAGGCTGAAGTTATGAGGAAAGAAGGACCTTTATCATTGTTGTTGGGAATGTCAACAAAGGCATTCACTGCAGAAATCAGTGTGGTGGCTTTTGAGGAAACTAAAAATAAAACTACCATGTGATCCAGGTGTAGTACGCTTGAGTATAAGCCCAAAAGATTGTATTTCCATCTATAAAGGCATTTGCACCCTGTGCTTATTTCTGCACTTTTCACAAGAGCAAGGAAATAGAACCAGCACAGATGTCCACCAACAGATGAATGGATAACAAAATATGTTACTTATACACAATGGATTTTTATTCAGCCATAAAGAAAAATGAATTTTTGAAATTTGCATTAAGTACGCTTTCTCTCATAAATGGATCATAGCATCTGTTAAATATGCACATTGAAATGGGAATAAATGTGGATAAAAGCCAGGAAGGAGTGCCATGAACCTGGACAAAAGAGGCTTTAGGGGAAGGGTATAGAGAATGCAACAGAGCACATTAGATGTTAAAATTGTAGAGGGAATGCTGGGGCTGAAAGCTTAAAGTGGGGGGAGGACACAGGAAGATGGGGACTTGGAGCTGGGGTGAGCAGAATGAGCCAAAATGAAACAGGTCGAAAAATGACAAAAGGGAACTAGTTTTTGTAAACTAATTTTAAAAAGTAAAAGTAAAATATTAAAAATGGTTTCTAAAAATTTATAAAGCCTAATTTGAAGACTATATAAAATATTTTAACCCCTTAGGAAAGGCAGATGATATTGGAATTATTAACCCTTAATTGATTAGAAATCATATTATGAGAAGGATAACTATGTATTTCTATGCCTATGTGGGACCTTCATTTATGCCTACCTTTTTTTCCTTCCTTTCTTCCCTCCCTCTGACTCTTCCTCCCTCTATCCTCCCCTCTTCTTTTTCTTTCTTTCTTTCTTTCTTTCTTTCTTTCTTTCTTTCTTTCTTTCTTTCTTTCTTTCTTCTTCCTTTTTCTGTGTGTCTTCACGTATGTGAGTAAAGGTGTGTGCATACTACAGTGTCTGGGTGTGTGGGGGGTGGAGAGAGGACAACTTTGGCAAAGGATCTTATTATTTTTCTCCAACAAATTCTCCAGGTTTCCTGGCCTAGAAGATTCCAGGCGACTCTCCTGTCTCCATTCTTATCTTTTCATAGGTGCATTTTGATTACAAATGCTTCTTCTACAGAATCCATCTTTATGTAAATTCTGGGGATGCAAACCCTGATACCCAGGCTTATGTGGCAAATGCTTTCTCTACCAAACCAATTCCCCACCTCTCAGAGTGCCTTCATTCAAATAGTCTCATCTGGGGAGAGTGTGGTGTAAGAAAGAAATATTGGAGCTAGTGGATTAAGGATGTGATTTGAGCTAGTTGTCTTTTAAAGACTTGATTTCTCATATTCATATATAAAATAAATAGATGTTAAGGAATTTAATGTTATAAAAATCAAATATAATTTATGAATATCTTATTCACAATATCGGATATATTCATTTGGTTTTCAATAGGCCATTGAGAATTAAGAAACTTCTATTATTTTAACTTTAAGTGGACATTCTGAAGTTTGTAGAGATTCAGTTGGTGATGATATTCATGTTTACTTGAGGTCAAAGTCAAGACCCCAACTCAATATGAAGCCCATTCTATAGTATCTTGTTATCTTCTATCGTATTGACTAAACTGAATAATTTCCTCCAATGTTATAAGCAGGGATGCAAATGTTTTATAAGTACATGGTAAAAGCAAAGAGGGCAGAAAAAATATTGATGAAAGCAATGATAAAGATAGTCAATAAGATATGAATCTAAAAGGAATAAAGTATGGTAAACATGCTGGTAAAGAGGAATGTGAACCTAAGAATGAGCAGTAATGAAGAATTATAGTTGTGATCTAATGGTCTCCTTCATTATGTGACAATTGTCTACTAAAGAATTCTAAAGAAGGACTTGTTACAATCCTAAAACCCTCTCATACTGATGACTCATGTAATTTCACTAATTCTCCACTGTCTTTAAGCTTCTATCAATCCTCACTGAGACCATGGAAGAGACAAAATTTAAACACAGACATAGAAACTAAGACTGTAGTTTGACAACTGGTGAAGTCATCTCATGGCCGGTATAGTGACTCTGTGTGTGTGTGTGTGTGTGTGTGTGTGTGTGTGTGTGTGTGTAAGTATAACTGGTGAAATCATCTCATTACCAGTATAGTGACTCTGTGTGTGTGTGTGTGTGTACAACTGGTGAAGTCATCTAATGACCGGTATAGTGACTCTGGGTGTGTGTGTGTGTGTGTGTGTGTGTGTGTGTGTGTGTGTGTGTGTGTGTGTACAACTGGTGAAGTCATCTCATGACCGGTATAGCAACTCTGGGTGTGTGTGTGTGTGTGTGTGTGTGTGTGTGTGTGTATACGTATAACTGGTGAAGTCATCTCATGATCAGTATAGTGACTGTGTGTACATTATTCCTGTTTCCCATTCAAGAAATATAAATTTTCATAACCATATATTTCAAAGATTAAATAGTTGATATGTTGCGAGCACATTGACTATTCACATAACTACACATTAAATGGCATAGTCTGTAAGTTAATGTGGGTATATAAGACTTTAATAAACTGAAAATCGTAACCAGAGCTAAAAGATTATTATATTGGACTCCTAATTCTGACTGGTCAGTTAGTTATTTTGACTTAATATTTCTCCTCTAAACCAAAGTCTTAGAAAATCTACTTCTATAAAATCTTTAAGTACATGTTGGAATGCATTTGAATTGTTCATTCATATCAAATTACTGACTAGTAAGCAGTCTTAGATGCTTAGGGTGAGAACACATTTAAGTGTATATTGTCAGGGTACAAGTGACTGCAAGGAACATGCCAAAGCAGTTTTTGCCATTTTAAATGTGATGACAGTTTCCTGTTGGTGTTACTGCAGTGGAGATGTAGCCTGTGCTCTTCAGTAAAGGAACCAAAGACTCATGAAATGTGACTTCAGGTCCCACAGTCAGGCTGTGGTATTAGATAAATGATGACCACTTAGGGAATGAAAATAAATTAACCTGAGTAGTAAAAGGAATTCTATTCATTTATCCTGTTAAAATCTCATACTGTTTTTTTCTCTGGGACGTGTTCTCTCCATTTGATCAATCTACATGTTAGTGTGATGTTCCACTGTTCAAACTATAGAAATAGGCAGTGTATTGCAAAGTACTTTTAAAGGAGAGAGAATCACCTTGAAGAATGTCTTTTTAAGATTTTAGACACTGTTAAAGATGTGTCAATGTGGGGGGGCATTTACTGTGAGGGGGCAATAGAGGAAACCCTAACTTTCATTTATATCACAGAATTTGAAACAAACATATGTAGGGTACTCCTCTAAGGGAATAGCTTGAGAAATCACCTTGGTGATTAAACATATTAAAGTGGATAGTTTTCAAAATAATCATTTTGTTATGTTTGCAATAGCTACAAAATCTTCTAATAATAAAGACATCATTTGAAAATGATATAATCTAAGATGAAATCACCCATGCCAATTTGGAGTGTAGTTTAGCAAATTTTATGTTATAACTAACACAATATTATAAATTTTCATGATTTTTATTAAATTTATGCTAAATTAGTCTAAAATGTTATTCCTGATGCATTAAATTTTATTTGTTATTAATATAATTTCAACCAATTATAACTCTAAAGTTAGGCAGCTTGTTGGAAAAGTAAAATCATTACTAAAAATAGAATAGTCAAAAACCTATTGATAAAGGAGTTCATGAATATAGTCAATAGGGCATTTGCTAAGGTTTTAAATGATGTCAAACAAATGTTATAGAATAATGGCATCTGAAAATGCCCATTGAATATAATACCAAGAGGTAGATGATGGACTGATTTCCACATGAAGAACTCAAGTCAGGTTGTTAACTTTCTTTGTAAAATGCAATGTTTATCAACATTTCCAGATTAACATTTATTGTGTATTAAACATGTATTGTGTATTAAAGAATGAAAAAATAGGGAAATTATAGACATACAGAGTTTTAAGAACTCTATAAATCAGTTCAAAATCTGAAATGTAGAACTGTTTTTGTGTACACTAACATTATCTTGTAACTGATAATCCCAAGCTTATTTTGCTGTTGGGAGGCAGCGGTAGGAGGATCGCCATGAGTTCAAGGCCACTCCTGAGAGTACATAGTGAATTCCAGGTCAGCCTGGGCTAGAGTAAGACCCTACCTCAAATGCTCTCAGTTTAGTCCCCATATTTAAATAAACTTGTTCCAATGTCACAGAAACAAAGATAGAGCCAATGCAACAGTGCCTTAAGACAAGAAATAGAAGAATCATTGAAGTTATGAAACTGAGCAGACATTTTCCCAGAACTAGACACAACCTCGATCATCAGGAAAGGAAATAGGAAGGAAGCTGGATTTTAATATTCATCTACTTGTCTAGTTGCAATATTTTCTTACTTAATGTTCTATAAAGAATGAAAGAAAGGGTTTTAGCCAGTCAATCATGGTCTCCCTTTATATTTGTTTAAACAAGTCAGCGATCTGGAACAAGAACAGCTCTGTTCACATAAGACTGTCATTGAAACAACTGCAAATGACATTAGCATGAAATTGTTCAGAATGCATTTAATGGTAATTAACATTCTCTGCTATGTTAAATGTTGCCTTGATGTGAACCATTTGGAAAATGGAATAAACATACTCTGGACAGTTGCTACATTTCTATTTTAAAATAAGATTTGTTATTATACAATTACAATTTTCCTAGTGCAAAATTATGGAGGGATAACATAAGCTTCTGCACATTGGAATGCTTTCTCCTTCTGGCTAGATAAGATATGATGGTCTAAGACTTTTAGATTTTAACACAAGAATCATGTTTAATCTTTTATTTATATAATATGCACACAATTATCTTATTTTTTTATTTTAGTAGAACCACACTATAGTTAATTGAACTCTAAGTTTATATTTCAAGTAAGCTAATTTTGCTCTGATTTAAATATGAAGTACATGAAACTGGGTTATACAGACCATGAAAATTTTTGAACATTTATTTATAGAGGAAAAGGGAAACAGAAATAATAAGAAAATTCTTGTTTGAATTGATTGCAACACCAAACTTGCACATTGTTGTTAATATTTGATTTATAGAAAAAAAATTATCAAGCTGTTATAGTGGCACGTGCCTTTGATCCCAGCACTCAGGAAGCAGAGGTAGGAGGATTGCCATGTGTTTGAGGCCACTCTGAGACTACATAGTGAATTCCAACTCAGCCTGGGCTAGAGTGAGACCCTACCTTGAAAAACAAAAAATAAAAAAATTAATAAATAAGTAAATAAAAAATTAAAAAACAATGATTTTAATAATCCGTAAATGCTATTTTCATTAAAATGATTCATGTACTAGAAGTGCAGTGCTCCTACACAGAACAAAGTGAGAAAACTATGTTTAAATGCTGCCAACCCCAAATTACTGAATGTGTTGGTATTTTCTCTATACTCACATCATCATTATTCCCAAGCTTTGCTTCTGCTGGTAAAATTTTATTTCACAAAAGTATTTTTTGTTCCCCATAAAGAATATGGCCAAAATGGTAAAAGTAAGATAAAGTATCTTTAATCTGTGTCGAATAATATTCACTGGCAATAAATTTGTGTGATATTAGGAACAAGTTGGATACCAGTGAATTAAGGTTAATTGAATTAAACATAAAGTTTGTTTTTGAGAAGCTCATTTTGTATGAAAATAACTTTGGGCTCCATCCCCAGCGTTGAAAACAAATGACAACTGCTCTTGTCAGGGATTCTTGGTCAATACTGCCCCTGCAACGTCCTTCCAAAACATTTCGTTTATCAGCGTCAGTTGTCCCTTATCTACACATTTCCTTGACACCTTCTCTTGTTCACACTCTTTATCACTTTTCTCACTGATTAGCTATACATATTTTATACTGGTTTACATATTTATTTTTATACTATATGAACACTTTCATGGGTCATCACCACTGCTACATCTGGTACTTCTTTTTCAATATTTTTATACAACAGATATTTATGACCAAGTGAATGCTTGAGATACTGAGGAATGCATACTAACATCTGAACATGACAGTATAAAAGACAGCAAGAAGAACCTAGCCTTTGATGGGGTACAAGTGCGTACTCATAATGGTGGCATGGGACCACTTAGAAAATATAATCACCTCCTTGATTAATGACAACTTGTTTGTTACAAGTTCTCACATAGTATTCATTTATTTTTGAACCTTTGGTTTGTTAAGGCCATTTATTGGGAAAGGGTACCTTGTTTTGCTATTGTTTCCCTGTGGTAAGGGTTGTTCCTTTGAGTGGCTGGAGCAGAATGCCAGATGTCTGGCTTCATCACTCTTTTGCCCATTCTTTTTATTCATTATTATTATTATTATTATTTTGGTTTTTCAAGGTAGTGTTTCACTCTAGTTCAGGCTGACCTGGAATTCACTATGTAGTCTCTTGCTGGCCTCAAACTCATGGCAATCAACCTACCTCTGCCTCCCTAGTGCTGGGATTAAAGGTGTGCACCACCATGCCCTGCTCTGCGCAATCTTATTTGAATTAGATCCTCTTACTGATCCCAGAGCTTGCCGTGTGTGTGTGTGTGTGTGTGTGTGTGTGTAAATTTTCAGGACTCTGCTCCCTTCAGGGTCTGGAGTTACACATGTGGGGTCACACCTAAGTGTTTTATGTGGGTCCTGGGGATGATATTGGATTGGTTTCTCAGACCTCCAGTTCAGAATAGGAGCCCAAGCAGACATAAGATCCATCTTGTTCCTTTGAGTGAAAAGATCCCTATGGTTTGAAAATTTAGTTGCATCCCATAAATATCTCCACAGAGGGAGTAGACTACAAAGTCTTATACAGTTTGTTTTTTAAGGACAAAAATATTTTTCCAGGCATGTGAAAAGGTTACATTAAACTTTTCCTATTTGTTTCTAAAATCACGCTCAGTGGGTTTTAGTCTTTGCTGAATCCTTGAGATCTTGCTTCCTTAAGATGACCATTAAAACCTCAAACTTTCTTGTCCAAAGACCATTGTAATGGCCAGGAGTACATTTCAGTTTCTATTTTAGTGGAATCAGACTAAAATCTGCACCCACATTACTTTCAAAAATAAAATCTTGGGCTGGAGAGATGGCTTAGCAGTTAAGGTGCATGCCTGCGAAGCCTAAGGACCCAGGTTCAATTCTCCAGGTCCCACATAAGCCAGATGCACATGGTGGCAGATACATCTGGAGCTTGTTTGCATGCCCATTCTGACTCTCTCTCTCTCTTTCTGACTGTAATAAATAAATAAAATAAAATCTTTAAATAAAATAAATTCTTACTAAAATTATTATCATAAATACAGACCACAACAAAATACTAAGCAACTTTCTTTATGAAGTCAATGTTATGTGTTGTATTTGGCTAGCCTCCATTTTATGTACTGCCTCCACTGGTTTTCAGTTACAAACAATATTAGCCTGATGTGAACAAAAATAAGAAAAAGTGAGACATAACCAGGAAAACTTTTTTGTGTGTATGTGCAGTATAAAAGGTGTGTTATGTGTGTATGTATGTCTGTGTGTTGTGTGTATACTATGTGCATATATAGTGTATGCATGTTTGTGTGCAGATGCATGCACCATGTGACCACACATGTAGAGGCCAGAGTAGAAACTTGACTTTCCTCCTCTGACATTCTTCTGCATTGTTTCCTGGAGACAGAATCTCTCACTGAAACTCAAGCTAGCTAGCTAGTTTTCTTCCTTCCTTCCTTCCTTCCTTCCTTCCTTCCTTCCTTCCTTCCTTCCTTCCTTCCTTCCTTCTATTTTTTCTTTTATTTCTTTCTCCTCTCCACTTCACTCACCCTCCCTATCCCCCTTCCTTCCTTCCCTTTTTTGTTCCATCTTTATTTCTTTATTTCTTTCTTCTTTCCTTCTTTTTCTTTCATCTTTCTTTTTTTTTTTTTGTTTTATTTCTTTCTCCCCTCTCCTTCCTTCCTTCCTTCCTTCTTTCTTTCTTTTTTTCTTTCTTTCTTTCTTTCTTTCTTTCTTTCTTTCTTTCTTTCTTTCTTTCTTTCTTTCTTTCTTTCTTTCTTTCTTTCTTTCTTTCTTTCTTTCTTTCTTTCTTTTTTTCTTTCTTTCTTTCTTTGTTTCTTTCTATCTTTCTTTCATTTCTTTCTCCCCTCCACTTCACTCACCCTTCCTATCCCCTTCCTTCCTTCCCTCTTTCTTTCCATCTTTCTTCTTTTTTTCTTTCATCTTTCTTTTTCTGTTTTAATCTCTTTCTTTTCTCCCCTCTACTTCACTCAACCTCCCTATCTTCCTTCCTTCCTTCCTTCCTTCCTTCCTTCCTTCCTTCCTTCCTTCCTTCCTTCCTTCTCCTCCTCCTTCTTTTCTCTTTCTTTCTTTCTTTCTTTCTTTCTTTCTTTCTTTCTTTCTTTCTTTCTTTCTTTCTTTCTTTCTTTCTTTCTTTCTCTCTTTTTCTTTCCATCATATTGGCTAATCAGGAAGCCCCAATGATTTTGCAGTCTTCCCTACTCAAGACTAGTATTATAGGCATGCATGTCCATGCACAGCTTTTTAGGTGGGGTCTTGGGATCAAAGTCAGGTCCCCATGCTTATGTGGTGAGCTCTCTTGCCTACTGAAAGATCTCCACAGCCCATGGAAACTGCTAATGACATGTGGAAAATATTCACTGTAGTTACTTACTGGGAATCTCGGGTGGAGAAGTGGGAACCAAAGTTGGTTCTGGATACAGACTCTCAGTGCAGTTTCCATATATTAGGCTTATGTCATCCAATGCTATGTCACTCAAAATCTGGTTTTTAAAGGCATTAAAAGCAACCTGAAATTCAGAGACATATATATAAATGATTCCCCTCTAATCTTTTCTGACTTGGTTCTTCTAATAGTTGATTATCTTGTGGAGAATCAACATTGCCATATAACTCTAAATATATTATGCAGAATGAACTTCTGCATAGAGAAATGTTAATAGCTAACATGTTGTTAATCCTTCAGACAAACTCAACTTTTTATGTTTATATACTGACTAAATCACTTATGTCTTCCTTTTAAGTTAGTCAATATTTTTCTGTTCTCTCTATCTCTCTCTCTCCCTGTCTGTCTTTCCTCTCTCACTTTCAGTTTTATGACACTCCATTGTACTTTGCCTTTCTAGCACATACTAGCCTTGAAGAGAAGGCATACTAAGTAGATAATTTAAAATGAAGAATATAGGGACAAGAGGAAAGTATTACAATTGTATGACCATTCAGGGGAATCTGGTACTGGCCATTGTTTAAGTAAGGTTCTGCAGTATGTTGCTGTATAAAGACACTGCCCATAGAACACACAACTAGAGTTGAATACAGCTCCAGTGGTCAGTGGTACCATAGCAGGTTCTACAATATGGAAGATGTTTCAATTTACTCTTTTCTAGATTCCTTCTTGACAGAAAAATGACATGAGCATGATACCTACTATATGTTACATGATATATTAGGTATAATATATATTATCTTATCTGATATTTCCCAACTATTCTTATGATCTCTACCCACTTCTTGCTAGACCCTATTCATTATAATTATGGTAGTCATCTTTTCATGTAAGAGTAATTTCAAAGAAACTTGCTCAAGATTTCCTAACAAGTAGCACAGCCAGGGTGTAAATATAGTAGTTTATGCAATATCATTAGGGAATGCCCTCTAAAACCACAGTGGAGTTTTCCAAGTAGGACTGAATGCTGTGCATATTATGATTTTCTCTATACTACATATGTTGTCTATGATGAAGTATTATTTACAAGTTAAGCAAGTCAGATATCAATGATAGTAATATAGAAGAACAATCATACCAGTAGACTATGACAAAACCATTTAAGACATAAATTCTTTCTGAAATTTCTAATTTAATATGTTAGGTCTACAGTTGATTATAGTTCATTAAAACCATGATAGTTAAAACACAAATAAGGTATCCTGACTGTGTTTGTAGAACTTGTCAATGTCTTTCTGCTTTTGAAATAAATTAAAAATTACTTGAGTATTAATTACTTAAGAAAATGTTCTCTCTCAGTGGGCAGGAATGCTCATAGAAATGCTTACTTTCTTAATTCTTTTCCTGTTTCCTTTTGTTCTTTTGATAGTCTATTTCCCTCTTTTTTAGTTGATTCATTAGAAGATGAGCCAATTTCAAGAAGAAAATGTCACATTAAAATAGAAGCAGAGGAAATGAAAAAAAAATAGAAAAGCAACAGAAGAAAAGTAAGCAAGATGGGAAAATACAGATGAGGGTCACTGACTCTTGTCATGTCACATCATAGGGCAGAAATTTAACCTTTGGTGATAATAGTGTCTGTTCAAATATGCATCCTCTAAAAGTGATACTATCTTGTTTGAAATTATCCAGTTAGATCACTGCTAATTTGGTTAAACTAATAGCCCATATTAACCTATATATTAATTACAACATCCCTCAGGAAGAGAACACATTAAACTGCTATCTGAAGAAATTCAACTTAATGTGGAATAAATGATCAGAGACTTCCCAATGATAGGGCTCATATAATTTGGTTCTAAACAAATGGAGATTAAGTTAGTGGGAGACAAAATAGGTAGTTATTGAAGGGTGCAGATATTCATAAGGAAAAGGTGCTGAGCCACAAAGGATAGAGATGACTGGAGGGGGAAAGAGATGCTGAAGAAGGATGGTGTCCCCTACCAGGATTCCAGACTATTATTAGACTATTATTAGTATGTTCAGTAGCAAATTATTTTTTAAAATTTTATTTTTATTTATTTATTTAATTTATTTGAGAGACAGTCAGAGACTGACAGAGAATGGGCATGCCAGGACCTCTAGCCACTGAAAACGAACTCCAGACACATGTGCCATCTTTTGCATCTGCCTTTCGTGGGTCCTGGGGAATCGAATCAAGGTCCTTTCGTTTTACAGGCAAACACCTTGACCACTAAACCATCTCTGCAGCTCCAGACAGCAAATTATTTATAATGTGTTCTTAATAAGCCAATGGAAAACGAAAATAAAGACATTAAAAGATGAAACAAAGGTTGATTAGAAAGAAGAAAAGTAAAGAGGTTATCTCCAGAAAATAAGAATTTTGACGATGGCATTGTAAACTTTATACATATCACCACAAAATAATACATATATATAGCAAAAGGTGTTCAAACCTTAAATTTCACTGACTCATTTAAAGTCACTTGTCCATAATTCCAATTTTCTCCATAATTTCCTTCCTTGTGGAAAACTGTCTTCTCCATGTGTCCATCACTGCTGATATTAATGCTTAATTTATAGACATTTTCACCATACATATAATACCTGGTTTGGAAATAAGTAAAAATGATTCATAATGTATTGCAATAGAATAAATACATTTTATTTCCTTCTAAATCCTTTCTTATATTTGCATTACCTCTCTTTTATGTTTTTCTGAGGGAGAGAAAAGAGAATCAAATAACATGTTACTACTCAATCAACTGAAAAACCACTATTTCATTTATTGGAACTTTGGACAACATCTCAGTGAAATCTGAGCCTGGTTCCCTGAGAAATGCATTGATAGTTATCTAAAAAGAGAGTATTTTACATGTGTCCTAGTAGGAAACTAATGAGAAACATACCAGAAACTAAGACAGACTGGCTCCAAAGTGGGGTCTAAAGGAAGGCTTAAAAGCCCCACTCTTTCTTTTCTTCCTCCTGGTCCAGTTGGTGTAGAAATATAAAATCCTGCAAAAACAAACAGGAGTTTTTACTTGCTTAAATAGAACATTTTTTAATTGTGTGAACTATATTAGTCACAAGCAGAAAAGAAGACAATAAGATTAAAAATTAGGAAACATATTTTTATTTTATTTATTTATTTTATTTATGAGAGAGAGAGAGAGCAGATAGAGATAGAGAATGGTCATGCCAGGACCGCCATCCACTGCAAACAAATGCCAGATGCATGTGTCACCTTGTGCATCTGGCTTACAAGGGTACTGGGGAACTGAACCTGGGTCCTTAGGATTCATAGGCAAGTGCCTTAACCACTAAGCCATTTCTCCAGCCTGGAACCCCATTTTTATGTATCAGACAAGGTATTAGACATGAATATATAAATTGGCATCTATATTGTAACAGATTGTTATTTAAGAAAGTCACTCCACAGTTTGGCCCTTATCACTAAAATGCCACTTTTATATATACTCTGATGATTTCACAACTTACCTGTAATCAGCATGTAAAGAAAGGTCTTTACATATTCCAGGAGCTATCTCTTGATATACACAATTATTTAAACACACATTTGAATGTAAGCCTAAGAGCTTCAAATACCCTCTGTATTATATTCCATTAACTATCTTGCAAACCTCTAAATAAGAAGTTGTCTGATTTCATGAGGGATTCATTTTCTGAATCCCTGGGAATGATAACTGATAGCTCACAGAGGAACAGGAAGCATTCTAATTCGTATAAAAGCTTTGAAATATCACAACCCACTGTATAAAGTGCTTTCTGTCTAGAAATCATTATTCCAGCCAATGATTCAAGATGTTCCAACTTTTTTGAAGTGTTACGTAAGGACATTTCCCACATTTTCTTAAGGGATCCTATTTTATTCTTAGTTTGCAACTCACATACTATGTCAGGGTGCAGGAATCATGTAGCAAACAATGATATGAAGCAAATGAAATATTGTATTAATAGCATTTGATTGCAATGCAATTTTTATGAAATGTTGAAATTTTGTACTTGCTTGAAATCAATATTTTCTCCCCTGTGCTTCCCAACAGAAAAATATAGGCAATGTTGCATATAAAATTCAAGCTCATTCATTTGTAATATGCAGAATAAGAATAAGACAGGAAGCAGAGGAATACTAGTGGAACTGCCTATGGATACATAAATGCATATCAGTGAGGCAAAAAATTATTCAGAATAAATGAGTGCTTTAGCAAGGTGAAAACATGGTGAAAAGACTTACAAATGTAATATATGCACATTCATTAGAATTTTATTATAAAATATAAGATGAAATGAATGTGTGTTTAATAGTTTATACAATGAACACTTCTCATATTTTATGTAGCTATAATAGTTCATGAAAACTTATTTTAGATATTTAGTTAGTGCTAAGTTGTACAACATTATGAAAAGAGCAATATAGATGCAGAGGAAGGAGGTTCCAAGATCTACTTTCTAAATACCCATTATAAACTCATTTTAGTTGATCTTGCTTTCATTTGCTTAGGGTACACTAGAGGATAAACCAATTAACATGCCGCTGAATGCCATGCATAAGGATCCAAAGAGTGACCCTACCAAGAAATGTTTCTGCTCAGCTGAATCTATATAATGCCAACACACATCCTGTTTCTATTGATGTTGTCCATAGTCTACCACTTAAAATTCTGAAATATACTGAATCTGTTCTTTACTCATTAGTCATTACATATTTGGAATTTTTAGAACAATTAACATATGGGCATATGTCATAGAACAAAATTGATAATGGAAACTATAGTACATTACATATTTTGCATCAATGAATAAATAGAAACAAATAATAAATTACATATTATATAACATTAAGTATTATGAAATGTATTAAAATAATGCATAATATTATTCTTTTAAGTTATTGATCAAAATAATAAAAGATGAAGTATATATAAAATTATGTATTCTAAAAGTAGCATGTGTGCTTCATCTTTGACATTTTGTGTATTATTGTCACTTGACATACTTAACACATACTAGATGCAATAGGAATTATTAAAATTGAAGTTGCCTCCTTCATTTTACTATGAGTAGTTGTTTTTTTCTCTCTGACCCAGGCTGACCTGGAATTCACTATGTAGTCTTAGGGTAGTATTGAACTCAGACTGATCCTCCTACCTCTACCTGAGTGCTGGGATTAAAGGCATGCACCACCATGCCCAGCTTTTTTCTCTTTTTAAAGATTAATCTTTTTTAAAAAAAAATGAAAAGGAACTTTATTATTGTTTTAATTCCAGGCAATATCTCAATGTCATCAAGTGGTTCCATTTCTTATACCTTCTTTGGCTACATTTAGTTATCATTTCTTGATTAAACACAAGGCATATGAAATGTCTCAACTGTCCAGGAACACTAACTTACCTTTGGTGTGCCATACTTAGTAAGGAAGAAGTACTTTTCCTAACAGTTACTGCATCATTTTCTAATCTTGAGTTAAACAGAATCATATTCCACAGGTATTCCAGTTAACTGTGGCCTATATCCATAAGATCATGGAACCAGAGATAGAATGAAGTTCCCCTTTTTGCAGCAATTTCAAGAACTCTTGGCCACTAAGACATCACCTCACTAGTGACTAGTGAATATATAAAGTATTGCTTTTGGTGAAAATTTTATATACTATTTAGAAAAATTCTTTTAAGTTGATGGTTAAAAGAATTTTCATTTTTAATCATTTTCCATGACTATGTGACATACCTTAAGCTTAATTACAAAAAGTTTTTTTTTTTCTTAAGTTTATCACTTGTTAGGGAAAATGGGTTTTTATTTGCATGTTAAAAATCTGCTTTATAAAAAATGTATAAATATTACCCTTCCAGCTATAGATCCACTCTCATCAGTTACATTTAGATCTGTTTATATCACATTATTGTGAACTTATACAAACAACCAACAGCTTTAAAATGGAAGTATGCAATGCATTGAAAATCTTCTTGGGTATTTAATAGGGCTGTTTTTATATCATTCCAAAAGCTAACAATCCCACATTTCAAAACTCCAACTATAAAGTCAGTTTCTTAATATTCTGAAATTAGTTGAGCAAAAAGGAACTCTGTAGGAATATTGACCCATTTCATCTAACCTTCAAAGTAAACAAAAAGAAAATCTTCTTTGTATAAGAATCTTTCAATTCCAAAACTATTGCAAGACCATGAGTCAGCTGATCTATGAAGATATACAAGATGAAGCTGAAAAGGCTGTGCTTATTTTTATACAATTAAGCCAAATTTTCTTTTCCCCCAGGGTTCCATGAAAATGGAAAATATGTCTTTAAATCATGCAGTGATTTAAATTAACATGTTTATATTTCCTCTAAGACACTAAAATGTTTCTTATAGTACAACCATAAATATTCATAATACTCAGACTATTTGTGGCCAGTTGCTTATGCTTTTCAGGTTGACTAAATGGCTGTAACATTAACTTATATATTCAATATTATTTCTAGTATTTTTTCATCTTTTACTGAAGTGCAATTATTATTGCCAGGTGCACTGAAAAATAAGAAAACAGTCTTGTTTACAGAAGGTGTTTCATACACTACTTTCTTCAAGCCTTTTGTCTGGACCCTTGATTTTTGCTCATGCTGTATAGCACACATTGGGCAGGATTTTGATAGATTCTTTGAACATGACCCTGAATGTGCTAGCAGTCCTGTCACAACTAAGTCCAGTATCATTATGCCCAGGGTTTGTTTCTTCTCACATTCAATTATCTGTATATTCACTTGACAATCCTTGGAAGCATGTGACCATGTAGTTGGACCAAACCCAACTACAGAGACTCTTCTGTTAACTGTAAATCTGATTCAATCACTAATCTTTTATACACACAACATTTCTAATTTTGACCCCTGAGACCATCAGGAATTAGTTGGATTTGTTAGCTCTACAAATGTCCAAAGCCTTTTATCATGTCTTTTCTTAATTATCTCACAATCAGCCATCCTTTCTCCCATCAATAATTTTACAAATAGAACTTCACCTTATACCTTCATGTGATTTGGTCTCAATTAGTTGTATATCTGTTTGGTTCCACTCCTGCTAGGAAGAGTTTCTCATCAGGAAGAAGAGAGAATAATGACACTAGGGATTACAACATGAGTAAGAACACCATTGTTCTATTTATATCCAAGTGTGCCTCTCTCTAAATCCTCAGGAATTCATTACCTACAGCGATACTTGATAATATTCCTTTATGGATAATCTAATTGGCTCTCTAATCAAGATATTTTCACTCTTTTTTTCCTGTTCAACCAAGTAAAAATTAACAGAGATATCTTCTACCCATTGTTTTTATAATTCATCAGTATATTTACAAAACATCTATGCAAAATATTCTTTAAATATTCCAAACACTTAGAAGTTTTATGATGCTTTATGTAACTTGTATTCTTCTGAAATTCTATTTCCTCTTCCACAAAATTGAACATATTTTGCTAATTTTAGCACACAGTGACCCTCTTTTTTTGAGTCCTTAGGTTTTTATTTTCTTTTGTCACTTTTTCTACTTATCTCTCCAAGGATTCCGCATTAAACACTCCAATTAAGAAAAAAAAATATAAGCCGGGCGTGGTGGCGCAAGCCTTTAATCCCAGCACTTGGGAGGCAGAGGTAGGAGGATCGCCGTGAGTTCGAGGCCACCCTGAGACTACATAGTTAATTCCAGGTCAGCCTGGACTAGAGTGAGACCCTATCTCGCAAAACCAAAAAAAAAAAAAAAGAAAAAAAGAAAAAAGAAAAAAAAAATATACCGGGCATGTATACTGTACATGTGTACAACAGAGTACAAAAGATGGTTATACTTTTAGAAAGTTGGTGGGCTCTCTCAAGAAGAAAACAGGTTCATAGGAATGAAACCTTTTAGTATATGTGTGTGTGAGAGTGTGGGCATATAGGTGCCATGGTGCACATGTACAAATCAGAGGACAACTTTTAGTGTCTGTCTTTGCATTCCCCTCGTTTAAAGCAGGATCTGTAATTATTCCCTGTTGCAATCTCTAGGCTAGTTGACCCATGAACTTGTAGGGGTTCTCCTGTCTCCACCTTCCATCTCTCTTTATGTATGCTGGGATTATCAACAACTGTACTATGGATCTATCTTCAGCTTCATGTGGGTTCTAGAGTACTGATCCCAGGTAGTCATGCATGTGTGGGCAAGTTAGTGCTTTAATTACTGAGCTGTCTCCCATCCCTTAAGTGGCTTTGTGACTCTTAGTGTGCATACAAAACTAACAGAACTAGTGGATGAATATTTTTGAAAGTTTTAATTGGTAGTTTGGTCAAAAATCAGTCAGATCCTTTAATATTAGAAATAATAGTGTTTTCTCAAGTTGAGCATGACAGTAAAGATAAGAAAACGAGGAGGTGACTTTAAAACACTTAAGTTACAGTAAAGAAAAGTTCATGTGCTCAACTGAAAGGCCAATATCCAAAAGAAATGATATAATTTTAAACATTAAGCCAAACATCTTTTTCTTTTTTTCTACTGGATGTATGAGTTAGAATAGTATCAGGGGAAATTTTTGCAATTTGAATAAATTTGTGGCATGAATATAAATTAATTATAACATTTATTTGACATTTGAATCAGGTATTTTGACATTTCCTGCTTTTTAAAAACATACTAATGTATGCAATGTTTATAAGATACCCCTAAAATCTGGTCCTATTGTCATTAAACTCACATTCTAGATAAAGCAGCTGAAGCTGAGAGAGTGGAAAGGTAAATTGCTTCAATGAAATGAATGAAGCTGAGACCCAGGGTCTGCATTATGATGATTACACTGTGTGGTCTCTCAAAGCTTCAGGAACAATCTGGTTTCCCATGAAAAGCGAGAACTAAGAAACAGTTCTTTTTTTTAGACTGTCTAGCCCTTCTGTGACCCCTACATTTCTGAAGTCTTTACATGTTACTAACCTTCTTCACCCCCATTGTTTAGAACAAGTGGGCCCTTCTGAGCTTGCCAAAATTTTATCCTGTATCAATACCACCTTCTCCAAATTTCCTTTGCTTCTAAGGTGCACAAAGGAACTCTGAGAGTTGACAGTGCAAAGAAGTAGGAGCAAAGAAGTAGGAGCTGTGGCTCTACCAAGAGGGAGTTCTTTAGGTCTGGAAAAGTGCAGGGGCTTAGATGTTCTCCCCTGAAGCCATGCTAATTCAGCGTTGATCTCTTACATTTCATTTAGGTTCTCCTGTCATTTAACGTGAAGGCTGAGAACAAAAAGTACCCCTGTCTGGATAAGAAGAGCAGCAGGAGAGATTTATTTCTCTAGCATTTCAGAGGTAGGATGTTCTGACACATAAAACAGCCAGTTGGAAGGAAAAAGGGCCCTGGGGGTGAGTGATTGGTAGATTATGAAATCACAGGTGTGAGAGTTAGAGAGGACCTATTAAGCCCCCCTACCACCATCGCCCTCATTACTTGCTTCCTCTGGTGTGCTCTGACCTGCTCTACTTGTCTAATTTTAAATAACTCTGGCGACATGATTTTCTCCTGAGACTGCATTTCCCACCCAACTATTTAAAATCTCCACCTGACATTCAACCTGTTTCACTTTGGTCAGCTTCATCTTATTTCTGTAGTTATTTAATCTGTCGGAGGCTGAAACATTTTTTTTTCTCCTGTACTCTACTTGTACTTTTCAAATATCAATGGAATTATTTTATCTCATTATGATGACATGAAAGTAGAAAAATGATAATTTGAACATCAAAGTTTTCACCTACATAAAAGATCTCTGTCATAGTCAATAGATGTGAATGCTTTCCTGCTCTTTCCTCTAATTCTCCTTGTCCAAGTGTGGTGGAGACCTTTTTCCCCACTATATGAAAAAAGTGATCATATTATTTAAATGTTTAAGGTTGTCTTTAGAGATGTAAGGCAATTATCTCTTAAATGTTATTCATCATCTATACTCATTTAGTCATGTGGAATCAGGCTCTGGAAAGACATTACTAAAAGATTAATTATACAGGAGAATAAGGATGCCATCCTTTAGTGTCTTAAAAGTATTTTAATTTATTTATTTGAGAGACAGAGAGAGAAAGAGAGGAGTATGGGCATGCTAGGTCCTCCTGGCACTGCAAAAGTACTCCAGATACATGTATCATTTTTGTGCACCCATTTTATGTGGGTACTGGTGAATTAAACCCAGACTGGCAGGTTCTGTAAGCATGTGCCACTGAGCTATCTCCCCCATCTGTGTGTCATATTTTTAAATACTATTTTTGATCCTATGGGATCAGCTACTTATGCACAACCCATTTGTTTTAGTTAATTTTGTATGATAAATTGTGTGTGGTTTCTGAGCATGTTTGTTCATGTTTGGTGCACATGTGTGTGCTGATACTTGTGCACATGTATGCATGTGCATGTAACTGCCAGAGGTTGACTTCATGTCTTCCTCAATTATTGCCCATCTTATTTATTGTGATAGAGTCTAAATTTGCACCCAGTAATCAACACACTGGTTGGTCTAGCTGGAAAACTTGCTGTGGGAATCGCTTATTTCTACTCCCCAGTGCTGGGATTGCAGGTGTGTCACCTTCCTGGCACTTACATGTGTGCTAGTTGAGGTCATAACTCAAGTCCTCGTGCTTGGGGGCAAATACTTTACTGAGTATTCCACTTCCCCAGCCCCCAGAGGCTATTCTCATATATATAGCTACACTTGTATGTAATATCACTGTTAGTTTTGAATACTGAGTCAGGATGGATAATAATAACAGTTATTCTTTTCAGATTATATCCAGAATTTTGCCTACTCTTGCCACCTTTGATCATTGATTTGGGCCCTATGATCATTTCTCCGAGTCAGTGGACAGCTTTATACTGGTCTCCTTATCACAGTTAGGTTCATCCACATCCTATTCTTTATCTCTCTTCACTGTGAATCTTAACACTTTGCTTTTCCAGAACATCTACAAACTCTCCTGTCACTCATCATAAAAGCCAGAGACATAGTCCAGCCATTGTCATTTGACCATCCATGCTTTTCAGGCTGGCCCAGTGGCTTTTCCTCCAACAGATCACACACTGTCCTTCAGTCTGAGCTTGCTTTGCTTCCTAGTTTTATATAATATGTAGGGATAATTCTTTTAATCTCTTACATGTTTGATTTATTTTATTTCTTTCATTTGCATGTAAATGGATTATCATATTTTAACTGGCACTGTTCTTTTGTTTCCTCTTTCCAATGTTTATGTCTTCCAAGACTCCTCATCTAAAAATTACTCTTCATGTATCCTGTTATTCTGTATTTTCTTTCATAGAATATATGATCTATGAAGCCAGAAAATATGGTTTATTTTGTTCACAGATGTATAGTGGAGTGGCTTAAATAAGGCCCCAAGCTAAGAAATGGATAAAAGCATAAATGGACAAGGATTTAGTGATTTTGAAAATTATATTAAATACATTCCTTTTTTTTGGAAAGAGACACAGAGAGAGATGGGGGGGGGAGAGGGAAACAGAGAATGGGTTGTGCTAGCAGCCTCTCAGCAGCTGTGAATGAACTCCAGATGTGTGCACCCCCTTGTGGGCAAGTGCAGCATTGCGCCCTTGTGTCACTGTGTCTGGCTAAACGTGGGACCTGGAGATTGCAACCACTATTCTTAGGCTGAGCAGGCACGCGCCTTAACCACTAAGCCATCTCTATAGCTCAAATGCATTCATTTTTAGTAAATTATTTTGAAAATATTGAAGTAGTTTGATAAGATGTTATGATACTCTACAGTATAAAGAATCAGAACTCTCTATAAAGAATCACAACTATTTAGACACCTATATCCTGAAGTTAACTCATTAATGCCATTTTATTAGATGTCAATAATAGATATCATATCAGCCAATTACTTTTTATGTCATAAAATTGAAAATATTGGTCTTTGTAACAGAAGTGATCATTAATTTAAAGAAGATACAGAGCAAATGTGATTAGAAGTTTTAATTTTTATAATTTATTTCATTCATAGAAGTATTCAGAAGTTTCTTACTAAGTTAGAGGTGTAGACTTTCATTCCTGTGCTCAAATATAGTTGCTATCAAAGATGAAATTAGACTGGGTTCATGTCACTAGAAAAAAAGTACTATGGTGAAAATGATGATAAGCATGCAAATATAATGTTTAATTTTCAAGGAAGATTTCAACTTGGATGTTTTGTCTGACTTTGTGGAAATGGTGGTATGCCTCCTCAGTGTCTAGAACTCTTACCACTAAGGAGCTTTTTGTGGAAACTGGGGTGTGCTATCTGCATCCACGGTGTTACAGCTCTGAACCACTAAAGGAGTTCTCAAATTTTGTATTCTCATCAACAAGTGATGCAGCTATAGGATGAATTCTTTTCCTAAGACAATTTTATAAACATACATGTTTATTTTAGATCCCTTGTAAGTTTGTAAGCCTCCATTCATTATTCATATTTGATACTATGTAGATGAGGTTTCAAATCCTTTGGAGTTATCTTTCCATGATGATTCCTTGTCCCTTATATGTCTCCAGGAGTTTTGATTTTGCTATTCAAATATTATTGTCTTTAATGCTAGTGTTTCAATGTGGAAACTGATTTTAATATCCCTCTCATATGAATAAGGTACTTATAACTCACAATCCTTTCCTTGAAGAAGGTATCATGTAGAGTCATTGTATATGGCCTGCTACAACTAAACCTACCTCTGTCTTTAGGTATGATTTTGTGTATTAACAATTTTAAGGAATCTTCTAATAATAAAGTAAACTAAGATAACAAACAGGCAAAGGTTTTCAGGTGTCAGATCAATATATGAAAATTTCTGCGGGCTATCAATGAATAATCAGAAAATAAAATTAAAACAAAACAGACCAATGTTCAGAAAAGTTAATTATTTACATAAATTTACTTAGTTACTAATAAATGGCAAATATAGGGTGACCACTTTTTTTCCTTCTTAATTAATATTCCTTAATTACTTTTCAATATCTAACCATTGAATACTTTTAATTGCATATTTGATTATATGTTTTCATGTAAATGCATTTAAGAGTTCAAAGTAGGTAGGAGAAAATATGGAAAGATTCTTTGATTCAATGATGCGGGGTTTAAACTACAGAACAGGACACAAAGAATTCATTTTAACTTATAAACAAATATAAATCATACCTGAAATATTTCCAAAGGTGTGATCAAAATCTGGGCCTGTGAAGGGAGGAAAGGATGCTCCTTGAATCCGTTCCCACTCATTGTCATCATTGAGATCCTGCACCCAGAAACAAAAGCCATCCTCAAAGCTGCAGTTAATTTTCTCAAAGTCTGTGAATTAAAAAAAAAAAAAAAACACCCTCAAGTTTAATATACTACATGTTCAGTTATGTCAGAATACATTGAACGTTATCTACCTTGAATATAATTGCTTGCCATGCATAAAATTATTGTTTTTTTATCTTAAGTATTTTTCATTCTACTTAGTTGAAAAATGTTGTTTTTTAACAACCATGTTGAATTAATGTTTCTTATAATAATCAGGGCTTCAGCAAGATAAGCTTTGTTATGTCAGTTTTATATCTTCCATTCATTGGCTTTACACACACAAACATTTTCCCATCGCTTTCTTAAACTTTACAACTAAATTTACTTCTTTGATCAAAATTAATTTCCCATTGAGTGGTCTCTGAGGTAGCTTAATGCTAATGACTTCTACTTGTAATATTTGCCTCATATTTGAACTATAATTTTTCTCAGATGAGTTACTTGATTCCTATTAGGAATATTGTGACTTTCCAATTTGTAATGCTTTCAAATCATCATGTAAAAAGATGTGCACATAAAACAGTAAAGGGCTGGAGAAATGGCTCAGCGGTTAAGTAGCTTGTCTGCAAAGCCTAAGGACACTAGTTCGATTCCCCAGTACTCACATAAAGCCAGTTGTACAACTTGGCTCATGTATCTGGATTTCATTTACAGTGGATAGAGGCCCTAGTGTTTCCATTCTCTGTCTCAAATAAATAAATAAATAAAATATAAAGAAAATAGTACAGGATTGCAGAAAAAAATTTTTAGGTTCTTTTATTTTTGTACTCTACTTAAATATTATGGCATTTGACAAGTCAAAGAAACTATGATACTTACTGTTGAGCTCACTGCTGTTAAAGGTGGTGTATGTTGCACTAAAGCCAATGAAATCATTTTCATTAGATTCTACATGAAAAGTGGCAGTAACTTGGTTGGAAAAAATTCTGATTGTACCAGGATCAGTTTCCCAAATAGAAGCTATAAAAGAAAATTAATTTTAATTACAGCATATGTGCACTTATGTATATATATATATATATATATATATATATATATATATATATATTCATATTCACAAAAGTTGTATACTTTTAAAAGTTCCAAAGTTAAGCAGGTATAATGATACTTTTTGTCTATCATTTCTGCAGCATGTCATACTAATGGGCACTAAAGCAGGGTCATGGCGGAAGAATGTGATGTTAGGATCTAAATCCCAGAACTAACTATATAACTGTACGGCCTCAGAATAATCCCATTTGATTTAATGACTATTTCTATAGCATTGAATATTGATTACTAAAACTGGGTAATGTCAGGAGTATTTCTAATTTTGATTTTGAAGGATATAAAAAGTTCTCATATGATAATTTATAAGGTATCATATGAAATTTGTTTATAAAATGTTTTATTCACCATATCTATTATCAGAGGGTACAATATCGCTTTTCAGAAAATCAGAAGTGGTTTATATGGGCAAGAGTTTTTAGTTTTCTATGAATATACCCCAGATAAACATATGTAATAGTAGTTCAATGTTTTATTCGGACAATCTGAACTATATATGGAATGGAGGACAAAACATCAGAACTTAATTAAATATTAAATATGTGTGTCCTGGCTTATTAAACATGTGATACATGAATGATGATTTCCACAGAATCTAATGTTGCTTTCTTTTCCACAGCATTCAGATTCCTTCTCTTAATGGCTTCAGATTGAACTAGAAAGAAGTTGGCTCCCTGGCTTCTTTTAGGGCTGTGTTACATCCCCATATTTTCCAATGTTAAGGCCCTGGTTTAGGTAGTTTGGGGTTCTAGATACTAAGGTCAACAACATGCTTCAGAGATGAATACACATCTCTGGACCAAGTATTGAATATGTGTGTGTAGAGATCTCAGAAAAGTTTAAACAGATTTTAAGTCTCCTTTACCAAATAAGTGTCAGAATCATAGCTCTAATGAACAGCTGTTTCCTGGTGCATTGATGAGGGTAGCAAAGAGGGAAGTGTTTAAGATCTGGGGCTCCAGAGTCAGTGTCCACTTTAATTCAGTTTAGTTCAGTACAGTCCAAGATCCATGTCAGACTAGATGGTTTGGTGCCTGTTTACTCTGTTGTAATGTATTGCTTTATAATAATGACTAACTGAGCAGTGACCAGGTAGAATGGTGAGTGGTTAATGGTGAATTCCCAATGAATGCTACCAATTGTTTCACTTTTTCATCAATTAGATTCTAAGGTCTGAAAAGCAGAGCTTATGATTAATGCTTTAAGTGCCTTGATCATTATGCCAATCAATAGTTAAGTATAATGATATGTGTAAATACAGTAATCAAAATTGTATGTGTGTGTGTGTGTGTGTGTGTGTGTGTGTGTGTGTGGATAAATTTCTAGAAAGGAACATACACTATAAATTTTTTAAACTGTATTTTCCTTGTATAATATTAGAGCTGGTAAAATAATTTTCTGGCATTAATTCCTAAAGAAAACCCTGTATTTTCTTCCAAACGTCAATAGTTCTATGGGTGTTGATTTACATGAGCCTGCAGAATAGTCACAGTTACATGTATTCTGTCATAATTTGCCTCCTTCCAGCACTGTGTCTGGTGAATGTTTGGTGAAAGAGGAGAAAATAGAAGCATGGAAGCAGTGTAGTGACCTCAGAAAGGGGGCAAAGATTTCTGCAGATGAGAAGTTAGAGGTAGTTCAAAGGTAATTACTTTCTTCAATTCATATGAATATTGCTACAATTATAACATTACCTCTTTTATACAGAGGATTTCTAAGAAATGAAGCTCAATGTCCTGAGTGCCGACTTAATGCATCAGAGGGCTATATATGATGACATCATGAAGAAATAATTAAATGCCTTATTAGAAAATTCAGACAGTGGAGCTATAGAGCAATTAATTGTCTAATGATTTTGTGTCATAAAAATGCTATGGGTGTATTCAGAAAAGAGCTGTCAATTTTTCCATGTAGTATGATGAGGAAATATCTGAGAGTTTGTAACATAATGTATTTTTAAAGTCAATGCTTATAAAATTTTTCTATATAGATTATTCCTATTAACAAAAGTCAGTAAATGAGTACTTTGAGTATACACCAAAGTGTATCAATAAAAGTATGAGGCTTATAAAATGCTTAATCTTGAACAGTATTTGCAAATCTATTTAACTTCATGTCCTCCATATGCTTATTCTTACTATAGGATAAAATGACAACTCAGGAAGGGCTCAAAGAAGATTAAGAACCTTGGTCATACTTCTGCCTCACATGGTCATAAACCACTGTATTGGGGATGGACTGTCAATAGTCTTGTTCTGGGTGAGTGAACTACTGGCCACGTACTTGGAATATAAAGAAACATCCTTCCGGGCTAGGTGTTTAGAAGTCAGGTTCAGTGTGCTCTCAAGCTGTTTGACTACACATCTCCCCAGACCCACTACAAACATTTTCTGTCAGCGTCTGCTGGTGCAACTATGCTTGATGAAGCAGGTCTGCTTGGACTACAAAGTGAGTTCATGAGCCAGTGAAGATAACTTTGTCTGTTTTAAATTAGAAAATACTCAAGACTGATGATTTGGCTCAGTGGTATAGCACTTAACCTCCCATGTGCAATCTATAGATTCAATCCTTAGCACCTCAAAGCAAACCCAGATTTTTCTCAACACAAAAGTACTAATGCAGCCCACTCCTTATAGTCTCTTCTTTAATACCTGCTATTGACAATTATCAGCATCACTGAATGAATGATTATGTCTTCATTACAACTTGAAGAAGCACATTTTGTCCTAACTCTCCTGGAAATATGGTGTGTCTTTTCAATTCTTAAAGTGTTTGAAGACACTAATTCATTTTACATTGTCTTTGTTTTAATAATGTCCATCTTTCTCTAATATGTTTTACCAGTTAGAAAACATTTACATCATAACTATATTTAAAAGTGGCCGACAAATGCTTCTGGAATTTATTTATACTAATTATCCTCATCAAGCATATAACAAGCATTTCATGGGATTTTATGGTATTATTCCCTTATAATTTTTCTACATAATTCATTTATCTTGATGTATATAATGCATCTATATATTTTAAATATGATAAAATAATGATAGCATTTCAGATTTATATTCTCAATTTGAATTCAATGAAAGTAAATCAGGTAAGCATTTCTCAAAGAAAGACACTTACTAAAATATTTATATAAATGTGATTTGTTATTTAAGGTAGAAACTATTGGCTTTATTTCAATAAAACTATATTTGAGGTTATGAGAACTACTGCCTGTCTCCATGATTGCATGGTATAATATTGTTTTATAAAAATATAAGCAGGACTGGAGAGATGGCTTAGTGGTTAAGCATTTGCCTGTGAAGCCTAAGGACCCCGGTTCAAGGCTCGATTCTCCAGGACCCACGTAAGCCAGATGCACAAGGTGGCACATGCGTCTGGAATTCGTTTGCAGTGGCTGGAGGCCCTGGTGTACCCATTCTCTCTCTCTCTCTGGCTCTTTTTCTTTCTGTCTGTTGCTCTCAAATAAATAAATAAATAAATAAGTAAACCACATATATATATATATATATATATATATATATATATATATATATCTTGGTTTAAATTTAAATCCCAAATGCTTAGTTTTTACAAGATGCCATAAGATTTGCTAGATACTTAAGTTAAGATATTATTGCTTTTCTTTAAAAGATTTGTTATTTTTAATTTTAAGTTTGTTTAGATAGCTAATATTATTTTTCAATTCTTTCTGGTTAAGATATTTAATTTTGAAAACTTTGAAATGTACTTTTATTTAAAATACTGCTGATTACAATTTAAATACACCCATAAGTCACTCTTTTACTATTTGGATATTTGGTTTCATATATATCATTATTATGACAATTACTTGTGTGTTACCCACATCACTTACTATTTTGCCAACATTTGCTGACGAATTGTTAACAGTATCAGCATGTGAACAGCGTGTTTACATAGACGGTGTTATTTAAAAAGTAAAGGAACTTGGGGACAACAGTACCTATTACAGAGGAGGCAACTTTCATGAATTAGAATGCATCACTGGAGGAATTTCAATTATAACAGTATTTATTGAATTGATGAACCACTTGCAAAACCTCTTTATATATTGAAATATATGGCAGTAGATGCAATTTATAAATGTTACATAAACTTTTGGAAACATTTAAATCAACTGGAGTCCTCCTTTTCAAATATTTATGTCAGCCATTATTTTAAGTAGCTAATGTTATTGACTATAAGAACAGATGATGAACTTATATATTTAACCAAATGTGACAACATATTTAAGTCTACTCATGACTACATTTGTTCTTTGGCCCCTAATACAAAACAAATAATTGATTTATATTGAAGGCAGATATTTATGCCCCTAGTTCCATGCTCATTTTCCTTAGGTCACATTTTACTCCTCTCTAATATATATATTTCCAGTTTGTTGTACATAAAGAGGAGAAAGGCTGCATAAAGATTGGGTACAATGTTGGGTCAATAGCATCCAATGGAGCTAAACATCATTAGTATATGGTAATGTTCTAATGTTCTTGAGATATTAAATTTGTCAAACTCATTCTACTAACTAAATTGGATTCTTGTTTTTTTTTTTTTTTTTTTTTTTTTTTTTTTTTTTTTTTTTTGGTAGGGTGTCACTCTAGCCCAAGCGGACCTTGACCTGGAATTCACTATGTAGTCTAAGGTGGCCTTGAACTCACAGTGATCTTCCTATCTCTGCCTCCCGAGTGCTGGGGTTAAAGGCATGCTCCACCATGCCCAGCTCATTTATTTTCTTGATAACACATACAGTTTGAAGATGAAATCACTAAACTTTAATATCAGGTTTAACTTGCAAACTTTCCTTGCACTGTATTTGACCATTTCTCCAAAGTGTAAGGAAAGCAGCCATACCCTGCATTCCATTCAACATTACCCTCATCAGGTTCATTTCATTTCCTCCTGAGAGTCTTCTAATTTCGATTTTGCCCAAGTGGAACACAGTGCGCTGGGAAGATGTGAAGCACTAAGTGCTCCCCCTTTATCCTTTCTAGGCTTCCATCATTGTCCCTGAGCTACTGGTTAATACTTATGTAATACCAATACTATTTACAGCTCCTCTTTACTGAGCATCTCTTCCATGAATGACACTATTTCGCCCATACATATTTTTATTAGTGCTGCAAGACACTGAAGGGTAGATTGAAAAATAACAGCAGAGCTCCTGTGAGTTGATGAAATATAGGAGTAAAGTTGGTTGTAAGTGTAAAAATTGGTCTAGATTTTTTAAATATACAACTAAATTTATTTTAATTTCCAATAATTTACAATACAAATTGATGTTATGTTAAAAATCACATGGAAAACACTTCAAAAACTACTTATGTGTACATATTTGTTTGAACTTACCTCTTAGGATTTTGCTTGATCCTATACCTTCATAAATATTCAATACATCCATATAAAATGTATTAAAAGACTCAAAGTTCAGTTTAATGGAAAGTCCTTGTTTTACACTAAATTAAAAGCAAAAAACCAAACAAAACAAAACAAAAAAAAAAAGACATATTACAACAGTCTGACCAGTTGTCATAATTCTTAGTACATTCTACAACTTTAATCTATTTTTTTCCTGTGACATAAAACATGTAATATGAGCTTTACCAAATTAACACACTGTGTGCAATGCAGTGCTGTTATCTTCTATCCTACTGGACGACAGTTCTTTAGGACCTATTCATTTGGTACAGCAGAAACTATGCATCCCTTACACAAAGATTCTCCACTGTTCTTTCCCTGCTGTCCCTGGTAAGTAATATGCTACTTCATTTCTTATAAATTTAACCACTCGAAGAACTTCCTGTAATGGAAATTAGGTAGAATTTGCTATGATGACTGCCTCTGTTGACTCATAGTCATGGCCTTCAATTTTGTCCATGTTCTACCATAGTTTGAAATTCTATCCTTTTATATGGCTACATAATGTTACCCAATACATTTATACTACATTCTGCTTGCCTCTTTATATATGGATGCAAATTCAATTACCTTTGTGGCTATTGTGAATAATGCTGAAATGTACAATGTATTACAGATTTCTCTGAGATCTTAACTCCACTTATTTTAGTTAAATAATGAGAACTAGGTCTCTGGATCATATTTTATGAAGAAACTGCAGTGTTCACATGACAGAAACTTTACATGTCATCAATTAAAGCACAAAGATTACAGTGTATTCACTTTTCACCAACACTTATTTTTGCAATGATCATCCTAATAGGTATGAGCTTCTTGTGGTTATTATAAGCAGTTATTTCATTATTTATGATATTGAACCTCTAATCATGAACTTTCATCAATTGCTATAACTTTGGATTAATCATAATTCTTCATCCATTTTAATCAGATTATTATTACTTTGTATAATATTATAGGACTTCCTTTTTTATTTCATGTATTTAATCATAAGCAGATGTATGGCTAACATATTTCCTTTATTTTATAGATTATCTTTTTTCTATCCCTTGCTGTGCAGAAGATCTTATTTTTATACAATATTTTATATTTTTATAAATATTTTATATTTTTTATACAATATTTTTTACAATATTTTTTCTTGTATTTTCTTACAGCCTTCTTCATTAGGTTTGGCCTTTAAGTTTTTAATCCATTTTGGAGAAACTTACATGTACATTTTAAGATAAAGGTTTACCTTCATTCTTTAGCATGTAGATTTCATATTTTCTTCACATGATTTGTAGGATAAACTATCTTTTCTCTAATGTGCTTACAGTGATGTTTAACATTTGAAAACATACGTAGAGTTTATTTTGTTCTTTCTTTTGGCCAGTGTTTGCTTTTGTTTTCTGTTATGTCTTTGTGCTACAGTTTTGTCTATGGTAGCTTCACAATTTTTTTCTGAAGTTGGGAAATGTGAGGACTCTAGGTTTCCTCTTTGTTTTCAAGAGTGCTGTAGTTTCTCTGGTTCCTTTGTGGCTCCATGTGAACTCTAATATTATTTTATTTCTATCTTTTAAAATATTTATTTACTTATGAGAGAGAGAGAGAGAGAGAGAGAGAGAGAGAGAGCATGCCAGGGCTTCTAGCTACTGCAAAGGAACTCCAGATGATGCATGCTCCACCTTGTGCATCTGGCTTACGTGTGAAGTTGTGAAATGAACTTTGGTCATTAGGCTTCATAGTCAAATGCGTTAACCACTAAGCCATATCTCCAGCTTGTTTTTTATTTCTATAAAATACCATTGGCATTTTGTTACAGACATTGAATCTCCTTATCACTATGCACAGTGTGAACATTTTAATAATAGTAAGTCATCTAATCCATGTGCCTTATGTCTCTTACAATCCTGTAAAAAATTAATGAAAATATTAGCTATATGCTTATTTAGAAATGTTGTGACTCAAAGTCAGGGATTTCCTGATTCATCCTTGTATTCACTAATATTTGTAGGAACTGTTGCAGGCTCGCTGATATTAAAATCTGTGTATATATCTTCCAATATAAGTTCATAGGAAGAAATGTGACAGATTCATCAGAAAATATTAATTACATTGGGTGACTGTGAGGAGTTCATGGGTATGAGAGCCATAGGAGTAAGACAGGTGGATGAGGGAGATCCCTTGTGCTTGGTATCCACAGGTGTGTGATGGGCAAATAGATCAAGTTGTGAAGCATCAGGTGTTCTCAGTTACTACTGAGATGAGCAGAGCAAGGCTGATGGTGCTGACTGCTGGTTTTAGTTCTGTCTGTGCTGGGACAGTTCAGGAGAAGATGGTTAGCCTGCTTCTGAGACAGTTACAGACTTGAGTCAATGCTGAAGAATACAGAGAAGCTAAGGTTGAGTTCTGCTTTTTTTAAAATTTATTTATTTATTTATTTATTTATTTATTTATTTATTTATTTATTTATTCATTTATTTATTTATTTATTTATTGCCAGAGAAAGTGGGAGAGAGAGAGAATGGGTGTGTCAGGGCCTCCAGCCACTGCAAAGGAACGCAATTTGCATGTGCCCTGTGGGCATCTGGCTAACGTGGGTCCTGGGGAATTGAGCCTGAGTCCTTTGGCTTTGCAGGCAAATGCCTTAACCACGAAGCCATCCCTCCATCCCGAGTTCTGCTTTTTTAAAGTTCTGATGTCTCTATGTAAGAGCTTTGTGAATTCTTTTTTTGTCAGGTAGCTTTAAAGCTATGAGACTGTTGTCTGGTTTTCAAGGATAAAAAGAGGAACAATAGCACACTACTTTCTTGTGAGTAAGGAAAGCCAAATTTTGCCAATCAAACAGTGGTATTTCTAAAAACTTAGATGAATAGAGTGTTGTGTGTTTAGACTATTAGAAATATTTGTATCCTCCTGAACCTTCTAAGGTGAAACATTTTCTAAAGACAATGTACTTGTTGTGTTTTTGTTTCTTGGCTAATCTTCTATAGCCATCTTTGATGGTGTTCTTTATATATTTTAAATAGTTTATATCAATTACAAATTTTTATAAAGACATTCAAACTCACAGAAATATGGAACAATGTACATGAATAAATTTTACATCAAACAGATAGCTCCATGTGTCTGAGATCACATGTGAGGTTTGTGTTCTGGACCATCTTCCAGGTGCTAACGGTAGTTAGAACATCAAGTGTAGGCTAATGCGGAGCCAAACATATTTGACTTGCTACACACTAAACATTTCTCCTCAACTTATTTGTTCAGCAGTGAGGGTTTGTGAACAACTGTTGTAACAAGTTTTAAGAAGGAAACAAACTTAGACTACTTATTTGACTAATGAAGTTAAATTTAATCATGACATACAGCATTTTTTTTGAGGTAACATTTTAAACAAATTGAAACTTGCTTCAGGGCCCAACAAAATGCTTCTATCTATTAAACAGACCTTTTCATGATATAGAATGAAAGAGGAACTTTGGACCAGTTGGTCAGCTGGTAGGACTTTGCTCCATAGCTACTGAAAACAATAATTGTTTGATAAATACTATAGAAAGAGATTAAGATTTTCAGAGTGAAGAATAGAACATAGAGGAGCTTACCGGATGACCCAGCGGCAGACAACACCTGTTTCATCTGTCTTTGGATATGTGGCAGCCTGGAAGGATCCAGAAGACCCACCCAACAAGAATCTTCCGTCACAAGGTGTGGCTGTGTAAAAATGCCAGGTCACATTAGACAAAAATAATTTTGGAATTAGAAGGCTTAAGCAATTCACACAAGGTCTCTTGGTGGGGGGGGGGTACATCATGGAAGTAGCAGCAGTAATGAGACTGAGAAGGAGAAAGAGAGAGAGAATTGGTATGCCAGGTCCTCCAGCCACTGCAATTGAACTCCAGATGTGTGGGCCACCTTGTGCACATGTGTGACTTTGCATCACCATGTGTATCTGGTTTAAGTGGGATCTGGAGAGTTGAACAGTTAGGCTTCACTGGCAAATACCCTTAATGCTAAGCCATCTCTCCAGCCCAGTAATTACTTTTATTTTGTTTTTAATCCATCTTTTACAATGCTCTTAAAAATTGAATATAGGCCATATTTGAAATGTTCTACAAGTAGGAGAAGCAAAAGAAAAAAGGGGGAAATGAACTAAAAAGAGAAAACAAGACCAGTTTAAGAATTTTGAAAAGCTGCTTAGTACATTTTTAACATATTTCTTGGGAAAGGCATCAATTGATGGCTTAATGCTGCACAAGATTCATTATCTCCCACATAGTGAGTTATCTCCAAGTTGAGTGCCAAAGACTGTTCTGTGGTAGCCAGACCTTTCATGTATCTCCAACTGTACTAGATTTTCCCAAATCAAATGCCTTGTGGCCAAAAAGAGACAAGAAACTGAACTGATTAACTGACAATTAAAGAAGCAGTTGAGTTTAAGTGAGATTTTTTCCCACTTATTTGTGAGTAGTTTATAACAGATGCCATGTATGAATTGATAGCAGAATAGGTGACAGGCAAGAAGCTGGCACCCTGTAGGCCCAGGCAGGGCCAGTGCAGCATGTGATTATGTTTCTTGGACTGTGATGTAGGTGGTAGTGGACTGTTACTGTCTTAATTGGCTAGGATTTGGGATCATGGTAATGAATATGATCCAATTGTTTGTATAGTTTTCTTTGAAGCTGCAAGGTTTCATTGGAAATAAATAATCAATAGTTCAAGTTCTGCTGTAAATGACCTTTGGTAAACAATTGTGTACAAACAAAAGTATAAATAATATTGCTGATGGTACTTAAAATAAAATTATAAGAATATAAAATTAATTAAACTAGAAAATCTCTGAATGCCAAAATATCACTTCAAGATGGAGGAGTGTGTTGATAGCTTCCACATATACTCTTCTTGTAATTTCAGGATCTTTCTAGTAAAGTTAATTTTTCATATCATAATGAAACAAGATAGATTTCCAGGATTCAAAAAAATAAAACATACATAATTCAACCATAAATGAGTAGAGTGTTTGAACTTCTCAGAAATTTCTAACACTATCAGAAATAAAAAATTCTGAGCAAGAGGAAAATGAATCCACTAAGTAACAGCAGAGTATTGAGCTATCACAAATACTGCCTGCAAAAGGTTGAGATTGCTGCTGGTGTGGTTTATGGCCCACCAAGAGCGCCCTCTGCTGGCTATATATTTATTAATTGCGTGTTTGTTCAGAGCATTGAATTCTCTGGGATATTAAAATTAAATGGAATCTATGCTCACCTACCAACAACATTATGCACATACATTTGATAACACAAATTATGAGAAGATTTTCCAGCATTCAAATACTCCTGCACCTTGGCCTAAAGGCTATGAGTCAGCATTTGCTCTCCTCATGGCTTAGCTAAAATGAACTTTCTTGCTGATGCAATTCTGATCAGAAAAGGGAAAAAAAAAGTTAGAGGACTTCTTTGAGCTATAGTAAACTATATTGTAGAAACCTAAATAATCAAAGACTAAAAACAGAAGCTGTATGAGGAATTCCACATTAATGTGACTCTATTTATTATAAACTAGACTTAGGGCTCACAGCTGTAGCAAAATCAATATCAGAGAGATCAAAGGTCAATCTCATGTAGTGAAACCTTTTAATTCACTGCATGTATTTTTCTGTCAGTGGACATTGATTGACAGGGGCTTGGAAGTGGAATTCCACTATTGAAGGTTTGAAGACGGCTGAAGTAGGTGAAGTCTCCTAGGTTTTGAGTGCATCACCCCTAGTGATTGAAATGAAATAATAATAAAAAAACAAAAAACAACAACCCTATGTTCCTAGGTTTTGCTGGCTAAACATAGTTTATTTGACTGCAGTTTCCACTGTCTTATCTCACAAATGATATATGCTTATTTGTCAGAAATAGATACAGAAAAAAATTTTAAAAATGGACAAAAGTGGAAAATGAGGACATCGAGGAGAGTCACACTAAAAGGTAGGTAAGATTTAGTAAACATATAGTTATATACTGAATTATGGTGCAGATTATTGCTTTTAGTGCAAATAAATTATTCATATTTATATAAAAATAATATGAGCATTCATATTAGTCATAGAATTTTTGTTATGCATTATTATTAATTTATCATGGAAATTCCTCCATGCAAATAAAAGGAGACACCAGATAATTAGTGTAATAATTTGAGTCACCTAATTCATCACTTATGTCTTGTCCTGCATTTAAATTTGTTGATCCTCATTATATAGGCTTAAAACTATGCACCTAACATTAACATAGATTATTATTTTAGAAATAGAAATCATCATCACTTTTATTACCTCATGATGGCATTCTTGTACCACATTCTCCCTAAAAGTGGGTTTTGGATAATGCCTCAAAACCATCACATAAAGATTGCTTTCTTTCTCTTTGAGTAACTTAGTTATATAAAATAGATTAAAAATATTCTGTAGCCTGCACTTTTTCTCCAATATGTTCAGAGTGCACTTCAAAGTACATAGTTAAACTTTGTAGGTTTGAATTTTATCCAAGAACATTTGAATTGGGATTGATGAGTAGAAGTCGCTTTAGAATAGCAGCTTTTTGTGGAGTTGTTACAGGGAAATAGCCCAAGTGTCTGTCTTATAAAGCAAGTATTCGGCAGTTAGCTGGTTTTAAAAGCTTGGCCCTTATTGGCACATTCATCATCAATTAATGCCTAGTAAGATGAGGAATGTGTAATCAATGATGAAAGAGGGCAATGCCCACATGGATAGCTACAGGTTAGCCCATTTTGTGACCTAATCAATGCCAACTTTACATGAATTTTAAAAGCCAGATATGGTGGCACATGCATATAATAAGAGCAATCAGGAGGCTGAGGCAAAATATTTAAAAAAAAAAAAAAAAGGTAAGTTCAAGACCAGCTTGAGCTATTTTGCAAGACTGTGTGATGGCATAAGTACAAACAAAAATAAACGGTTAAAAACCACACCCAAACCAGGTTCAATTCATGCTTATGCTACCTTTTTATGTTTTTGAATTATAGACTTATCCAAATGGTTCTTTTCGTTGACTACAATTTATATTTACATTTACAAGGTAATCTTAGATATGGCACACATAAATTATTTTTAGCGAGATACTGATTTCTAGCAAGCTTTTTAAAAATGAAATCCAGTTATAAATAAAAAATAAGTCAACAGTAATTATGGCTATATCATTTGAAGCCATTTTTGATTTACTATGTGTGCTACTCAAGTGTTTAATAATAATAAAAATAAAATCATAACATTCTAAATAAACACCAAAATATATACTCAAAACATTGGCTTTTGTTCATGAGCATGAAGCTGTTCAGCATAACTGTTTTCATTATCCACAGAATTTTAAGAGGCAAAGCAAAGCAATGATGAAAATAGTGATGCTCATGGAGGTGCTGCTAAAGTGCATGTGGGTGACCTGTGATGGTGAACAACTCATGATAAAGGCCTGCTTAAAATATCCTCAAAGGTCTGGAAGATGGTTCAGTGGACAAAGTACTTTCCCTACAGGCATAAGTACCTGAGTCTGCATCTCCAGATCAACATAAAGTTGAATCTATCATCTCAGTGTGACAAGAATGGAGGCAAAGACAGAAGTACCTGGAAGGGTTTGGGGGCCAGCTAGCTTTTCAAACAGTGGTGAACAACAATGACGGATCCAATCTTAAACAAGGGGTACGGTGAGGACTGACATCCAATACTGTCTTCTCACCTCCATCATGTGTGCCATGGCAAATGTGCCCATATTCCCACACATGAAGACACACACACACACACACACACACACACACACACACACACACATATATACAGACCAAAGGATGCAAGAAAAAATTCCTTTTCATAGCAATTCAGTGTAGTTTAAAATAGGGAAGGGATGAAAAATTCATTCCCCCCCTACCAGAACATTGCTGATCACAGCATCCTTTACATAGTCCTTAAATAGAGTTCTGTAATAATAATTTGGCTAGCATTAAATGTTTAGACACAGAGAATAGTTAGTATGTGTAGCAGATAGCTTCACGTTCACTGAGATGAACTTCCAGACCAGGTACAGTTATGGTAGAAGGGATATTTATTGAAGCTTACAGATCCAGGGGAAGTTCCATAATGATAGAAGAAGTTGGCCCCCTCTTAAAGGACCAGGCAGAGAGAAAGTCAAAAGCCAAAAGCAAACCACACAGCACACTTCAGGAACTCCAGGAGGAACTTAAGCACTTTGCATATCTTTAGATTGGAATGTCAAATCCATTACCACACCTTAGGGCTGGACCACCCAGTGACACCTCCTCCAGCCAGGTGGCTGGAAATCCAAGAAGTCTTAATAAACTCCAGAACCTATTTGGGGGACATTTATTCAAACTACCACCCAAGATTTTTGTATTAGGGGTTTCACATGGCTATTTGAAGACCTTATTTTTAGTAACTTCATTTAGTTGAGATTTTTGTGCCCATATATATATATATATGCAGTGAGAGAGGAGACGAAGAGGAAAGAGAATGAGTGGGTGGGCTTACCACAGATTTTATCATCTTCATCAGAACCATCTGAACAGTTTACTTCTCCATCACAAAACAAATTGGTTGCTATACACTTGGAAGCATCAGCACAAGGCCTGGAACCAGACTGGCACTCTATTGAGAAATTTCCTTTAAAAGAGATTTCAATTGCATGAACAGTAGCGTTAATTTCCATTTGGTAAGACATACACAATAATTGGGTATTTGCTATGTATTTTTGACATTTTAGGTTCCTACTTGTAATAACAAACTTCATTTTCCAATGGCAATATTTATTATTTTTAATGAATCACACACACACACACACATATGGTATTTTAAATGTTGAAACAGAAATATACCCTGTCTGTTGTTAAATGTGAATGTTATATTTTTGTTTTAATAAACTGATATTACTGTTTAGACATTCAGACTCTAAATTGACACTTAGCATGGTATTTAAGGGCTATGTGGGGCAATTCATTGGTAAGTTTATCCTGAGTCATCTATAGCACCTAGTAGCCAACTCATTTATTCATAAATGTATTACTTGAAAAGTATATAATATATAGTCCGCATTCTACACAGCAAAAAATATCAGTGAAAGCCATTTCAAAATCAGGTAAATACCAGAGTCTAAGCGCATTGCTACTCTGAGTAATAAAGAAACCCAATGCTGTATCTCTTTGCCTTTTAATGGAGATATTATTACGGCCTAAGATGCAAATAAACTCCTGCAAAGAGTTATGTTGAACTCTGCACAGGATCTGATCTCTTTGCCACTCAGAACCTGTCTTACCCTTCAGCCTTCAGCTTCCACAGATGTGGGTGTAGAAGTGCACCGAGACGTGAATATTTTGCAAATTAATTTTGAAACTTTAAATGCATTTCTAAGAATTCCCATAAGGTAAAATATATATGATTGCTTTTCAATGCAATGTGGGTGTCTGAATATTTTTGTTTGTGACTATGATGGCATAAGCTTCTCAAAGTACTTAACTCCATGGCACTTGGTTTGTTATTATTCTTAATCCTAAAGCCAGCACTGCACTGCCATCTGCTGGGTTTAAATATATAATAAGTGAAAACTGAAATATGCTCTCTAAAATCAATAGAGGAAATCAAAGTAGCTTAATCAGTGAATCTATAAAGATAGTACTTGATCGGGGATACTTACAAACAGAATCGCTGAGAATATAGGCAACTAAATTATATGTTCATACTTATTTTAAATAAAATGGACATAAACGTTGGGAGATCAACAGAACACATAAATAGGACATAAAGATCTGAGCTAACATCAAATGGCAGAGTACCCCATTTAAGATGATAGCAATACAAATGCGTTTTTTTTCAAAAAAAAGTATGCATTATATTTGACACATGAGAGCTAGTTGTCAAGATAGGCATTTAATCTTGTCTCAATGTAGAAAATGTGTAACATTTGATACAATTTCATAAATATTTGTTATATAAACAAATAAAATGAAGTCAGTCAAATTCTATGACTTCAACATTTGCAGGTTTAGATTTTGGGCACAGCTAGGAAGACACTTTTGGCTATCTTAATGCTTTTCATGGTACCTTCATTCTTGATGCTTTTCATTTCTATTAGATTTTGAATCTCAAAGCCATACTAGCAAGAGACAGCATTTGGGAGTCTCTAATCACATTGGTGAGCATTCATTCATTCTCTTGTTTACTTATTTGTGTTACAGACTTTTGAGGCATGAGGATTAAAGTACATGCACACTGACTCTGGCCTCACAGGGGTGTGGTGTGTGAAATTATTACATTGACTAGTTTTTTAAGTAGATATGTAAAAGTTCTATGAGTCAGGAAGAGACTAAACCAATATTCACAGGTGAGATCATGTTCAATGTGGATTTTGAAGCATACCTAGAAGTGCCCAAGAAAGACAGGAAAGAATGGTATGTGATGATGTAACAGGAATACATCCATACATGAAGCACAGAGGAACCCTAGGAGAGAGTTTGGGATTAGATTTTAGGAAGCCATTTTTTAAAATCTGTTTTAAATGTTAAAAATGCTTTTTTTTTCTATAAGCAATGACATTGAAATTTTTCAGATATTTTTTCATATGGCAAGCTCATTTTTTATGATATCAATTCTAAGGTCATTTGAGGAATCATGTGGAACAAGATGATCAATTCAGAAGCAGTTCTCATGGTGGAGGATGAGGGGTGGGGATTGATATATCATTCCGTCAACTATGCTTCGTAGAAAGGATGAGCTTAGTGATCAAATCACTAATGGATATTACTCACAATTGTAATTATGAGAATAATGGATGGTGGCAATAGAAAATGTGTCATTTGAAGTTTGTGGATTTGATGATGTGTATATTAAGTACTCTTGTTTGAGTTCTACTCTGTTTTACTTGCAGGACAGATTCATAAATACACTAGCTGATATTACCCTTGGAGAAAGAGGAGTCTCTCATTTAGAAATAAAAACAGATTATATGAATCTAACTATTGTAGAAGTACCATGACTTTCGGGATTTCATTAATTTATATTTTTCCTAGTCTTCTATCATATACTTATACATGTACATGATTGTGATTTTGTGAACAGAACAATGAAAATATTGTTAGAGAAATTGATTAAAAAGATTAAATTTTTTATTATATACCAGTTTTTAAATAACTTTATTGAAGTAATATTTTAATAGTCCTGATATCATGTAAGTAGAAGTGTTTTAAATTAGTGAAGGGTGATCAGCAATATACATTTGTTAGACAATAAAGTCTCTACATCTCAGTCTTGGAGCAGTTAAATTGAGGGCCATATTTCTTCTCAGATCCTCTGGCCTAACATCATGTCTGACAAAAACAGCCAATTATGTATGCTTTTCCCTTCAATCTCCAAACTCCCCCACATTGTAGAATTGTAGCAAGATTGCATTTTGTGTGAGAGGAAGGCCCACAGTAGTGAAACTTCTGTGTTTCTGCAGTCATTGCCTGCACAGTCAGCAACTTAGGACAAGCATGAGCTGCAATGCACAGAGCCTTCAAGCATATGAGCAATTGCCCAAACCTGCTCCTCCAGGCACACTGCAGCCGCCAGGAAATCAATCTGTATAATGTGACCTTAGCTACTGCCTCTCCCTTCTCCACGTCCAAATGGGGTAGTGAAACTTTACAGTAATTGGCAACAAAGGCCATTGCACAATGGAACACAGTCCTCGTGGACTTTGTCCCCATCATCATATAAAAATACTCTAGCAGGAGTTATAATAGTACTGAAGCCAGGTATATGATGCATGTGTTTGTTGATTTTTCTCAAACTCTATCTTGCAGGCACATAAAAATGAGAATAAACTTAACATCCCTGAAAGACATATTCATAATAAATTACTGCTTGGAAAGTGCAGTTTTCAAGTTTAATTGCCTCGTTCTCCTCTATAAATCTATAGTATCTTGTTGTATGAGGGAATAAATGAGAAATAGGATTCAGGGTGCATGTGCTACATGGATCTAATGAAAAGGGAAATATGATACTTTGCTATCTACTTACTTACCTTGCCATAATTCTTTCAGAGTTGATTATGTAATTCTATACAGTTTCTAATAGCAAGACATATTTGGAAACAAAAGGGGTTTTGTTTTCTATTTTTGAGGGGCTGAACAAATGACCAGATTTAAAGGAGTATTACCTGAATATAATCATATTTTAATGTAGTTTAAAATATTTTCAAACAGCTTACAATTTCTATTAATATCACTGTTATTTTGGATTAAATCAGTAAAAGATGGAAACGTGGTCTGATACTGGTTTTGTCCTTCTCTGTGTGAATGATTATGTGAAGGACCAAGGATAATGGTGTCGGTATTATCTCCCTTTCAGTTCTCAGCTATCATCTAAAGCATCTATTTTTATCTTCAATTTTTAGATATTTTTCATGTAAATTTTATAACTATTTACCTTTCTGGTTCCAAGGATCAGAAATTAGAGCCATAGCCAGGCATGGTGGTGCACGCCTTTAATTCCAGCAATCAGGAGGCAGAGGTAGGAGGATCACCTTGAGTTTGAGGCCACCCTGAGACTGCAGAGTGAATTCCAGATTAGCCTGAAGTAAAGTGAGAATCTAACTCAGGAAAGCACACACACACACACACACAAAAAAAAAAAAAAAAAAAAAGAAGAAAGAAATTAGAGCCACATGCATGATAAGTGCTCTACCATTAAGATACATCCTCAACTTGTTATATTACTTCCTGATCTTTATTTTAAATATAGCCTGTTTATATAAAATGGGAGAAACAAGCCCAAGTGTGTTCTTGGAAAATGAAAGAAAGGAATATGTGAGGAACTTTTCCTCTTGCTTTCCGAGGTCAAAGAAACCCTTCAATGCTTTATTTTCATTTTCATTTTCATTTTTTTAACATTAATTTTGAACCCTCTAAGTCAATGTATATGTTTTTCTTATGCCATTTTCTACAGCTAAGAGAAACTCAGTAACCATGGTACTGCCCCAAGTCACTTAGAAGCTATCTTGGTTATCAGATTATTATACTGTCATAGGGCTTGATTTCAAGTAACTCTCACTTTTAAATACTGTCCCTTTGCACAAAGGGGAAATGTTCACAACTTGGGTATCTATGGTCTGTTTCTATTAAAATGCAAAAGTTGAAATTTATCATAATCTTTTTTTCCAAATACATTATGCATGTATAAGGAAAAGAAAAGTATATTTAGATGTTTCTCCAATTATGGTGGACTTAAATACTGATAAACCCATCATTATATTTGCAAATATAATAAATAAAAACCTATTTAAGCTGGGGCATAGTGGCACACACCTTTAATCCTAGCACTTAGAAGGCAGAGGTAGGAGGATTGCTGTGAGTTCAAGGCAAGCCTGGGACTACAGAGTGAGTTCCAGGTCAGCCTGGGCTAGAGAAAGAACCTACCTCAAAAAAAAAAAGAAAAACTCATTTAACATACCTTATGTACTACCATCTTACCTTATCTTAGCCTTCCTTGTCAGAGCTCTTGTATTTAGTTTAGAATTGGGCAAAATCATCTAACATAAATCCTATTTTAAGTTTTCAATGTTTCATGTTTTTATAAAATATTGAATTAAAAGAGGAAAACAGAATGATTGTGTTCATGGATTTTTATATTTTTATGAAGGCAACAATTCATGCATTCTGTACTGTCTGTAGTGTTAAATGTGTACTGGGTGTCTAAAGATGTGCACCCACAGAGAAGGATGGCTGCTGAATTTTGGTTAGAAATGATGGATGGTGACACGCTTGGGCCATTTACCATGATGATTATGAGCAGAAAAAAACCTTCTGAAATACAGTAGACAATTTGCTAGGGATTCAGAGAAACTTGGCAAACCAGATGTATACTGGGAACTGGTACATAGTACATACTTAATTGGAAAAAATATATAAAGAGTTGTCTAAATGAACCAATGCTAGTTTTTACTAAAATATAAAGAGTTGTCTAAATGAACCAATGCTAGTTTTTACTAAAATATAAAGAGTTGTCTAAATGAACCAATGCTAGTTTTTACTAAAATATAAACAGTTGCCTAAATGAACCAATGCTAGTTTTTACTAAAATATAAACAGTTGTCTAAATGAACTAATGCTAGTTTTTACTGGTTTGGCAATAGCACCATATTATCAGGAGAGCAAGTACACTTACCTTGTGTGCAGAGAAAATATTCAAAAGATAAATCTAATATCTAATGAAACTGGAATATTTTCTAGAAACATTTTGATACTGGTGATGATAGTATTAGCAACAGACAATACTCATGCTTTAAAAATAAACCAGAGTATTATAGTAAAATTAGATATTCTAGCTTTAACTACAAATGTATAAGTTAATAGTTCCTTTTTTATTATATGTAGGTAGCATTACTATTGTGACATTTTTCAAGGGCCTAAAATGAAGAATGCTTTTTGAAATATACAGAAATAATAAGAAGACAGACCTGAAGTTGTTAGAGAAGTGCTGGTTGTTGGTTTATCTGCAAAGATAAATAATATTAAAAAATTAATAGTCTCACCCTGCAGTGGACCCTTTCTGTTACAATACAAACCTGCTGGGCAAGATATGCCTACAGTTATAATAGTGGCATGACTGTTGGGAGAGTAACAGCTTTCTTATTGGATTTCAGGTCTGCTCTTCAAGAAGGAAGCCAGATCTTTTACTGTAAACCCAGATCAAAAGCCTATAACTAGGAGGTTACAGACCAAAGGAGGAACATACCACTATTATTTTGCTACATAATTGTGCTGACAAATTACTTCTAGCCTCTAAATATTTAACCTTATAGCACCAGTTAGTGTTGCTCTCATTTTTAGTAAAAAAAAAAAAAAAAAAAAATGCTTTGGTTTGTACTTTTTTTTTTTTAATCTTCAGTTGCAGCAGTTAAATCAGATATTCAGATGGTCAAAGTGCTGAAAATAAATGACTATTGCGTGCTCAATCCTATATATGACATCGACATTGTCCTCTTCATGGCTCAGAGAACATTGTGAAATGAGGGCAGAAAGAATTTAAGTGCTGGAGGGTGGGAAAGAAGGCTGTGGAACTCTGTCATGTGGACATGCCATGAGCACTGCACTTATGAACTCACAGCAGCTGTGGTTACTTAAACAAGACCTGCACATGATAAAGCCAGTCAGTGATCTGCCACAGATGTGGGATGGGCTCTTGAGGATATAACGTGCCTTGTGGAACTAATACTAGTTAATGGTTGCTAGGGGAGAGGTAATCATTCACTTCAGGGGTATATCTACTGGGAAGCGGAAGGAGTTCACAGAAGTGGGAGGAGGGTAAGAGTGTTTAATGAGAGAAGGTGTCAAAACACGTCAAATACAAAATAAATCAAAATATGATATATATGTATGAAATTGCCAAAGATTAAATAAAAAATACATATTTTAAACTGATCCTAGGAATTTATTTTGTGTACCTCCAGTTTAATACTTCATTAAAATATTTTAACTTATTTAAAATTATTAGTACATAGTAATTTAGGATATATCATCTGTATCTGGATAATAATAAATCTTTTGGGGCTGGTGAAATGGCTCAGCAGTTAATAGCACTTGCTTTCAAAGCCTGATGACCCAGATTCAATTCTCCAGTAACCAAGTAAACTAGATACAAAAGGTGGTGCATCTGTCATAACAAGGTTAAAAAGAAGAGTAAATCATTTATTTAAATTATTGACATCTATATTTCATTGGACAACAATCCAACATGTTTGAAGGTAAAATGTGGTACTTTTATTCTTGTTTACAAAGTTGGCTGACTTAATCATGCTAATGAAGAAATCTGTCACCTGACATAGTTATTACTCATTAAATTTTAGAATTAGTGTGGAAGTTTAGAGTTTTACCTCTTTTTATGTTCTAAATTGAAAAATGTTATTCAATGGTCATTAAGTCAATATTATGATTGATTAATTCCCCTTAGCTATAAATGAGAGGTTCTATGCATGTCATATACTTAGACCAATATCAGACCTGGTATCAGGAAGAAATACTTTTTCTTTTAACAGTTTCCATAATTATAGACAATAAAACATGGTTATTCCCTCCCCTCCTCACTTTCCCTTTCAGAACTCCACTCTCCATCATATCCCCTCTCCCTTTCAATAAGTGTCTCTTTTATTTTGATGTTATCATCATTTCCTCCTATCATGATGGTGTTGTGTAGGTAGTGTCAGGCACTGCAAGGGCATTTTATGTCTGGAAAAGTTGCAAGAGTATATTGTAATGAGTCCTACCCTTCTTTTGGGAGGAAATACTTTTGATCACTAAGACTGACATTTGCAAGCTCTGTGACCCAGGATATGATATGTTTTATTGTGTTTTTTTTTTAATTGTGAAAAATATCACTCTCCTAATGCATTTTTATGGAAATTAAATGAGAAAATGTTTATGAAATATGGTATCTACTCCAAGTGTGTATTTTAAAGAAATAGTCCATGAGTATAGATAACATCAAAGTGTTATCTTTATGATAATACAATATTTGACATTTATTAATAATTTATATATAAAATGAATTTAGAACAATTTAGAATTTATTTCTGGAATATTCAGAATCTGTCCATGATTTTCAGTGATTCAAAATGATAAAGAGAATTGCTTGATATTTTTGGTCACTGGCAAAATCAAGATTAATTTTCAACTTCAATGTTCAATTTTAATACATTTTCTATATCTGACTATTTTCATATTTTAAGTTAAATATTGTAACTTGTACAAATCTTGAATAATTTTTTCAGACAACACTTTTAATAGTGCTTTGATATTGAAGATACAAAGAAAACACCTAAATTTTCTGAGCAGCAGTGACCCATTGACAGACTGACGTCATGCTGAGCTTTCATTATATTTGTAATACCATCACTTGAATGTCTTCTAAGCTGCATTTCACTTTGACCTGGATCAGTTCACCCTTCCTTAGGCAACCTTGTGGTTCCTTGCTCCCAGGAGGTTATTATACAGATGCTGTTCTCAGAATGGACACCTGATTAGCATAGCACTCTACAGCCCAGAATTCCTGGACTCAAGTGATCCTTCTGCTTCAGCCTCCCAACTAACTAGAACTGCAGGCATGCACCAATGATCCAGGCTCTTCTAATTCGTAGTAAGCTGACGAATATGTTTTCATCTCTAAGAACACATGATCTAAGTTGTATTTGAGGATAATATAAAGTTTTAAGTATATCAGGAGCATCAAAATTGGAAATATACATACTTGATATATATAAGTAGGCATGAATTCCATGATATTCTAAATTATACTATTCTAAAACAAAATATGCTTTTTGAATTTTAATATGAAGAATATGTTCCAGAAAGCATTACTGAAATAACACTTCCTTTCCCAATGTCAGAAAGTTAGATGAACACTTCAATTTTACATCATATGTACTGACCTGAAGTTATTAGAGGGATTGCTGTTGAGAAGTTCCCCAAAGATGCTATAAGAAAATAAAATTTATTTGACAATTAGGCATATAATATGACTATGTTATCAAACATTGGGTAAAGCTGCAATATTTGTTCAAGGGACATCTGATTTATTTTTTACTCTAATATTATTCCTACTCATTATATAGGTGATACTTTGGGCAAATTTCAAGTATCAGCATATTCTGTCTAAACAATTTACTTTTACAAAGTTTGTTTTATTTTATATTAATTCAGGAAAAGTACTGAGTTATTCATGCAATTCTTACATGAAATAATTTACATTCAGGATTACTCACTGGATCTTGCCATCTTAGAACCAGCACATTTTACTAAAACATGGATGACTTCACCCAAAAAGTAAGGGTGCATATTATGATATCTGATGTAAAGTAAGAACTGTGTAACTATTTGGTATTTTCATAGGACAGATTAAAAACAGCATTTTCTTAACCCTTTAACATGTTTAATTGTTTATAAAATTCAGTGGATCAATTATGTAAGATGTAATAGAAACTAAAGCATGTCTCTTACATAAAACATTCATTGAATGACCTTGACTTATGTAAAACTATTCATAGACTAAGTAAAATATTCTTATATTCTAAGTAGGTTGTTTCACTATTTCTTCCTTTTTGTTTTGTGCCCATAAAATACTGACAATTTTGCAAATGATACATGTCATATTTTGATTAAGAAAATAGGAATATTTTATTAAAATGATATTTTAATTTTTATTATATAGTTAATATAAAATCCAATATATATGAAATTGTTAACAAACCAAAAATTCAGTAAATTTTGAAAAATCACATGACACAAAGAAGCATTAAGCATAAATATATAAAGTTAAGCTTGGTGAAATGTTTACAGTTGTAATTTAACACATTTCAATAAATCTAATCTAACATAACTTCAACTTTAGAATATTCTTGAGTCAGTACTGCCATGACATTTGAGGCTTTCATAACACAAGTTCTAAGTTAACTCAACAGATATGGTTTTCTAGAATAAATATGTGATTTCTAATACCATGATCTCTTGTCTTTTAAATATATCCTCAAATATAAGGTACTGCATTGACTCATATCAAGAAATTTTAGCATGTGTATTAATTCATTTGGCCAAGGACTACCAGATGAATGTACATTCTACTATATACATCAGAGACCTTCTCAGAAAAGAGGACAGGCAATAGCCTCAAGTCACCTACATCAGAATCTTCTAAGTAAAAGTAACATATGATGCACAGTTTATCAAACTCATCTGGGATTTGGTCTTCTATTCTGTAAAATGGGAATAGTAAAGAATATCACATAACAAGACTGATTTAGTAAATGTGTTGATAAGTGATACATCTCTCAGCAATAAATGGGGACACTGAGAACCCTAGCTCTCTTCTCACTGAACAGCAACCAAAGGATACAGCAGAAGACTGAATGGACATTGTGTCTGTGAACCAAGTCTACCAGGAAACACAATGAGAGAGCCACACCTTTGAACCTACACTTATAAGATGCACATATTATATGCATCATCAACTTCTACATGCTTTTATAGACAGTGTAGGAGCAAACATATGCTGACTGACTTCATTTTGTACGATTGGAACTGATGTTGTTTCTTCAGAGTTTGTCTTGTTGTGCTTGGTATGAATATTTACATACTGATGTTATTATGGATATAGGCTTTCTAATGTCCAAAAGGTCTGATTTTTTTTTTTTTCTGGAAGAGAGACACAGAGAGAGACAGAGAGAGAGGGAGAGGAAGACAGACAGAGATGGGCGCGGCAGCAGCCTCTCAGGTGCTGAGAACAAAATCAAGATGTGTGCAGCCCCTTGTGGTCAAGTGTGGCATTGTGCCCCCCTTTTTGCATCTGGCTAAATGTGGGACCTGGAGATTGGAACTGCTGGAGATTGGAACCAGCATTCTTAGGCTTAGGAGGCAGGTGCCTTAACTGCTAAGCCATTGCTCCAGCCCTAGGTCTGAAATTTTTAACATAGTGGGTCTCAAATTTTATGCAGAAAGAATTATGGTTATAGACAATACTATAAAATTATTACTATCTGCAATCAAAATTAAAACATTGCAAATATATATATTTACAATATATTACTTTTCAAAGTTTGTTTTATTTTGTGTTAATTCAGGAAAAGTTCCAAGTTATTCATGCAATACTTACTATATATATATATATATATATTTTTTTTTTTTGAGGTACAGTCTCACTCTGGCCCAGGCTGACTTGGAATTAACTATGTAGTCTCTGGGTGGCCTCAAACTCTTGGTGATCCTCCTACCTCTGCCTCCCAAGTGCTGGAATTAAAGGTGTGTGCCACTGCACCTGGCCTATAAATATTTTATTAATTAAACTTAGTGGAGGGTACCTACAGAGGAAATTTAAACCAGAGCATGTGTGTGGGTGGGTGTTTTGATAATGAGACATAACATGGAGCATAAGCAAATTAAGGGAGGAAAGATTCCTTTTGTCTCATCGTTTCAGAGTTTTAATCCATAGTGGACTAGCTCTGTTGTTTCTGGATGTGTGGTAAAACAGTAAGGAGATGATGCAAGATATCTGCTCACCTCACGGTAACTAGAAAGAAGGGAGGAAGAAGGAAGGGAGGAAAGGGTGGAGGAGAAGGCACAGTGCCAAGGTAAATCCTTTAAAGATAATGACCCCCATGTTCTATCTCTGCCAATTAGTGCTGCTCCTCCTAAGAGTCTAACTATGAGAAAAATCAATGGTTGAATTCTTTTACGAATTAACGAACATTTTTGCATGTGTATATTGTATGTGCATGAACATACTCATTTGTATATGTGTATGCATGTATGTTTGTATGTCTGTGGGCATATATGAGTATGCGTGTATGCTATGTTGAAGCAAGAGGTGGGCATGTGGTCTTCAACTTGTGTATGGAGGCAGTCTCTCTCACTCGAATCTAGAGCTCACTGAGTCAGCTAGCCTCGACAGTTTGCTTGGTTCAGGGATCACCTGTCTCTGCCTCCTGAATTCAGGGATTAGAAACACGATAACATGTCCACTCTGTATTTACGTGGGGACTAGGGTTTGAACTCAAGTCCTTACACTGCCATAGCAAGTGCTTTACCCACTGATCAATGGCCCTTCCTATCCCATGAATTGAGCACTTTGATTATTTAATCAAAACCAAATCTTCAACATAAGCCTTTTGGGGGAGACACTTCATACTCATGCTATGACAGAAGCAATAGACACTTTCCTGGGGTTATTTTTGATATTCATTTCTCCTTTCAGCCATTTTGATATTCCCAACTATTGTCATTTCAAAAAATACAGTTAAGGTGTTAGTTTAGTTCAATAAAGAAATAGGATGAATCTAATTTACTGATCCATCATTTTCTTCTTTTTACTTTTTAATTAGACACTTTGCCTGGCCACTTGACTTAGTACTCTAATTAAGTCTATGATTCAATTGAATGTTACTTTGTAATAGAGGGTTTTTGGAGAGTCTGGGGACACTTGGATATTGCTCAGATATGCGAAAATTTTCAGAACCTTTTTTAATATGTTGTATTTTACAAACTTTTCCCACTAACATTTTGCCTTCAGACATAACTTCTCTCTTGTTCACTTTTATCACGTAAATGTGTTACCTCAGGCAATACGCAAGCTTGTAAAGTCAAGAATGATCCCACTGCTTCTCTGATATGTTTCTAGGATCTTAATTTCATAGTTTAATGATTCAAATAAATCAAATAATGTTCACAGATACCTGTGATATCAATGCTGTTCAAATCAATATGGAAAGTGACCAGTTGGCTGGATCTATTTGCTTCAATGCCTTGAATCAGCTCTTCTTTTGCATTTTCATTTGACACCCACCGAGCAAAGAAAAGGTCAAATAGGACTATAACGCTACCATTTCTGCAAAGCAAAAGATGTTATGAGGAAAAAGTCAGTCATTATCAAATGATTTGTGCTCAATTTATGTAAAATGTCTAAGAAATTTGCCACAGTTACCACCTTGTTAATCCCCATTACACTAGTAGAATATTGTGTAACCCTTGATCTGTAGCATGTCTTTTACATGCTTTTTTTTAAAAAAGTGAAGAAAGAAAAAATGAATAAAATAGGTAATATAAAATAATATCTTTAAGTTTCAGGTGAAGGAGGAAAAAGAAACTCAAATTCTCAACACATTTCACGGAACAGAAAATCCAGACTAAATCCAACATAGACTCTGTGTCTGCTATAGTACACAGGAAAATCACCTGTGTTAAACTGAAAAACAACACATAGTATCTGAACACTTATTTCCATTTTGCTATTTAAAGTGATAAGACATGTGGATTTGCAATGTTTCTGGTTGTTTTTTAAGGAAAGAGTTCTAAGGTCATTACTCATGTTTCAAATGCCTTCTTCCCTTTTTTTCCTATATAGTTTAAGAATACCTGACATGATGAATATTCATTATGCTCCTTGTGGAGAAAAAATACCTGGAAACAAACAAATTAAGGGAAGCAGGGTTTATTTCAGCTTCCAATGCCAGAGAATGCATTTCTACCAGGAGGTAGAAATGGCACCAGAAGTGCATGAAACAGGTGGTCACATTCAGACCCAGGCAGAAAGCAGAGGGCAATGCATGCTGGTTTGTGCTTAGCAGGCTCTCTCCTTGATGTTCAGTGCAGGAACGCAGTCCACAGTTAGGGTGGGTCATCTCACTTCAGTTAGCTTAATCTAGAAGCTCCTTCACTGACATGCCTGAAGATTTGTCCCCTAGGTGATTCTAGATCCTGTCATGTTGACAAGAGACTCATCATCACGGTAAACTTACAGTACATGTCTACATTTACTTGACTTCTCTATTCTGCATGACCTAAGATATCAAAATACACCTGACTTCAAGAACTGTAAGAAAAATATACAAATGTGAAATTCTGGGACTCATGTAGTATTCCATCTTAAGTGGCAATTTTTGGGATTTTCTTCTTAATACTTCTTGTTCTACTGTGACATTAGAATTCACCCATGTGGCCTTATCCTCCTTCCCCTGTATTTGAATCCCCACTTTGCAATTTTAATTTTATAAGGTGACAGTTTCTCATTGTAAAGAAAAATAAGAATGAATAAATTTGGGAAAATAAATTGCAGAAATTTCAGAGAATATTGCTTTATTTCCTACATTTCTATTAACCTCATATTATCTTTTTAGGATATAATCAGCTGAAAACAAACTCAAGCTCTAATCTTCATTCTGCATCTCTCAGTAAGTAGGGAACACTGAGAGAAGACTAGGGAGAGAGACATTTTACATGGTGTGCTTTCTGGTTATAAAATATATTTATTTATTTATTTATTTATTTATTTATTTATTTTTACTTATTTATTTATGTGAAAGAAAGAGAAATAGTCAGGGAGAGAGAGAGAGAGAGAAAGAAGGGCACACCAAGGCCTTTAGCCACTGCAAACAAACTCCAGATGCATGCACCCCCCTTATGCATCTGGTTTATGTGGGTCCTGGTGAATTGAACCTGGGTCCTTTAGCTTTGCAGGCAAGCACCTTAATCACTAAACCATCTCTCAAGGCCTTTGTTAAATATTTTTTATGTCCATATGTGATTTCCAGAATCTCAAACATTCATTGGAGTACCATTGAGAAAACCATGCTTGACAAGCCACAGATATCTTAGTAGAAAAGGAAAACATCTGAATTTTCCCCAGACTATGTCACTGCTAATGTGCCACTGATTTCCAGTAGAAACTTTGAAATCTCTTGTGGTGGCTAAAGATACACATGTATTGCTTAAGGAACTGGTAATTTTGTGATTTGTTAACTGATGATTTTCTTAAAAACAGGCACTGGCATACTACTCTCAGGCCTCCTCCAATATTCATTGGAAAGAGAAGCTTCAGAAAAATGATGATTTAATACTTGGTGTCCACCAGAACTTTCACTGAGTATTAAGGATGCTGAGACTCAAAGTAAGGTAGGTAACTTGTCCAGGGATTGCTCGTACCAGAGACTGGATACCCATGACTTTATCTCTTAGAGTTATCACAATCTCTCACCTTTCAATAATATTGTGAGTGATCTTTTTCTTGAGGAGAGACACTAAAATGTGTAACATTTAGGTAGATCCAGGTTTGCATCATCTTGCATTCTTGTAAAAAATTATTTACAAATAGTGGTAAAGATAGCTACTTGGACATTTTTGGCAGAGAAAGGAAAGACATTTTATTCTCTGTCTTCTTTCAGTATGTGATTTACTTTTCTTTTCTATCTCCTCCCATCCTGTTTTCTCCTCTTTGTTTTTCTTGTTTTCTTTTTTTAATTTATGTGTTAATAATCAACCCAGTTTCCCCAAACAGGAATGGTTATGAATTAAGTGTACAGGATTAAATATAGTTAAAATAAAGCAATCATGCACACTATTGTTTATTTTCTGTTTTCAATTCCATGTTTCTCTTCATCTTTTGATTCATTCAAAATTCTGTTGGTGGGATTAGGTGCCCCCATAAACTCATGAGTTCTGTATGTTTGATCTCCAAATGAGGGAAATTTGGGAGGTGAAGCCTTGCTGGAAGAGGTGTGCTATTGGGGGTGGGATCATGGCTATTATAGCCAGCTCCCCTTGCCAGAGCTTGGCTCACTCTCCTGCTGCTGTTTTCTACCTGCTGAGATGATGTCCAGCCTCTGCCCATGCCATCCTTTTCCCTGCTATTATGGAACTTTCCCTCCAGACTGTAAGCCAAAAATAAATCCTTTTCTCTTTTTAGCTGCTTCTGGTTGGGTATTTTGTGCCAGCAACATGAAGGTAACTTCAAAAGAGATCATGTTAATTTGAATCAAAAGCATGTATTCTGTTTATGTGTTATGTATTATGTATTTCCTATATATTTGATTTTAATAAACATTAGCCTTTATTTGAAGTAGGAAGAAGAAGAGGCAAGGTAGTTGGGGCAGAAAATGTGCAATTGAAGAATTTTCCTTCACTGAGTTGAAAGTAATGTGATTAGTTCATCCTCAGGCATAAAGATTGCTGAATGGAAGATGAGTCTTCTTAGTTGTGAATTATACATTGTATTTAATAATTTATACTTTGCAACAAGAGGAGCTACATAGCTTGTCTTCATATAAAATCTTATTCTTTAGAATTTATTTTGTTATTCAGGGTAGATGTTGAGATAGGAGAAAAGTATATACTAGAAAGCAAGAAAAAATAATAACCACTTGTGTTTCATCTTGTCAGAAGGCTAAAACACAATTTTGGTAACTTATCAATGATCTCCATCTCTATTTGGAAACTGACTTTACTTATTAAGGTAAATGAGAATCATTTGATTAAAGAAGAAACATGGCCATTTTATTCTCAAAACACTTGCTCTGGTATAATAGCTCAATATTTTTTCTCTCTCTCTCTTCCTCTCTTTCTCTCTCCCTTCCTTTCTCTCTTCTTCCCTCCAGATAAATCCTATCATTACATAGAGAACCTGAGTGTAATAGATTGAAATGTTTCTTATCTCATATTTTCCCTAATGATACTGATAACCTTTAGGTTTGCTGAATAAACAAAGCTCTTTTCTTTCCTTACTTGGTGACTTGTCTATGCTCAAAGGGCAAACTAAAGTGCAAATTGCCACAAAGGGTAAACTGCCCTTTATTGAAAGAAACAGCTGCTAATATCCCATGATTCAAAACTTTCCACAAAGCAGAATAGCAGAAAATATCCCCAAAGGAGAGAAAACCATTTGCTTGATTTACTGAATGGCCACACACACAACATGCACGTACACACACAACATGCACGTGCACACACAATCACAAGTTAGTAGGAGACATGGTTTGATATTAAATTCTTGTAAAGTAAGAGAAAGTAGCTTGATGGCTAAAATTGGTATTCTTAATGCTGTAGTTTGAGTATGTACACATCTAGTATGAGGAAAAATTGAAAACACAAAATACACGTTCAAGAGGTGTCTAGATGTACTTCTTACAGTTGTGGATACTGTTGTGTGAAGAAGAACACAGTTATTTCTCTCCCTTTATTATATGAAATGATTTTTAAAATTAAACTAAGTCTAATGAGTCTGCTATCTCTTTCTATGTACATGTCTGTCTGCATATGACAATTTTAAGTAGTCCTAACCATTCTCTTACCACACTCTTTCCCTCCTCCATGACTTTTCCTATTTTCCTATTCCCAATCTCTAGAGTACTTATTTATAATTTATCATTTAGTGATTGTCATGAATTTCTGCTAAACTGCACTTTTCAGAAACTTTTTTCTTCTTTAAAAGTTGTTCAACTATCATCATAGAAAAATATCTCTACACTGAAGGAGTACTTTTGGGGGTAAATAAATGTAAAATATTTATTAAAGTTTGGGCACTATACTGGTCTCCTAGAACAGCACAGATGAGTTACAAGAGGAGATTCCTCAGCTCCAATTATTCCCACTTTCATATGTAGTGATTTTACCACCTTAATTAAGAAAGGACTGCTTAATAAATATCAAAAGAGAATTCTGGGGCTCTGATAGTTCATCAGACCTAAGTATTAAAAAGAGAAAACTTCTTAGATGTCTTAAATTTAATAACAAAAGATAGCAGGTTGAAGGGGAAAGAGAGAAAGGCTATTAATTGATTAGTAGCTGATGTTCCCAGTTAGTAGCATTATTCTGGTGAAGTTCAACAATCTTTAGGAAGTGGGTTCTACCAGGAGGAAGTAAGTAACTAGTGGTATATGCTATGAGACTATCCCCTGGCCTCTTCCTGTTTAACTCTCTCTGTTCCCTGACTGTCGGGTGAGGTGGGCTGCTTTGCTGCACTGTCTGCTTCTTCAATAGTGTTTTACCTTGTCTCAGGCCCATGGCCAAGGAAGCAGCTAGCTATTGACTGACTTCTCTGAAGCCATAAGCCAAAATAAATTAGTCTTCCTTTAAACTGCTTCTGTCAGGTATTTTCCACAGTGACAAAAGCTGACTAACTTTCTTGTTCAGGTAGTTGTAGAATTTGACACAAAACATGGTTCTTTGCTTGCTCCCATCTGCAATGGCACAATAAAATCTCATTTTATTTTACTTTAAAAATTTTATTTACTTATTTGAGAGGGAGATAGACAAAGAGGGAGAGGAGAGAGAAAGAGAGAGGAAGATAAAGAGAGAAAATGGACATGCCAGGGCCTCTAGCCACTGCAAACGAACTCCAGATGCATATGTCTACCTGTGTATCCTGCTTTACATGGGTACTGGGGAATTGAACCTGGGTCTTTTGGCTTTGCTGGCAAAGTGCCTTCATGGTTAAGCATCTCTACAGACTGAAATCTTATTTTAAATAACACATATCACTAGAGATTTGTTTTCATGATGCAAAACTCTAAATCCAGCATTTTTAGTAAAAATGAAGTTATTCAGAATATTGTGGACATGTGAACATGAATGGTCATATTAGCAAAACTCTCCCAGTATGTTCTCCATGACAACCAATACTGGCCATATTATGGGCAAAGCATACATCATAAAGTAGTTACCTAGGGTACTTCCCTACCAGAGGATAAATCTTCCAACAATAAATCTGAATTGATGCTTTACTGCACATCTACAGGATTGATTCTGTACAAAACTACAAAAGAATAATTGGTTTCACCTATTCAACACATTGTGTGTGCATATGTGTATGGAGGCAAGAGGTTAACTTCAGGTGTCTTCCTAAATCACTCTTCACTTCATTTGTTTATAGTTTTGGATTCTCTCAGTGAGTCTGAAGATAACTAATTCATCCAGATTGGTAGCAAGCAAGCCCAGGGGATCCTGTTGTACCTGTCTCCTAGCACCAGCACTGGTATTATAGGCAGAGTACTACACCTGACTTATATGGGTGCTGGGATGTAAACTCAAATCCTCATGTTAGTGTTGCAAGCACTTTATTGCCTTGACCATCAACATCAGTAGCTTTTGAAAAGTACTGTGAACTTTTTAAAGTTGGATCTGTATTCTGACAGCAAATTACGTGTGTGTGTGTGTGTGTGTGTGTGTGTGTGTGTGTAGGATAGGATGGGGGTTAAAGAATAATACTAACAGCTCAGAAAATATCCAATTTTGTCATCATAATAAATATCATTTATTTACCATTTGCAAGGCCTTTACATAGTAAATGTTCAAAGACTGATATGATATAGATTCAGAAAACGCAAATAGTAAAGTTCTGTTCTCTATACTGAGGAAACTCATAATGTTGCGAGGAGAAAGGTAAGTAGACAATTACATCACAGCATGAAGATGGTATTTTACATTTGTACCAGGTGCTAAGACAACAGTAGAAAGAAGACCTCATCCAGAGAAGCGCTCGTTCAGCATCACCAGAGACATGATATGGAGTGGTGCTTAGTGAATTGTCAGGATGGCATGCAGGACAAATGTGATATATACTATGGGAAGAAATAGGATTCCAGCAAAAGAGCAGAGAGTAATATGCTTTTGAGGATATGTAGTTGATGGGATAAGGCTGCTGTAGAAGCCAGGAGAAGGAGAAATAAAATCAGAGTGAGTTTCTGATGGGAACGCAAGAGACCATCTACATTTAAAAGCCCAAAAGTAGAATTAGTCCCCAGGGACTTAAAGACCTGAGGTAAGACTACAGGGATAGTTATTTCTCTATAACTACAATCTAGCACCACTATCAGTGGGCAAGAAAGAAAGAAACAAAGAATTGGTTTTGATAACAATAAAGCATCTCTCCAGTAACTGAAATTATGAAACAAAAAACAGAACACTGTAATAATGATGATTGCTCAGTACCATTTTGTTCTATGTCCATAGCAACATTGGAATGGATGCATAGTTTATTCAGATATAGTCTTTGAAAGGATACATTTTTAGCAATATGGATCTTCTTTTGTGGAATTTGGATGCATTTCCTTCCTTCTAAGGTTGTGAATAGCCTGGGTGAAAGCATTTAAACAAAGGCTAGACTATATTACCTTAAAGTGTTATTTTTTCTTGTACTGTTACATGAGATGTATATGTAATTTGCCATGAACTACCAAGTGATTTTAAGTAATATGTCATGACCTTCATATCTCTCCAACAGAGTTTAATTTTCTTTTTAGAAACATTTTTTAATTTAATTAATTCATTTATTTGGGAAAAATAGAGAATGTGTGTATGTGCATCAGGGCCTCTTGCCAGTGCAAGCAAAGTCCAGACATATGTGCCACTTTGTACATCTGGCTTTACGTTGGTATGGAGAATCAAATCTAGCCTGGCAGGCTTTGCCAAATAAGTGCTTTTAACCACTTAGCCATCTCTCCAGCCCCTCCTTTCCTTCTTCTTTATGATGGGCATAGGTATGTGCTTGTTCTCTCTCTCTCTCTCTCTCTCTCTATGTATGTGTGTAGGAGCACACATGCTATAACACACATACACACATATGGAAGTTCCCCCCCTCTTTATTTCTCTCTCTCTCTCTCTCTCTCTCCTTCCTTCCCAGAATAACCTGGAACTCAGTCTATACCTCAAGCTGGCCTTAAACTCATGGTGATCTTCCTACCTCAGCCTCCCAAGTGCTGTGATTATGGGCATGAACCATTCTACTAAGATAAAAATGTCTTAATGATGGTGGCAGTATGAGCTCTTTAATAATATTATCTCTTGATATAGTTGTCCGTATAACCTAGTTAATTGCCTGGTTCAAAGAAAACCCTGTATTTGTCTGTGTGATGAGTAGCTGAGAAAATAAAGAAAGACAAAATGAACATTTATTTATTAGTAGTAGTATTACTGAGGGGACACATATATTTTCTCCAATTGTTCACATTTATTTTAACTTTTGTTTGTTTATTTATTTGCAAGCAGAGAGAAAGAGAGACAGACAGAGAGAAACAAGAGAGAAGCAGAGAGAGAGAGAGAGAGAATAGGCATGCCAGGGCCTTCAGCCACTGCAAATGAACTGCAGATGCATGCTCCACTTTGTGAATCTGGCTTTACATGGGCACTGGGGAGTCGAACTTGGATTGTTAGGCTTTTCATACAAGTATCTTAACCACTTAGCCATCTCTCCAGCCCTTCATAACTATTTTTATGTATGTTTTGTTTGATTTTTAAACAAAGTACTGGCCTTTACCCTTACATTTTTGGTTACTCTGTTCTCTGTGAACTGTGGAGAATGGTAGTTTGTATTCAAATACCTCCATTTCTATTTCATTATATACTGGTTTTAATTTTGTATTCCACATCCTCTTTCAAAGCATGATGTATCATTCATAGAATTTTAGCATTTACCCTGACTAAGCTGAAGATCATTTGGGAAAAAGAAGGGAATTGCTCCTTTGTGGAGATTACAGGAAGTTCAAGGTAACAGCTTCCAATCACACCCCAGATGAAAAGCTGATTATAAGTGCTTTACATGAAATAGACATAATAGGGATGTGTCATTTCCAGGTGGAAGTCACAGAAAGAGTAAATAATGATCACAGTTTTCATTCTAACAAAACAGACACTTCCAGTCGTCATCAATAGCATTCACCTGTTCATTCGTCTGTACAAGCACACCTGCGCACACTTCATTTTTGTTATATATGTCTATATACTGTGTCTACTGCATAGTCACAGCAGACCCTTCTATTGGTTCACAGCTTTTCTTAAAACAGCAAAGAGTTTATTATGAGAAAATCAATTCCTACTAAGTTTAGTATGAATCATAATTCTAGAAACCCCCTCGGACTTCTGGATGGACTATCAACCTTCAAATTCAGTAAGGAGTTCTTGTGGGTTCACTTTCATCTTTCCTTAACTCAACCCACCCTGACTGACAGATTATCTCTCTATATGTTTATTCCAATAGCTACCATTGATGACTCAAAAAGGCACAACATCAGCTGGGCATGGTGAAGCACACCTTTAATCCCAACACTTGGGAGGCAGAGGTAAGAGGATTGCTATGACTTCGAGGCCACTCTGAGACTACATAGTGAATTCCAGGTCAGCCTCAGCTAGAGTGAGACCCTACCTTGAAAAGCCAAAATAAATAAATAAATAAATAAATAAATAAACAAACAAACAAACAAACAAACAAAAAGAAATATGTATAATCCATAACAAAGATAGAACTGAAGGAAAAATAAATGACAAAATAAGGTACCTTTTCATTTTATTTGAATATAGTTTCTACAATGACATTTTCCACAAAGTGTTTATTTCCACAAACATTAAAAATAAGACCACTTTGAATATAGATTGTATCATAAGTTTTCCTAAAAGATTGATTCTATGAAGGTTAAAATGAGGAAGAAGAACAAGAGAAAATGGGATTAGATTTTTTTTCTCTACAAAAGGCCTAAGGCAATTTAGGAATATAATAGAAAAAGGCATTCAGAGGCAACTCAAGTCACAAGGAAACATGTACCAGTGTGAAAATTTCTGAATGTTTGTCTGTTTTGTTTAAAAGACATTGACTTACTCTGTCTTACACACATATCTATACCAAAAATAGCCATGAAAAATGATCAGCATCTTACTAGACATAAAGCTAGTACCAGCACTCAGAGCAATGTTACCTAGCCTCGCTCATCTGAATCATATTCTTCTCAATGTTTCATCAATGTTTAAAGGCAAAAATTTAGTTATTTAAAAGCCCTTTTCTTTCTCATCTATTTCATATATAACAAGTGTTCAATCACTTATTTTTATATAGTTTTAGTTTTCTAGGTTTTCATTGAACTGATTTATATTTTTCTTTTTAAATTCAATTTTATAGATTCCAACTAACATGTAATTTTCTTTTGTTCAACTCCTGATGACTTATCTCTGCTGTAAAAGCCCTTTGATAATCAGAATTTACCAATCACTAGATTCATAGTGATTTCAGTGAGACAACAGACTAGAAAGTGCTGGAATCTTCTCTAAAGATATAATGACTCAAAAAGGATGCATAGATTAATTGAGAAATACAAAGTGTATGTGTTAAGATGGTGGATCTCATATTAATTATTCTCATAGGCTATGAAATACAACATCTTCACATTATGCACAGATTACATTGAGTGTTCATGAAATTATGCCATTATCCTATTATTCTAAGACTCATCCACTTATTGAAAACTTAACTTTTACAGTCACAGTCTTTAGCCCTCTGGTTGCAAAACTGAACAAGTCTAATCTCTTTTGTGATTTTAAAATGTAAAAATACTAGGTTATAGAATAGTATATTATTACTTAAGGATGTTTCTTAGCAAATTAAACACTGTGTTTACATGGTTATCGGTCCAACTCTAGTACCTTCTACATGCCTGCAGTATTTTGCTCTTGGAAAAGAAGCATATTAATCTAAGATCTTTTATCAGAAGTTAATATTACCTGCTACCACAAATGACATTCTCTCCTGTACAGCATTTCTCAATGCACAGTAAATGTTGAATTTTGAATATGCCTTCTTTCCTAGACAGAGTGACATTGCATATTTGAGCAAAATTGTATGACTAATAAAAGGTTTTTGAATATACTCACTGAAATTGTACAACCCTTGAATGTATATATTCATTCTTCAGGTTACTTGATTCAAAGATTTCATCTATCTAAAAAAAAAGTTGAAAAATGCATTCATTAACTTGAACATTTCAACTTTTGTTCAAAACTTGATATATAGAATGCAGATGATTCTTTGGTTTAGAACTGAAAAAAAAAAAGTTATGATAAGGTTTAAAAATCTTGAACACATTACAATTATTTACTAATCTTTTCATAGTGAAAAATTGTGATCTACATATCTTCAGGCAAGAATTTAATGAAACTTTACTGTGGAATTTAAACCAGCTGTAGAAAGGTGCCCCTACCATTTGCTGAAGGTCAAAGGACAAAACCTTGAAATCCACTGAGAGTTTGTCTTGTAAATTGGGACTGTATGTTGCTCCAGATGTTACTTTAAATGTACCTCTGGCTTCATGACGCTTACCAAATACTGCATCTAGAGAGAGTAATAAGAAATGAAACACTGAATTATGAAGAGAGGAAAATATAAGCATTCTGGTGTAAGATGTAAAGGTAAAATTCTTGCCTGATATGGTTGCCCTAACATTCCCTTTTCTTTTGTAGTCTTCCTATTTCAAAATCGGTTGCCTCACCAGGTGTGGTGAGGCACACCTTTAATCACAGCACTTGGGAGGCAGAGGTAGGAGGATCGCCATGAGTTGCAGTCCACCCTGAGACTACATAGTTAATTCCAGGTCAGCGTGGGCCAGAGTGAGACCCTACCTCAAAAAACCAAAAAAAAAAAAAAAAAAAAAAAAAAAAAAAAAAAAAAAAGTCTCTTTCCTCTTACTTCCATTTATTTTCATTTTCTTTTTTTCTTTTTGTTTTTACCTGTAAAGTTGTTTTAAGAGATTGAAAAACATACTTCTTGTCTCTTCCAATATTTCTTTCTCTTTGAAGAAAACCCCTCACTATGAGCTTCTAATTCAGAATCCTTTTGCAAGACACGGGCAATAATCAGATTCCATCAATTGTGGGAACCGGTTGAGGAAAATATGGTGAGAAGTGGACCATTAAAAGTTTTGTACTTGCTCTGGGGTGCTTCTTGAACCCCAGGCATCCAGGAACACTGCTGGTTTTCTGCATGTGAATTGCTTGAGATTTCACTAAGAACGTTACTTTGAAACATAGATTTGAAGGTACTTTTTGCATTCTAGTAATTATAAATTTGGCATGTATTACTTTTAGGATTACAAGGTGAATGTCTTTATTAGAGAAGTCATGATCACAATGCAGAAATTATACTCTGTCAGTGGAGAAATGATGTAAAGTAATAATCCCCTTATCAGTATGTTCTCTTTAATACCTATTTATATCTTAAAATATTTATTTATTTCAATATTTACAGAAAAAGAGAGAGAGAAAAATGGACATGACAGGGCCTCTAGCCACTGTAACAAACTCCAGACACATACACCATTTTGTGCAGCTGGTTTTATGCGGGTTCTGAGGAAATGATCCCAGATGGTTAGGCTTTGAAGGCAAGTTCCTTAACAACTGAGCAATCTCTCCAGCCCCATATTTCTATTGTTAATGATTGCTTCACCTTACACAATGTGGAAATCATTTGAATGCAATATTAATGATAAATGATTCTCATCGTGACATCATACAAGATGGCAACAGTTATTCTTGTCCCCAATGGGGAAAAAAAAGGTTAAGCATGACTAAGCATTTCCCAAGGTAGTAAAGGTTAAAAGTGACAGGCATGGAATTTGAACAGATTTGGCTGACTATAATCCAGAGTCTCTCTGAGGCACCATGTTTTTCAGTCCACAGAAATATTAGAACTGATATTCCAAGCAATAAATTTAGATTTATTCTCAATAGTTATCATTGCTTAAAGATATTATTATTTGTTATTTAATTTTATTTTTGTGAAAACAGCAATTGTAATTAAATGTTCATGCTTGAACATAGACATGAATGAGAATGAGGAACTCTAATGACACATGGAGACTGAGGGGCCTTGTTAAACAAACTCTATGCAGGAAACTGCATTCAATCCTGAACATTAGATCATTAGTGGAAAAACTAGCAGGGTCTGAATACAGAATGAAAATATTGAATCAACCAGGTGTAGTGGTGCACACCTTTAATCCCAGCACTCAGGAGGCAGAGGTAGGGAGACTGCTATGAGTTCAAGGCCACCCTGAGACTACAAAGTGAATTCCAGGTCAGCCTGAGCTAGAGAGAGACCCTAACTCAGAAAAACAAACAAAAAAATATTGAATCAATGTGAATATTTTGGTTGAGATAATTACTATGCATATACACAAAACTAAAAAAGGTAAAATAATTTCCATTAAAACATGTTTATTAAAATCACTGCAGCATATTTTGTGTTGGCTAATGTATCAAAAGTTAAACTCAAATCCCCTTTAATACTTATTCTGATATTAGATTATCACTTGTGAATATTTTATATTTTATTTATAAAATAAAGAATCTTTGTATCTTTTTAAAATTTTTATTTATTTATTTATAAGCAGAGAGAGATAGAAGGGATACAGACAGAGAGAGAATGGACACATCAGGGCCTCTAGCCACTGCAAACGAACTCCAGATGCATGTGCCCCTTGTGCAACTGGCTTTCATGGGTCCTAGGGAATTGAACCTGGGTCCTTTGACTTCCCAGGCAAATGCCTTAACCATTAAGCCATTTCTCTAATGTGAACCTTTGTATCTTTAATGAGTATCAAAAACTATAGCAGACCACAAAATTACTCTACTTTCTTTAAGTTATTAACAGCATATAAGCAAGACTAAAACAGCTACTTTTCTCAGTCTCTGTAGTTGTTCATGTAACCATGTAAAGTGTTCACAATTATTCCCTATCTTTATGGAATGCTCCTTATATATATTTATAGTATATAAGTAATCCAGAGGTTATTTTGAATTATTTTATAAAGTTGTGAATCATGTTATTATATTCTAATTCACCCATTTATTTGAGGAACATAGCAAATCCAAACAGAATTTTCTTAATAAGACTATGATTGCCAGGCATGGTGGCATACACCTTTAATCCTAGCACTTGGGAAGCAGAGGTAGGAGGATTTCCATGAATTTAAGGCTACCCTGAGACAACATAGTGAATTCCAGGTCAACCTGAGCTAGAGTGAAACCCTACCTCAAAAAAACAAAAAAGTAAAACTGAAAAAAAAAGTAAGGGGCTGGAAAGATGGCTTAGCATTTAAGGCGCCTGCCTTCTAAACCTAAGATCGCTGGTTCCAATCTCCAGGTCCCACGTTTAGCCAGATGCAAAGTGATGCAAGGGCGCAATGCCGCACTTGACCACAATGGGGAGGCACGCATCTGGATTTTGTTCGCAGCAGCTGAGAGGCTGCTGGCGCACCCATCTCTATCTGTCTTCCTCTCCCTCTCTCTCTCTCTCTGTCTTTCTCTTTGTCTCTCTCAAAAATAAAAAAAAAAAAAACTAAGTTCACTCACATGTAAAAGGCTCTGTTAGTTTTCAGAAACAACTAACTTGCCAACATACTATTAATTAATTACAAATATAAATATGTATCAACTTTTACACTCAAATTATTGCTATTCTTCTAATTTATGTTTGCTCTATGTTTCTGGATTTTATAGTGTGGAATCTTCTGCTGAGTACCAAATGATGTGAATGTAAGCAAACTGGCACTTCAAGTTCTTTGTCCCAGATTCCTCATCTGTAGGATGAGATACCAACAATGACTGCATGGATTTGTTGGATAAAGACATTATATTTGAAGGTCTTTCAGCAGTTGTTAGCACATATTCAAGCCATTCTAAAAGAAGATGTTTTAATTGTTTTTCTTTATGCTGGTCATAAATTACTATTCTGGTTAAAATCCATATATGCCTATATTTACATTGAAATTTTTATGTGACTACAAGTAATAATTTAGTTTAACAATAGAATAAATATACAATCCTATGTAAATAGAAAAATCGGTATTCACTAACTTTTCATATGACATTTTATGACTCATAATGCTTGAATGTTTGTGATTTTGATTCTACCACAATGAACTTACAGGCTATGAGACCTAAAGTGTTATATGCTGAAATGAGATATCACACATGATCCAATTAAAAAAAAATATATCTACATCATTGACTTTTGGATTCAGTTTCAAATTTATACATCAAATACATTTTTAATATTCTACAAAGTAAAGGACAAAGAAGCAATTGAATGAAATAAAAGTGTTTTTCAATGAAGCAACCACAATCGACAAAGCATGCTGGCAAGGTAATTGAGGACACCTTCAGAGGTCGAGCTTTCACTTACCTGGTTCTGGTTCCTTGATTGCCAGCCAGGCCACTGCAATTAGTCCAGCACACAGAATTACCAGTATGACAATGAGAGCTGCAAACGTGACTTCATAGATGCTGAGGGAACTATGCCTTGAAGATATACTTGTTTTTGACCCCATCTTTAGTATTTAAAGACTTGCTAATTTAGAAACTATGAGAAAATATAGCTCTTTATGTTCTCTTCAAGCAAAACTGAGACGTCAGCACTAACAGGAGAGTTTTGGAACACAAAATTTTGCAACACAAAAGCAACCCATGCTAACATTCAAACTAGTCAGTGTGAATGGGCATGTCCTTCCAGAAGTGAAATGCTATGTTTCTGTACACTGGGTAGCTTTAAAAGGGAGGTTTATCATTAAGATATAAATGAGTAAAGTAGACTAGAGTTGTAAATGGCAATCACCTGGATAGGCCATTTATCAACGTGAGCAAAATTAAATGCATGTTATAAATTAGAATGACTGTCATTCTAAAAAACTATTAGGAAAACATGAAATTCATGACGGTAAAATTAGTCATAGGGATATGCACTTGATATTTTCAGAATCTGTTTAGAACATATCTTTTCATAACAGGTCAACCTTCTACCCTCTGACTCAAGTAATTATTCAGATATTTCTCTGATTATAGACAGGTACAGACATTCTAAAAACAACTTGTCCACAGATGTATAAAGAGACTAACCATAGTCTATCTCTCTGTTTCATGTGTATTAATGTATGTATATATGTGATATGCATATGTCTTATTGAAACAACCAAAAGTGTTGTAAACTTTATTGTCACTTTGAGATTATACAATGTAAGGCACTATTGATTTCATATAAAGGAAAGTCCACTTAGATGGGTATCATATGGCTACTTTTTATGACTTGTGCAGTTATCAGCTCAAGGGAGTGGCCACTAAAAGGACGAGAACATGCATAAGTATTTTAAGAAAATATGCTGAGTGGGGAAGGCATCGTTCTCTTTTCCTGGATTTTATCTCCGTAAGTATACCATTATACAAGGATAACAGGCATTAATTTTAGACCTGTGCTTTATGGGAAAAACAAAGCTATTTTCTGATAAAGTAGCACTATATCTATGTACTTGTGGAAATGGTATGTCTCTGTACATTAAGCAGTTTTAAAAAGGTACTTAATTATTAAGATTTAATTAACTTCACTTGATTCACAAGGAGTCTAGGATTGCAAAATGAGTTAATACATGAATGAATAAATAAATAAATAACATATAATCTATTCTGAAGGAAGCCACATAAGTTGTATGAGTAGGTAAAATTGACCAGCAATAAGTGTCTCCTTGATTACACTGAGATTGTGGAATTGTGGAATTTATGTTTAGTTCAGTTATAGCTACTTTTTCTCTTATTTACTGCTGAAAAATATAAAGTCGATTATTATGCTCAAATTCTTGCATATAAAAATAGAATATAGTTAATAAATGGATATCAATACATGTGTTAATTCATTATTTATTGTTAAGTGCTCTAAATTATAAATCAAGAGAGAGATGCTGCTGGAGGACGTCAGAGTTTATTTATTTATATTACTAGGGACAGTCCTGATAAAAGGCATAACTCTGATAAATCTGAAAAAATGTGCCTGTCATTTGGAAACCAAGGAAGTGAAAATATGATCACTGTTTCCTAGCTGCTGCAGGAGCAGACTCTTCAGCAATCTGCATGTATTTTGGCATTCTAGAAGGAAAGGAGAACACAGCAACATTAGCTGTCATACAAGATGGGTAATCACATAAAATATAAAATTGATAATACAAAATGAGTTGTGTAGGTTCCGAAGCCAAGTGAAAATTCAGATAATAAATTCTGTTCACATCATACATTGTACATAGTTATGCTTACTCTCTTCACATAAATGTATGTAAGAGATTGTTTCTTATTTTCATTTATTACAGAGAGAGAGAAAGAGAGAAGAGAGAATAGGTGCACCAGGGGAATTTTGCCACTGCAAACAAATTCCAAATGCATGTGCCCACCTCTTTGTGCATGGGGCTTTATGTGGGTACTGGGGAATTGAATCTGGACCATCCGACTTTGTAAGCAAGTGCCTTTAACTGCTGAGCCAATTCTCCTCAACTCCTAAGAGTATGTTTTGTAAAGGCAACAATTCATGAAGTACAGACTGAAATGGAACAAACACCTACTTAAATGTTAAAATATTAATAGACCATGTCTTAAAATATACAAAACAAGCTATTATAATAAAACAGGAGCTGCTTTATTACAAAACAAAACTCAACCCAGGTGTTGTGTAGCATGCCTTTGATCCCAGCACATGGGAAGTAGAGGTAGGAGGATTCTTGTATTTTGAGGCCACCCTGAGACTACATAGTAAATTCCACACCAGCATGGGCTAGAGTGAGACCCTACCTCAAAAACAAACAAACAAACAAACAAACAAACAAACAAACAAACAAAACGAAAAATTTTATTGGAGCTGGACATTGCTTAGTGGTTATGGTGCTTGGCTGCAAAGCCTAAGGACCTATGTTTGACTCCCCAGAACCCACGTAAGCCAGATGCACAAAGTGGCACAAGTGCATGATTGTATATGCGCACAAGATATTGCATGTGTCTGGAGTTTAATTGGAGTGGCTAGTGGCCCAATGTGTGCCAATTCTCAATCTCTCTTTCATAAAAAATGTGAAAAAAAATACTCATTAGATAATTGTGATAATAGAGGATAGTATCAGTTTAGGACTGGAAATATAACTCAGTGTAGAGCAAAGAACTCATAAACAACTGGAGTCACACATGGAAATATCATATATGAAAAACATGATATTTTTAAAATGTATTTTATTTATTTATTTATTAGAGAAAGAGAGAATGGGTGTACCAGGGCCGCTAGGCACTGCAAACAAACTCCAGATGCATGCACCCCCTTGTCCTGGAGTACATGGGTCCTGGAGAATCGAACCGGGATCCTTTGGATTTGCAGGCAAATGCCTTAAACACTAAGCCATCTATCTAGTCCAAACATGATATTTTTAATAGATGAGGGGAAAATGGCAATTCAAAAATATTCTGCTTTGATTTGTTATGTACTTACACATAAATAAATCATTATCTCTCAGGATAAAGAAAAGTAAATTCCAGGTTAAGTAAATGTATATGGAAAGTACACATTTATTTAGAAGAAAATATAGCACCCTTTATGGCAGTATTGACAAAAATTTAAAGAATAAAAATACAAAAGGATAAACCAGCAATAATAATAATGTCTACCCAACAACAGCCTCCTGTTTTCAGCTTTAATGAGTTCTGATTCTCCTCAGTGTCTGTGGCCATCTTCATGGAGAAGGTTCTCTGGTGAGTAGTGTGTGTAGCACTCACATTCATTCCTCCACTGCCTCAACAATGGTCCTTAAGCCCTGGCAGGCATGAGAGAGATGACTCCTCCTCATTCATTTACTGTCAAAGCAAATGCATCGAAAAGAAAGGAAAATCCAAAGTACTGGTTAAGATGTATTTTTAAACAAACAGTTTGGCAGTAACAAAACAGAAAGAAGACAAATGTTTTCATATGTGGTCCTGAAATTTATTTGGGAGGCAAACCACAGAAATTCAACAAGAAAAACCAAACCTGAAAATAAAAATTGGGGAAGGGGGTTGGGGGAGAGTAGTGTATGTGTAGACACTGGAAGACGATCTGGCCAGGACCTGTGTGAGGCCCTGAGAACAGGCTTCAAAGATCTCCTAGTTAAGAGTCAAGTGAGCAGGATAATTATGTGTCAAATAGCCAAGCCCATTATTACAGAGTAGTGGTGGGACTTTCTCTGGCATGTGCAGCCTGCCCTCTGTGTGGCTAGAACAGTAACTATATAAGAGATGGAGGTTTCATGAGTATTGCGTATTTTTACAATGTCTGATAAGCTTGCCAATATGTACAGAAAAGAAGAAAAGGGACTGTTAGGCAAGGGGAAGGAGAAGGGAGGGAGGAACAAAAGAGGGTAGAAGGGAGTATATGATATATACATAGGAAATAGTATACATTTTATGATTTTATAAAATCCATTACTTTGTACAATGAATATACACCAATAAGAAATAAATGAACAGCATTCAGGTGGCAGAAGTAAGGGGAAAGAGGGTTGCTGCGAGATTGGGGACAACTTGGGACTATAGATTGAGTTCCAGGTCAGCAGAACTAAAGGGAGACCCAACCTTAAAAAAAAAAAAAAAAAAAAAGCAAGAAAGAAATGGAGAAACTTAAGAATTTATATTAAGAATTAAAAAAGACAAAATCAAAAAAAAAAAAAAAAAAAAAAACAACACAAACACACAAGTATCTATAGGAACTCAACTTTAAGAGATGATCAATTTTACTAATAATCATAGAATTGCAATGAAAATAAAAATGAATTTTATTTTCTCAAATGTACTAGCAAACCTTACAAGCATTTCATTCATTGCTTGGGAGAGGAAAAATGTATATGATAGTCTTGAAGAACAATATGATTACATGTAATAAACAATTTTTCCTCTAGTTTCCCCTTCTTGTTAAATGTCCTAGAGAACCTAGCACATGAAGATAATGAGGTATGTCTTGCAAAATTATAAAAAAATTATGTAGTTATAAATATAAAAATAAAGATGTGACAGAATTTTAATAATACAAATTATGATACCCACAAAAATGCCTGAACTAGACATACATGCAGCTGAGAAATATTAAAATAAAATGTGAAGCAAAAAGTTAATTTCATACAGATGATCCATAAAGATGTAAATATGCTACATTATATCAAGTTTAAAGTGCAAATTCATTAGTTAAGTAATACACTTTGTGCAACAAAAGTATAATGATAATTAGAAAGAAATCTTATTTAATGTATATTAATATATTTAATTTAATAAATATAATGATAATAAGAGAATGAAAAGATAATTCAAAGTTCATGAATGGTTGTTACTCATAGGCAGAAAAAGATGAGGTAATACATAGGTGGAAAATCAATGTATATATTTGTGCTGTGTTAGTTCTTGTAATTTTTTTAAATAAATTAATAAACCACTAACTACATACTAACATTGTTAACACTCTTATTTCATTTAAATTAATAGAAGTCCACATTTCACTTGTACATATAAGATAGTAAGCAAGAATATAATAGAAATCCAAACTATTAATAATTTTCCCATTATCAATCATAACTAAAATCTGAAGGAATTGTCATGATCCTTTCTTTGTAGAATAATGAAGATTCAAAAATATTTCTCTTATCATCAATGAATGTGCATAAAAGAGTAAAATATTTACTTTAAACATATATTTACAATATTTCACCATTTAAGTGATTGATATGAAAAAGAAATACGTAAGTCTATACCAGTATTTCCTTGTCTGTGCGGGATATTTGAGCATTCTAGTGTTAGCAGGGTGTCCAAAGTAAACTAAAATTAACTAAAAGTGAGAAATGTCCTTAGGACTGTGAGGGAGTATTTGGTTCTTTCTTATCTCTTTTTCCTTCAAAGAGTCCTGCCAGCCTTCCCTATGCTGGAGGCCAGAAATGGAGAATAATCTATTTTTTCCATATCTCTTCTTCTGTAAATAAGCTACCCTTTTCCTAGGATCCAAGCATAAGGTGCCTACACACATGGCATGGGATCTGGACTGCCCAGCTTAGCCTCCATCCAGTAAACTCCCACAAAAGACTGCAAGTTGTCTCATTTGTCTCATAGCAGAAGCTCTGCCTTCTTTTCTTTAGCTCTGTGATAAAAATCTTTCTAAATATTACCTTCCATGGCCTGTGCATTTCATTTATCAAATTCATTAGACAAGAATTGGAGGTCACTGACTCAGTGAATGCTTTGTGTAACCATAACTTTCTGCCTAAATTTAACCCTAACTTCTGGGTTAAAGCCCAAGCAAGTGCAAAGTTGTCAGTATATTTCATGAATCCCGCTGGATTTCTAAAACCATATGTAGTAGGATTTTCCTCCCATGTGTACTTGCCTATGTCAAAGTTTAATACATGTGTTAAGAAGAGTAGAGATTGGGCTGGAGAGATGGCTTAGCAGTTAAGGCGCCTGCCTGCTAAGCCTAAAAACCCGGTTCCAATCCCCAGGTCCCACATTTAGCCAGATGCAAAGTGACACAAGGGTGCAATGCTGCACTTGACCACAAGGGGGCGGACACATCTGGATTTTGTTCACAGCAGCTGAGAGACTGCTGGCGTGCCCATCTCTATGTGTCTCCCTCTCCCTCTCTGTCTGTCTTTCTCTCTCTCTCCAAAAAGAAATAAAATAATTTAAAAAAATAAAAAAGAAGAGTAGGGATTAATAACAATAATAACTACAACATTCAGACCAATTTTCTGCATTCATTAAATACAATGGATGCTAGATATATAACAATGTGCTTGATATGTGGATATGGACAAAGAAATGATTCATCTCCTGAATGGAAAAGACAAGAGAACATAGTATTTCATCCGGCTGCCCAGAATGGTATGATAATTAAATTCAAGAATTATTTCTGTAATTTACTACATCATTTCAGGCACAGTATTTGATAGTTCAGGAGGTGAAACCCTTGATAAAGACTACTGTACTATGTATGGGATCATGGATGAAGACAATAGTTCTGGATTGGTAGACATCATTAACACTCATAATGAAGTTTTCAGGGAGTAAATAGAATTCTGAGGCCATATTCCAGGAGATTAAGGAAGAAGAGAACAAATTCAAGAAAGGTCAAGTGGAGTTGCTAGAGCCAATCCTGAAGTCTTTGAAACTCCTAAGAGGAAGATATAATTATCTTGACTCGAGTGAATGAAACGATAAAGAATTAAGAATCTATCAAGATCTTGATAATGATATCAAGGTAAACGAAAGAAAGAATGCCGAGGACTAAGGTTGGTTCCCTCTATTAAATATGCTGTACTGGAATGCTGTCTTTAATACTGAAAAATTTCACTCTTTTAATTAGATAAAAATGTATTTGCTGGCCTGGAGAGATGGCTTAGTGGTTAAGGCACTTGCCTGCAAAGCCAAAGTCCCTCCGTTAAATTCCCCAGGACCTACCTAAACCAGATGCACAAGGTGGCACATGCATCTGGAGTTCATTTGCAGTGGCTGGAAGCCCTGGCGTGCCCATTCTCAATCTCTCTCTCTCTCTCTCTCCTCTTCCCCTCTCTCAAATAAATAAATAAAATTATTTTAAAAATGTATTTGCTACTCAAAACAGGTAGTATGATATTGTAAAAAAAAAAAAAAAAAAAAATCACTATGTGTGGTAATAGAAAACAACCTCTCTGTAGAGGCTTTGGCCTCAAGGTATAACTTGAACTTTTCACTAAAACTTTTGAACATCAGTTTTCTCATCTGGAGAACAAAGTTATTGATTATAAAATCACCTTCATATCTGGAATTTCATGACCTTATAATTTTTATGGTTCCCTTTAAAAGGAAAGTATATGATTTATATGCCTTCACATTACACACACACAAAAAAACCCTTTTTCTACTAGAAATGCTTCAGATATTCACCTAAAAATCATCTATGTAAGACAATATCTTTTAAAACATTTTCTTAAGATCTTTTCCTTCATATCTCCCCCTGACCTTTCCTTCCCATTGCAGTCTCTTTCATCTTTGTCCTCCGTTCAGACTGCAGTGAAGCCATATTTGCTTCCTCTTTGCTAATGCAAATTCTGCTGCCTCCTACTTCAAGTCTTTGTTCGGTCTCCACATGTGGCTTCTTACCTTGCCATATGAAAGTCGCTCTCACCAAGCTTATCTCCCTAATCTACTTTTATCTGTAAAGTGGATTATGAAAGTTTTGAATAAAAGGTATTATACCAGAGCATGCTGAAATGCATAGCACTTAACTGTTCAGATGGAAAGAACTCTATTCATGGAGTATTCAAAAATAGACCTGTATTTCAGGGAAGAAAAATGAGCTAGGCTGGGATAGATTGGTTTTTCCTAGTAGGGGTTACCACACTTTTTACAGCTTCTTCATTGGTTAGTAGGGAGCTTTGAAAAAATACCAGCATGTTCTTTCCTATCAGCTGCTAGTTTAGGTCATTTTCAAAGAAACTCCCTGTGTATCCAGAATCCTAACCAATTCTCAACCCCATGATTTTACATTGTTGTGCCAGCCACAGCTGTAGCTCAGGCAGGATTTATCATCTCACTGTGTTGCTTTTTAACTTTAATCATCTTAGTGCCTGGAGGTCAAAAGATTTTTCCATACTGAAAAAGAGTGAGCCTACTTGTCAAATTTTCTCAGCGTTCTTTTTATCTAATTGCCCTGCTATCATCACCAAGCTGTTAGAGCAAGTGTTACTTTCTTCATAGAATAAGTTTTCCATATCTTTCCATAACTTCCTAACTTTTCTCTGTCATTAAAATGGTGCAAGTGCTCATTCTTTCTTCCTTCTTAAATGAAAGCATAAGATCCAACTAAGAGGCCATTTGGCTAAGGAAACTAAGCTTTCCTGGTTTGGTTTGTGTCTCAAAAATGTCAAGTAAAAATTTATGCTTTATTTTCCTGACTGGATCTTTTATAGTCAAGTAAGTCTCTCTCTTTCTCTCTTATTATATATATATATATGGTCTCTAAATCATGGGTGTTCATATATATGTCATGCATGTGTATACATGATGTATAAATGGAGGCCAGAGGACAGCTTTGTGTGTTGTGCACTGAGATGCCTGTTCACTTCTTTTTTTTCTGAGACAAGCTCTCTCATTGGTCTGCCTATTGCTGATTAGCTGAAGAGGCTCTGCTGGCTGGCCAGTGAGTCTCAGAGGTTTGATTATCTCTGCCTCCCTAGCTCTGGGATTACAAACCTGTGCCACCACACCTGGTATTTTTGCTTTGATTCTGAGGTTCAATTTCAGATCCCTGAGCTTGAGAGGCAAACAATGTATGGACTGAGCCATTTCTCCAGTCTTGAGTAATATTTATATAGGATTAATACATAGTTTCTTTGTATGACTATAATAGGCTGACCATTACTATCAAGGGTGTCAGTTCCTAGAACAAAGTGGCCTAGAATGTGATGTGCTTTTGCTTAAATAATATTATCCTATGGCCAGAACTATGTATTTAGTTAATATTTCCAGCAATCATACTGCTGCTGATCAGAGTTAAGACTATTAACATCTAAAACAAAATAACTCACAGTAATAGAAATGTAGCATTTTATTGGTTTTATTTAAGAACCATAAAATCAACTATACAGACAGGCTGGTAGAAGATAATTAACACTGGGGAACTAAACAGGGTATAAAATATTGAGTTAAATTTCTAACATGAGATCATTGGAGAGATTGTATAAAATTAAGATACATTTTATATAAGCCTGTTATGGTTTGTCTCTCAATTTTCTTTCGAACTTCTATAGGCTAAAGACTTGCCTGGACACCTATTGTACCACTGCGAAACTGTAGACTTTGGAAAGTTTGGTCTAGTAGAAGGAAGTTGGAGTGGGCTCTTGAGGGAGATGGTAGGCTGCTGGTCTTTTTTTCTTTGCTTCCCAGTTTTTATGAGCTAAACAGCCAATGTGAACTTCTTACCATGTGATATCCCCTTAATACAGGCCCCAAACCAAAGAATTCAATGGGACAGAAACTCAAACCTCTGAAAACATGGTCCAAAATAAACCATTCCTCATTGGCTTATTTTTGTCAATTATTTTGAAACAGAATGGGAAGTTAACACAGAACTTAACTATATGGCCAGGGATAAAGTTCAGTGCTATGGTACTTTCCTAGCATGCATAAATTCCTAGTCTCAATCCATAGTACACAATGAATGAATCAATCAATCAATCAACCAATCAATGAGTTCATCAACAATGGCAACAAAGACAACCAATAGCTTAACTATGACGATGGTGATTGCTTGCATTCACGCTCTCTTCTGCTGAGTGATAGAAATTCCTGATCCCTGAATTCTTCCTGTGGCCTACTAGTTACCACACCTAGTTTTCTTTCAATTTAACAAAACTTTCTTCTAGTTAATCTGTTACTTCTTGACTGTATTTATATGGCAAAATGGGGACTATGGGTATAGGTTAGAAATTTAAGTTTGTCATGATATACATTAAAAAAAAAAAACCTTGAAAGTAATTTCTTTAGAAAGTGTTTATTTATCTGGAAGAAGTAATGACAGAGATTAGGAGTTAGGGAGTCTCTTAGAGTGTCGATTAAAAGGGCTCTTTTGTTTCTCTCAGCTGTAGACATGATGCATGTATGCAGATTTCAGATGATTCTTAATGCCTCCTTCACTTTAGTTCAGGTTCAAGTCATGTCAGGCACCATCTTTTCTGGTGAACAACTTTAAAATGAGATCTCTGGATCTTCCTGGTAAAAATAGGTAATGTCTATTACAATCTTAACCGTAATTCCATTAACTTTTAGACCTTGAATAATTTTATCTCCTCTCAATTACAGTAAATCCACCCTCAGATGATTCTGAAACACTCTAACTTCATTTATCTCAGTCCCCTTTGGTCATCCTCCAAAACCTGAAAGTTAGCAAGAAGGTAGATTCTAAAAACCCTGCTATGTCCCCCTTCAGTCTGGAGTCTCTGCACATCTCCTAAGGATTGTAGGGTTTTATCTCTTGAAGGCAGAATGTTGGGTTCAGAGATCAATGAAGGAAGGACCACACCTCCTGTTTCCCTAGTCATATTAAAAGGGAAGAGCCAGGCTGGAGAGATGGCTTAGCCGGTACGGCGTTTGTCTGTGAAGCCAAAGAACACAGGTTCAATTCCCCAGGATCCACATTAGCCAGATGTACACAAGCAGCACATGTGTCTGGAGTTCGTTTGCAGTGGCTAGAGGTCCTGGTATGCCCATTCTCTCTCTCTTCTTTCTCTCTCTGTTTACAAATAAATAAATAAAATGAAAAAAATAAAAAGGAAGAGCCACTTCCTCCTGATCAGAGTAGCAAATTCCTCTGGTCCTGGGAACATGTCAGTCAATCACCTGGTCAAAAGATCTATACTAAAGAGGCAGGAGGAGTAGTTAATAAAAAGATGTACTATATACCCAAGAAGCTCCTACCTCTATGCAGCTGCTTACAGCTCCTCACTGCTGAGCCGACCTGGTGTTCTGAGTTCTAACTCAAAAAGCTTAGCTTTTCCCTTTCCCTTTCTTTGGATGCAGTGGGAATCCTCAGCATGCTTGGCCTGCTACTGTGGGGCTTTTCCAGCTTTAATTTATCAGCTCCAAGCCCATAATCTGGTAACCTGCCTACCCACTTTGATTCTTTTGGGAAATCCTTCTACTATCTCAGGTGTACTTTTTTTCATTATTTTTCTTAATAAATCTACTTGTCTTCTTCACCACCTTGTATGCATTCCTTAGTTCCTTTTTGACATGTGACATAACTCAAGAGCGTTAATCACTCAAGTCCAGAGCACTGCAACCAAGAAAGACACCATCACTCTCAAAATCTGCAACAGTAACTCTTCAATTCTTTTTCTTGTGTGTGTGTGTGTGTGTGTGTGTGTGTGTGTGTGTACATGTGTGTACATGCACATGCCATGGTGCATGCATGTGGAAGTCAGAGGACAACAACCTTAGACTATTGCTCCTCACTTGCCACCTTATCTGAGACAGGGTCTCCATTGTTTTCCTTGCTAAAACTGCCAAGCTATCTGGCCTGCTAGATTAAAGATGTTCCTGACTCCACTTTCCATTGCTGTTTGTGCTTTGGAATTAAAAACATATTCTCTACTTGTGGCCAAGTTTATGGAAGCTCTTGGGATCTGAACTCTGGTAGTCAGGTTGTATAGCAAGTTCTTATAATCACAGAGCCACCTCTCCAGCCTGGAATCATAATATTTAATGACATTTTTCTTTTTCTTTTCTTTTCTTTTCTTTTCTTTTCTTTTCTTTTCTTTTCTTTTCTTTTCTTTTCTTTTCTTTTCTTTTCTTTTCTTTTCTTTTTTCCTTTCCTTTCTTTTCTTTTCTTTTCTTTTCTTTTCTTTTCTTTTCTTTTCTTTTCTTTTCTTTTTACTAGAAACCATTCCAGAAAAATTATGCATTAATTTTGTACTTAATAGACTACCACTAAAATGTTAAATTTTTTTGTTTAGATTTTTAAATTTTTTTAAATATATACTTTATTTATTTATTTATTTATTTAAGAGAGAGAAAGAGGCATAGAGAAAGAGAGAGAGAGAGAGACAGACAGACAGAAAGAGAATGGGCATGCCAGGGCCTCCAGCCACTGCAAACAAACTCCAGAGGCATGTGCCCCCTGTAAATCTGGCTTACATGGGTCCTGGAGAGTTGAAATCGGGATCCTTTGGCTTTGTAGGCAAATACCTTAACTGCTAAGCCATCTCTCTTGCCCTAGATTTTTAAATTTTTAAAAATATTTTTGATTTATTTATTTAGAGAGAGAGAAAGAAGCAGATAGAAAATTAATTGCTAATTGGAATGCAACTAAAATATAATCTTGTGCACACTGTGTCTGTGCAAATAAGAATATGTAATAGCTGCCTATTAAATTTTTTTGAAGTATATACAATTCCATTGTTAACTCTAGGTGGGATGTTACATTTCAGATGTCTTGAATTTATTATCTTAGATCTTTCTTCAAGAGGTGAGTATTTATCTTTCTGTGTTGGGTGATAAAGTAAATTTATCTACAAGTAAACATGACACTGTTTAATGCTTGAAGTTACATTATTTAGCCAAAGTGTGAAGGCTTCTGCTTGATTTACAAAGTATTTACAGCATTCTCAAATGCATTTTAAAACTTAGAATGTTTCTTCTTTTTCCTCTTTATGATATTCAGATGGATTTTGACTTTATCTCTTGCCATTGGACAAAATAAACTTATTGACTAAAAATACACACAATGTCTTTCTAGTACCATAGATATGCTTGTTTACTGTGCATATATTTTCTATGGCACATAGTGTGCTTATTAAAAGACATTAGGAAAGACATTCATTCAGAAGCAAAGCCAGTTCATACCAGACAGATTTGAAAAATTACTGTGCCAATCACCTCTCCATCTTCATAAGGAGAAGGTAAAGAGATAAATCAGTGTTCATTTTCACCAATCATAAGAAAAATGTGTATATATACAGTAGTAATTTTAACTGAGTTTGAATACAAAATGCAGGATCAGTAAAAAAAAAAAAAAATGCTGGGGACTGGAGAGATGGCTTAGCAGTTAAGGTGCTTGCCTGCAAAGCCAAAGAACCTCTGTTCAATTCCCCAGGACCTACATAAGCCAGATGCACAAGGTAAAACACATGCATCTTGAGTTTGTTTGCAGTGGCTGGAAGCACTGGTGTGCCCATTCTCTCTCTCTCTCTCCATTTCTTTCCCTCTCTCAAATAAATAAAAATAAAATATTTTTAAAAATTATGTTGGTTGTGACTTTTCAGCCAACAGGATTCCAAAATGTAGTTTTAAGATTTTGTATCACCTGTCAACTGATCACCATATGTCTAACTCTTCTACATTGTCTTTTCATTTTACGAATGTTGAAAATTAAATAAAATATTTCCACTCTGTGAGTTAAATAAAACAACAAAAAAAGCATTACAACAATTTGTCCAACGTCTCCAACGTCTCCTCTTTTATCTCAAAGTTCTGCCACTGCAAATGAGCAGGTGCAATGGCAGCCAGAGTGAAATCTCTGGAGATAAAGGCTAAACAAAGATGTTGAGACGATGATTCTCAATACAGTTATGCAATTAAAATATGCAATTACCACTGCTAATGAATTTCTTTCTATAGTAGGAAACAAAAATAAAAGAAAAAATTTTGAAACATTTTAAGATTCTTGCCACATAAGCTACTATCTATGCTGAACAAGATTGATGTGTTCACAATTTAATTAAATTCAAGCTCTCAATAACCCTGTGATAAAAATAGATCCCAGACCTCTCAGATGTCTGTATCTCTGAGTTGTTTCTGATCAAGAAAAAATAAAATTAACTCTTGAGTGGAATGATGCAAAAGCTAAACTTGATCAATGGGAATTGACCCATATTTGTAAAATACTTAGGAGAAAGCTGTTATAAGCAATTATGTATCTGTCAGAACTATAGCCCACACCCTATAAAGAAAATACACACATACGCACTTCTATGTATAATCCCAAAGTGTGCATATAAACACATATTCATGTATATATATATATATATGCTAAGAATTGCATATACATTAATTGATAAACATGCATATATACTCATAAACACACAGAATAGAATATAAACTTCCAAAATATTATATATATTTCACAAGGCATATTTTTAAAAAAAAAAATAAGAAGCCTGATTTTTCTGAGGAGCTTTCCTATAAAGAGAAGCTGAAGATTTCCCAGTTATTTAAAAATAATTAATTTGCATACTGGTCCTTCTTTAGCTAATAGACAGTGAATGCACTGTACATATGTTCTTTTTGTCATGAGCAATACATAAAAACCTATTCCTTCTCATCATCATTTTTAAACACACTTTCCATCCTTATTAATTCACTTTCTACTGGCTTTAATGCTTGAACTAAAGTAGAAGACAATATCTAAATCATAGGTTCTAATGCAGACCCTGCTTCTGTGGGTTTGGATGAGGGACGAAAGGAACTTATTCTGTGTTTTCATTTCTGTGCCTCTTGTCACGTTTCTCCATTGCAGCAATGGGCAACTGGATAAGAATGTTGTTCCACATATGGTACTGAAGTGTACTGTAACTGCATAGTCCTTGTCAGGAGATGTGACAGTGGTCACCACCTTGTGAGGATGGCATTATCAGGTTGTATTAATAGGACAAATAGAGTATATTCTTAAATTTATGTCACTCTGCCTATCCTTAAACAAGGTCTAAATGTGATCTGTTGTTGACATACAGCACATGGCACCTCACAGTCTCTCATTCTCACACCACCTCTTTGTATCTTTAGGATTTGACCTGTGTATCACTTTGCTTCATAATATATTCATTGCACATGTTAGGAATTCTATGACTTAAATACTTCAAAATAAACTCAACCTGTCTCTTCTAGAAAACATGGTTGAACATGGAATCACCAGGGAAGGAAATTGGGCACTTATTTGTGACAATGAGCATTTTATTCAGATTGTGTTATAAATGCTAGATCAATGCAAAAGTAATAGAATTCACACCATGTTAAAAAAAAAAAAAAAAAAAAAGTGGCCGGGCATGGTGGTGCACGCCTTTAATCCCAGCACTCAGGAGGCAGAGGTAGGAGGATCGCCGAGAGTTCGAGGCCACCCTGAGATTACATAGTGAATTCCAGGTCAGCCTGGACCAGAGTGAGACCCTACCTCGAAAAACCAAAAAAAAAAAAAAAAAAAAAAAAAAAAAAAAGTGATGCATATTGCTTTGCCTACCTGTCAGAAAGTTTGGACATGATGCTTTTGGTGCTCCCCCCAGCATGTGGAACACACACCAGCTCTGTTATTTTATTGTATTTTATTGTATTGTATTTATTTTATTTTTAGCTCTCTTTTATGCCTTTACTTTTCTGGGTAATAAAACTTGAGAAAAGTCACTTGAGGTTTTTGATCTAAGAAATCCTGTGCCCTAAATGGGGTCGCTTGGTCAGCTTGTATTACATTGTACAGCAGAACAACAGTTGGTTAACAATGGGTCATGGCATAGGTGAGAGAGCAGTGTTTGCTGCGTGCCAATGATAACCTCACTTACAATGAATGAATGAACCAATATATTGAAGATGGATGCAAAGGAAGAAGGTTCTTTTCAAGCCACTACACTAGAAGTCAACAGTTATCTCTTTATATAACCTTTTACTGACAATGTGTTTATGTGTACACAGGGCACTTTGGTCATAATTCCTTCCCTGACCTTCTTTTGTCCTCCTTTCCTAGCCTCCTTTTCACTGAATCCTCTCTTTCCAACTAGGCCCTCTTCTCTTTAATTGTTTTTTCCCCTCTTACATCACCCATATTTAAATATTGATGGGCCCAATGTTATGCAGCTTTTGAAATGTTTATTTATTTATTTGAAAGAGAGAGGAATATATAGAGAGAGATAGAAAATGGACCCAAGCCACTGCAAACAAACTCTAGACATTCCAGTTGCATGTGCCACCTTGTGCATCTGGCTTATGTGGGTACCGGGGAATCAAACCTGGATTGTTAGGTTTTGTAGGCAGGCACCTTAACTGCTAAGCTAAGCTATCTTTCTAGCCCATTGTGCAGTTCTTTTTTTTTTTTTTTTTTTTTTTTTTACAGATAATAACTGTGAAGTAATGAGTCCAATGGCCACTTCCTGCCTGGAGGATAAATTTTCAAAGCACTCCTCCTCTTCCTCTGGCTTTTACATTCTTTGTAACTCCTATTCTGCAATATTCCCTGAGCCTTGGAGAGCATATCAGAGAGGTTCCGTTTAGTGCGGAGCACTCAACAGTCACTTACTATTCTCAGCACGTTGGTAAGTGGGGGAAGGATTAGCCAAACCTAAAGGTGTCATGAAAACATCTACTTCTATGTTAGGTAATTAAAAAAAAAAAACTACAGAGCCATAAATAGGAATAGAATAGAGAGAGAAGTAGAAGAGAGAGAGAATATTTTTGATTTTACTAATGACTGCATTGAAGAACTTTCTGTACTCAGGCGTTAGCTTCTGCATCTGTGCAGGAATTATTCAGGGGAGGCGCAGGTAGCCAGTGTCAACACCAGTTGAATCTGAGAGTAACCCTCAGCAACACTATACAGTCACTATCATGTGACTTGTAAGAATCTCTTTCTCTTATTTCTTTATTGGATATCTGGGAGGAAGTCTATGGTGGTGTATAATAAAATTTGGTGTGGCTATCCTTTTGTGGTCTCCGAAGAGACATGTTCAACATTTAGAGATACAATGAAAGTTTTCTGGTGATAGTGCATGTCAAATTAATCATGAGCAGTACTTTGCACTGAGTGAAACTTACCTATTACCTAAAATGATTAGTCTTTTGAGATAGTGACACTGTCATTTTCATACCATCACACTGTGCCACAAAATAGATAAGAGGATGATTTGATCATGCTGCTGAACGTAACAAGCTTCTGATCTCTGACTTTCTGTAAAATTCTTGAAGTGAGCAGTACAAATATCACGGCTTGGCTTTAGCAGCGAGGATGATACTGCTGGCAGCTTCAGCATGTAGATGTCACTTTGAGTCCTTGTCAGATTAGAGACATCACTATAGTGAGCCCCAGTAGTACATAATCAAAGCATCTCCTGATGTTTGAATTTTTCCAACTTCATCCATAAGAAAGATCTAGAAAGATTTTATAGAGGTTATGACATTGTCTCTCCAAGAATAGTTGTTGGAAACTTGTTGGAAACACAGAATAAGACTGAGAAATATGAAATGAGAATATATCTCAACAAGAACCCCCAGGTGGCTTCTATGAACGTTAAAGTTCTAAAAGCTCAGGGACCTTGGTAGTGAAACTGAGAAATCTTTTCATTATCAGCTGTTACTTTATAGTTCTATCTTGGGAGCTTTCTAATACTAAACACTATTCCACTAAGCTAGGAAACACGACAGAATCAGCATGACATACAGTGGTGACAAAAAATTAAAGTTTATCATTTCCAGTGGGTGTTCAGAATCTGAATGTAATTTAGGAGTTTGACATTTTGTATTTCTAGATTATGCTTATAATGTTGTTTTGTCTTCCTTCCTTCCTTCCTTCCCTCCCTCCCTCCCTCCCTCCCTCCCTCCCTCCCTCCCTCCCTCCCTCCCTCCTTCCTTCCTTCCTTCCATCCATCCTTCCTGCAATTTTTTTTTCTTTTTTGAAACAGTGTCTTATATAGCTCAGGCTTACCACAAGCTGGCTATAGCTAAGGGTGATCTTGAACTTCTGATCCTGAAACCTTCAGCTCCTGAGTCTGGGATTGTAAGTATGCACTACCATTTTAATTTATGGGGTGCTGGGAATGGAATTCAGAGCTTCATGCATACTTAGCAGGCAATCTGCCCACTGAGTTATATCCCCAGCTCCTAGTTATAGTGGAAATGTTCTACCCTGATTTTAAAAGGGAGGAAGTTTGTATAAATGTTAAAAAATCACTCTATTTTGAATTTGATGTTTTTTACTGATTATAAATAAAAGAAATACTTTACTTAATTTCAGTGAGCTTCAATTTCCTCAGCAATATGAGGGATGGTGGTTGTCTAAGCATTCAGGGAAACTTTCAGAAAAGTTAGCCTTCAAAGCTGTGGTACTCCTATCTCTGGTCAGTTAACAATCTTCCAATCTTGGGATCTGCTATTGAATATGACCAGTGTTTTTAATTTAGGCACATCAGAGGTCAGCTTTTTTTTTTTTTTTTTTTTTTTTGAACATAACTACACAGAGCCATTAAAGAAAAGCAGATGACATATACAATTTCTACTCCTTTGTCTTGGATTTGTTCTCTAAGTCATTTGAATATCCTTCTCTCTAGTCTATTTAGGGAACAAATTGCTTCTTTGTTTAAGCTTTGAATAGGATTTTTCTGATTTGAAACATTGTGTAGGAAGATAATAGATTAAACCTTGTGAAGATGAGAAATAGGAGTTTGGCATTTTTTATTTTAAGATTGTGGTTATAATTTTTTCTTTTCTTTCTTTCTCTCTTTCTTTCTTTTTCTCTTTCTTTCTTTCTTTCTTTCTTTCTCTCTTTCTTTCTTTTTCTCTTTCTTTCTTTTTCTCTTTCTTCTTTCTTTCTTTCTTTCTTTCTTTCTTTCTTTCTTTCTTTTCTTTTCTTTCTTAGACAGTGTCTGAAGTAGCTCAGGCTTGCTATAAACTGGCTATGTAGCTAAGGATGACCTTGAACTATCTTTTGCCTTCACTTCAGCCTTTGATGCTCTCGAATGATAATTAACACTTTGTGTTTGGTTGTGGCCAGTGAAGATGACATTGTGAGCTTTGAACAGAGCTGCTTAGACTACTTGGAGTCTGTACCTTCACACAGGAGATTGAAAGAAATTTAAGGGCTAATAGAGAATAAAGTGATGAAACATATAGTGCCTTGATACTTTGCCTTGTTATAAGTTTTTAAAACTCATAGAAAAATCATTGGGTAAAAAAGAAATTATTGTTGATAGAGATCAGTAAATATCACTTTATGAAATTATTGTTTATTTGCGGTGTTGGAATTTCACTTCTTGAATGCTAGTGAAGTGTTCTACCATTGAGCTACTTAACCTGGTTTTAGAAAATAGGATAAAATAGGACTAGAGAGATGGCTTAGCAGTTAAGGAACATGCCTATGAAGCCTAAGGATCCAGGTTTGGTTCTCCAGGTCCCATGTAAGCTAGATGCACATGATGGCGCCTGCATCTGGAGTTCATGTGCAGTGACTGGAAGCCCTGGCATGCCCATTCTCACTCTCTATCTTTCCTGCTCTCCCTCTCTCTCTGCCTCTAATAAATAAATAAAAATAAATCTTTAAAAAAAGAAAAAGGATGAAATGATGTAAACATATAATGGTAGTTACATACATTAAATGATAATTTACTATACTCTGCATGCAATTCTTGGAACTTTACATGCATTTATTTATTTAATGCTCAGAATAACCCTATGAGGTATGTAATGTGGCTGTATATACATTAATGTGGTAGAAAAGGCACTGAATGTTTATATAACTCACCAAATGTGTCAAAGTCAGTAAGTACCAAAACTAGGAAATGCACACAGATAATTTGGGTCTAGATTCTAAATCCAATTGTCTTTTATACACCAACTCAATTTTTACTTTTAAATGCCCATCTCTGTATGGTTCTTGGCAAAGCAGCCACAAGATTGGAAAATTGGAAGATGGATGAGAAATAGTAACCAGGAGGCCAAGAGGTTGGTTCTAGGGCTCCAAGCACCCCTATTTCGATGTGTTGCTGGTGATAAGGAAGCTCTTTAGGAGGACAAGGGGCCTGTAGCCAGAACAGAGTTCCTCTACATTCTTCATGTTGTGGGCCAGATTCTTATGCAGTGTCAAGGTGGAAGGCTGTAGCTGTCTCTGAAGGTCACCCAATGTAGGACACTCAAGGCTCAATATGAAATAATAAGTGATGAGAAAAATAGTGAAGAGCAGACGTGGCTTCTCATGTATCCTCATGGGCTCACATTTGTCCTCATAGACTTGATTTATTTGATTGTTTTCCTGCTTTAGAGAGACAGAATTTCTTCACAATTTCTCATTTACTGATCTTCTATGACTTCCACAGTGTCCCTAAAGGTGGAGGCAGTAACTGTATACACATTGCTATTTCCTTTTACACCTTCTTACTGATTTTCTCTGATCCTCTAATCATGACAGTCCTCTGTACTTGTTCACTGTTACGGAAATTCTGATCTTCTGAATAAATACTTTTATTCCTTAGTGGATGTGTTTTTTTGGTAGCATACTCAACTGACTTGCATTTCTCAGAAACAGAGACAATACAGATTTTCTAAAAATAAGATATTTATTGATATTAAGAGATTAAATGGTGTGATTAACAATCAGAAAATGCCAGGCGTGGAGGCGCTTGCCTTTAATCCTAGCACTTGGGAGGCAGAAGTAGGAGGATTGCTGTGAGTTCAAGGCCACCCTGAGACTACAGAGTGAGTTCCAGGTCAGCCTGGGCTGGAGTGAGACCCTACCTCAAAAGAAAAAAAAAAAAAAGAACAAACAATCAGATTATAGTTCACAGCTGTCAGCATCACTTTCTTATATTTGATGTCATTCTCATCTCCATCTACTTCCTCTTTGAAAATTCATCAAGCAAATAAAAATGAGACATAAAATTCCTTCATTAAGAAGATAAACCTCAGCCTAACATTGATGGATTGTCTAAATATTTTCATAGAAGGAATGTTCATCACAAGGTCTTAAAGGATAAATAATTATATTTTAGGTTAAAGATGAGTGCTTTGTTCAACTTAAATATCATGCTGAGGCCTTATATTTATTCCTTAGGTTTCCATTTACCTCAACAATAATATTCAAGCATCATAACCTCTGCAGACTTGAGAGAGAAGATTCTGTTTTTCATCTATTTATTACTCTTTCCATTCTTTATATTTCTGAAGAGTTTGCTTAAACCCCAGTGGCATGATTGCTCCCAATTGGCTAATAAAGCTCTAAACTCAGCAAACATTGTGGAGAATTACACAGCAATTGTGTCATGTCTATCTCTTGTTTTGACATCTGAGTGAGTCTATTTACACGTAGTAATCTTCCAGTGTCCGTTAGAGTCAGATGAAATGATTCACTGTGACATTCTTACAAAATAAGACAGATGGGCTCATTAGTCTTTTGATTCATAAAACTTGTGATGTTATTTTGCTTAAAATAAGAAGCCAAAAATAAGCAACTCCCTAATAGGTTTAATTCAGAATCAGAGCTGAGTAATGCCACCTCTGCAGATTTGTGCAAAGACCTGACAGGAGAGCAGTCTAGGCAAGAAGACAGTGTAGATGACGGCCTCCTGCTTTTTGAAAAGTAATGAATTATAATGCAGTTATTCAAATAGAGCTGGGGATGCAAGCATGCTGGGTATAGGAAGTACAGCCACCACTGAGTTAGGTGCCATTTGTTATTCTTTTTAGGAAGAAATACAGCATTCCAGAGAACAAAGAAATTAAATAAAGGAGGTTTAAGAGAATGTAAGAGGAAATGCTTGAGAGTATAAAGAAAAAGAAATTCCCATCAACAGGTGAATAATAGAATTCAGAAGAACATCTATTCACAAAGAAATCAAATCATTAAGGAATGCATCCAAAAGTTCTTCTAGAAATCGCTAGTAGAGTAGCTGCAGGCTTATTGTTACTGAGATTTTCATTCATATTGATTAACCATTCATGCTCTTTTTACACAATCAACAAAACTGCCTGCAATAATGACTCCACCATCAAATTTGAATTTAAATTTATGAAACGTAAGTTTTCAAGTCATATCTGCTATAATGCATTTGGAAGTGGCTGAGAGATCAACTGTAAGGTTTGTACATTTCTATTTAACATTATAAAATTAATGATTAAAAACTCAAGAGATTAGTGAAAAAGAAATCTTGTAAAATAAATCATCTCTGAACAAAGTTTTTTTGTGAAAATAGTAAAACCATCACTGTGGCTGGGAAGCAGTAGTTCTTGTGTTATCACCTGTTTTATGTCTGCTTTAGGGACTGCATTTTGGATATCTGAATCATGTTATTTCTCCAACTCTATTAAAGCAGTTACATACAAAATAGTTTAAAATATTTGATGACATGCATAGAACTAAGAACTTATTAGTTTTCAAGGTTGTGAATATTATCTTCATAAAACATTGGCTTTATTCACATTCAAGAAAGCAATATTAAATAAAAATACCTCCTCAACTTACTTATATGCATTTTTAAAAGATTGCATTTCACATGGATAAGTATTCTGGTCTTCAAATAGGTTTGAATGTAACCAGTGCTTCATAACCTGGATGCAACTTAATAAAAAAATCATTATTTAGTAGGAAAAGAGAAAAAAATTAATATTTATTTGGGGCTCTGTGACAAAAATCTCTGCTACGAGTGTTAACAATATTAACAAACTATCTTTAAAATATTTTTTGTTTATTATGTATTTATTTGAGAGCAACAGACAGAGAGAGAAAGAAGCAGATATATAGAGAGGATAGATAGAGAATGTGTGCACCAGGGCCTCCAGCCATTGCAAAAGAACTCTAGATGCATGCGCCCCCTTGTGCATCTGGCTTACGTAGGTCCTGGGGAATCGAGCCTTGAACTGGGGTCCTTAGGCTTCATAGGCAAGTGCTTAACTGCTAAGCCATCTCTCCAGGCCCAAGCTATCTTTTTAAACTATATACAGATACATTATACTTAGTGAAATATGTTATTATATTTAATTTAAACATTTGTACTAAAACTTTTTTACTGTACCTATCTTCTCTATGATTACATCTTATTTCCTTTTTTAGCATTAAGGATCTATCATTAGTTTATCAGCCCACACAGTAACACCATACACGCACACGCACACGCACACGCACACGCACACGCACACACACACACACACACACACACACACACAAAAGCAGATACCCTATGTAGCTATTGGAAAACAGAATTGACTCTCTGTCTAGTCACTGCCTCACTTATTTTTCAAATGTATTATATTAAGTTGGAATAAATATTCTCCATTTTCATGAATGAGAATGTCAGTAATAGAGAAATTAATGAACTTAGCCACTGTTGCTTTTCAAGTTAATGGTGGATTATACTTCAAGTCTATGAAGGTGATGTGATCACAAAAGATGTGACACTGTGGTGTGTACAATAAAGGCTGCCATGACGAGGTGGACTCAATAACATTCACTTTCAGATTAGAAAATGATAATTTGATTTTACTAAACTGACCTTACTGATAAATGGCTCATCTCAGTACAAGTTGTATCACTATAAGATTCTGTTCAATTCAGCCTACCCTTTTGGGGACTTGTCAAGATATTTTTCATAATGTAATTATTTATTTTCATTGGGAACATTTTAAGTAAAAGGAGATGTTAATGTGTTGCCAAGTGGATTACCAATTAATGACTTTTTTTGTTTGTTTTGTTTTCAAGGTAGGTTCTTGTTCTAGCCCAGGTTGACCTGGAATTTACTTTGTAGTCTCAAACTCATGGCAATCCTCCTACTTCTGCCCCTCTAGTTCTGGGATTAAAGGCATGTGCCACCACGCCTGGTCCAGTGAATTATTCTGTCATTAAACACTTCAGTTCTTGCTTGCTCATCTGTCATAATCTCATTCTTGGATTAGTTTATTTACCTTTTGGTCATGGACATTAAAAATAAAAACTATCAAAAGAGTACTAGAGTGTTATAAAGTAAGAAAGGAAAAGGAAAAATAAAGTGTTGCCCTTCCAGTTCCCTTTCACTACCATGCCTAGTTTATTATGATTAATCTCTTTAGGTCCTTTAAATTAACACATTACTAAAGTCTCACTTCATTTCCTTTTAGTATTGCTACTTCATTAGCTGGTTGCTATCATTTGGATATGGCTTGAGTTTTTGGTTCAGGGGTTTATATGTTAATGTCTAATCCCAACTGTGAAGTATTAGTATACAGAAAGCACATTCCTCCAATGGTTTTTAGAGGTGGTGTCTTTGGGAAGTGAGTAGGATTAGATAAAGTAATCTAATCCTATGATGGATAGATACTGATCCTTTCTGAGAAAAGGAAGAGAGTCTCCTTTACTGAGTACTGATGACTTTAGGAGAAGAAGAGCAATTGTACACACACACACACACACACACACACACACACACACATTGTCCTGAGTCACCTCAGGATTCTGAAATTGCTCAAATTGAATCAAAATTGTGAGCTAATGAAAACCATTTTCTTTATAAAATAGCTTACTGCAGAAATTTATGACACTAAAACCAACAACAACAATGGACTAATCCACTGGGTTTTAGGGAAAGCGGTGGTTCTAGGCATCAATCTCAGCTGTTGGAGAACAGATTCACCTCTCTGCCCTTTTCTTTCTCCTTTGCATCTGCTTGTGGCAATCATTGTACAAAAAATCAATTTCTTCTGCTTCACAGACGCCAATTTTTATCAAGTTGTCAAAGTGCTCAGGCCTTTGATCAAGAATTTCTCATACTGCACATGATGTAAACCTTTCCTATCCCTTTTCCTTTCTTTTCTTCCCTTCTTCCCTCCTTTCTATTATACACTTTTGGAAGTACTAGAACTATTATAGATCTTTTATACCTGTTTTCCAGATTAGATCTTATTTCCTCAGTTACATTCTCATCCCATACTCTTCCCATGAAAACTCTTTTTTAAAATTTTATTTATTTTTGGAGAGACACACAGAGACAGACAGACAGAGAGGGAGACAGATGGAGGTGGGTGTGCCAGCAGTCTCTCAGCTGCTGTGAACGAAATCGAGATGCATGCCCCCCCTTTGTGGGCAAGTGTGGCATTGCACCCTTGCGTCACTTTGCATCTGGCTAAATGTGGGAGATTGGAACAGGGTTCTTAGGCTTAGCAGGCAGGCGCCTTAACCGCTAAGCCATCTCTCCAGCCCCAAAACTCTTTTTCTCCCTAACCAATTCAAATTCTACTTTAATGCATGGCTTTAAAAAAATTGTTGGGGTTAAATTATGGTTGCTGAAAATTACAATTAATTTGAATAATAAAGTCTTTATGTATACCTTATAGAATTCATGTTTAAAAGCTTTAAAATATAAGATATCTTATATGTATATCATATGTAAATAATAAAAAAGACATACAAACATCTTAGAGATTCTTGGGGAAAGAAAGACATGTAGAAAGTAAGGTCTTCAGCTTGTTTTTTTAAGATATTTTTATTTATTTATCTGAGAGACAAACAGAGGCAGACAGAGAGAGTGAGTATGGGCCTCTTGCCATTGCAAAAAAATTCTATACACATGCTCCAGGTTGTGCATTTGGCTTTGTTGGTAATGGGGAATCAAACCCAGGCCATCAGGCTTTGCAAACAAGTGCCTTTAACCACTGAGCCATCTCTTCAATTCCCTCCAGTTTGTCTTTATAAGCAGCTTATTTTAATTTCCTTATATAAACATAAATAAATGTAAATTATATATATATTTATTAAAAGAAAGATTATATATTACATATTTCTCTAGATCATTCCATGCATTAGCTAATTTTAAGTAAAAATAAGCATGAAACTCCTTAGGAAAAATAATATTATTTCACAGTTGTGTGTGGCTTTATGCTTTTGTTCTCAGTGAACTTCAAATCACTTCACACTACAGGCCACTTCCCACTCTGTAAACACATCTGGTCTTGGGTTGTATACAGTAGGATGGAGAAGAGAAAAAGCAAACAATCTAACAACAAATCAAACTTTGACTTGATATCACAAATGTATACATGTGTGTAGGTACTTATATATTGTGAAAATTTTGGTGGTGTGGTATTGTAACAGACACATTGTGAGCACTGACCTAGAAAACAAATCTAAATAGACAACCTTTGTGTCAGGCATGACTGCATACCAATTTATTCTGTCTTTTGCAGCTATAGCTTAGTGAAGGTGCAATTTCACCATGAGCAGAACACCGACACATTTAATTAATGATTTTTAAATCATCTTTAAAGAATACTTTAATGATGAACATTGTAAAGCATTCATTTAATCCTTCTTAAAGTCACAAAGTCTGGCACTCCATTAGACTTTCTTTGAAAAATTTTAATTAATACATAATTTACATTCTTTTGTACAAATCTTTTTTTTCTCATGGTTAATGTTAAAAACAGCTTGCTCTAAAAGTCATTCCTTCCTTTATATCTGATTCCAGATAAAATCTCTTATATGATTCTCAGGAATGACTACTGGCCATTGGAGGTTTGCACACATTCACCTCTGTATTGGCCTTTCCTAATTTATCCACATCAAATGCCCTTGCATTGTTAAAGTGTTATGTACTTACACAGTAATTTGTATTTAAAAATTTCAATTAATTTTTCCTATGCCTCCAAGGGAAAAAAGGAAATACCTCCTGGGGCCATAGCACTGACAGAAAACTATGGTTCAGGTAAGGTAAGAGAGGCACCGTGAACTAGTCCTCAAGAGAACCACTGGTTGATGGCTAAGACAGGATATGCTCATTCTTTTCTTGAAACAGTCTTTTCAAAGTATGTAGAATAGTGTTTCATAGTAATTTCAAAGTAACACTAGTCAATTGGTGGATAATTTTTGCAAGTACACTTTGTGTTTTTGCATGTGGGATCCTGTGCATATGTGTGTATACATGTGCTAAAAAGCATTGAGAACAACATGTGTTCTTCCTGTAGTACTCATCTAGACATCTACTTGAAATCGAGTCTTTCTCTGAACACGGAATGCAGATTTGCAAACCCCAATGATTCGCTCCTCACTGTGCTCCATAGGACTGTGGTTACAGATGTGAATGACCACACCTGCCTGCTTTCTTGGGTCTTTGGGAACCGAATTAGAGTGGTCTCAGGACCTCTCAGGCCCTCATGCTCCTGTTATTTTCTGAGTCATCTCCTTAGCCAAGTGATTGAGTTTTCATATTTGTATAAAATATTTAAATATTGTTTTCATCTGACTATAACATACTCTCATTTGTTGAGTTTTTTTTTTCAATTAAAAATTCCCCTATTGTAGGGCTTTAAAATGACAGAAACCATTTTTTTAAGACACTAGAATTTATAAAAACCATCATAATCAAAGTTGCAAAAGACAATAACAGTAAGGAAGGTTAATAAAGGCTTTTATTGTACTGTATTCAGGGATGGAGAAAAGGAGACTTGCTACAGAAAGAAAACCATATCACAATAGTCAGACCAAAACTATCTTTAAAGCTTCTAGAAATGTAAAATATTCCAAGTACACAAAGTTTAATCAAGTTATCTAAAGCAAGAAGCCATTTGGAAATAAAGAACAAAAGTCTGATATAATGACTTGAGACATATTTTTTATGAGCAATAGATGTAAAGATAACAAGGGTTATTTTGCATAAGATTCATAACCAAAAAGCATCATAGAATCTAAGGATTCCTACTCAGTGTTTGGAAAATGTTACAGGGAATATGACTACGTGGAATTTAAGATAGCTATAGGAATGTAACTTTCCATATGGATCTACATAGATTCCATGTAATCTAACAAGAGAAAACATTGCGATCACAAGTATTGAGACCTCTACTTTTTGATAATTTTATAGAACTTGTATGTATAGAAGCTTTGTCATAAATCATTAATAAATTGGGTGAGCCTGGTGTGGTGGTGCATGCCTTTAATCCCAGCATTTGGGGCAGAGGTAGGAGGATTGCCGTGAGTTTGAGGCCACCCTGAGACTACATAGTTAATTCCAGGTCAGCCTGAGCCAGAGTGAGACCCTACCTTGAAAAACCAAAAATAAAATATAAATAAATAAATAAATAAATAAATGAATAAATAAATTGGGTGAATGGTAGCATCATAGGACTTATATTTGAGATGTATCATAGGAGGCCATTATAACATTAATGTACATTGTTTGGTAATTTTAATGATTATCTTTTTATGAAGGATTTATAACTTCAGTTTTTCAAGTAGCTCATCTAAGTTACTAATTTTAGTCAATATGTTTTTATTATTGCAACATTGAGGTAATTATCTTTTAAGAAGGAAAAATTATAATGGTAATATCACCATAGTGTACTGATTTCCTTTTTATTCAGACATTGAAAATTTAATAAAGTATATGACAATGAGAGTCTAGCAAATATATATGAATAGATTCTAACAAGCACTTAATGAAGCATTTGTATTTAAATGCACAATTCTTCAAAAATACGCAGTTATCAAAAATGAATAAAAATTGTTTTTAATACTTAATTTCAAATGACTTAACACTGTAATATCTCCAAGCATGGTTTCCCTAAGTTGCCCAAGCTGGCCTGCCTCATTCCATAGACCACATAACAAAGGCATGGAGCCTGCAATCCTCCTGTCTCAGCCTTCATTGTCATATTAGTAACATGGTATCAGAATCTATAAAAGTTCACTGCTACAGGTGTCATCACCTTTCTTAATGAGAGGAGTTGCTCATGCTTTAACATGACATCCTGTAGCATAAGGCTGGACATTTAAATGGCAGTTAATAGAAAATAGACATGAAAATATGGTAAAGTTAACACAAAAATTTCAAAAGAAAGCCACTTTAATAGAGGATTTATTTTTTTAAGTTTACAGTCCAATAAGCAAACGTGTGAGTGCCTAGTCTGACCTTCAATCAATACTATGTATGTTCTACTTACATCATTTCTGACTTGAATTCTAACTGAATAGAAAACTTTTTGTGGGTCTCTGTTGGAAAATCTGGCATATATTCACACAATGTGTAACAAACAAATATGACACAGTCACTTTTATCGTACACTGCAGAAAAATGTATGCACGCACTTCATTAATACTCATCAGAGAAAAACACAACATTTCTGTAATAGTATTTCTGTAAGAACCATCCAGATCTAATGTTAAGGGTAAGGGTATTATCATTTGTTCAGAAGAAATAGTACCCTAGAGATAGGAAAATTTTATTCATTTTGTGTTGAGGGTCTTAGTTGTATATGTAAATGCATTCTCAAAAGCATTGTAAAATTTGGGCTGGAGAGATGGCTTAGCAGTTAAGGAGTTTGCCTGCAAAACCAAATGATCCTGGTTCAATTCTCCAGGACCCACGTAAGCCAGATGTACAAGGGGGTGCATGTATCTGGAGTTCTTTTGCAGTGGCTGGAAGCCCTGGCATGCCCATTATCTCCCTTCCGCCCCCCTAACTCTTTCTCCCTCTCAAATAAATAAATAAATAAATAAATAAATAAATAAATAAAATATTTTAAAAAATTATTGTAAAAATTAAAAACAAAAATACAGTTGCCTGAGAAAGCCAACAGTTAAAAGGACAATATTTGTATCTTTAAAATTGAGATGGATTTCTGGTTATAGCTTTGCACTCTCAAGGCTCTGGACCAATAAATAAATACTTATATGCATATGTACTTATTAACATACATATGTACATACATACACACATGCATACAAGTACACATGCATGCATACATACAAATTAACATATATCTATTTATCTATCTATCTATCTATATAGATATATATAAAAAAGAATTTAGAGAAAAATTATATTTTACATCTTTATGTTTAATTCTTGAATGTATTTGTGGTAGTTTTGATATAGGCCCACAGAGTAATATTGTTTTGTTTTGTTTTCAAGGCAATTTTTAAATGTCAAAAGCACACACACCTGCATTTCATAAATCCTGGGAGTATACACCACATGTGAAGCAAAATGAGAAAAGAAAACACAGGCAGGCTGTCTTAATTAAACATATATTCACAGATTGTCTATTGCTAATTATTGCTAATTATTGAGAAAATCTTTTGTGAGAGAAATCACAGGTTTATTGCTTTATACTTTATCCCAATTACAATGTCAGTGAGTATGCCTACTATATATGTCTGAGGCATTCCGAAGGAGACATGGCCATATTTAGAAAGCACATCATGTCTTAGAAACTTCAAGTGTTTGCAAGTAATCTGTCAATTCTGTTAGAATCCTATTTTTTTAAGCAGTGCATGTTTCAAGTCCCATTCATTGGGGATTCCTGGTTGAGTTGGTCCTGGATGAGGAAGTATGACCAACATGTGCCTATTTTCCTGAGCACACATTTACAATTCTGGCTTACCATGAAAAAATGGCTCTAATTGATCTGATGAATCAGTTATGAAAATGAAAGACTGAACCCACTACCTTGGGGCAGATTCCTCCATTTCATAGCACACTTGATTTAATACTCCCAAACTCTGGGGACTTAAGTAACCTAAGAAATTGTGAACTTCCAGTCAAGATGGTGCCCACTTAACCACTCCTCATCTCCTGGGGAAGGAAGGGAAAAACATTTAGGGATAAATGGGGTTTTTAATGGTCTTCAGATTCTAGTAGACCTCCAGTAGGAGGGCATGAAGGAGCAAAGTAGGGAATCCGCTGATTCCCATGCTCTCGGGTAGCCCACCAGTCCCCCAGTTGCCTCAAGCAGCTGTTGGGAGACACTCCCAGCCACAGGTTCTGCCTGCACTAACCACAGGCTTGGTGGATCCAAGAAAGCATGCTAGTATTTGCCCCTCCTCATCCAGACCTAGGTGTTCCCATCCCCACAGAACTCCACACAGGAACCCAGTCCCATTCTCCACCACTGCCATACCCTATACTCCCCAATCCCATGTTTGACCCAAGCCAACAGGCTAAAGTTCACCCTGCTCTGCTCCAACATAGGCTTTCCCACCCCTGCAGAGCTCCTCCAGGTGAACAACATCCTACTCACCACCGCCAAATGGGCTAGCATTTGCCCCACCCCACCCTAACAGAGGCTTTCTCACATGCAAAAGCCATCCCACTCACCACCACCCCATGTGCACAGACCCAGGCCAACAGGCTACCATTCTCCCTGGGTCACCCCAATCTAGGCTTTCTTGCCCCCATGGAGCTAGGTAGATGCATGAATCCCACTGTCACCACCACCCACTCCCCCAGCCCCCAGGCATGGGCCAAGATCAAGGGTAAACTACAGCTTCCTCCTAAATTTAGCAAGATTCCTTCACTGTGATGGACAGACCATAGCTCAAAAGAAATAACATGAAAATCAAATGCAAGTAAATCCAACAAAATTCCCCCAGTCCCACAATGGATATCTCTAATAAAAACTTAGATGAGGATGAGAACCCCAAAATGAAGACACAAGCAATGCAACCATGGCCAAGAAAATAGCAGAACTTGTACAAAATCAACCAAGGGCCAATAATTGTATGAATATTGTTCTCACTAAATTAGACCTAATAGAAAAGAACCAAGAAAAGCTCCAAAGACTGTTAAATGACCTGAAGGAGAGTGCAAAAAGAGAGGACCCAAATAACCAGCTAGCTAAGATCAATGAAAGCATAAATAAATGCAAGGATGAATTCCAAGAAGTATTAAGAAAATCAGAAAATGATGAGAAAAGGGAACTCAACAGAGGGATGGAAATGATACATTAAAAAACAGTACAAAATACAAACCAAATTGAACAAGCCCAAAACTCTATAGAAACTCTCAAGAATAGAGTCAGCTATGTGGAGGATAGAAACTCAGAACTGGAAGACAAATAAGAAATAGTTCATGAATCCAAAACTTTCAATAAGTTCAAAAATTTTTTGAACAGAACATGAGGGAACTATGGGGTACCCTTAAATGTCCTAACGTTTGGATCATCAGGATACCAGAAAGGGTTGAAATTCAGATAAAGGCAAGGAGAACTTATTCAACAAAATTATAGAGGAAAACTTTCCCACTCTATAAAGAAAGTCCCATCAAGTTACAAGAAGTTAACCTAACTCCAAACAGATTGGATCAAAGGAGAAACTCTTCAAGTCATATTATCATTAGGACTCTAAACATTGATAACAAAGAGAAAATCCTAGAAGCAGCTAGGAATAAACAAAACATCACATATAACGATAATCCCATAAGAATTATTTCAGACTTCTCAATGGAAACCCTGAAAGCAAGAAGTGCCTGGAATGGAACACTGAAAAGTCTAAGAATTTATGGCTTCCAACACAAACTACTCTACCCAGAAAAAGTATCCCTCATAATAGATGATGAAATAAAAAACTTTCCACCATAGAACTTAGCTTTACAACTACATGAAAACAAAGCCAAACCTACAGATAGTACTTGAGGGAATTCTCCACAGAATAATCAAACAATCAACCTCAAGTGCCTATAAGAAGAAGATCACGATAACAAAACTCAGAGAAGGCACAAAAAACTACAAAGTCCAAGAAAACACCAAACCACATAAACCTCCACAACATGGCAGGAATTAAATCAAACCTCAAAGTTGTTTCCCTGAACATTAATGACCTTAATTCACTCATAAAGAGACATAAGGTAACAGGGTGGATCAGAAAATTAGAGTCCTCTATCTGCTGTCTTCAAGAAACCCACCTCACCACTAAAGATAGACACCTCCTCAGGGTGAAAGGGTGGAAAATGATATTCCAAGCAAATGGAAATAAGAAACAAGCATGCATTGCTATATTAATATCAAATAAAATAGATTTCAAGCCAAAGTACTCAAAAAAGTCAAAGAAGACCACTTCTTACTTATCAAGGGAATGATCCAACATGAGGATATCACAATCATCAGTCTTTATGCATCACACACACAGGTGCACCACAATTCATAAAACAAAACCTACTTGAAACAGAAATAATCACCAACACCATCATAGTTGGGGACTTCAGTACTCCACTTTCAGCAATACATATATCATCCAAACAGAAAATTATCAGGGAAGTAAGAGAGCTCAATCTACAGAAAGTTTTACCCAAACAAGTTTTACCAAAACAAGCTGAAAGGTGAGAACAGACACTGGACCTTGTCCTCTGAGCTCTACATGTGCACTTTCTTGCATGATCAACTACATTCATACATGTGAACACACAGACTAAGTGATGCACTTATGACCCCAAGGAGGAAGGCCTTCAGTAGACTCTGGGTAGGTGAGAAGGGATATAAGAGTATAACCCAATGGACATATGAACAATATGCAATATGTATATAAAGTTCATAATTAATATAAATAAACTACCATATGATTTGGCAATCCCATATGCATGTATATATTTAAAACTGAAATCAATATCTCCAATATATATCTGACCCATCTTATTCACTACAGCATTATTGAAAATAGAGGATACAAAAATCTCATGTGTTCAGTGGCAGACTAATGGATAAAGATAATATGGTTCATAGAGGAAGAGAAAGAATAGCTATAGAAAAACCTTTAAGTAGTATTATTTCCAAAAATACAAACATTTGATCAGCTATACATGTACCATACTAACTTCTAAGTGCTAGGAAAATCAGGTATGAGGTCAAAATTATAGGCAAAGTTCCTTTGCAGTAGGGAGATGGAAAGAGACGTTTACATCACCCGCAGCTTTAGGCAAGAGTGTAGTGGGAGATCCCATGTCTGTTCTGAGAAGGAGTGGAAGCAAGTGTTTTGGTGCAAGCCTATAATTCCAGTGTTGGTCAGATAGAGGCAAAGGAATCAGAAGATCAAAGTCAGCCTCAGAGATACAGCAATTTGGAGTTCAGTTTGTATGACATATAACCATTTCTCCAAAACAAAAACCACAAACAAACAAAAGACTTGGACTACATCACCAGGCTCACTGTCATGAATCCCAGTACCAATTAGAGTTGAGTTACACAGTCCTGGGCAGTGACCAATATTCACAAATGGAAACTATAGACCTGTGGCAGTGCTGAAAAGACAACTATAGCACAGCAAAGTAGACTTTTATTCTAAATTAAAATGAATATCCAATTTGTCATTATGTAGAATTTAATCTATAATAACAACCATCAAGATCTCACATGATGGCCAAAATTGAGACCTTATTTACCCAAAAATGAACACCAATAACCCTACAGAGGAAAGCCTTTAGAGAAAGTGGGACTGGGAAAGGAGAGAGGAGATATAAGACCAAAAACTCTGTTATTTGTTATAGCTAAACATAAAACAAATAACATGAATACTCAGAGAATTTAAAATTGCTGTTCTAAGGAAATCCAGCACAGTCTGATAAACACAAAGAAATGAATCAGTGCTTATCAGAGACATTTTAGAACAGGGCTTAAATAATTCCCAAAAAAATAATTCCCAAATCTAAATAATGTAGCAGAAAAAAATAAATGAAATGAAATGAAAATCATCATAGAAAGTCATCCACAGTAGCGGAACAGATTGTACAAAGGAATCACACCAGCCTGTTTGAATGTCAAGCACAGTCATAAGAGGAAGCACAATGAAGAATACAGAATGGTCTGGAATAATTATCACAGCAGTAAAAGAATGAGTATCCGGGCCAATTTAGGCCAATAGAGTATAAGAGGAATTTGAAAATGATGTAGAGGAAGCACAAACTTCTCAAATTTAGAGCAAGAGAAAACAAAAACAAATGTCAAGGTATAGAAAGTTCAAAAGGTCACCAGTTAGATTCAACTCACCTAAATGTACTCCAACACAAATTCTAAGCAAAGTTCTCAGACATTATAGATAAAGAAAGCAGAGGGAAACACCTAAGCATCTTCCAGTTTGCCTGACAGCAGGCTGCACAACAGAAACCATAAATGTCAGGTGAGAGTAGAATTGTGTACAATGCTTGAAGGAAAATGCAGCTAACAAAAACCATTACATCCAGCCAAATTATTCTTCAGAAATTAAAGAGGGAGGCATAGACATTCCCATGAAAATAGAAGCTGAGAGAACTTGTCACTGTCAGGCCTGTCACATATCAAATGATACAGGAAGTTCTTTGAACTCAAAGAGATGGTAATGAGTAAGAAGTACATTAGATCTAATAAATTAAAATAAGCAAAGTTGCATAACACAATATAAATATATTTGTGTGTGTGTGTGGTGTTCAGTCATGTTTTCTCATACACAGGCACACGTATGTGTATAGGCAAGAGTGCTTTTGTGTGTGGAGGACAGAGGAGAACACTGGATGTTACCCTCAGAAATGCCATCCAATTTATTTTGAGACAAGCTCTCTCACAGGCCTACAGCCCACAAATTAGGGTAAATTGGCTGACCAGTGGGTTCCAGGGATCTTCTTGTCTCTGCCTTTCCAGAGCAGGGATTATAGTTGCATGTCTCCAGACTCAGCATTTTTCTATGAACACTGGGATTCAAACTGAGGTCTTTATGTTTGCAAGGCAGGTACTATACCCATTGAGCTAATCTCTTCTGATGACATTTAAAATGCTATGTAATCTCTTCTTCCATGAGGTGTTCAATCAATTATCTTCTTTACATATGTGGTAGTTTGAATGAATGCCTCCCCCAGCCCCTCCCTGTTAATGTATTTTGAATGCTTAGTGTCAAGATAGCAATTTGGGAAACGGATCCTTGCTGGAGGACATGTGCTGCTAGGGGAGGTCTTAGGGGTTGACATTGCCAGCTCAGCATGCTCAGACTACTTCTATCAAGATTATGTGGCATCTTCCTGTTCATTCATGCTTCCTGCTCATTCATGCTTCCCCACCAGGAAGATGCTTCCCCTCAAGACTGCAAGCTGAAATAAACCCTTTCCCCTCAGCTACCTCTGGTTGGGTATATCATCCTGGCAATGAGAAGGTAACTTCTACAGAAAAATGTGTACCAGGCAGGAAGCTGTCACATACTGTCTCAGGGTTGGATTATTGTAATGTAGGAGAGAGGATGAGCTCTGGGCTCAGAAGTCCCCAAGCTCCTGATTCTCAAGCCTCAGGTTCTTACCCACATTTTGCAAAAAATTGAAAAACATGGACACAGAGAATAATAAGTTATGCAGGATTTCTTAAGGGAGAATTAAAGTAGGAGAAAAACAAGAAAATTCCCAGGAGAGGGAATGGAGGATAAACTGAGACACATCTTGTCTTAAGTCCATTTATATGAATTAGGCATCCAACTGGAATGAGTCTCATTGCCAAATCCCAATGCACATCAAGAACCATGATTGGCTGTGGTGCCTGGGAGGCCCAATAATTCAGGAAGGACCTACCCATAAGTGCTTAGCTGGAAAAGTTCAAGAAGAATAAGGAAGAACAAGGAAGCAGTTTTTGTTATAATCATCTTGGAAGAAACTGACAGACTGCCTATTGGCCTGAGACTCTAGCTGACTAATTATAAAACAAAACACAACAAACAAACAAACAAACAAAAAGCACAAGAACAACAACAACAAAAACCTACCTTACTCCTAATCCATGTCAATATCATGGTGATTTTGGTGGAAGCAGGAAGCATTCTGAGTGAGCTGAGCTAGCACTGGCAAGGGCAAGCTGGCAATAATGCCCTCTTTATAGCTCCATAGTGTCCAAGGTGGGTTGGCACATGCCTTTAATCCCAGAAGTGGGGAGGCAGAGGTAGGTGGATTGCTGTGAGTTCAAGGCCACCCTGAGACAACATAGTGAATTCCAGGGCAGTCTTGACTAGAATGTTTTCCTTGAAAAACAACAAGAAAAAGTCCATAGTTCCTGTGTGCACAGGAAATAATCAATTTTAAGGTCCTAGTAAAGCTTTCTTATTGTCAATTAAATAATGTGATTGTAGTCCTTTGCAGAAACCTCTTAGTTTCTAAATATTTTCTAATTGACATTAGAATTCTATGAACAATATGCCAATAGAAACAATATATCTGTAGTGACATAGCCATGACTTTTGTCAGCCAGAGATTTTAGCATATCAATTTCTATGTCTTTATTAAGAATTAGACCCTAAGACTTTTCATTTGCTCTTGGTAGAAGTTCTAAACATGCAAAGTTTCCTTTGCATGAAAAACAAAACAAAACAGTGTTTATTCTTTTGCCTTGAAATCTGGGAAGGAACCTTGCTTCAACCTTCAGCAAGGGACTCGGGCTCTGTGTCAGACACTGATTGTAACCTTGAGGTTGGGGACAGAAGAGGTAGTGATGACTGTAGCTAATATTAACACTGGAGAGGATAAAATAGCATCCAAAATAAAATGAAAGTAAAAATGTTTCTAATTGCAGATTATAATTTAATAATTTAGATTAAAACTGTGATTTTATTTCTTTAGAATAATTAAGTTCCAGCTACTTATAGATTACTGAAGTGAATAAACCAATGTTCCTGCAAATTATTTCAAATAAAATTAATTTGGTAAGTGAAGTTATGTGAATATAATTAACATGGGAAGAAAATCATTTAATTAGAAAAGTCGTATAATTATTTTTGTTCAAAGAAATGAAATTAGTGCAATTACTTTTTGAAAAGATAGTATAGAATTTATTTAATGGATAAGTCAAATGTGTCCATAAGGAAAGAAGTTTAACTTGTGACTAAAATGTTTACAGGGCATTCAGAGATTAATTTTTTCCCTATAGGACATTCCTTAGAGCATCGGTATTCATTTACAAGTCTTAAAATGTAATCACTAATATATGTTTCACTGAAAAACTGCTTAGGTGATTTTAATTTTACCTTAGCAATTATTAGTTATACAAGTCCTAAAATTAACAACAGAGTTTTATCAGAATTCATTTTAATTAAAAACATACCCCTTTGGTTTTTTTTGTCATTTAAATTTCTGAAGATTCAAAACATTTTAACTTAGCTTTTTTTGGTTTGTTTATAAATTTATTATTAATATGCATAACTGTTTTGTGGTTAAGCCTCCCTGATGATATCAGGCTGTTACCTGCTCTAATTTCTCCATATTATGTGAAAAAGTGGTTTGTTACACTATGCCTTACTTTGACAAACAGCTTTTGATTCCATTTTGAGGGTTAAGAATAACCATTGCACCTGGGTGGACATGGGAACATCATCTGTCTGTTCCCATCCATGTGGCACAGACTGATAACAATTCCTACAGTCTCCAGTGAGATTCTTGCTATGTCATTGTACTGTTTCCTCCATGATCATATATTCTTTGCCTGGCTTCTTCAGCTTAGCTGTAACCAGCAACTCCTCTAGCAGGCTAGCTTCTGACTATAGAGACTTCCATCTCCCACAAACCTACATGTATCTTTTTACCTAGCTATCATCTATGTATCATCTATGTATCATCTATCTATGTATCTATCTATGTGTCTGTCTATCTATCTATCATCTATCTATCTATCTGTCTATCTATCTATCTATCTATCTATCTATCTATCTATATATTTATCATCCATATATATATATATATATATATATGATCATGGAGGAAATAGTACAACTACTTAGCAAGCATCTTACTAGAGATTGTAGGAACTGTTAATTAGAGCTGTTAATGAGTTTAAATTACAGATGAACAATTTCATATGTACATAATACAACTACTGTTTATACAAGTAATGAATGTACACTAGCAATAAACACATTTCTTTAATAATATTTGATATACACATTCAAATGAACAGAGATTTTCCAGAAAATTCCTTTCCTCTTTAAAATATTATGATTATTTCAACATACAAATAACTCTCTTTAAGGAGAGAAATACCAGTCTAAAACATAAGATATCAATTATCTAAATTAGATTGTAAAAACCAAATTAACTTTTTTATATATTTTATTTATTTATTTGAGACAAAGAGAAAAAGCCAGAAAGAGAGAAAGAGGGAGAGAGAGAGAGAGAAAGAGAGAGAGAGAGACAGAATGGGTGTGTCAGGGCCTCCAGACACTGCAAATGAATTCCAGATGCATTGTGCCCCCTTGTGTATCTGGTTTACATGGGTCCTGGAGAATCAAACCAGGATCCTTTGGATTTGCAGTCAAACAACTTAACTGCTAAGCCATCTCTCCAGCCCCAAATTAATTTTTTTATATTGTAAGAAATGATATTTAAACAATATTATATTGTGGTAAAGAAATCAAGCTCAAATAAAATGAATTTGAATTTGTTCCCTGTCCCTTCCTGTGTGATAATCAATAAAGTCATTGATCAAGTAAAAGTTAAGTGCATCATTGTGAATTATAAAAATAATTGGAAACTATTTTTAACAGTTTGTAAAATAATTAACATTATTATACTTAATTTGTTGGAAACAGTGTTTAGCAAGTGTTTTAACATAGATGGTCTACGATTACAATAATCCTCAGAGTGTTAAGCATCATGAAGTAAAGTAAGAATATGGATAATGTCAGCTTTAGAATAAGTAAGTATTTCTTGTTAAATTAGGAAAGGACATTGGAGACATAGTAGCTCTCTTTTCTATGCCATTAAGAACCGTAGGTAGTATGATTACAAACAAGGTTGCTCATACATTTCTTATTATCTTGCCTGTGTTGTAAATTTTTCCTGAAGATACCGATTTTATTCACCTAAGACAGAAAGGGAAACCATAGACAATAAGAGAAATTATTTCATCCATATCCATGTTGGTGGCCCCAAAATTTTATTGGGGTTACTTAGAAGCATCACTTTTAAGCTCATCTCAACTTGGTGGCAACACATAAAAGCTATAACACTGGGGGTTGGGGTTTTAGCTCAGTTGATGAGAGCTCGCCTAGCAAGCACAAGGCCCTGGGTTCGGTCCTCATCACTGGGAGAAAAAAAATCTGTACCACTGGAGTTTCCTGTGTAACTTTTAGAGAAAATGCACTGAACAGACTCTCCTCCCATGACAATTGCTGATCACTTATATAAATATATGGATAGGTTTCTTGAGACTTATAAATTTTTTTTAGCTTCTTGAATCTTTTAAGTTTCATGAGACTCCATCCTCCCATCAGGATTCAATCTGGAAGAAATAGCAACACAACACTCCATTCCTATTGACGGCTCCCATATATTTTTTCATTTCCCTCTTCTGCAATATTTCCTGAACCTTGGAGGGCTTGATGTAGAGGTCTATCTTCTGCCACAATGCCTGAGCAACAGTCCCTGGCTTTGAGTCTTCTTAGTAACCACCACTTATTGCAAAGTGATGCTTCCCAACAAAGACCAAAAATAGCATTAATCTTTAGGCATAAACACAAAGGCAATTATAATAGGCCCATCATGGCCATTTGACAAAACAATAGCAGTAACCTATCCAGTGGTATCTGTGATTTTTCCACCCACAGGTAGGTTTGTTTAATCCCTAGGTAATATTACCAAATAGGGGTTTGCTCTCATAAAGTATGTCTCTAATCAAATCCCAAATAGTTGGTTACACCCATATAGCGTGTACCATTATCTCACCAGAGGAAAAATATTTCCTGAAATGTTGATAGTGTAGCACATAGGATTTATAATTAAATAGGTATGCCAATGACAGTTTTCCCATAGCATTTTGCATAGTGCCTGGTAGAGAAGGATATTATAATGAAGTCACAGCTTGATTTCTCCTTGTCCTGAAACCAAAACATTCAAGTATCTTATGTAATACTGAATTACCATCTAATTCTGCCTAAAACCAAGAGCAGTAGAAATATTCTGTATTATATGTGGTTTCAGGGACCTCTCTGGCCAACAACTCATAGAGCAATCACCCCATCTCTGTTACTGAGATTTTGTCCCGAGATGTTATGAGTCCTGGGAATATATTTCCAAAGGGACCCAGTAAGAGTTCCTTCATGCAAAACTTTCCAATCACTGTTGTTACTAATATTCTATGTGCTTTTCCTAATCCAAAACACTCAATAGTTGCTATTATACAATGAAACCTTGGATAAGCGGTTTGCAAGCTCTCTGAAGGTTCATTAGTACTTGTTCCTAACATGGGACAATTAGTTTTGGTATTTGGCAAAAAAAAAAAAAAAAAAAAAAAAGACAAACAAAATGTTATTAATGTCAATACAGCATTCAAAGGTCTCATAATTTATACCATTGTTTCATCAAAAGGTCAATGCTTTATAGCATACAGCAGAATGAGAGGGGGACACTATCCTTCTAAACCTTTAACTATCCATAATCATTTTTTGTGACATTTGGCCCCCTTTCATCAGAGAGCTGCTGTAGGGACTCAAGGCATTTATCTGTAAGGTGACTCTTACTGTTTATTCATCCTTAGGAAACTACGTAGCTAACACATGCTCTTCACTGCTCTGTCTGCCTTTAGAGCTGGTTACTCATGTCTAGGGTGGCATTATAGATGGCCACTTAAATAAAAAATGTATGGAGGTTGATAGGACCCCACAATGGTAAAACACCCAAGAATAATTTCTTACATCAGAGGAGTACACTAGAATAATCTGGGAAGGATACAAATCTACCCTTTGAACTAGACAAACCATGGTTTGGCTTTAAAGACTTACAGAAGCTCACAAATTCTGGGTTGGACTGTCTTACAAAGCTTCACCTAGGTATTCTGGTTTCCTACAAATGTTAAAACATTTGCTTTTGGGTGACTTTGAGAGGCCCCTTTGTCTATCTTTTCTTTCTCTTATTTGCTCTTGGTTTCTGTGGTACCTTAGTAGCCCAAAGTGCATGCTAGTCTGAAGTTCTCATCTCCACCAGAGCCTTTACTACCTTGTAAAGATGACATTGCAGCATAAAGTTCATAAAAAACATCAATATCATTACTAGTATTGAGATCCCTGCTGAAAAAAAAAAAAAAAAGCATGGGAGAGAAGAAATCCAGTTCACATCTTCATCGTCAGCAGCCAGGTAGGAGCATCTGAGTGAGCTAGCGCTCAATACCCAGCCTGTGGGCCGAACTAATGGATCCTAAGGTCTGCCTCATTCCACATTCCTCCTCCAGCAAGGCTCTGCCTCCCTAAAGCTGCACCAGTGGGGACTTCACAGGAGGATTAATCCCAAACACTTGGAGCTATGGAAGACATTTTATATTTAAATCACTGTAGTCATTTCACTTAATAATATATTATAATATGGGCCAAGCACTGGGTAAAAGTAATATAAGGAAGGAAATATTTACTTTGATTTGAAATTTGAAGAGGGGAGGTCTGTCATGGTGGCAAGGCATGGGTTAGGCAGCTCCATGATGCCAGTACTGTGAGGCTTCTTGCTCACATCTCAGTGGCTTGGGAAGCAGAGAAAGAGGAAGACAATTGCTTTCCTACTTCTAGAACCCCATGCAGTAGTGCAGCCTACATTCACAGCAGATGGTTTGCCTTCATTTAATCTTTTCAGATAACACACCTACAAGCACATCACAATGGGAACCTCACTTATGCCCTAGATATTTCTTAATTAATTTAAAATAATAATTGAATGTAAGCATCTTACACTGTGTGAGTGCTGTGTTAGATTTTTTTTTTAAGATTTCAAAATTGATTAATGTGTAAGGGGATATCTTTTATTTACTTATTTCATAATTTTACATGTCCTAAATTTGAAAGAAACAGAAGTTTGTGCCCTTACTATGGATTTCCAATGAAAAGACAATCATGCCACGCTTTATGTACTTTCTCATTGGGTTAGTCTCTCCAAGAGCAGTTACACTTGGCTTTATTCACCCTTAAAGATTTGTATTGATTATTGAGAGTTTTAATATACTAACATGGTGCAATGGGTCCTATTCCCATTGGGTTAAGCTCTTGTGCTCCTTCTCCCAGGCATCCATTCCACTAAGACCCTCCCAGGCTCTTGGAACATTGGAGAAGAGGTGATCATTTACCTTATTTGTGCGTGAGTGGAAGTGCATGTGCATGCACACACAAACACCAAGGCCTTTTCACTGCAAGTGAACTCTAGATGCATGTGTCATTTTTTTTTAATCAACTACTTTATTGGAGAATTGAACCTCAACCATCAGGCAGTTCAAGAAACTGCCTTGAATTACTGAGAAATATAGTAAGTTCCATTGGCTATATTTTAAACAAAGGTATGAGCAGGGTTGATTTTACAAAGTGGCTGGGCAAAGTGTCTCCACTGACGGAATTTCTGACATGGAGTATCTGCTGAATTAATGATAGGTGGATGTATCACTAAGAATAGGATAACTCAGAATTAATCTCACATTGCAAAGCAATGCACTTCATAGTCACAAGAGGTATGCTCTGGGAGTTTTCTCTGTAGAAACTAGAAATAACAATAATCCTAAGAGACTAATGATACTTTACCCAAAGTAATTTCACAATGAAGGAATATGTAGACTGACATAGGTGCCCAAAGTTACTTTTTTTTAACCATGTTATTTATCTGAAGTGTTTCATAAAATTGTAATACATTAATTTTCATGAAATCAAACTCATTAGTATTTCACTTGTTCTTGATTCTTTCTTATTTTATTGTCTAACACAAAAAGGGAGGTTATTGTCTTGTACTAATTCTGCCTAGTTAGTGACACATCTTCGATTCTTGGTATGTGCATGGAGTGAGATATATAGTGTCTGAGGCTAAGGTTCACTTTTAGCCCATATGGATATCCATTTGTTACAGCATGATTTGTTGAAGAAAACTTTTCCAAGTGAAATTAATACATTTTCAAATTCACTTCAACATATAAGAGTGTATCTATTTCTGGACTCTGCAATCTGTTCTGGTTATCTATATGCTTATCCACAAAATAATATTTCATCTCTTAGTTAATATAGCTTTAAAATAAATGCATCAATCTGATAGTATAAATCATGCAAATGTGTTAATCTTTTGAAAACCACTCTTGGCCTTATGCTAAATCATTTAATTTCCATATAAATTTTATAATTATCTTGCCAATTTCTGTTTTAAAAGCATTTTGAAATTTTAATGGTGATGTTTTAAAACTCTATCACTTAATTTGTAGAGAATAAAGACCTTAATACTGATTTTTTTCTAACAGAGTACATATCTGTAAAGATACATCTTTCTATTTATTTAGGTTATTATAAATTAATTCAAAAATATTTTGTAACATGCACTGTAGAGATATTATACATCATTCATAATTCATTAAATTTATTGCTAAAATTTGTTCATGTTATATCAGTTCTCCAGAATTCTATACTTTATTGAAAGCTTATAATTTTTTTATACTTGACAAGCCTTTGTTATAACATAGAAAAAACTGATACAGTACCTTGTTTTCCAATGCATCTTTATTCTAGGCTTTATTGTATTTAGAAGACAAACTATTCAGTGACATAAGTCACAATTAGACTAATCAATCAGCTAATGTTTGTCAATGACCACATGTGAAGAAAATACACCATAGTCTTTGAATATAGTATCACATATGATTAAAACTAAATAGAAATAAATATATTTAGTTAAAAGTTATTTAACTTTTAAGATGTTGAAGTTTTTATGTGTTAATTTGAAGTACTGGTGATTGATCCCAGGGCTTTTGCATGATCAGTACTTGTTCCATGGCTAGGCTGCATCCCTAGTCCAAATACAGACTGAAATGTTCAAAAGGGAAAATCAAAAATTAGAAATACAAGTGAGATAAACAGGTTTTTATTTACAAATAGATTTCAAGTAAAGAACCAGAAAAATGTTTTCCTTACTAACTTTGTTTGGAATTCACTTACAAAATTTTATATTCAAATTTAAGGCGTTTGCTCATCATGAAGCTAAGTTGTAAGGGTACAAATGCTTTTTAGGCAAGTGTTCATTAAACTAATATTGACATGCAATTTATCAGAGTTACTTGTCTTTTACTCCATACAAATTAATCACATATAATATCAATATAATATAATAATCAATATAACATAATAATGCTTGTAAAGATATTTTAGAAGAGAGATGGAGAAAGAAAAATAATAGAGATTTTTGAGCATAAAAAGTGCTACGTTGGGGTAGAAGGCTCAGTAGGCAACTTATCGGTGGCAAGCATGAGGGCATCAAAAGTCCTGGGACTGCCTGAGTTCAATTCTCTATGACACATGTCCCATTTAGGTGTGGCCACCTGTTGCCAAAAAGCCAGTCTTGTAGGGAGCAGAGACTGGACAACCATTGAGGCTTGAGAAAACTTCAGCTCCAGGTGCGAGAGTGCCTCTCCAGGAAATACTTGGATGAGCAATACAGGACGGACACCCACTGTTCTTCTGTGGCCTCTATGCACTGACACATGAGTCTGTACATACACATTCATACATCACACATCACACATACTATATATACATCCATATGACACTTTGTGACACAGGAGGTGGGAATTCAATCAGGAGCCAGGACCAGAAACATAAGATTTAAGTTGCAAAGCTGATGGCATTTGGACTTCCCTATTTCACTGTCTGCTCAGTGGAGGCTACATGATCAATCAATGAAGCTCGGAACATAATAGAAAAAATATAAAAGGAAGATTGGTTGGGATGATTATAATGGTTAATCTCAGTTGTCAACATGACAGGTTTTAAACTCACTATGAAACTAATCTAGGGAATCTCTTTTTGTGGGGGTTTTTCTGGATAAGATTAACTGAGGTAGGAAGAGCCACCACCATGAATGTGAGAGGAACTGTTTTGTGGGCCAGGGTCCTGGACTGCATGAAAGAAGAAAACTAGGTGAGAAGCAGCATTCATGTCTCTCTGCTTTGTAACTATGGACTTAAGGCTCCTGCCAGCAAGCTTCCCTGTCACGATGGACTGTACCTCTTCCAACTGTGTTCTGAATAAACACTGTCTCTTTCAGTTGCTTTTGTCAGGTATTTTGTCCTAGCGATAAGGACAGAATCTAATGACATAAGAAAACTTACAATTCTGAAAATATCCCTGTATATTTTAAAAACAGAAGACACAGCAATGATATAATGAAGAAGAGGAGAGAATGTTGTAAAATCCATCAAAAAAATTGGGCTTGAGAGATGGCTTAGTGGTTAAGGTGCTTGCGTGTGAAGCCTAAGGACCCAGGTTAAATTCCCCAGAACAAACATAAGCAAGATGCATGTGGTGGCACATGTGTCTGGAGTTTGTTTGTAGTGGCTAGAAGCCCTGGTACACCCATTCTCTCTCTCTCCATCTCTCTCTCCCTTAAATAAATAAATAAAAAATTAAAAAAATAAAATAAATGAATTGCATAATTGCATATTTTATTTATATAAAATTAACGCATACAGACTATGCATATGATTAAATTAAACATCTATAAATTTGTTTTAAGAATAATTTCAAAACTGAGATGACATTTCCATCTTGGAGATTGAGAAGGCTTACATGGATAACTGATTTTCCTGCCCTATTCGACCACACTCTTATTCACACAGGAACAGACAGGCTACTTTACTGTGATTTCTGCTCATGCTTAGGGGCCTGTCTGACCATCTCACCGGCAGCAGGAACACTTGCTGCATTTCGTCATGAGGGCATGTCAGCCAGTTCAGCTTCTTGGTGGGCAGTTAGTTGGTGATCAATGAAGATGTTTCTCTTGCTCATGCACTGTTCTCTGATATAGCCATCCAAATCCTCTCTCGTACTAATTATTAGTACATGTAGATAACAGAGCATATGTGAAAAATCTCTAGTCCTCCAACCATAAACATAGTGAGAAATTTTCCATTTTTGGTTTCTTCAATTATTTCTAAGAATTCTTCAGTTTACTACATTTATGTCTTACACTTGATTTCAAATTTGAGAAACGAGACAAAGTAGAAAATATATAACGACAAAAAAATAGCTGCAAAAGGGAATAATTGTGTCCTCTACCTACCTCTAGTGTTTCACTTTATTTCATTTAACAATAAATAACTGTAGTTTGTCTGTCCCCTGCCTTCTAATTTACTTCCTCAAAGACCTCCAGGTGGTACCATCTGTAATTCAACCTTTCACAGGGTAAGCTGTTCCCTGTTAACTTTCAGTAAATGTATTTCAGCAATAACTTTTAGTTTGGAAAAGAAAAGCTAAACAAAATGTGGAGTATCCAGGCATAGTCCAAAGTTATGACTTCCTCTAAATGAAAGAGAAATCATTCTGGTGCTAATAAAATTTGCATGCATATAAAGAAGAAAATCACATGTCTTAACATAAATGCCAGAGAAAAAAGCAATCACAGCTGGCTGTTGAAATGCTTGGCTCTCATGTCCACCTGGTTAATAAACACAGCTCTAGCTACAGCTGCACTTCCAGCAGTTTTCCTTTATTTTTCAATTACAGTTGGAGGCAGTAGGAGGGCCTGTGAGATTATAGAATTCTTTTGGGTATAAATGAATGTTAGTAATAAAAGAAAAAAAAATGTCACTTCTTTCTTAAGTATTTGAATGACTAAATTTGGCTTCAGATGCTTGGAAGTTATGCTTTATACTTTTTATCTAAATTTAATTATACAATTTAATAACTTATATTTTGAAGTTTCGCTAGAATTTTGAGTATGAGGCTTCCCTTTACTATACGTCTTCAATAGCTCGTGGCTTTCCCTTCCTTCTTTTCTCTTTTTCTGTTTTATTTGCTCCCTCTTTCCCTCCATCCCTTTCTTTATTTCTTCCTTCTTTTCTTCCTTCCTCCTCGTATCATTTCCTTTTTTTATGATTATCATCATCAATAGAGATCAGTATTATTATATTTTGCCAACAACAAGAAAATAAAGGAAATCTAAAATAACAGATATATAGAAGTCATATAAGCTTTAAAATGTTTTCTTTTTAATTTATGAGAGTAAGACATTCACACAGCAAGGGAGAGAGAGAGAAAGAGAGAAAGGGAGAGAGAGAGAAAAAAAAATAGACAGATTATGGAGACACGAGGGCATTTTACCACTTCACATGAACTCCAGGTACATATGTCATTTTGAGCATCTGGCTTTATGATACTGGAAAATCCAACACTGGTACATAGGCTTTGCAAGCAAGTTCCTTTACCCTCTGGGCCACCTCCTCAGGTCCTAATCTATCTATCTATTTTCTTTCTTTGTTTGTTTGTTTCCTCCTTTCCTTTCCCTTCCTTTTCTTTTCTTTTCTTTTCTTTTCCTTTTCTTTTCCTCTCCTTCCCTTCCCTTCCCTTTTCTTTTCTTTTCTTTTCTTTTCCTTTCTTTTCTTTCTTTTCATGTGTGTATGGGTGTGCCATAGACTGGCTTTAGATTGGTGGCTGGGAAATTGAACACAGGGTGACAAAACTTTGCACATAAGTACCTTTAGCCACTGAGCAATCTTCCCAGAAGTCATATAATCCTATTCTAAACACTCAACATTACAAAAAGCTAAACAGTTTGAAATTAAAAACCTTGTAATATTTAAGGTAAAATTTTCTACTGGCAGAGGTTTTCATATTGATTAGCTAGACAATTATTTTCCAGGAAACCAATATATGCATATTATAAAGATTAGTTTAGAAATAAAAGATTTATATAATTTGTTACAAATTTCAATATTTTTCCAGTTTTCTTAAGTCTCCATTTATTTGTATGATTGGTTTATGAAAGGACACCAAATTTCATTTTTTTTTTTAGAGAGACACAGTGAGAGACAGAGAGAGAGGGAGGGGAGGACAGATAGAGATGGGCACTCCAGCAGCCTCTCAGCTGCTGTGGACGAAATCCAGATGTGTGTGCCCCCTTATGGTCAAGTGCAGCATTGCGCCCTTTTGTCACTTTACATCTGGCTAAACATGGGACCTGGAGATTGGAACCACTGGAGATTGGAACCAGCGTTCTTAGGCTTAGGAGGCAGGCGCCTTAACCGCTAGGCCATCTCTCCTGCCCAAATCTCATTTCCTTAGTGGAGACAAACATCAGGTAAACTATCAGTGATAGGGGGCTCATTTATGGTTAAGGGCTGAAATGTTATGCTTTAAGAATGTTGTACCACAGCTGTGAGTTATAAAAAAATTAGGATAATTTTGGGAAACATCATTTTCATTTTTTATTTGTGGGTTTGTAGTCTCATAACTATATAACAACTACACTGGTTTTGTCTACAAATAGAATCTGTGTTGCTATTGCTTAGGACTCAGTTTCTCTCTCTTAGTAACCTCTCCTATTTTAGCTATTGTGGTCATAACATTCTATTCAACCAAATAAAAGTGTATGGTCCATATCTCTGTTTATAATTATAGTTTCCACAGTGATGGAGGACTTCACAGACTTTAGGTTTCAAAAGAGAAGCAACCTAATGTAGTATGTCTTGTGATTCTTAAGGGCTACATTACATTGCTTTAGCTAGAAAAACTATAATGCAGCAGTAACTATGCCACAGTGCATAAACCCATGAGATCAATACAGGGTCTTAAATATATCCTACAAACAGTGCTTATATTAGAAATCATAAAGACTCTCTTTATAGAGACTTATCAACTAGTCATAGGTTTCCTCAGAATGTGGCAATTCTGCATGCTGACATGGAAGAGAAATCAATGTAAATTGTTGGTTCCAGTAGATCTTTGTTGACTTTGCAAGGCAAAAGGCAAGATATATTTTGTAACTTAGACACAATTAAAAAAATAGAAACAGACAAACAAAAAAGGTAGAATGAAATGTAGTGAACATGAACCATGAAGGGAATAGAGAATCAGGAGTCAACAATAACTATCCCCTTGTTCATTGACTGACAGTGAAAAATAGTATGAACATTGTCTTTTCATGTAAATAAGGCTTGAATCAAACCAAGCCAGGAAGTAAAGTTAAATTGTAAGGAGAATCATGTAATTTGGATTATATGTATTAATGTCATTGTTATGTGAAAAATATTACCCTTTGTGAGTAATTTTATGTGTAAGAGCACTGAAAACACATTTGTTTAAGAAAAAGGCAGGGAAGAAGTAGAAATAATGAGTGTATCTCAAAGTCTGTATGTTATGTTCCAATAGAAATCTCCTGAAAGTAGATAGATATTTATCTCTTTTATATGTGGGACTCAGTTCTAGTATCCAGTTATTTAATTGATATTTCTAGTAATTATGAACACAGGGTACTAGCAAATTTTAAAGCAAAAACAATGATACCCATATGCAGTTCTTTTATTCATGAGATATTTTTGGGTGCACCATTTTAAAGTAATCACCACAATGAAGTGTTGGGCTAGTTTAATAAAAAACACATGCATGAAGAAAAGACAGTTAAAGCCAACAATATGCAGTCCATTACAGAGGCACAATGAGGATGAGACAATAAGCTTAGGGATGCCTGAGTAATAACACACTGAAATTTCAATTACAGTAACTGAGTAGAAAACAAGAAAGGAAGTTCAGGTTAAGATCAGTCAGTGAGAATGTATGAGGCTAGGGATCAAAGACAATTGCAGGGTAATGTTGGGGTTTCAATATGAACTCTAGGTATTCACTTCAAAAGACACAGTAAGAGCAAGCAATATTAGTAAACTTCATTTAATAAACTCTGAAACATACTAGAGGTGGATGTTGTTGCTTATATTCAAACAAAAGCTTATCACAATCAGGTTCTTCTAGCTGGGACAAACCAACTGACTAAAGGCAGAAAAGTGTCTTGCAGTTTCAAAGAGAAGTCCATCATGGTGGGGAAAGCATGGCGAGCCAAATGCCTGTGTCACATCTTCACATCAGCAGGGAGGAAGGAGAGGGAAGGGGAGGAAGAGGAAGTGGAAGGAGAAACCAAAGAGGAGCTTGGCTGTAGTAACACTTCAAGGTGCTCCCTCTGTGATACACTTCCTTGATCAAAGCTTCACCTCTTTTTAAAGTTTCCACAACCTTTCTAAACACCACCAAAACCACAGAATAAAGTATTCAAACACCTGGATCTACTGGGGACATTTTACATTCAACCCACCACATTCCTAAATTGCTAGGGTAAGAAATCTGTTCAAGTTGTCCTATCCCAAGCTTTGTACCAAGTCAGAACAGTCACAAATGTGCCAAGATTTACAAAGCTCACTTATCTAAAGCTGAGATTCTGCAGCAGCATAAGATGATAAAGTTTTTTCCCAGGGAAGATTGAACAATGTCCTTTGTGCTCTTTGCCTTTAAATAACTGTCTGTATACAAGACTAAGGAGATAATTTGGCACAGGAAAAATTGCATTTCAAAATTCAATTTAGGTTAGTTGATAAAATGTTATTTTATAAAATGAATACATTTTTAAAGATTGTGACCATGAAATGTGTCATTATATTTACAACAATTCCTGTAGGCTTAATATCAAGAACCATGGCCAAAGATAGTCTGTTATGTTGATCATAATCAGAACAGAATGTTAGCGAGATAAAAAGAAGATCTCATAATTACATGAACAAACAAGCAAAAGCAATATCTTTGCCCTTTATAATAACATTCTTTTCTTGCTTTTACTATATTTTCTTTAACTATGTCATAAATAGATATGAATATGTATGTTTGTATTTGTGTGCATAATTTGATCATTTCTAGCTTACCTGTATTTTTCCTATAAATACTTTGAAAAAATAAGTAAATACTTTTAGGCTGAAAAATAAGTCTCAGGGTAGCCTTTTCCTCTTCCTCTGCCTTGCTGGGATTAAAGGCGTGCGCCACCACGCCCGGCTTTTTTTTTTTTTTTTTTTGAGACAGGTTCTCATGTAGCCCAGGCTTACCCTGAAATAACTGTGCAGTTGAGGATGACTTTGAACACGTAATATTTCTGTTTCTTTTTCATAAGGCCTGAGACTAAAGTTGTATAATATCATGCCAAATTTAATTCAATCTTTAAAGATAATTCTTCAAGTAGCTCTCAGAAACTGGATTTGACAAATACTATTTCTAAAAATTGGTTGTATTATTCATTGTATTACATACCACTCTTCCATATCTGAAGGATATATATTTCCTGTTTGTCCTATTTATTATAGTGCCTCATTATTATAATTAAATATTGAGTATTGACTTCTCATGAATTGTGGTAACCTCTTTGAGAATATTCTTTTCTTATTATTAATGAGCAGCAGAATTGATTCTGTTGATATAATTGACTATCCACTTTTGCTCAACTACTCTATCTAGATTTCCACATGGACAAACTTTGGTCTCTTGTTTGGTTGTGTGATTGAATATAGGTGTATATAATTAGGTTATTCAATGTGGTCAGACTTTTTTTTTTACTTTCATTGAACAGTTCTTCAGTACACTGTTAAGTTTGCATAATCTAATATAAAATTGTATTATATACCTATAATCTAACATATAAAATACGAGTATATATATATCCATGATTGCTCTTAGTACAATGACACATATGACAAATATATTATAAAATAAATCATGGGCCGGGCATGGTAGCGCAGTAATCCCAGCACTAGATATCCATGTCTTGCTCTTGAGTGGTATGAACCAGCATGAGACCCTACCTTCAAAAAAAAAAAAAAAAAATATATATATATTTATAAATTTATATTATAAAATATAAATAAATAAAATATATGTATCTTAATATGAAATATCAAATATCTTAATATGAAATATATAAATAAAATGGCATGTATTTTAATATGAAATATCAAATATTTTAATATAAAATATCAAATATGAAAAGAAACATGTGCAAATGTTTGTATTTGAATATATACTTATATTTATAGTATGATATGTAACTGATGCACAAGGTGGCACAGGAGTCTGAAGTTCACTTGCAGTGGCTAGAGGCCCTGGAGTGCCTGTTCTCTCTCTCTCTCCCTCTCACTCTGTCTCTAAATAAATAAATAAATAAATAAATAAATAAATAAATAAATAAATAAAGAAAGAAAGAAAAAAAGAACCTGCTGTATGTAAGTTAAATGAGATCTTCAGGAAGATGACAAAATAGTACAGAATGTCTCCAAGTGAAAATATCCTTTTATAATGGACTTTAAAATGGTGATGTTCTTCTGAGAAAGCTGGGATATGTATTATTTTTCTTATTTTCTAATACAGACCATAATTTACTATGGATTCATAAAATAACCCAATATGAAAATAAGGAAAGGTTTTAATTAATTCATTTATGCATGAAAAATTCAGGATTATTCTCTTTTTAAAATATTTTTATTTATGTGAGAGAATGAAAACACATATATGATGAAGGGAGCTAGAGGAGGAGGAGAGAGAGGTAGACAGATGTTTATGGGTATGCACCAGGGCTTACTGCTATTACAAACTCCAGATGTCTGGGCTTATTTGTGCATTTGGCTTTCTATGGGTTCTGGGAAATCAAACCCAGGCTGTCTCACCTTACAAGCAAGTGCCTGAGTCATCTGTTCATTCATGATTATTCTTTATATTCTTATAAATGTTTAAAATTCTTCCAAAAGATGTGTAAAGTTTGAAATTAAAACAGTCCAGGTTTAAGTGTCTCTGATATTGTAGGATAAAAAGTTAAGAATTGAGTTAAACTCAGTAGGTTCTTCACTTTAGGGTATATACTATTTTCTTAGGCTCAAAATTGAAGAGATAAAATGAAGATATTGAGTTTTTATCAATTGATTTTGAGTCAATGATTTAGGTTGTTTGCCTGTAACATGCTCTTTAACTTTCTTGGAATTACCACCATGCTGTAATGGAGAGATGAAGCCTAAGAATGGCAAACAAGGGAACAGTTAACTTGACATAAAGCATAAAGGAGTTCAAACTTGTAGGGTGTTTTTATGAGATCATTTTTTGGACTTTGTACAGATTTTATTTGATCACATAAAATTATGATCCTTAGCTACATCTGCTAAATATAGTAGTTAATTTTATTGATGGAAATATAGAAATGATAGATTACTTAGGAAGGGATTTTTACTACAGAAAAGGGTTAAGTATTAATGAGAATTATATTTTACTGTGTTCCAAAGAAGCCAAGAGAAATGTTGGAAGTAATATGTATAGGTCTGAATTATAGGAACATTCAAATAGCATTAAGAAATTATATATGAATAAAGAAATTATATGCCATAAAACTCTTTTATCTAAGTCATATTTCTCAATATTAATCTCTACTAAATAGCTGACTCAGAATCTTAGAATATTGTGAGAAATGGTGTCCTCCTATGTGGAAATTGTATTTCTTGACAAGAAAAGATACAATTACTCCATATTTTTAACACGCATTATTTCATAGTTCCAAACTATAAACACAGATTTTCTCTGAATTATTTTCATAATCATAGCAGAAAATATATATTAAATCTTTGTAGAAGATAAATATTTCTTAAAAGAATACAATTAAATAGAAAAATGCATTTTTCTTTCATTTTGCAATCTAATTAATGGATGAGGAAGACAAAATCATGAAAATATTTTCTTTATGCTGTAATAAAGTTACTATTGCTATTATCAGTGAATATTGACTAGAAATTTTTGAAATGATTATTTCCATATGTATTCATATATCATAAGTGTATATCTGTAGAGCAGATGGACTTGCACATATCTATATCATCACTACAAGACATAAATCATTGACTGCATTGACTACTTACAGCCTGAAGAATGATTTCCATTTTAACTGCAGTTTGACATGTGTAAGCATTTGTAGGCAAAATATTCACCTAAAAGCAATACAATACCAGACTAATGGTTAAACCATAGTGGTAATGTTGGTCTATTTGTTTCAAGACGGAAGTATTCAGTCCCAAGGCTGGGCATTGCACTGGTAATTGGTTTTCTTCAACTTTTCCTCTCTCTTTCCCTCTCATTGCCTCTCTCTTTCTCTCTGTCTTCCCTAACTCTTTCCCTTATTCCCCTACCTTGTCGTCATCAAATATGGCTAATGCCATGCCCAAGCACCACATGTTATTATCCACCAATCCTGGAATGAAAACAAATGAAACAGGGCAACTCTCTGTCAGATTATTTTTAAATAGTGAAAAAATAGTCTTGGAAAACTTTTTTAAATCTCAGAGAATAATGAAGGCAAAATGTGAAGAATGTATGTCTATATGAGTGGTTCTCACAGTGCCAGTCTCAAGAACGTGTCAGCATCAGTATACTTAAATTGTAAACCAATTCTACATAATTAGTAATGCTGAGAGGGGTCCTTACAGTGACCAACAGCTACTTAGATCATTTTTATGTGCTTGAACAATGGAGAATCATTACTGCAGGGCTATTATAATTCACCCTCACAGGCTAACTATGAACTAAAGTAATATGCCTAATCATATATTTCAGGATTCTCACTAAATCCTGTGCTCTTCTTAATCTCTCCTTTCATTTAAATTAATAATTTGACAGTGACTCCCATCAGTATTCCTTTAGTTTTGGGACAGCTAACAGCTGCCCTGTTATTTGTCTATCTTTCACATTGCAGTTAGCAGTGGTCCTGCACTCTGGCTTTTTTACCTTAACAGGCAGCAACAAGCAGTTTCTGTCTGTTCCCTTAAAGAGCTTGAAATCTGCCATCTTTGCCAATTTCCTGTCCACAGCCATACTCCAACAGTTTCAGTGCTATAAATCCTTCATCCATGAAACCTCTTTATTGCCTCATGTGCTGGTGTTTATTCACTGCCCATCTTTTGAGTGGTTCTCTAGATTGATAACTGTCCATTTACAAAATGGACCCAGGAAGATTTAGCAGTCTATTTATAATCTGAGCAGGCAAGGATTCTGTAAGATTTTCTTAGGGATAGAGTATATGTACAACAATTTGATGATGTATGACATGTTTTCTAACTTAAAACAGTATCAAAATCTGCCAAAATCTTCAGGATTTTACCTCCAAATTTGACCATTATTAAGACGGACAAAAGTGGGCTGGAGAGATGGTTTAGTGGTTAAAGCACTTGCTGAAGGCTCTGGCACACCAATTCTCTCTCTTGCTCTCTCTCTCTGAAAAAAAAAAAAAGGACAAAAGTTATGATGCACAGGCAAGGATGTGGAGAAGTGAAAAGTTTTTTATGGGAATGTCAACTAGTACAACCATTAAAAAAAAAGCATTTAAAAGTTCAAAAAATATAGATAGAACTACTTATATATTCAGGAATCCAGCTAATGGGGAAATACCCAAGGAAATGAAACTAAGAGAGAGCTATATTTGCATCTTTATTGCACCATTACTCATATTTTAAAATGATCTTTTGTCATATATTTATTTATGTGGCCACACATTTGGTTACTTCTTACAATGCATTGCTTGTCTTTTGCATAGTTATTTAACTTCTAGGGTCATTATTGCTAATTTCTTAGAGGAAATTGATCTTCTATGAAAACAAATACTAGGGTCTGGAAAGGTGCCTCAGCAGTTAAGGGTGTTTCTTGCAAAGCCTGGTGGTCCAGGTTCAATTCCCTAGTACCCACCTAAACCCAGATACACAATGTGGTACATATTTTGTGTTCATTTTCAGGAGCAGGAGAACACGGTGCACCCATTCTCTCTCTTTCTCCTTGATCTCTCTATGTCGTGTAACTAAATAAAACAAATAATAAGAACAAATACTGAATTTATATTTGATTGCATGTCTAATTTAGTATGTAATGCTTATTAAGTTAACCCAAACAAAACATTTTCCTTTGGACTTCTGGTCAATAGCATACGCATGTGAGACAAAACATGGACAGACCTGGTCAGAATCTGGAAGGAAGTCAGTCCCCACATAGCTAGTCTAGTGCCAGAGGGTGCTACACAAGCAACTGGGAGAAAATGGTTGACTTCTGTCCAAACAACTGGCAGTCAAAGCTACCCAGCAGGAAACAAGCTGATGTAATGCTCAAACAAGTGCAGTAGTGGCACACAGCCATGGTGGGCAACCAACTGCTCTTGATTTGACTAATAGATCCACTCAGTGGAATGGAACTCATTGCTGGAACTGGGAAATAAGTCAAAACCATGTACAGAAAAATAAGCCCAGTCTCCAAGATCAAGTTACCACCAAAAGTGGGCTAGAAAAAGGCCTACACATAAAAAATTCTCTCCAAAATATCTATGGCCATCCTGAAGGGAGGATCAGCCAATCACACCTCACTAGGGCCCCAGCTGAAACCATAGAGTAATGTGGGGGAAGAGCAAGAGTACAGCGTTCTTGGTGATCATGGCACCAGAAAAAGGCTAAAGGAGATAAACACAGAGAACATCCAACTCCTACTAAGCCACAGAGAGACACAGAGGCTCCCAAAACCTCATTACTGAAGTAGAACTAACATGATCCCAACGTGGCTCAGGGAAATTTGCGGAAGAGGGGGTGGAAAGAATGTTAGAGCCACAAGTTGGGGCATTATGCAGAGACTTGGCCTATCCCCCATAACTCTTGACTACTCCCACAATGCATGACCTACATTTCCTATTGATGAGAGTCATTTGGAAGGGGGAGGACAGGGAGGAGGATAATGGAGTCACCAATATGATTGTAAAATTAGAATTATATAGATAAAAAATAAATTATTAAAAAATACTTATCAAATGTACTGAAAAAAAAGCATTTTCCTTATGTAGAATGTGGGAGATATTTTCACTCTTATTACTCATTGTAATATGTACATTTAAATCATTTTCATATTTTAGGTTTGTTATATAAATAGGGTTCATAAATAGGTCTCTGAATCTCTGTTTTTTTTTTTTTCTTTCCTACTACAAGTTGCTCTGTTTGTTACTCAAGCAGACACTACACAGTTCTAGCCTTAACTGCATCCCTCACTACTAACCAGTTTTCAAGTGGTGCTGAGACTGTGTCTAGGACCTTGCATATCCTAGGCAAGTTCTAAAGTTCTGAGATATAGCACCATCCCTGAAATTACTTTGAAGATGAGGACTTGGATGGATGTTTGTTTAGGACTACGAAACTGCGTTAGTGTTTAATGGCACTTGCTTGTAATGTCTGCCTGCCTGGGTGCAATTCTTCAGTACCCAATTAAAGCCAGATGTTCAAATTGGTGCATGAGTCTAGAATCTATTTCCAGAGGCAAGAGGTCCTGGATCTACCATTATCTATATTTGTTTCTCTCTCACTTTCTAAAATAAATAAAAATATTAAAAAAATGCTTGTTTAACCTACACAATACAACACACACAAACACACACACACACACACACACACACACACATATAGATGTATAAGTATATATGTATGTGTACCTGTCTAATGTATTATGAAATATGTAATCTTGCTACTTAAGTTTATGTTCTGTTATTACATTAAAAACAAAAATATTTTCAGATTACATGGGGTATAAAGATAAAAAATGGCATTTTTTTTTTAACAAGCAGCTCTTTTGAGAACTTCAGTTTTTTGAATTATGCAGCAAAACATGACTACATATCATTACTTATGCTTGGGGATATATTTTAATTCCAAATTTAACTTTCTATGCTTAATTATTACAAATGTAAGATGGTGCTATATTGCTTTTAAATACACCTTAAACATGCCTATATAAATATGTAAAATGTAAAAATATGTAAATATATGAAAATAACACTCATCAAAATTATAAAAGCTAATTTCCACACATCTAGTAGAATTTACCTGCCAACAGAAAATTCAATTTCAGCTTGTCAACTGTTTGTCAAAAGAACTGTATCTATGTAGTTTTTGCCTTGATAAAATGAGTCATACTAAAACAAAAATCCAAGCATATTTAATTCATGAGAAATATGAAATTATGGCACATCACCAATGAATGAATTTGGGTTGTTCTGCTGGTAAAAAAGTGAAGTTAATTCAGGCTTTTCCATTGGCTGTTATGTTGCCTTCCTGTGACCAACATTATTTTTCAGAGAAAATGATTACGTTGAAGATGAAGAGGTAGAGGATAGCTATCAAATATAGAAAAGTTGTGTGACTCAAATGGAATTTAAATTCATGACTCTGCTTCATCTATTCTAAACTCAAAGCAAGTTGGCATCAGAAAAGTTATTACCACACTGCTGTCCTTACTCTAATACTAAGGGTCAGAAGAGGTGCCCCATCTAATCTTTACTTTGAAAATGAGACTGACACTTATCAAGAAGACAGAATAATAACAGAACCAAAGTAACCTAAGTTGTCCTGAATAGCATGAGTATCCATAACCTCTGTTCAATAAACCCAATCAAAACTGAAATATTATGGTGGTGTAATGAAACTGGAAAGCAGAGATCTGTCATATAAGGAGATAAAAAAAAATAATGATTGAATTTGTGAAATTCATTGTTGGATTATCAAGACTTGAACCCTAGCTCAACTATAGAGGAACAGAGTCTTCTCTAATGTCAGTCACTTTCAGACTTACACAGATGCATGGCACAAACATGTGTTTGTGTGTGTGTGCATGCGTGTGCTCACACGCACATGTGTATCATGCATCTGTTTTATCTGGTCTGAGTTTCCTTTGCTCATTTGTAAGTACTGGCTTTGACTGCCTTGGTTAATTAGTGTGAGGATAAAATACAATAAACCTTAAGCCAACAACATAATTATCATCCCAATGGCTATATAGGCGCTATATATACTCTGTTTGCTTTCTATTATATCAAAGAATAAAGAAATGATTTATTATGCTACAAATAATTAATTTTCTTTTGTAAAACTATCATTGATACAGTCGGATATATCTTGCTGGTGTCTGCTTGATGTCAGGAACACAGGGCTTTATCTGGTAAACTTTCTATGCAAATCATTACACTGTCAAAGAAAAAAAATAGAGAGGATGACTACAGAGGATAAGAAAATGAGTATTTCTTATCTTGTGATTAAAAAATCCAAGCCCTAATTATATAATTATTTTCAGCTCCATGTACAGTTCTGTGGGTAAAGTTTTATCTCTGCAGTCTTAATTATTTTTTATTCTTTTCTTTTATTATAACTTGCAACAATCTTTCCTAAACATTCCATAGCATTAACAGGTGGCAGGCAAAAGTGTGTAAACTTCATTTAATCAGGATCCATCTCAAGGTTTTATAACCACAAGGTAGAATTATTTTCTGTAAAAATTAATCTCAATTTATTATCATCAAATGCAATGGATATAGAACAAAAATCGGAAAGCAATTTCAGAAAGCAGTAGTTCCATAAATTAAAAAGAATACATTTTTCTTTAGATATACTTGAATAGCATTAATTTTTCTCACACATTTTTTCCTTTTTTAAAAAACCTTTTTATTTTTTATTATTTATTATTTTTTTGGAGAGAGACACAGAGAGAGACAGAGAGAGAGAGAGAGAGAGAGAGAGAGAGAGAGAGAGAGAGAGGAAGACAGAGATGGGCATGCCAGCAGTGTCTCAGCTGCTGAGAACGAAATCCAGATGTGTGCGCCCCCTTGTGGTCACGTGTAGCATTGCACCCTTGCATCACTTTGCATCTGTCTAAATGTGGGACCTGGAGATTGGAACCAGTGTGTTCTTAGGCTTAGGCGACAGGTGCCTTAACCCCTAAGCCATCTCTCCAGCCCTCCTTTTTTTAAGATTTTATTTTTATTTATTTTTTTTATAGTCAGAGAGACAGGGAGAGAGACAGAGAGTGAAAATAGGCAAACCAGGGCCACTGCAAACAAACTGCAGACACATGTGCCACCATGTGAAACTGGCTTACGTGGGACCTGGAATATCGAACCTGGGTCCTTAGACTTCGCAGGCATGCATCTTAACCACCAAGCCGTCTCTCCAGCCCTGTCACACATTTTTTGAATTTATTTTAATTTTACATTTTACTCTGGTAGCCTCCTCCCTGACCTCCTCACTGGAGAATGTAGGTCGTGCATTATGGGGGTAGCCAACAGTTATCTGGGAGAGGCAAAGTCTTTGTGCATAATGACCCAACTTGTGGCTCTAACACTCTTTCCGCCCCATCTTCCGTGAATTTCCCTGAGCCACATTTGGGTTCATTTTAGTTCTACTTCAGTGATGAGGTCTTGGGAGCCTCTGTGTCTCTTCATATCTGGCTTAGTAGGTGCTGAATGTACTCTGTGATTATTTCCTTCAGCCTTGTTCTGGTGTAGGGTTCACCGAGAAAGCTGCACTCTTGCCCATTTCCCCCATTACTCTATGGTTTCAGCTGCGGCCCTGGTGAGGTGTGATAGGCTGATCCTCCCTTCAGGTTCATTGTCCGTCTGAAAAAGATAAGCAAATTCTCTAATGGAGAGAGAAGTTAGTACTAGATAGATGGAATGGCCATAGTTGTTTTAGAGAGAATTTTATATGCGTAGGCCCTCTTTTAGCCCACATTTGGTGGGAGCTTGATATTGGAAAATGGGCTCATTTTTTTACATGGTTTTGACTTATTTCCCAGTTCCAGCAATGAGTTCCATTCCATTGAGTGGATCTATTAGCCTAATCAAGAGCAGTAGGTTATAGCTGTGTGCCATTATTCATTATTGCACTTGTTTGAGCATCATGTCAGGTTGTTTACTGCTGAGTAGCTTAGACTGTGAGTTGTTTGGACAGATGTTGTTTATTTCCCCCCAGTTGTTTGCACAGCACCCTCTGGCACTAGACAAGCTAACTGTCTAGGGACTGACCCTCCTCCAGATTCTGACCAGGTCACTCCATGTTCCATCCCAACAACATAACACGTTTTTTTTTTTTTTTTTTTTTTAAATTTTGCGTTGCTTCAGAAATTACATTAGTACTGATATATCCATGAGAGTCATTATTTTAATTGTTTTTCACATATTTAGACTCTTACTTTTTTCTAAATGTATATACTAATAACATTATTTCACCATTGTTAAATTAAGCCCATTGATTCTTTTATATTTAATGAGTTATAAAAAGATAAATGTAGCTTTGAACAACTGAATATAAACAAGCTATACAATTTCAGTATCTATTTCCCTTTGAATTAAAATTTATATGAAACATATCTTAATCTAATATACTTTTATGAATAGTACATCTCTAAATATATTCAGAAAAGGATATGCTTTAAAATGTCTTTTTTTTTTTTTTTTTACAAATTTTATTTTATTTACTTATTTGCAAGCAGAGTGAGATAGGGAGAAGAGACACAGACAGAAAGAGAATGGGTACACCAGGGCCTCTAGCCACTGCAAACTCCAAATACATGCACCACTAAGCCATTTCTCTAGCCCTGATTTTAAAGCCTTAATATCATTATCCCATGTTGACTGACATTTCTAATCCTCCATTTATTTTGTAATTGACAATTTAGTTGTAAAATCCTTAGGCACATAATTTTAATCTCTGAGTATAGCATACTATGTGGACATTTTAAAATTCACAATAAAAATATCTTTTTTTTTCTTTTTGTTGTTGTTATTCAATGTGTTTTCCTCATTACCCCCCCCCCCCGCCCCGAACTCTATAAAGTCCAAAAGCTAACTAACTACAAAAAGTTACATTTCTGGGGCTGGAGGGATGGTTTAGTGGTTAAGTGCTTGCCTGTGAAGCCTAAGGACCCTGGTTCAAGGCTCAATTCCCCAGTACACACATAAGCCAGATGTACATGGTGGTGCATGTGTCTGGAATTCCTTTGCAGTGGCTAGAGGCCCTGGTATGCCCATTCTCTCTCTCTCCCTCTCCCTTTCCCTTTTTCTGTCTCTAATAAGTAAATTTAAAAAAAAAAATCAAAAAGGTTACATTTCCTCTTTCCTGGAATTTTACATATACAGATTTTTGCTTTTAAGTATGAGTGCATACTTTTATGTCCCACTTCATATGCAGTGACTTTATGTTTCTTTAGAAAGTCATTCTGTTACTCCCACATGTTTAGCCTCATTTCTAGTTAGTGATATTCTATTACTCTTAAATATACCAACTTATACCTATTTCTTTATGAGGCATAAGGAAAATAGGGTTTTTAAAGATCCCTTTGCCTCTTTTTCTCCTAGGTACAGATTATTACTAATGTTTTGGGGCCAAGATGGCCAAGTTCTTTCCAAACAGATGTGCTTAGTACCCAGGTATGCTTTACAGAGAAATCTCAATTTAAACTCATTAGTGTGTTGTAGCTTTTTGTATTTTCTACTTTTATTGAAAACAGTTAATTTCATTCAGAATTTTTAAAACAAAAAAATATGCATTTTTTTCACTTCTTTTAATTTTGGTGAAAGCACACTGGAGCTCAGACAAAATGTGATTTTCAAGCAGGGGAAAGGAAAGGGCAAGAATGGCCTCCCCTTGCCATTGTTATTTATTTTTTTCCAAACAGCAGTTAGGCTTTGTATCCCCCAGGCTAGTTTTTGAATAAAATAGATTATATTGATGTTTAGCAAATGTTTGTGATCCAGGCTTTGTGTTCTTACATTTGAGTCTTTGTTTAAACATGTCTGGCATTACAACATTTCCGAGACCTAGGGCATATCTTTTTAAGGTATTCTATTTAATATTTTCCATTTAGACTTGTTTATATAGCACATTTGTATTAGGAAACATAAAAATTATTAATAAGCACCACATATCAATGTGTTAAAGTTGTATATGATTTGTTGGTACGGTGTATTTGTGTATAACCTTTTCATATGTGTATGTCTAACGTTGTAATCAACTCACATTGCTGGGCTGAACTTCCAAAGAGACACAATTGACGGGAGGTAAGGATTTATTTGAAGTTTATAGATCTAGAGGAAGTTCCATAATGGTGAAAGAGACTGGCTCCCTTTCACAAATCCAAGGAAAGAAACACAACCAAGCAGCAAGCACCACAAATAACAGCAAAACTGATAGCCAAATAGGAGGGAACTCTGGCAGAGCTCAAGCACTCTGTACCTGTAGGCTGGAAACCAGATCTGTCCCCAAACTCACCTTTGGTCTGGACCTCAGGTTCTGCCCCCAGATATACTTCTTCCAGCCACACAGCTGGAAAATGAAGCTACAAGTTTTAATAAAACACTTGAGTTTTTTGGGGGGACAACCATTCAAACTTCCACACCTAATCAAAATACAAAGAAATTAAATCACTGGATTTTATTTTAGTCTGCAAATAGAAAATTAAAATAACTATGTAATCACCGATCACTTCCTCACTTGTTTAGGCCTATTTACTTTTAATCCTTTTTAAGTTTAATCAGTTGTATTCATAAAATCCAAATAAGTGAATCGTGTTCCTTTGTGAAATTTCACAAAGTGAGGACATCATGCAATCAGAATCCAAGGCCCTAAATATGATCACACTCATGAAGCCAGGGCTTGGGTCCATATTGCTTCAGCTCACAAGGATACAGGACAACATGAATACTGACATCTAAATTATGGGGTATCCAGTCTAGTTAATTAATTCTTATTTTTGAACATTATATAGCATATACTATTTTGCCTTCTCTTTCTAAAATTTGATGCCAACTGAACTAAAAAATCTTTGCATATAAGAAATAAAAATTATTCCAGGTCAGCCTGAGACAGAGTGATACCCTACCTCGAAAAACCAAAAATAAAAATAAAAATAAAGAAATAAAAAAATAATTTGCAGTGTATTCTTTAACTTTAGTGCAAAATTTGGTAGGAATTCTGAGGATGCAGAGTAAAACAATGTGTAGTATTTGAAACACTATCATGTGCATTTTATCTCTCACATTAGGACTTGTTCTGGTGTGCCCTTAACATGAGAAGTTTAAAAGAATTATCTTTTGCAAGAAGGCTGGAGAGATGGCCCAGCAGCTAACAGTGCTTGCTTGGAATGCTTGATAGTCTGGCTTTGATACCCTAGTATCTACTTAAAACTGGAGGGACAAAGTTTTGCATGCCTCTGGAGTTCCTTTGCAGTGGCAAGAGGCCCTGCTGTGACCATTCTCATTCTCTCTGTCTTCTTATAAGTAATTAATTAAAATATTTAAAAAGAAATCTTTTGTCAATACATCTACTTAATAACACAATTGCAGTGGAATTTGATCAGACTCTTCCTTCCTTCATTCCTCTCTCCTCCTTTCACATCTTCTTTCTTCTCTGTCTTACTCACTTTTCTGTATCCATTAGAAGGAGGAACTAGGCTACAAGCCTTCTTATTACCTTAGTATTTTTCTTCTCACTCAGAAAGGTGTATTAATTATTATTTATTCACTCATTTTTATACATCTACCTTTAGATGTGTAGACTTGTATATTTTTATATATCATGTGATACAGAAATAAATCAATAGCCATTTTCCAATTGTATTTCCATTTGAGTAGTTTCATTTGGGTCTTTCATCATGAGGTTATCATGAATGCATGGATTTATCTCTGTGCTCTTCTTCCACTATCAACTTGCTTTTGTAATCATTTCATTCTTTACCATCATTACTCCTGTAGGTTACTAGTACACATTGCAAGCACACAGCTTTCTGCTTTGTTTTCTTTAACTGTTTTTAGTTTTTATACTGATTCATATATTTTAGATTCAAATTTTTATTTCACTTATGAATATCCTGTTTATTTTTATTTTAATACACTTGGTAGAACATACATTATATCTTAGGGAAAGGCTATCCTATGGTCTTTTTTTCTTTTTACATTCTTAATGTTAGAAGACAAAAATATAAATATTGTGCATCTAATATAGCATCAGCTTTTTATTTGTATACTTTATCAAATTAAAGTAATTTCTGCCGGGAAATTTTAGCTGTCTGGAGTTGTTTCTAAATAATGAATGTGTATCAAACTTTGTTAAATGATTTTGCAATAGCTAACAAGATAACCAAAGTTTCTTTATACCTTTATTCTATTCATATAGCAATTAATATGGTATAACTTATTAATATTAACTTAGCTTCCCTTAAGTTTCTGATGCAAGGTATATTTTATCATATTTTATTGTCACACTGAGCATATACTCCTGTGCTCTATATGACAATATTCTACCTAAGAATTAGGTTTATGCAATAAGAGTGTAGTTTCCCTTTGAGATATGAATCTTGAGTATATACTGCTTTCTTGTGCATTCAGACTTTGGAAATTCTTTTTAAAACACTTGGTTATTTTCTACTTAATTTTATTTTATTTTTTATTTATTTTTATTTTTTGAATACTTTTATTAAGAACATGCTGTGTATGGATACATTATGTTTTGGTCTATATCTTTTTTAAATATATTTTTATTAGTTATGTATATAGTATATATACAGCCACAATGGTACCATCATTAGCCTTCTCCCTGTCCTCCCCCATGGGTAATGTGGGTCTTCCATTATGGGGATAGCCATCAGTTATATGGGAGAGGCAATGACTCCAAATCTAGAGCAGTTGGTAACCCACCATGGCTGTGTGCCACTACTGAACTTGTGTGAGCATCATGTCAGGTTGTTTGCTGCTGAGTAGCTTAGACCGCGAGTTGCTGAGACAGATGTTGGTCATTTTCCCCCAGTCATTTATGTAGCACCTTCTGGCACTAGACAAGCTAACTGTCTGGGGACTGACTCTCTTCCAGATTCCAGCCAGGTGTCTGTCCTAACAGCATATGGTGTCTTCAGCAGTAGGGTCTTACCATTAACCTTTGGTGGGTCATCAAGTACTCTGACAGAAATCTGTCTTCTTTTGGGAAACTGTGTAGGTCTCACTGATCAACAGCTCATTGTGGATGTTAACCACATTCTGGTATTGGGAGTTACAGGTCAATGCCTAGGGAAAAGAAAGAAGAAAAGGTATAGGTAATATAGAAGAGTAAGAGAGAAGAGAGAGAAGAGGGAGTGATGCAGAGATAAACAGGACAATACTGAGGTTAGTCTTCACAATACCCTCTCCAGGAACCTGTGATTCAGGTGTTCTCTCCAAGCACCTGATGCAGGTTCAACCTTTTAGTATGTCTTTCAGGATATAGGATTTTATGGTACCATTTCCATTTAGGTCCAGATTTTTGTCTCCCCTACTCACCCTTTCCCTTCCCTCCCACCCCACCATCCCTATTGTCCAGTCTTTGAGATGTTTGTTAGGTGTGTCAGCATCTTGGGAAAATAAAAATTAGGGGCCACAGATGAGTGAGACCATGTGTCACTTACCTGATTGGGTGAGTTCGTTAAGAATAATCTTCTACACAGCAGTAAGGAAAAATGACACAAAGCAATTTGAAGAAAAATGGTCAAACTTGGAACTACTTAAATTTTTTATTTATTTATTTTTTTATTATTATTTATTTATTTATTTTTTTTTTGTTAAAATTCTAATTTATTGTTTCAGCATCTCCATAAAAACACTATCAGATAATCTGAAGGAGTTTGAAGTTATGATTATTTTATTTTTTTTTTTTTTTTTTTTTTTTTTTTTTTTCAGAAGTCTGCCTTTACTTTTTCTTTTTATCTTTACTTTCAACTTCATTTTTTTGTTTTTGCCTTTCTTTTTTTTTTTTTGCATCTTTTTTTAAATATTATATATATTTTTTATTTATATTATTTTGATTTTACATTCATAACACCATTGTCCTCCTCCCTGTTCCCTCTTTCAAAGGACCCTTGTCAATGGGGAATGTGGGTCATTCATTGGATTGTTTTGTTGAGCCTCTTCCTCCCTCCCCCAATACTATTTATTTTAGTTCTGCCAGATGGTCCTCTTGTGTCCCCATCAGTGGATGTTCTTCCTTTTTTTGCTTGTCTTATTTATTTTGCCCTTCCCCTAGTTCATTTTCATGTGTTAGGTTTCATTATTCAGTTGAAAAAGATAAGCAAATTCTCCAAAAAAAAAGTTGATTTTTTTTTGGAGGGAAATTTATATGCATTGGCTCTTTCTAGCCCACATTTGGTGGTATCTTGATCTTGGAGACTGAGCTCATTTTTTTTGTACCTGGTTTTGACTTATTTCCCAGTTCCAGAATGAGTTCCATTTGGATCTATTAGCCAAATCAAGAGCAGCTTTTCCCACCATGGCTGATTGCCACTACTGCACTTGTATGAGCATTACGTCAAGTTGTTTCCAGCTGGGTATCTTAGACTACCAGTTGTTTGGACAGAGTTTTAACATTTTATTTTACTACTTATTTATTTGAAACATATCTCTTCGGTTTGGTCTCGCAGAGAACAGTAGGGTCAAACTAGTGTGTCAAGAACTCTGACAGCTGTCTATAAACAAATCAACAGATCATTGTGGAAGTTCACCCCATGCTGGCACCTTATAAGTCTGCACCTAGGAAGATGAGGGAAGAAAAGATAATACATGAGTTCCAGGACAAGATTATTGAATGCCTCTCTCCAGGTTCCTTTGGTTCTTTCCCTCTGTGTTGAAGGATCAATGTTTTAACCTGTTGTTCAGAATAAAGGGTTTTATAGTGTCTTTTCCTTTTGGGTCCCAATTTGTATCCCCCTTGTTCTCTCCTCCCACCCTCTTGTTCCCTCCCACCCTTACTGTCCCTCCCACCCTCCCTTTTGTCTGGGCTTCAGAGTGTTTATTTGGTTTGGCCACCTGCCAAGGTTAGGAGTTTTAAACTACTTATCTTTTTGTGCTTGGGTACTAGTGATCTGTTCCATTAAATGTTACTATCAAGAGATAATGAATTTTTTTACTTTTTTTTTTTTTTTTTTTTTTATCTTTTTCTAAATGTTTCACCATGGAATCTCATTCATGGATTGTTTTGAGGAATACTATTTATCCTCCAGATTGTTTAAAGTACCAGGAACAATGAGTTTATTATGTTGTATTTCCAAAAAAAATTGATTTTTTTCAAATTCTTTTGCATCTTTTCCCCCACTATAGCCTCCTTTTTGCTTTATACTATATGTACAAGTTTTAACATTTTATTTTTACTTATTTATTTGATAGTGAATGAACAATCATGTTCTTAGATACCCACCTTGTGCATCTTTACATGGTTCCTGGGAATTGAACAAAACTGTCTCTGAAGCCAGATGCCCAAGTTTTTAAACTACTATTACTATTTTAAATTTTATCCCTTCTCTTTTTTAAAATGTTATTTATTTCTATTTATTGTTTAAAGACCAGGGAACAGAGTTTATAGAGCAAATGCATCTTGCCCAAAGCTACACAAGTAGTGAATGAGTCATGTTCACACAAGTAAACACACACACATCCCTTCTCTTTTTTTAAAATGTTATTTATTTATTTATTTGCAAGCAGTGAGAGGGAAGACACACACACACACACAGAAGAGAGAGAGAGAGAAAATGGGTGTGGAATGGCCTTTATCAAGTGAAAATGAATTCCAGATGAATGTGCCACTTTATGAATCTGGCTTTAAGTGGATACTGGGGAATTGAACCTGGGTCATTAGGCTCCAGCAGACAAGTACCTAAACTGCTGAGCCATCTCTCCAGTATTCTGTCATATTCCTTCTTGTTCCATGTTTCAAGAAAAAAAAATGGTTCACTTTTCTGTTTTTTTTTCTGACAAACAAACTGTATGTAAAAAAGAAATCTACTCTACTATACTGAACTTTACATTGTAAGTGTTACTCTCCCACTCACATTTCCCTTGCTATTATTCTTCTCTACCTAATCTTAAGTTGATTTCTTAATAAATATAAAAGCAGGACAAAAATAAACATAAAAATGATACTGCTATCTCTCTTATATTTTGATATAGCACTTATAAAATCCTCTTGTATTAATGAATCACAATCATGTGAGAAAAATGGGACTTCCCTTCAGCCATGTTATTGTAAATATCCTTTTCCTATCTTCAATGAGGCCCTGATTTACCTGAATTTTTCTTTTGACCATTTCCTCTTGTTCATTATATTTTTTTTATTGCACTGCAAATTGAAGCAAGGCCATTATATATGGTAGGCAAGCTGCAGATCACCGAGCTAGAACCTTAGCCTCTTTAGTCTCATGCTTTTACTTTTAAGCCACCTCTGTAAGACATTTTGTACAAAGTTTTTTCCCCCCTGAGGTTCATGTTTTATGATATATGTGGTTGTGATGCATTAGTTATCTCTCGAAAGACAGTGAGGCCTGTCAAATTGATACAAGTTTCCTGTTTCTTCTTTCCTTTGTTTTGAACTCATGTTGGGTTACTTCACTATAGTTAAGTGACACTTAATAATGAATGCTCTATTATGTCAACCTTTTCCAAGTCTTCAGTACAGTTTCTCCCCCCTTCTGAGTTGGTACCAGTTTTGACTGTATGACTTGTTTTAGAACTCTTATTTTTTATACCTCAAAATTCCAATCCACCTTTTGTGATACAACCTCCTGAGTTTCCAGCTGTTAATCCTATGCAGATGTCCTTTGACTGTAGTGTGATCTTCACTGCCATATCTATATCAGTCATGTTCATTAGTGTTCTGCACCCTTTGGTTTCTACATGATAATTAGCCCTCTGTGCCATCCCCACTACTAACACTTGAATAGTTGCATTCAGACAGGAACATACAGAAGTGGTTTTTGAATGGCTACTTCTGTATCTATCATTTATATATGTATATATCTCATTATCATCATCTATAGTTTTCCCAGTGGTTCTAGAAGAGTTCTGATTCTTGGTGAAGTTTGTTTCCTATTTCCTCAGTAGATATTTCAATTTGTCATATTATTCTTGGATAATAATCTATGGTGTTTGAACTTTCTTTGTAACTGATGGTCTTATACAACTACTCCACTTGTTGTAAAACCAAAATGTGGTCTAAAAATGTATTGATTTCATACAATATACTATGAAGACTTCCTTCTGTACCCACCATTATACTTATTTTTCTTATGTATATTCTTGAGATAGTCTTGGTAAAGATGCCTGTTCACTTATGTTCTTGAAACTGTCTCAACCTTTATTTATTTAGAATAATTTTCCATATTTATTCTCCTATAATTTATTCATCATATATGACCTTTCCTCCCTTAAGTTATTGATCTTAGTACTTTGAATTGACAGCAGAAAGTTAACATAATATATTAATTAATTTAGAAAAAAGAAGAAAGAGAATAGAGAACATTAAGACACTTTAGACAACTTTCCTTTGGTGATTACCTGCAAGGGATCACATATAAACAACCAGGAGTTAAACGGAATGGGTAAAGACCCATAGACTCTGTTCATAATGTCCCAACTTGTGGCTCTAATAATCTTTCTGTCCCCTCTTCCCCAATTTTCTCTGAGCCATGTTGGGATTGTTTTAGGTCTACTTCAGTGATGAGGTCTGGGGAGTCTCTGTGTCTCTGGTTATCTGGTTTGGTAGGTGTTGAGTGTTCTCTGTCTATCACCTTCACCCTTGTGTTGGTACCAGGTTCACCAAGAAAGCAGCGCTCTTACTCATTTCCCCCATTACTCTATAGTTTCAGCTGGGGCCCTGGTGAGGTGCCATGGGGTGATACTCTCCTTAGGTTCTGTGTCCATCTGAAAAAGAGAAACAAATTCACCAACAGAGACAGAGCTCAGCACCAGATAAATGGGATAACCATTATTATTTTAAAGAGAATTTCATAGGTATAGGCCCTCTTGTAGCACATGATTGGTGGGAGCTTGATATTGGAGAGTGGGCTCAGTTTTGCATATGGTTCTGACTTGTTTCACAGTACCAGTTATGAGTTCCATTCCACTGAGCAGATCTGTTAGCCAAATCAAGAGCAGTTGATTACCAACCATGGCTGTTTTCTACTATTGCCCTGTGTGAGCATCACCTCAGATTATTTGCTGCTGAGGAGGTTAGATCATGCATTGCTTGGACAGTTGTTGGTCATTTTCCCCCAGTCACTCATGTAGCACCTTCTGGCACTAGACAAGCTAACTATCTGGGGACTGACTCTCTTCCGGATTCCAGCCAGGTCATTCCATGTTCCATACCAACAGCATATGGTGTCTTTGGCAGTAAGGTCTTACCATTAAACTTTGGTAGGTCATCAAGTACTTCGACAGAAATCTGTCCCTTTTTGGGAAACCTTGTAGGCCTCTCTTATCAACAGCTCATTGTGGATGTTAACATCATTTGATACTGGGAGTTACAGGTCAGCACTAAGAGAAAAGAAGGAAGAAAAAGATAGGTAATATAGAGCAGAATGAGAGAAGAGAGATAAGAGGGAGAGAGACAGAGAGAGAAGAAGCTTAAGGTTAATCTTCATCATATCATCTCCAGGGCCCTGTGAATCCGTTGTTCCCTCTAAGGACTTGACGAAGGTTCAATCTTTTAGTCTGTCTTTCAGGATATAGGATGTTATGGAGCCATTTCCATTTGGGTGCAGTTTTGTGTCCCACCCCCACTTTACCTTCCCTCCTGCCCCACCCTCCCTATTGTCCTGTCCTTGAGATGTTTATTAGGTATGTCAGCATCTCAGGCAGATTCAGGTTAGGAGCTACAGATGAGTGAGAACATGCAGCAATTATCTTTCTGTGATTGCATGTGTTTGCTGAGAATGATCTGTACCAGGTTTGACCATTTTTACTCAAATTTCATTGTGTATTTTTCATTACTGCGGTGTAGAATTCCATCATGTAGATATAACACATCTTGGTTATCCATTCATCTAATGATGGATATCTGGGTTGATTACAGTTCTTAGCTATCATGAATTGAGCAGCTATAAATATGATTGAGCAAATCTCTTTGATCTGAGGCTTGGAGCTTTTAGGGTAAATGCCCAGTAAGGGAATCACTGGGTCTGTTGGCAACTCCATAGTCAACCTTTTTAGGAGTCTCCATATTGCTTTCCACTGGGTTGTACTATCTTACATTTCCACCAATAGTGAATAAGGGTTCCTGTTTCTCCACAACCTCACCATCATTTGTTTTCATGACATTTTTTAGTGTTTTCCATCCTTACTAGAATAAGGTGGAATCTCATAGTTTCTTTAATTTTCATTTTTCTGATAATCAGGGATGTTGAACATTTTCTTAAGTGTGAGTTTGCCATTTTTATTTCTTCCTCTGAGAATTCCCTGTACAGGTCTCTGCCCCATTTTGTTAGTCAGTTGTTTGACTTTTTATTGTCAAGTTTTTGAGTTTTTTGTAGATTCTAGAAATTAGGCCTCTGTCAGTTTTATAACTGGAAAAAATTTTCTCCCAATCTGTGGGTAATCTATTGGCTCTGCTTATTGTATGTTTGTCTGTGAAAAAACTTTTTAGCTTCATGAGATCCCAATGGTTGAGTAATTGTTTAATTTCCTGAGCTACTGGGGTTTCGTTCAGGAAGTCTTTTTTCACTCATATATATCGTGGAAAGTTCCTCCTATTTTTTCTTCCAGTAGTAGTATATCAGAGTTTCCAGTCTTATATTGAGGTTTTTGAACCATTTGGATTTGATTTGTGTGCATGGAGAGATGTGTGGATCAAGTTTCATTTTCCTGCATAGGATTATCCAGTTTGTCCAGCACCACTTGTTTAAAAGGCTGTCTTTTCTTCCAGTCCACATTGTTAGGGCCTTTGTCAAATATCCTGTAGCTGCATTTACTTCACCCAAAGTCCAGGTCCTCAATACTGCTCCATTGGTCTATAATCCTGTTTTTATGCCAGTACCATGTTATTTTGTTACTATGGCTTTGTAATATAGCTAAAGATCAGGTATGGTGATGCCTCTAGAGGTATTTCTTTTGCTGAGGATATGCTTGGATATCTAAGACCTTTTGCCATTCCATATGAATTCTGAGATCTTTTTTCTATCTCTGTGAAGAAAGATGTTGGGATTTTTATTGGCATTGCATTAAATCTACATATTGCTTTTGGTAAGATTGCCATTTTCACAATGATAATTCTGCCTATTCAGGAGCATGGGAGGTCTTACATTTTCTCAAGTCCTCCTCAATTTCCTTCTTGGGTGTTCTTATGTTTTCATTGTATAGGTCTTTCACATCCTTGGTTAATGTTATTCCAAGGTATTTTATTTTATTTTTTTGTTGCTATTGAAAATGTTACAAAGTCGCTTATTTCTTTCTCACTAAAAAAAAATATTGTTCTACTCAGTGTCCAAGAACATCTTAAAATCACTATTATGCTTTGTCTAGTAATGAGTTATATCCAATAATTCATCCTTTCTTATACTGTGTCTTAATTTCACTGACTCATGAGCTGAGTTTGCGATTTTTTTTTATACTAGTAGTGCTGATGTGTAACAGAATTGTGGCTAAAACTGCTATAGTAATTGATGGGAGCAAATTTTTCTGGGATGTATTAATAGCACTGCAGGCAGTGAGGCAAGCACTGAATGGAAAGTAAATGGGTTCAGGAGCTCAAGAGACATCATTGTTGCTGGAGGCAGGGTGGTAGGCAGCCACTAATAACTACACCTAAGCAGTGGGAAGAAAACAGACACTAGGCTTGTCTTGCCAGTCATTAGATATCATTTTCATGTGGTGGTCATGATCAAATGTTGCTTCTCCGAACCAATTAGCCTTCAGTGTGGTGCTAACTAGTGCATATGAATGTAGCTGCTGTCAGGGCGATCACTGGACCTTTGATTTTTAACTTTCCATGTTAAAGATGAAGATTTCTTTTGCACTTTTGGGCATGAAATGTTTCTCATTTAATCTTGAATACTTTTTCATAGGCCAAAATATTATTTAGTGTAAATTTAAGATTATTCATTTTTCAAAAGGAGTTATTTTTTATTTATCTTATTCTAATTTTACATTCACAATGATGACTCTATTATCCTCCTCCCTGTCCTCCCTTTTCCAAAGAGAGCCTCACCTTTAAGTCTTCAAGTGAGTTGTGGTGCCACAAAACTCTTTTAAAATATTTATTTTTGTTTATTTACGAGAGAGAGAGAGAATATGAGCATGCCATGGCCTCTAGCCAGTGTAAACAAACGCCAGATGCACATGCCACCTGGTGTATCTGGTTTATGTGGGTCCTGGGGCATCAAATCTGGGTCTGTTAGCATTTCAGGCAAGTGCTGTAACCACTGACACATCTCTCCAACCCTACTCTTCCATATTTAATATTTTTGTATTTTTACTGCTTATTTTTTTACGTGTGTGTCTGCATATGTGTATGATGTGTGTGTTTCATGATGTGCATATGTTTGTTTTTCTTCTCCATTTGCCTTCTTGAAACAGAGATTTTATGCTGTTTCTTGCAAACTTCTAGATTCTTCTGGTTCTGCTTTCCATTGCTGCAGATGTATAGGAATTACAGATGTGTGCCACTTTTCATCCAACTCTACATGGGAACTAAAAATTGAACTTAGGTCACGGGCTGGCTTGCAAGTAAATGCCTTTATCCTTCAGCCATCTCTGTAGCCCTCATTTACATCTTTAATTAGATGTTCCCAACTTGTAGATATTCAATAATATATTTTGTTAAAACAATCAAATTTTTCACATTAGGAACTTGATCTGGGGAGAATGAGTTACTTGCCCAAGATCTAAAATTATTTTTGTATATGTATGAGTGTTTTGTGTGTGGCGAATATTTATGTGTATTAACCTGGTCTTGCACAAGTGTTTTCTGCGTGGTAAATATGTACATGTATGCATATGGACTCATATGTGGTGGGTATGTTTGCATTCGGTGGCCATAGATTGATTTTGAATGTCTTTGCCTTTGATCTCCCCTTTCTTTATGGAGGCAAGGTCTCTCACTTGAGCTTTCAGCTCAGATGAGAGATGCTGCTAGTCTAGCTAACCAACTTCTCCTCAGGATCCTCCGTCTCCACCTCTGGAGCACTGTGATTACATAAGCTGCTATTCCCACCTAGAACTTTCATGGGTGCTTGGGATTTGAACTCTCATCTTTATGCTGGTGGCGAAAGTGCCTCATCCATTGATCCATTGAGGTGTCTCCTCATGCTCTGACAGAAATAAATAATGAGACATATTATCAAGGTATATTTTGTTTCCAGATATATATATATATATATATATATTTTTTTCTAATGACATTCCCTGCTTTGTGGAAACAGAAAAAGAAAAAAAAATCTTTCATTATTAAGAGTTGGATGATGAAGAGCACATAATAAAAGGACTTCACTGAGAGGAAAAGCAGGTAATTTGTTGTGGAGTCTTTGCAAAGGTAGAGGCATTTTGTGAATGAATTTGTACTCTGAGTTTTACAAATATCTGAAACTGGAGTTATTTAAGCAGGAGTCAATATCTGCCTCATGGCATAATGGAGGAAACCAGAGTATAGGTGGCTCACATGTGCAATCTTTATATTGTCAAGCCCACCTAATATTCATTTCTCCAGAAATAAATGCATTGTTTGCTCTAGTTATGGCCTGTTTCACTTACTAAATAATATTCACTATATATATAAAATACCATTTTATTTATTTATTTATTTATTTATAATATTTACTATATATAATAATAACTTACTAAATAAATAATAAAAATAAGTAAAGGCAAACTGTGTTACCGTGCTTTTCTCATCCGTAGCTTGTCAGGAAATTGATGCTATGCCATAGTTTTCCCACTCATCCTTGATTTTGATTCTAAAGATTGGATCAATTACAGTTGCTACTCAGAAGGTTGTATACAAAGGTTCTTGTGTCTTTAACTCTTCATGAGTAATTTCTTAAACAGACATATTTCTTTGTAAATCAGTAATTGGGCATGAAGTTAGCTTGCAGGTCCAGTTGGGAAGAATTTAATGATTTCAGCAACATATGGCATCTTCCTTGTGAGCAAGTCCCACGAAGCATAGAAATTGGTTCACACCACATTGTCTGATATGGAATGCAGCCTCCTGTTGGAATAGTCAAGGGGCATTCTATGTATTTGCCAGCTTTCAGCAGGATTTTGATGAATATGAGTGAAATAGAGACATTTGATCTGTGTATGAGTCAAATATAAAGCAAATATTAACTGCTGCCCAAGAGAAATCTCTTTGATTTCTATTCATTTATTTTCTTCCTGCATGATTATTTCTGTAGGCATAGAATGTCAAACTAGCTTTGTCCTAGTGTCAAATTCTCCTGGGAGGAAGGGTAAGTTCAAGGAGCATATATAGATAAAATAAAAAAATTAAAACATTCTTAAGTCTTTTACTTTTTTGTAAGGACTATTATTAAGTTGATTAACTTCAAATGGGGTCCTGAAATTGATGAAGCTGGTTTCACTTGAAAGGTTTGTGTCATAATTATGCACAGTCAGTAAGTCATAGAGTAATACTCAACATTCTCATCATGTTTCTCAAGTCTACTTCTCTTTGCAAAACAATTGTAATATAAAAGACTATGCCTACTAGGCTGAAATGTTAAAACTTCAACCAATCTTACATAAATTAAACATTTTAATGGTTAGAAAATAACATTCTCTAAAGTCTATTTGAGGAAATAAAGAAATTAAGTTGGGTGTAATGATGTAGAGAAAGATGAAATAAAAATAAGATAAGAATGCTATAGAGTGATTATTTTCCTATCAAGGATAATGTAACTCCAGAGTTTTTATTAACTAGTAATTGGTGTGCAGTGGGTTCATTAAGTGTTATGATCCAGCTTTAAAACTGTCTTTATAACTTGATGTTGTTTGAAAACTTTATAGAACTCTTTTCGACAGTACCTCCTACGTGAGGAATGTCTCTTTCAAAATAATAATATAGGAAAACTACCAAGGGATGTATTTCTCTGGCCATAATTGACCAGCCACAGTTTAAGGAGATTGATTTCTTATGTGTTTATATCTGTCCATTTAGACATTACCCAATTTTATAGAAATAAAAGTTAGGAATGTTCTTGATCCTCTTATTTAAAAAATAATAAGAGTTATGGCAGAGTTAAAAGGTGGTAGGGAATTTGAATAGGGAATACATGATTAGATTAAAATGTTTGTTGACTACACTTGGTTTTCTTATATGTTAAATAAAGAATTAAATCAAATAGCATTCCATATTTATTTTTTAAGTTTTTGTTTTTATTTTTTTACTTGAGAAAGTCTGATTGGGTGCACCAGGGCCTCCAGCCACTGAAAATAAACTCCAGATGCATGTGCCACCTGTACATCTGACTTATGTGGGTCCTGGAGGATCAAACCTGGGTCCTTTGGCTTTGCAGGCAAGCACCTTAATTGCTGAGCCATACCTCCAGCCTAAGCATTCTGAATTTAATGTTTTTTTTTCTTGCTTTATAATGCATAGTATCAATCCATTATAATTTTCTTATTAGACTTTTTGTTCTTTTTTGACAAAGCATTATCTTGTCCATAGAAGGTATTATAAAATGTTCTATGAATGATCCAAGAAAATGTCCTTCTAGGTATGGTTTCCTACATATATAAAGCATGCTAAATACATATTATATATTTTTATTAGCTTACATATTATTTCTGTATGACCCAATGATATTTGCATTATTTTGTGTTTGCAATCACATCACAAAGAGATATTGTGCCTCTGGTCACTTTGAAATAATTCAGATTATGTTTTTTTTGTTTGTTTGTTTGGTTTTTGTTTTTGTTTTTCGAGGTAGGGTCTCACTCTAGCTCAGGCTGACTGGGAATTCACTATGCAGTCTCAAAGTGGCCTCAAACTCACAGTGATCCTTCTACCTCTGCCTCCAGAGTGCTGGGATTAAAGGCACGTGCCACCATGCCCGGCTGGGATTATGTAATTCTAATAAGGACAATTTCCCATTATTTCATCTCAGAAGAGAGATGCCACATTTGCTTGCAACTTATAAATGTACTGTTTTAGAACATAAATGGGGGAGGGTTTATACTAAAATTAAATATGTAATTAATTGGTTGGATATCCAATCAAATGACAAGTGTGTTTAGAAATGAGAGTTGGAGAGAGGACATGTGGAGAAGGTTCTGAGAGAATGCAATCAGCCATAGGAATAGTGCAGCCTCAAGCACTGTGGAGTCATCAAATGGGAGAGGAAATGAAGTGGTTCTCTCATAAAAACTCCAGAGCTGAATTCCAGTGACATCTGGATTTAAAACTACTGGCCATTAAGGTTGTGAGGGAATAATTTTATGCTATTTTAAGCACCAGTTTAGGGTATTTCATTATTGTATCCAAAATAAACCAACACATTGTAATTGCCACTAACTTTAAAAATCAAGAGCTAGTACATCATGGACGGCAGGGTGCAGTTATGACCTATATAGCACCCTGAATTGAGTGATGCAAGAGAACCATTTACAAAGGTGTGATCAGAGTTCAGGAGAGCTGCAAAGATTAGGGTGGTGAAGATAATTGGTTGTTGTGCTAAGGCTGTGTGTTAGTTACCTTCTCATTGCTGGTACAAAATAATTGACAGAAATCAGTTTAAGGGAAGATAGGTTCATTTTTCTCTTAGAGTTATAAGTTACAATACATCATGACTGGAAAGGCGAGGGGGTAGGAGTGTGAAGCAATTAGGTACAATCAACTCATGAGGAAATACAGTGTAATGAATATTGCTACTCAGCTGGCTGTCAGATCTTTATACAATCCAGGATCCCAGCCAATGGAGTGGTACTTCCCACTGTTAAGCGGGTTTTCCCATCTCAGTTTACCTAAGATAATTTCTCATAGATGATGCTAGAAAATGTGAAGCTGACAATCAATATAAACCATTAAAAGTATAGCAATGATCAATTTTATACCAAGCATGTCATTTTCAAATCATAACCTTTCACACGTAGTTTCACAATCATCTCATAATATAATCTTCACTCAGACTAACCTCAAAACTATTCCTATACCTTTGATAATTTCAACATTGTTTAAAAGTGTAAGAACAGAGTTTCATCTGAGAATCAAATTTTTAATTATGAGCTCTTATATTTACGCACCTGAGGCTACTGGTAAGACCCTATGGCTGATACCATATGCTGTCCACATAGAACATGGAGAGACCTGGCTGGAATCAGAAGAGAGCCAGACCCAAGAAAGTCAGCCCATCTAGTGCTAGAAGATGCTACAAGAGCTACAGGGGGAAAGTGGCCAATAACTGTCAGAGCAACATGGGGTTGGTGAGTCTAAGCTACTCAGAAGCAAACACCTTGATGTAATGCACTCAGAAGTGCAATAGTGGCACACAGCCTTGTTGGGTAACCAATAGGTTTCTGATTGGCTAAGACATCTGATCAATGGAAAAGAACCCACATCTGCAACTGGGAAACAGGTCTGAATCATATTCAGACAATTATTTTGCTCTCTAATATCAAGCTACCACTAATCTTGGACTAAAAGAGGGACCATACCCACCAAATTCTCTCTAAACTAATAATGTTTATTGCATTTAACCTTTCAATTGGAGAATCTGCTTCACTTTTTCAGACAGTAGTGAGACCTAAGTAGATAAACTACTTCAGCTAAACCCCAGCTGAAACCATAGAGGAATTAGGGAGAACTTGATGAACCTGATATCATGGGGAACCTGATATAAGCACAGGGATGAAGGAGACAAACACTGAAGGACACTCAGCCTCTCAAAGCAGAGATCCAGTGGCTCCTAAGAGCCCATCACTGAAGTAGACTTAGAACACACCCAACATGGCTCAGGAAATTTTGCAGAAGAGGGGGCAGAAAGATTGGGAGGGGAATGGCCTAAGTGAGGCCATGGGAAGAGAATACATAAAAGAAGGGCAGGGGGACGGTCAATCTAAATTCAAGATATTGTGAATAAGACTTATGTAAAATTACTTTTTTGAATAATGGCACATCTAGAAGCTGTAGACTGTTACTACAAAATTTTCAGTACCTGGGATGGGATACCTTCCAGTGAGTTGTTGGTTAAGGAGGTCCCAGTAGCCTCCAAAACATTAAAGGCTTTTGCCAAAGCCCTTTGTTTCCCTTGAGAAACAGATAGTAAGACCCTATTGCTGAAGACATCTCTTGCCTGAGAGGCAAGGTCACTGAGAAAGCAAGCTGGTGCTGAGCAGAAAACCTTCTCCCTGTAGACCAGCCAACTGAAAACTGGAAAAAGCTGCACTGCATGCAGCATATGGGAGACAGAAGTCATCAGCAGTGAAAACAGTGGACGCTGAATATTCAAATTTGGCCAGACAGGCCCAAGGACTGAACGGGTACAATAGTGGCATGTCTACTCTTGGGGTAACCAACTGCTCCATAATTGGACTGAAGGCCCTCTCTACTGGAGGGAATACATACCTGGTACTGAAAAACCTAAGCAAAAGTCAATTGCAGGGGAGGTCATGAGCCTTAGGGGTATAAAGCCTGCTCTTGTCTGACTAAATGTATATATTATTCCCACCAAGCTGCCCTGAAAGCACTACACTTAATGTTCATATTCACATATTAACACTACTCTCACTTCTGGTTAAAGAAGCTTCTCTTTTCAGATGGTGAAGACCACTGGGATGACCCAAAAGGCAACATAGTGCTGAGAAGAAGGGATGGAGGAGTGCCCAGCACTGAAACACCTCTGTCACATCCTCCAAGGCTCAGGAACAATTGTGGAAGAGGGGGCAGATAGAATGGAAGAGCCAAAGGAAGGGTACGACTCCTTACAATGCAACTGCCCAGACAGAAATTGGCCTTGATATCCATGACCTTGCAGTGCCCAGCAATACCATCACAAGACCCTCAAAATAGAAGAAAAAGATGATGACATCAAATTAAAAGAGAGACTAATGGAGAGAGGGAGGGGATATGGTGGAGATTGGAGTTCTAAAGGGGAATGGGGAGAGGGGAGGGAAATACCATGCACTTTTTGTATGTAAGTATAGAAGTTGTCAATAAAAAAAAATTATTAAAAAATCATAAATGAATCAAAACAAAAAAAAAAAAAAAAGAAAGATTGTTAGAGCCACAAGTTGGGACATCATGCCCAGAGGTATTGCCTCTCCCCAATAACTGACTTCTGCTCCCACAACAATCTACAATCCTCACAGATAACCTATGACCCTAATTAGAAGACCCTCTTCAGAAAAGGGGAAGGGATGAGGGAAAGGATGGTACCAACACATAATATCTACATACTAAGTATGTCCATAAAAAATTATAAAAAAGAGTTACATGCTTCCAACATGTATATCACAATGTAAACATTCTTAATCCAAAATGGAAAAATAGGGAGATAACCAGATATGATCAGACCAAAGGAAGACAGAAACCCAGAACAAGCTTGATGTCTTACAGCTCTGTGTTTGGCATCTGGGATTTGTGATTGGATCATCTGGGCTCCAAGGGGCTTTGGAAGCTACACGTCACGAGCTGTGCCTCTCTTGGGTCAGATGTACTCCACATCTGCAGCTTTCCTTGGCAGACACCCTGTGGTTATGGCATTGCTAACATCCTGGGATCTCTACCACAACTTATAGTTTGTCTTCATAGCTTTATGCAGTCATCACTCAGGGGTTTCTTGCACGGGCACATTGCCTGGCCTCAAAGGCTCTCTGGATATGTTGCACAATATTACACAACCCATCAGTCTTGCATCTTTCATGCCCCCAAAACCATTTCCATGTGGATAACACTGCCAAATTCTGTTGCCCTCTTGGGATGAAGCCTGGTTTCCATGGGCCACAGATGTATATAGAGGTCTCTGTATGCCTTCTAGTTTAATCTTAAATGTTTAGAGACATTTCCCTAGTTGATTGTGTCTTAGTAACTACCTAAACTACCCCAGTTTAGGATTTAGTCTAATAAATTTGAAATTTCACAAAATGGAGTCTCCAATGGCTGAAATTTTGCCCTCAGGACAAATTATCCTAGCAGCATAAGAGGTTTCTCTTTAGTGGTGCTGATCTCTTTAAGGATAACATCTGCTTCTCACACCAGTTTGAAGGCTATCCTGCCTTGAGATTTCCTTCACTAAACAAATAACTCCATTACTTTTCAGTTTATCCAAGCTCTCAGTACATGGGGAAGACTGAATCCAGTTTCTTTGACAGCATATAACACGAACTGCCTTTAGCCTAGTTCTTCCTTTTCCTCTGTAACCTCATGAGGCCAAGCTCCACTGTCTGTGTCCAAGCTTCCATCACACTGGCCCATTAAGTTCTGCTTACAGTATCCAAGGCTTTGCTAGCCCAGATGCACTTCATTCACACACTCACTCACAACCACACACACACACACACACACACACACACACACACACACTAAAATAATCAAAGAGAAGATCTATGAGCCTTATTGGGAGGGATACAGAGAAGACTTAGAAAAAGGGAGGCAAATGAATGAATTCTCCCCATCCTTAATTTTCTCCTGAGAAAGTAGCAGGGCAAGAAAGACCACCTCTGAGTGTATGCACCTTGCTTTCCCAGAGTCCAGAGAACCCTTGAAAAGAATAGAGGCAGTTTCTGAAGGGACACATAGGAGATACCAAATGTGACTGAAAATGGCAAATTATTTTATTGAGGTCACGCATAGCCAATTTGAATCTTGGATGCACGAACAGAACTGCTTCAGCAAAGCATTGTAATGGAGGAGTTAGCAAAGCCAACATGAGTTTGTAACATGCTCTCAGAATTTTAGGCTTGCTATGGAAAATTTTTAAAAAATCTTACTTTAATGAAATCATTTTGAATGTTTTCAATTAAAATAGGTGTATTGTTTTAATAATCATTAAACACAGTAACACATCACTTGAGGGGACAAAAGCTCTAGGATTTGTGTATTTAGCAGGGTTGGACTCTTGATATATGAAATAATGCTAAACATGTTTCAAACTTTCTTTTCTCTGGGTCTTAGTTTTCTAGAAAGATTATTAATTCCCAAGGCCCCCCCCACCCCATAGGACATTATTTTAACAAAACACTTTCTAGAGAAATGTTTTCCCTGAACAAAGCATATCTTCCACATCCAGCGCTAATTGTCATTTGGTAAATATTTATTTAAATGAATTAAACTGCAAATAGACATAGGCTTTTTCCTAGGTATATTAATAAGTCTCTAGAAGATAATTATTATTTGAACATTTGGTGTGTCCTAGGAGACAAGGTAGTAAGGAGAAAACATTTGGATTTATCACTAAGCTGCTCTACCTCATGGGTTCCTTGGCCATTTTATGTTAAAACATTCAATAGATGAAACAAATGAAAGTATTCTTTCACAAGCTACTTCATATATTCATATGTATGCCGAAGTTTTAATTATTTTTGGAAAATAATTAAAACTGGCTTGGGTAGGGAGTTGTTAAAGTGATGCTAGAGGGGTCCAGAGAGACTGCTCAGTGATTAAGCTGTTTGCCTGCAAAGCATACAACTGGAGTTTGATTCCCCAGCACTCACTTAAAGCCAGATGCATAGTGGTGCATGTGTCTGGAGTTCATTTGAAGTTGCTGAAGGTCTTGACATGCTTATTTTCTCTCTTTCTCTCTCTCTCTCTTTTTCCTCTCTCTCTCCTTGCAAATAAATAAATAAAAAAATACTTCAAATAAAATTTTAAACCAGGTGTTTAACCAAGTGGAGCATGCCTTTAATCCCAGCACTCTGGAGGCAGAGGTAGGAGGGTCACTGTGATTTTGAGGCCACCCTGAGACTACGTAGTGAATTCCAGGTCAGCCTTGGGTAGAGTGAGACCCTACCTTGACAAAGAGGAAACAAACAAACAAAAAAAAAAAAAAAAAACTCATCTAATCTTCATTTTTACATTAAAGAAATCTGCTGGTTATTTAATCCTGGCAAATAATGAAATAATGAATCATTGCTTATGTTTTGAAATACTTTTAAGGAATATAGAATGGTAAAAATGTATGCAGTTGTAATCTGTGGCAAATTCTGCTTGGAAATAGTTACAAAAAACAAAGTCAAAAGAGAAGTTGAATTATTGAAAGCAATTATAAAATGTATGGGCGATCAAAGAAAGTAGCCACTAGAGGGCACTGGGGTTCTTTAGCACCACTTGTAACTAAGCTACCGTTGAAGTTGCAAAGCACTGGGGGCTCAACAAGGCAAAACTGGATTATGATCTGCAGTTCTCTGAAAAACGAAAAATAAATTCATTAAAGCTTGCATAATTCATCAGATAATTTAAAAACTGGGCATTGAGCTTGGCATTTCCCTCGAACTAATCTTGTCTTTGTAATGTTTATTTGGGGAAAATACACATAACACAAAAGGGGAAAATATTTTGGCGTTCCACAGAATATATTCCAAGAAAAATCCTTTTTTGTGTTCTTTATAAAGGTTTCTTGTCCACATGGTATAAAATAACAACAGCTACATAGACTAGCTTCCCGTTGGGATGTTAGGATCTATTTAGGTCTACACTGTTGATATTTAAAGTGTTCATATTTACACATCCACAGTGAGATGGAAAAGGAAAGAACAGGTAGTAGAGGGACTCCTTTATAAGAAAAGAGTTTGAATCACAAAATGACATTGCTCATCCAAGACACAGAGGAGTTATGGTGGAAATGCACATGAATGTGCACACATGTGAACAAAATTGAATAAAAATTATTTCTATTCTGGCTGGGGAAAGTAATCACAGAACTTGGCAGCTTGAGGAAGGAGGATGGACAAAAGTTTAAGGCCAACATAGACTACAGAATAAGTTCAAATAACTGTTTTTGTAAAATAAGTAAATATATGAATATATTTATTTATAAATAAATGCCATATTATGTAAACATACAATACAATCTCTGGTGATATAAAATCAAACTTCTTTATTATGATCCATTAATAGTATTACAATCTTCAGTTAAAATATTACTACTTACTATGAAATGAAATCCTAATTGTCCAATATAGAAATGGAAGATATGTTTTCTGGTGTATAACAAGGGAAGTATTGTTAAAAAGATTTGATGCATAGGTGGAAATAATAAGCATTTTACAAATTCATGGGGAGATGTGTTTTATTGATTACACAAAACTTAGAGTATCATTGTGGATTGCAGTCAAAATAGGATTTGAACTCAGGTATTGAAATGTGAATTTGTGTTCAGATTGCTGTGGAGGGCATTTCACATTGGAAGACTTGCATGATTCAGATAGACATGATGGCATCAGTACATAAATCTGGCAGTTTGGTGAATAGGGATAGTAAAGAATAGTTGGCAGAATTTGAAATATATAGGAGGATCAAATTGTGTGTAACTCTAAATTCCAGGTTAAGTGGCTATGATTTGATCCAAAATATTTAAATCAGATGTTGGCATGATCAAGCAGAACATACAAAAATTAAAAATTGTGTAAGAAATGTAAATGCTGACCTGTTTAGTGAAGGATCTGTTTCATAAACAATCTAGAGGTTTGGAGAGATGGCTTAGTGGTTAAGGCGTTTATTCTACTCTCCAGATCTCACATAAGCCAGATGCACAAAGGTGAGGCAAGCACAAGGTTGAACATGCCCATTAGGTGACACAAGTGACTAGAGTATGATTGCAGTTGGCTGATGCCCTGAGGACCTGACATGCCAATTCTCTATCTCTCCTTTCTCTCTCTCTCTCTCTCTCTCTCTCTCTAAAAAAAAAAAAATAGCAGTAGTAAGAACCTTAATTAGGGTGCAGTGATGAATATGAAAAATAAAGGACTAAAAGAAGTCATTTAGAAAAATCAAACACTATAGAGTTTGAATGATCAAATGTGGAGGGTTCATTTTAGAAAGGAAATAAAAAATGTTCAAAAGAATATGAGCCCAAAGCACATAAAAGAAAGAGGAAGTGAATTTGTATTACAGAGAAAAAGAAAGGAAGATCATCTCAGTTTCAGATATGCTAAAATGTCCTTCATTTGATTAAATATAGTGATTCTCCTCTCCAGAGATGCAGAGCAAAATGAAAAAAGGAGTTATGATGCCATTATCAATTTGAATAGTTATATTTAGAAATGCTAATTAAACAAGAAGAAGGGGGAAAATTTCTGAGTGGGATAGAATAAAAGAGAATAGAGGATTAAGTTTAAAATGTGGGTTAATCCATAATTACTTAGAGGAAATATTACCACCACTGGGATAGTCAAAATAATTATCTTAGATGTTTGTAGGAGAAAAAGGGATAGAGAATTCACCAGACAAAAGGATTGAGATTCCTTGAAGAGAAGTTCTAAAAATAAGTCAAGATCATGAGTGAAAATACCACAGAATTAAGTAATTAAGAACAGATCTACATCCATTGTATGTCTGAGTGTGATATTTCTTCATAACAGCTTTGGACAGATGTAAGATATTGGTCCATTTTAAATGCAGAGGAGAGGGAATAAAGTTGGAAGTTGGCATAAATAATTATTTATAAATATAGACAGTGAAATCAAATTAATAGAAAACTCAGATCATAAGGTTATCAGTGTTAAATATTGTTCTATTTAAGAAAGGAGATTAAATGCAAGCAGCCAAGAAAAAGAAAGAAGTCAGAAATGAAATACCCAAAATAAAAAGAAAAGCACAAAGGACATAGTGTCAGAGAGATTAAAATGTGTGCGTGTGTGTGTGGGAGAGAGAGAGAGAGAGAGACTGAGCACACAACTAAAGCAATTGCTTTACAAAGCTGTGATAATACAGCCTGTCATAACTCCACAGAGATATTCTGTCCTCTGGGCTTTGACAGGATATTCTCAGTTATCTTAAATCTATTATCATATTGTAAGTGGGACCAGTTGATCAATTGATGCTAGGATTATTTTAGCCATCTTAGTATTGAAAGTCACATACACACGCAACACACAGAGAGTACAAATGGTCACTTTGGTTGTCTCACTTTTTTTATGTTTTTGCCATATATGAACCCTGACTATAAAGCGTGAATCAGTTGACTCTTAGATTCCATTTATGACCATATTTTAATCTAATAACAAAAGGGAAACTAAGTCTTGCAATTCCCAAAAGAATAGAGAGATTAAAGCGGGATATGATGGTTTGAATGTAAAATGTCTCCTGAAACTTCATGTGTTTGTGATTAAGTCTCATATGAAACCTCCATTCGGAGGAGCCTTTGGGAAGTGGAAGCTCGTTAGGAAGTGTGCCACTGGGGTGAACCTGGAGGAGTATTAGTCTAGCCTTATTGGGTGCTTGCTAGTGAAGTAACATTGCTTCTTCCTCCCAGCTGGTATGTGACACAATGTGACTCTCTGTATGTCTGTTCTGCCATGTCTTCTCCACCATGACGGAACTTCTCTTTGAAATGGTGATCCAGAATAAACCCTTTCCTTCCATAAACTGCTTCTGGTCAGCTGTTTTGTCTCAGAAACAAGAAGGCAACTTCAAGAGATGGTGATTAATATTCTAATCTTACCTTGACTGTTTTTGTAAGAAAGATTTTTGTGTGTAGTAGACATTTTATCATTAATAACCAGGTATTAAAATTTTGACATGTTCTGGAAATCAGAAGCAACAAGAAGCAAGGTACCTGCTTGGATTTAATCACAATCAGTCAAAGACTGCTGCCAGGATTGGCTGTGAGTAAAATTTCCTCTTCCTGTGGTGATCTGGATCAGACCTGCAGATGACTTCATCCTGATCTTTACTTCCTCTGACTTGTCTGACGCCTGCCACACACACAGTCTTTCACTCCCAGCATGCATTCTAGGAACTGCTTGCCTGTGTACCTGTGGTCTCCTGCCTGTGGCGCTGATTGACTACCATGCTCTGATTTCCTATACCAATACCATTGTTCCCAAGTATTGCTCACTTTTGTGTTAGACTGCCTTCTCCAACTTGGCTTGAATGTATTGACCCAAAGAGATGGCCTGTCTGTGCTCCTGCACACCAATTTGCTCTCAAAGCCTTGCTTTCAAAGTCCTGCCTGACATTTTTCATCCAAGTAAAATTCTTTCTCAAGTCCTAGCAGACCAGAGGCATTAATGATGGCACCAGGGTTTTTAACCCATGTTTTTCAATGTTATCAGAAGAGTAGGAAATAAGAGTCAGGACATGGTAGTACATACCTATAACCATATTTTCTGGAGGTAAAAGTATGAGGATCTAAAGTCCAAAGCCAGCTAGGGCCACATAGTCAGATGCTATCTCAAAAAAATAAATAAATAAATAAATAAATAAAATCAAAAGCAAAGAAAACAACAAAACATCAAGAAACAATGAAAGCAAGAAATAATGAGGCAGAAATAGGCTTGTTGTGGACTTACTTTATTTATAAGAGATGTATATAACTACATGTCACTTCATGTTGTGGCTATGTTCAAAGAAATGTGCCAGTAGATGGCTTTAGTATATGAACATCATGGTGTACACTTACATAATTGAAACAGCCACAATGTGACTAAGTGGTATAATTTTATTTAACTTTTTTACTATATTTGGTCCACTATTATCCAATTTAATATTCATACCACTTAAGACTTATTTACTTTTCTTTTACCATTTTCGTAGAAAAATCAACACTTAATCTTGCTATAATATCTTTTACAACTATTCAGGTCTAGCTACATGAAAATTATAGTTTATATTTGTAAGGTCTTAATTATGGAATGTTGTTAGGCATATCTTTCAGTAGTAAAGCAATATACCTCTCTTCAGACAAAATAATTTTAGACATAAGAATGAATTTTTTAAATCCCAGTATTGACTCACTGTAGTATATATTTTACCACTGTAAGTTCTCTAATGGCAAAAGTAGCATCTACATTTTCTTACTGAAAGTTTTATTAGAGCATGAGATTTAGGATGGTGAAAATTCATTTTATTGTTTGTATCTAACTATTCCATATAGGTTCTTCCTAATATTCACATGTAGCACCATTTACAGAAAATAGAACTCTTAGAGACATAAGAAGAAATATATTGGGCTTCTTTAAAAAAATTAGTGAGGTGTTGAGAGTTCATTTATTCCAAGACTTGCAGTAATAATACCAAAATATTAAGTATGTTAACAGTGGCTAAATTTTAACCCATAGCCATATGGATTAGAAGTTCTACTTAGGAATTGCCATCTGGCTAACTTATCAAGCTCAGAACATGCTCAGTCTTCATCCTTAGTCAAAATTCCAGTAATATTTTTAATCTCTTCCTTCTTTTTCAAACTTCATGTTCTGACTTAGTTCAGGAAGCATCATTTCCTAGAACTCTTAACATACTTTCTAAACTGGCTATTGTGATTCTAAGACATTTTTCCATATCATTGGAGGGATGGTCTCCTGCACTCCTCTGTGTAGAAAAAAGAGGACCTAATGGTCCAAAATTAGCTCACAGCACTCAAGGACACTTCATGAAGACTTTGTGATTCTTCATATACTCATATGAACAGTGGCTCTAGACTCTTCCCTGTTTCTGTATAATTCTGTGCAAACCAGTATCCCTGTCCATGAAAAAGTGTCCTAATTATGCTTCAGGAACCATCCCCTGGTTAAAATAAAAAAATCACTGAGAAAAAGAGCAGCTTATATTTTTCCAGAACTTAGTGCTTTATATATAGAAGACCCCCCCCCAAGAAATTATTGTGAAATAATATGCAGATCTGTCATCATACTTTACTTTCCTTGAACTGCAAAAGTAGACTTTTCTGTGTTGTATTTGACTTAACAATAGGAATAAGTGTATAGTTTGAACTGTGTTAAACCCTGAGAAGAGGAATATGCTGCCTTCTAGTCCTATAAATAAGAAACACTAGGTTTGGGTAAGATAATCCAGTAAGTTCTCCTAAGGGAAAAAAATGGGCTAACATGTCATTGATGAATATCATATAAGTAAGCATATATATTGCCTTTTGCATTTCTGATAGATGTGGAAATCTGTATAACACTTAAGAAAGCATAGTCTGGGGAGATGGCTCAGTGGGCAAAGTGCTTGCTATTCCAGACATGGATAACATGGACATGCTCGGCAAATGTAAAAGGTGGCTGTGGTGTTGTACGCTCGTGATTTCAGTGCTGGGGAGGCAAAGATGGGAGAATTCCTAGAGCTTGGTGCCCAGCTAGTCTAGCTAAAGCAATGAGCTTGAGTTCAGTGTGAGATATTGCCTTAAAAATCAGATGGACAGCAATTGAGGGAAACATATGCCATTGATCTCTGGACTCCATACACACCTGCAAACAAGTGCACCCACAGACATACAAACACACATATACACATGTATGCACCCCATACATACATATGAAAACAAAAGGAAATTTGTTGTTACTTATCAGATTATAAATTGTAATATCCTTTGACCCATTGTTGTTGTGTCCTTAACTAAAAACACTCAGAAATCTTTTTTGTTAACTTTGCTAAAAAAAAAAACTAGAAATGTTCATAATAATGTAGCTTCTAAAAATTTTTATTTGCAATGTTACCTTTAAAACGAACAAATTATACCACCACACACATATATGAAAATGTCATAATGAAATTTATTACTTTGTATAATAATTTAAAAAAGAAGAAAGAACATAACTTTTTCTTTTCTTTTCTTTCTTTCTTTCTTTCTTTCTTTCTTTTTTTTTTTTTTTTTTTTTTTTTTTTTGAGGAGGCAGGGTAGGGTTTCACTCTAGCCCAGGCTGACCTGGAATTAACTATGAAATCTCAGCTGGGCCTTGAACTTGAATTCACACAGCAATCCTCCTACCTCTGCCTCCTGAGTGCTGGGACTAAAAGTATGTACCACCATGCCTGGCTAAAGAACAGAACTTTTAATCAGTAAAATCTGATCTTTAGGTGAGAAAACTAATACAGTATTTTCTATCCATATCATTAGTCATAAAACTAATACTCTTACATTTTGGTATATTGTAAGACTGAATTTATTTATTTTTGTATAATTTTTGAATTTATTTGCATGAGTGAAAGAATTTGTCTAACTTTATCTTTCACAGTTCTTTTTGTTCATATCAGTGTTTTGATGGCTTTGTGGTAAATTTGGGAATTATTGCTTATTTTCCAATTTTTGAAATTGATCTCTATAAGTCTTAAAAAATTTAAAACTGACACAACAAGTTGAAAGCTCTTGGATCAATTTTGTAGGAAGATTTATTTTATCTAGTGCTTAAATATTATTAGTTTGTTTAATTTTTTGTGTTATTCAATATTGAAAATTATGGATACTTTTAGAAATTTAATCATAATTTTTTACAAGTAAAGTGAACACATGATTTAGAGGGGAGATTCTGTTACATAAGTGTTTTTGATGATCTTTCCTTACTTCTGTTATATTCATGATGTGCATTTCTTATGTATGTTGTCCATATTGAACCTTAATTGACCAAATAAATGCTTTTTTTATCTTAGTGTTTTTCCTTAAGCCATAGAAACAAGCTCAGTCCATGAACAAGACATTCTAGAATTGGAAAAGAATGAACAGTAGCAGGGATAAACCTGAAAGCCTGACTTGTACTGCTTTCCATCAAAGGAACAATTCAGAAGGTCTCAAGTAGGAGGCTTTTCAATTGTTCAACATCATAGCCAGAACCTTCAAACATCCAGTTTTGCCATTTTCTTCAATTTGTGTCTTACTCTTCCTATTTTCTCTTTATGGGCATTGTAGTCATTTGTCTCAGGATCTATATTCTGGAAAAACTAAAATAAAACAGGAACAAAGATAAAACCCAGAAAAAAATGTGCAAGTGTGGCCTAAATTTAGGATCATGATTAATCTAATTTGTCCCCAAAATGAAAGCTATCCAAGAATATTAAAGAAGCACTCTAGGTTTTTTATTTTGATATATTATTCAGCAAATGTAAATTAATGTACATGATGAGATATGAACTGAATGCTAACCTCAAAACTACATGCAAAGTCCACACAAAAGAGTAATTCTTATCTTGAAATCCTTCAGAATTAAAGCTCACCTGGAAGCATGAGAATAGGTAAATTGAAAGATTATGCATTATCTTAACCAAATCTTCCATCCAAATATCAACCAGATGGGATCCTGCTTAACTTCCAAGATCAGATGAGTTGGGTATGTTAAAGATGGTATGACCCTAGATTATCCTAACACTTAGTGCATATTGTTCTATTTCAAGAAATAATAATTACAGTTTTATAAATTATTTTATTCTCATGGAAACATTAAACACATGACCCAAAATTCCATACATTTTACAGTTTTATCATTCTTGCTATACAAGTCTCACAATGGGAGTTTGGATTTTCAGAACCCAAGTAATGTGTCCATCACCATAAAGAACCTGAGGCAATGGAAAGCAGGGTCAGAAAACACTGAAGCTTGAGGGCCAGTCTGTGGTACTATCAGTGGCAAAATACAAGGAAGATTCTTTCTCAAACAAGCTGGAAGGCAAGGACGGACATTCTGAACAACCACATGCATTCCAGACAGGTATGATCATACATTCACACATCACACACATACACACACACACACACACACACACACACACACACACACACACCAGGAAAAACCAGAGGGTTACACTCAATTGGAAAATCTAGAGATAAATGGCTATAGGAGATACTTGGCTTAGAACATGAAATATTAAACAATATGAATATTGGATTTTTATCATCGTTCAGTAACCTGGGGCACACAGTAACACAAAATTTTCTTGATTTTCACTGGATTGTATCCTAACAAGCAATTAAAGAATAGGTAATCATATTGGAATGTAATCATTATTCATTAGTAAACAAATTCAGGTTCAATAACTAACAGCATGTGTTCTGCCTAACCATCACAAAATGTCATGCCTCTTAAATATGCATATTATGAGAGTTGAGGTTTATTGTATACTGAGAAGCATTTCAAATTATTTAGGAAACACACCTGTGGTCTGTGTTTATGAGGATGTTTACAGAGAAGTTTAACTGAGGATGAAGGGCCTACTCTGAATGTGACTGGCTCCATCACATGGCGGGAGCCATTGACTAAATTAAAAAGAAGAAAGGACAAAGCAAGGAGAGTGCCAGCATTCATGTGCACCTGCTTCCCAGTTGTCAAGAACTAAATGTGAGAAGCTGCCACATGCTTTGATACAATGCCTTTCCCGTGAAGAAGTGCCTTCAAACTATGAGCCAAAAATAAACCCTTCCTCCCTCATATTGCTTCTTGGCAAGTGCTGGACCAGCAATGAAAAAAAAAAAAAAAAAAACTAATGTTCCTATAATAATTTTTAATTTACTAAGTGTTTGTCAATACACTGATGTTCCAATATTAACTTTATGCAAGGTTTTTCAATACTAAAATAAAAGTTATAAAAACATAGCCATTTGTGAAATGGACAATTTGTTTTTTGTAATTAATAAGAAACACACTATAAACATCAGATGTTTGCCCTTTCCGATTAAAGGTACATATTTCTGGTAACTTAGTACAAACTTTTTATTTCATAATAATTTGATAAATGTAAATTTAAAAGAAAAATCCCCTATAACAAGGAAAGAGAGAAAATTTTAGTGGACAAAATAATGTGTCTTTGTGGGGGGATGCATATGTATGTGTGATTGAATGTGTGGGTACCTGTGTGTGTACATATGTATGACTACTTGGGGAGGTGAGGGGACAGCATCAGATATGCTTCCTCTCAGTTCATTTTTTTTTTTTTTTGGAGGCACAGTCTCTCAATGGAGTAAAGCTTGCCAAACTGATTAGACTGGTGTCCCAAAGAGAACCAAGTATCTGACTGTTTCCAACTCCCTGCAGTGGTTTTACAAGAACAAGCTACCACACCCAGAATTCTTATTTGTGAGTGCTAAGGATGGAACTCAGGTCTTCATGTATTTAAGACATGTACTTAATTAATCAGGGCATCTCCTCAGCCACAGAATTTCTAAGCAGTAGAAATTAAATTTACCTATAATCTTGAAAAACTGGAAGATTAGGAAGTTCAAAGTCACCAACTCAAAATGTTCTAGAGGGTCACTCAGAATGAGCTGACAAATTACTGAACTGAGACAAGTACTGTCCAACAGCGAGCAAAGGGATTCTGAAGTAGAAGGCAAAGGTTGATGCGCAACTCCAGACAGGCTCAATGCCACCAAATCCTCTTGAGTTTTCACAAATGTATCTGGAAACTGGGCTGCTGTGAAATTTCTCAGTTAACAAAGGTTTTGCTCAACCCACTTGCACAAAAGTGGATCTGCAGATTTAAAATACAATCGAAGGTGGAGCAGGATCCAGACATTCAAGTCCCTGGGTTGGGCGATAGAAAGGAAGGAATAGGCTATGGGGAACCAAAGTAAACTTCAGAGGGAAAGGAAGACAGAACCATGGCCATGCCAATCAACTTGATAGACTACAGAAGGGCCATTCCCAAGCATTGGGAACCTTCTAATCATAAGGGATATGCTTGCCACAGGGTAGTGGGCTATGTTGTTCTACACATCCCAGAAACAGTAGAGGGTTTCAACAATCAAGAATCACCTGTATTTCTTGAAAAGTTATGCATCCTTGAATATAGGCACCTATATAAAATTCATTTTATACATATGCTATTACTTTACAAATATTTCAGTATGGTGTATTTTTTTATCCTTATTTTTAAACTTTTCTTTAACTCCTATTTCTCCAGATATTTCTCAGATTTCCTGAGCATGTTTATCATTGCCTCAGATAGACAAACATGCATATGAGCATCAGGGATGATAATTTGTTTTAAACAATTCACTAGGAATTTGCTCCTTGGAGTATATTATTTGTCTAATTCAAGTCACTTTCCAAGGAATAACCAACATATGGAGAATGTATTCTTACGATAGAATCATCTCAGTGGAAGTGTACTCAATGGCAAACACTTAGATACTAATTACTATGGAAGTTCAATTTTCCTGTGAGACTCAGAAACACTTCTATGCATGAGTTTGGCCATATTCTCCTCTCACTAGTAGAACATTCAGGAAGAATTTTCAGTTGCTATGAAGCTAAAATTCCCCAGGCCTTCAGAATTCCATTTATGTTGGCTGCTCTACAGGGAGAAGGTTTTCGGCTCAACGCCAGCTTGCTTTCTTCTTCAGTATTCACATTGGAGAAAGAACAGGGAGTTCCTCCAGGGTCCTCCTCAAAGAGGACCCAGCTTCAGAGCACTACCAGGAGGTACCAGTGCCGGTCATCTCTGGAAATTGCTCACTTCTGTGTGTCATTGGGCTTCTTTCTGTTTTACTTGATGGATAATCTGTACTATCATCCCTCAATGCAGCTCTGTCTATTGAAAAAGGCATAAAGTTCAAACAGTGAGAAGTAAGGATAGCACTTGTTTGATTTTTTTTTCTTTCTGTTTCCATTAGTAGCTATTTCCCCCATCCATCAAATCACTTGTTTGGTCTTTGAGGAATTGTACTTCATCTTTCAACTCATCTTTAAATGTAGTCTCTTATCTCCCTATACCAATTTTTTCTCTTTTTGGGACTTTTTAAATGAGAGCAGAAGAGAATTGGCACCTCAGGGCCTCCAGCCACTGCAAGTGAAATCCAGATGTGTGGACCTGGAGAATCAAAGATGCATCCTTAGGCGTTGTAGGTCAGCACTTTAACCACTAAGCAATCTCTCCAGCCCTCTCCCTATATTCTTACTGACTGCAAGTTTCTAGGTTTGTTATCTGGACTGCTGTCAGTTATATTTGAATCAACTAGACTTGTTTTCTTAAATTTTTCATGTGCTGTATGTGTGAGTATAGTGTATTCTCATGTGTGCAGATACATATGTCATGTACACTTGTGTGCAAAGGCCAGAGTAGAACCTTCTGTGTCCTGACCTACTTTGTTCTTTGAGATGAAGTCCCGTGGAATTTGAATCTGACATTATCCAGTCAGACTGGCTGATCAATGACCCCCGGTGACGCTCTTATCTCTGCCCTCCTCAGGACTGGGACTACAGGCATGCATGGCCATGCCTGTGTTTTTACATGAGTGCTGGGCATTTAACTCAGGTTCTCATGCTTGTGTAGCAAGTGGTCTTACATGCTGAACCATCACTTCTAATTTTACCTTTTTTTCCTCATAATCTTACTGTGGACTTATTCCTGAAGTTATAGCTTCTATATGTAGGTTTACATGGTGTGCACATACTCTCATGCATACAGACATGCAATCCTACACCATCTCCACATAATCTCTATAATGTTTTATCATGTAATATGCTGCTTCTTCCAAGGTTTTCTTTGAGAGAGAGAGAGAGAGAGAGAGAGATAAGCAGGCAAAGTGAGAGAGAAAGAATGGGTGCACCAGGGCCTCCAGCCACTGCAAATAAACTCCAGACTCATGTGTCCCCTTGTGCATCTGGCTTATGTGGGTCCTGGGGAATCAAACCTGGGTCCTTTGGCTTTGCAGGCAAGTACCTTAACCACTAAGCAATCCCTCCAGCCCAGGCTTTCTTTTTTAAAATATTTTTTAAATATTTCATTTTTATTTAATTACTTATTACAGAAAGAGAGAGAGAGAGACAGACAGAGAAAGTAGACAATGGGTGCACCCGGGCCTCTAACCACTGCAAACTAACTCCAGACTCATGCATTACTATGTGCATCTGGTTTACATGGGTTCTGGGGAATTGAACCTAGGTCCTTAGGCTTCACAGGCATGCGCCTTAACTGTTAAGCCATCTCTCCAGCTGTGCATCTCATTTTTTAAAAATATAAAAATATATATTTTAAAATTTAATTAATTAATTAATTTTATTTTTTGAAGCAGGGTCTCTAGCCAAGGCTGACCTGGAATTCACTATGTAGTCTCAGGGTGGCCTCGAACTCATGGAGATATTCCTACCTCTGCTTCCTGACTGCTGGGATTAAAGGCATACACCATCACGCCTGGCTTAAAATGTTTTATTTTATTATTCTATTATTATTATTATTTTGGGGGGAGTATCAAATTTCTTTATTTGAAGGAATGGTACACATTAAAGACCTTAAGCAGATGTTTTGGTACAACTTTTAGAAAAGGTAAAGGTAGCCCCAACATGCACGTACTGCTTTGGTGACCAGGGGAGTCACTCCACTTTGGAGAGTCAGTTTCGCTCTCATCACTGTCTCCCAGGGTGTGCTTGTCAGCCTTGCCCGATTCAGGGCCTCCCATCTTGGGCCAGTTCTTTGATGGATTTCACCTGCTCATTCAAGTAATGAGTCTCAATGAAGTCACACAAATGGGGGTCATTTTTGTCAGTGGCCAGATTATGCAGTTCCAGTAGTGATTGATTCACACTTTTATCCAAGTGTGATGCACACTCCATTGCGTTCAGCCGGCTTTCCCAGTCATCATGGTCTGGTATCCTGCAGGAAGGTTCTGCCGCCTCGCTGGTTCTGTAGCTTCATCAGTTTCTCAGCGCGCTCCCTCTCCTCATGAGATTGGTGAAGAAAGTATGTGGCAAAGTTCTTCAAAGCCACATCATCCTGGTCAAAGTAGTAAGACATGGACAGATAGACGTAGGAGGGTACAGCTCCAGGTTGAGCTGGCCATTGATCTGGTAGGTCTGGCGCACCTGCGAGGGGCACGTGGTGGTCATGGCGGCATCTGGCGTCTGGAGGAGCGGTGCTGGAGCTGCTGTGGCACAGGTCTTGGGGTCCCAGGACGCTGCGAGGAGGTGGTGGTGAAGGGCTCTGCCAGCTGCCAGCTGTGGTGCAGGTTGGAGCGCCGGGTTCCATTCAAGCCCTGTTGAAGCAGGAAACCTCCGCAACTCTCTGTGAAGACATCTCAAATATTTTATTTTTATTTAATTATTTATAACAGAGAGAGAGAGAGAGAGAGAGTTTGTGCAAGAACTGAAATGACACTGGTAGATTAGGTTATCTAAGCCTCACAGCCGTTTTCTCTTAGTGAAATAGTAGAAGATATAACCAAATATATTATGTATTTTTGGAAGAGACAGCAAGGTTAGTTATATGAGCCATAGTAGGTGCATCAAGAGGATAAATTTGAAGTGACAGCATTTGTGATCTACCTACTTTAGTTTTAGTTATAGGTTCAGGATGATCACCTGTCCAGTTTGTAGAGTTATTTGTTTGTACCATTTGGAAATGGACTATACCAACCCTTAACATATGATTACTAATGAACGATAGCATTCTTAATTTGCTCCAGTCGTTGAAGAATTTATATAATTGTTACCCCCAAATCAGTCCTTCCTGGCCTAACTTCTCTGGGGCTGTAATCACAGACGTGTGAATGAAGGCCATTTCTATTGACACACTCAGCATTCTTAAGCTGCCTAATGAAATTGTGAAAATTTTTGTTTTTTAATTTTAACAATTGATCTCATGCATATGATTCTCCTTTTCCATTTAGCTTCTGTTAAAAGTCTTCACTTTGAATTGCCGGTTAGAAGCAAGGCAACGCAGGCCTCAGGATAGGGTGCACTATGTGAAATCTGCAATTAGGAACAAACATAGCTGGCAAAATTGAGAGACACAGGCACATGTAAGCAGTGTGTCTGGGAGAAGCTGCCACTGGAAAGTTAGGAAGCAAACACTTAGCTGGCATGACAGTACCAGGAAATGTACATGAATTCTCCCCCTTTAACTATCCATCCTTTATTGTAACTATCAAATTAGCAAGTGTGTTCATGCGAGTGCCATGCTCCTGGGAAGGGGCGATGATTTCTTCTCCTCTCACTCATATTCGTGGTTGACAGTTCCCTAGGGGGACAGCAGAAGTAAATTTCGACCTGCCCTGATGGAGGCAAGTCAGCTCATTATCAGCTGCCTTCCCTGCACTCTCCCTTCAACTCACAGATGGAGACAAGGGCTCTTTGAAGGCGATTCTGAGACAGCCTCACATGGAGCAGCCTAAGTGAGGATTCTGTAAAGTATCGTTTCCCTGGAAACCATGTGCAACAAATACCCCATTGTCATCAGTTCAGGATGCGTATAGTTCACACATAAATGCCTGGTTTGTGAAGAAATTTGCACAGTGGATGCCTGTGTTACAGATACATGCAAGCAAGAGGTCTTACTGACCATCAGTCAGTTCCTTTATGGAGTCTGGAATCCCTTTGAAAGAGTAGCATGGTTAAAAAGTCTGACATAAATTACTCCTATATGATGTATATGTGGCACAGAATTCTTATATGAAATACAGTATTCCCTTATGCAATTTAGAAAGAGGTATCAATTTTAATTGAATTAGAGATCATGGTTTACTACAGAGGCCTATCTTGTTAATTTAGATCCCCAGGTTCTGACTTGTGGGAATACTTGTAGTAGAATTTTATGATATTAATTGTTCAATTTTACCTACACTCATTTGATCTCAAATATAAGTGAAAGAGGATGTAAGTTCCATTGTTCTTCCACATCTGTAGGGCTCTGCTTTTCCAGATTTAACGAAACACAAATCAAAAATACAGAAACAAAAAAAGAAACATTCCTTCAGTGAATATGAGTTAACTTTTCATTGTCATTATTCCCTAAGCAATATAGCATAATAACTATTTAGTCAGCCTTTACCTTGTACTAGACATTCGGACAATGCAGAGATGATTTATAGCACAAGTCAAGAAGTGAGTAGGCTTGTGCAAATACTATACAATTTATATGTGAAATGATCACCAACAGGTGTGTGTATCCACATGTGACTGTGGACACCATGCCTTCATGGATGCCTATATATGAAGGGAACAGACAAAAACTGTAATCAATGTTAAGTGGTGTCTCTAAATTATATGTGACTCTAGATGTCTAAAATTATACTACAATAAGAGGTTTTGAGGCTTAATATTCCATAATTCTAAGTTAACAGTCTTTTTACATAATACATCAAATTAAATTAAGATTCTAGAAACATTCTTCAGAAACTTCAAGAACTAGTGCTCAAGTAGAAACATTTTTTAAAATTTATTTTTGAGAGTGACAGACAGAGAGAGAATGAGACAGATAGATAGGGAGAGAATAGGACACCAGGGCCTCCAACCGCTGCAAATAAACTCCAGATGCAAGTGCCACCTTATGCATCTGGCTTACGTGGGTCCTTGAACCAGGGTCATTAGGCTTCACAGGCAAGCACTTAACCACTAAGCCATACCTACAGCCCATAAGCAGAAACATTCTTCAAGGAGCTTGCCTGTACATATCATACAGAATTTATTTAGCAATAACAACTCATAATATCTTATAGTCCCCACACTGAGCTAAGAAATGACTTTATGTGGAAGCTTACTTGTTAATTTTTTCACATGTTTTAACTAGTAATTTAATATTGCAGAGTCAATATTTTCATAAAATGTCAGTGACATTCTATATTTCCTTTTTGGAACTTCAGTCTTTTTGAATGACACCATCATTATTAAAAAATATCTTAGGGCTGGAGAGATGGCTTAGTGCTTAAGTCATTTGCCTGCAAAGCCAAAGTATCCCAGTTCAACTCTCCAGGACCCACATAAACCAGATGCACAAGGGGGCACATGCATCTGGAGCTCTTTGCAGTGGCTGAAGGCCCTGGCATGCCCATTCTGTCTCTCTGCCTCTTTCTTTCTGTCTAAAATAAATAAATAAAATATATTTTTAAAAAAATATTAAAATTTTCAGGTGAACAAGTCCTATTAAGCAAATCACATAAAGAGAAATGGAGCTATAGACAATATTAGCCATTCATCTGGAATGCATGGAGAGCAATTAACAGAGCCAGGACTTCAAATATTCCTTCTTATTATTCAATCATCAGTTTATGATAGGCCACAATTCAACTCCTCCTAATTTTAGTCTTTTAATTATAGTGACTGATTAGTTAATATAGACACATGAACTTAACAGCAATTTGATCAACTTAGGTTTTTAAATATGGTTTTTTCACAGTGAGTAAAGTCAGCAGAATGAAACTCTTCCCTTTGAGATTTCTTGCATATTAAATGTCCTTTGACCTGAGCACACTGGATCATAGCATAGTCTGCTATATGGTTTCTTTACAGAAGCTTGTCTTCTCTTTAAAGCTGTGATCCACATAGAACTAAGTGCATTACCAAAAATGCTGAAGTTGAAAGTTTTTATTACACTCTCTTACTAATGGGATTTTACCCAAGATCATGACCTCTAATCATATTAATATTTAATCAAGCAATAAACATGCCTTCTGTGAAGCTCAAAGCCAACAGAATGCTCTCTGGTGATGATTTTTCTACTTTATTGACAAGGATTTATTTTGTTTTATCTCATTATTCTAAAATTGTGGTAAATGTCTCACTGTTCAATTCTTGGTAGATGCCTTTATATATTTAATATATTTTCCAAAATATTCTTTAAAAAATTCCTTTAAAACAGAATTTTACATGTAGGTTTAAAATAAATGCAAAGTATAAAAGCCACTTTTTACTCTTAATTGTTAGATTTTTAAACTATTTTTATTTATTTATTTTTTCGCAAGTTGAAGGACCCTGCTTTTTTTTCAATTTTTTAAAATTATTTTATTTATTTTTTGGAGAGAGACACAGAGAGAGATAGACAGAAAGGGAGAGTGAGACAGAGATGGGTGCACCAGCAGTCTCAGCTGCTGTGAACGAAATCCAGATGTGTGCGCCCCCTTGTGGCCAAGTGCGCCGTTGCACCCTTGCGTCACTTTGCATCTGGCTAAACGTGGGACCTGGAGATTGGGACTGCTGGAGATTGGAACCAGTGTTCTTAGGCTTAGAAGGCAGCCGCCTTAACCGCTAAGCCATCTCTCCAGCCCCTATTTTTATTTGTTTAGTTTCAAGGACAGAGATAGTGAGAGAGAATTAAAGAGAAGAAATGGGTGTTCCAGGGTCTCTTGCCACTGCAAAGGAACTCCAGAAGCATGTGCCACTTTGTGCATCTTGCTTTACATAGGTACTGGGAAATTGAACCTGGGTAATTAGGCTTTGCTAGAAAGTGCTTTTATAAATTGCTGAGCCATCTCTCTAGCCCCTAAGTGTTAGAATATTATGAAACAATAATTATATTAAAATATATAAATAACATGAATAATTATTTTTATATAAACTAGGAAAAACTATGCTGGTAGATGGCACTTGCTTATAAAACCAGTCAGCCCCAGTTTGAGTCCTCAATGCCCACAAAAAGCAGATGCATTAAGTGGTATGTGCATTTGGAGTTTGTTTGCAGTGGCAAGAGGCCTTGGTCTGCCCAGTCTCATTCACACACACACACACACACACACACACACACACACACACACATACTCTGTCTCTGCTTGCAAGTATATATTTAAAATACAAGATAAGAAAAGATTTTAAGGATATTGTCCTTAATTTATACTTTGATATGTTTCCTAGGCAAAGGACAAGATTACATCATCAACACATTATGGCTTCCTGGTGGACCAAAATATTTTCCAGATGGCTTCTTATCCCATGACATCACAATGAGGTACTTATGTATAAGATTTGTTGAATAGTTTTTGTGTAGGTGTTGTAAATCACCTGCACTCTACTTATAGATCATCTGACATTATTCTCTAACCTCCTTTTATCCATTTTCATTAGTATTGAACAGACACTCACCAGTATCAGAAGCTATAGTCCTCAGGAAAGAAGAAGCCTGGGTCCCCATAGCAGAGAAAATGGTGTCCTGGGGGTTCAGAAATGGCTAACAGTTAAGTGCCCTTCTTGTACAAGCACGAGGGTCTGAGGGGACAAATATCTACAACCCATTTAAAGATCAGTGCATAGCTACATGTTTATTATCCCTGTCCTGTGGGGAGTGCAGACAGGAGAATCACTAGGACTGATAAATGGCCAGTTTTGGAATCAGTAGGGGATTCTCCTCAAGGAAGAAAAAGAGGTGCATGCCGTGACATAGAGGAACATCCAGGGATGCTCTCCCCTTGGCTAGTGGTTGATGCAGGCAAGAAGATGGGGCACTGCAAGTGGGAGCACAGGGAGTCATATAAACACCTACATCACCCCCCACATTGCACCACACCTGTTATTCACACACACAAATAAAAAGTGTCGTCTTCTACTCCTATATGCTTATGGAGGGCTGGAAAGAGATGGCTTAGCAGTTAAAGTGCTTAACTGCAAAGCCTAAGGACTCATGTTCGATTCCTCAGGACCCTCGTAAGCCAGATGCACAAGGTGGTGCATGTGTTTGGAGTTCGTTTGCAGTGGCTAGAGGCCCTAGCATGTTCATTTTCTCTCTCTCTCCCTCTCTCTCTCTTTCTCTCTCTTCTTCATTCTCTGTCTTTCTCATAATAAATAAATAAAAGTTATAAAATATGTTGTACATTGAGGCTTAGCAGGAGAGAGAAAAAGAGAGAGAGAGAAAGAGAATGGCCATTCCAGTGGGTCTTATAATGCACACACACTCTAGATACATATGCCACTTTGTGCATCTGGCTTTATTTGTGTACTAGGGAATCAAACTGAAGCCTGCAGACTTTGCAAACAAGCACCTTTAAACACCTTTACATATCTCTCCAACTCTCATTATCAGCTTTCTGAATTTTTAAGTTTGGCTTTGTCTTTTACATAACTAAAATTTGAAGTTATGGCTAACTAAATATATTTCATATAAGGCAAGTGTGTGTGTGTGTGTGTGTGTGTGTGTGTGTGTGTGTGTGGTATGTTTTACCAAGTGGGGATAAAGGCAAGTGCTGTCTTCCTCCAGGCCTTTGTACCATATTTGTGGCTTTGTCATTCATGACAGAAATGGCCACTCACGAAGCACTCCAGGAACAACACTGGATTCAGTACAGTCCATATTGCTGGCCCTCAGGCTTGATCGAGTAGAATAGAAATGTCATGGGATGTCTTGTGTCTCCCTATTTCATGAATGGTTAACACATCTTCCTGTTCTTCAATATTAAGAAAAAATACAGGTGCTTCAGCTTAGCATCTGTTCTTATACAATGACATACATTTTGTCATTATAGTCACACAATCATTTTGATTTTGATTTTTTTTTTTTTTTTGCTTTGGCTTATCTGATGTCTCCAACTCATTTCTCCAGGACTGACTCTAAGGCAGTAAAAGAGTAATAAATGTTTGCCCCAACAGAATTCCTTTCTTCTATGGAATTTTTCTAAAACTTATTTTTATTCCTTTAATGTAGTCTAGCAGAGTCATTTCTGTCCATCTGGGATTTTTAGTTTTCAAAATGATTGTTCATGTTTGTAGTTGAATCTTTGCTCTTGCATGATAAAATTCTAACTTGTGCTATTATTTGAAAGAATCAGAAGAAGCTCCCTGTATTTCCAGAGGAATTTAAGCAAGGGCTCAGAATGAATGGTTTAGAGAGGAAAAATGCTGGTGTAGATTTATTAACCACCAGCTCCAAACTAATGCCATGGAATACAAGAGTAATTGCCAACATTCATGCTCTTAATTCAATTTCCTTCAGAAAGAATAGCTGAAAAAAAAGCTATTAAAAATCTATTACCTGTTGTTTAAGAACCAAAATAGCATTTTTCAGAAGCTCCTTATCAAGCAATGGAAAGCAGTAGAGTGACAGTGGAGTAAGGGCTATGCTAGCACTTATATTTTGCTTCCTCACTTAAATGATTAAACCTTTCTTAAATTAGATCAAGGAATTTAATTTCTTTTCAAACCCTTTATGAATTTTTTCTAATACAGAAGTGATCCAAGACAGAACACTCAAGCAAATTAAACAGAGACAACAATTTTGAAAAGTCTACATTGCACCCTGTGGAGGGCACTCATGGACCATCAAACACAGCTGAGTGTTTCTTAACCAAATCTCTTAATATCATTTTCAAGGCAAATTCTGACTTCGTGGCTACATATTTACCATATATTCCTGCAAGACTTGAATGGCAGAGGTGAGTCTAAAATGGAAAAAAACCCTCTTTCTTAAAGTTTTATAAGCAAGTCTGTCTATCTAAGATATAGGCTATGAAAATTTATTAAATATAATTTTTATTCTACATCTGACATGAACAGAATTAATTCCCATGTGAAAATTCAATAGGGAAAACTGCTACATTTAAATAGGAGTCATATAGTATATGACACAGACAAGCAGGGTTTGGGGCAACATAGCCATCTTTCACAGCAAAGGTAGACAGGTTCTCGCTGGAGTCAGAAAGGTCAGAAAGCTGTTGATCAAAAAACTGGGGAAGTAGGGTCATCCCTTGTCCATGAACATGGAATATGTGGACCACAGGCAAACATGACCATAGCCAGGTGAAGTCAGAAGCTTTTCACAACCTAAATAGTAGTGTTTCCAAAAATCATCTTCTGAGAAGACTTGAGAACTCTCCTTCAAAGATACTGTCTACTAACATTGAAGTAAACTCCTTAAACTCCTGTCTGAACATTGTTTTAGTGTGGTTAGATAAAGGTACAATCCAAGTAAAAATAGCTAAGAACAATACTAGCGATAACCATTGTAAGACACTCAGCAAAAATGTGCCCTGAGTTTTCATCACATTTCAAAGCACACTGCCCACATTAAATATGTCCCTTTAGCATCACATCTTAACAAAACGCAAAGAACACAGGGGTTAAAATTACAGTTTTTATTGCAAAAATCATAGAAAGGTAAGCAGAAGAATCTTTTTGTTTTGATCATGTCTCTAAAGACCAAGGAAAGGCCACTGCTGAGATATGGCCTATGAGAATAAATATTTTCAAGTTTAATGAAGATTAGGAAGAAATGGTTATTGTCTAGGTAGAGGAAAAGTCATGGAAGAAGGAAAGTAGCATTTATAAAAATATTTCAACATTATATGGAATATTTGTAAATGGGATATAGTCATTAATGGGAACACCACTGAACAAAAATATAAAGAAGTTTGAGGAAAATCTAAAGCTGTGTATGTCTTCTGCAATGTGTTGAAAACTTCAGAGGTCAGTGAGGTTCTCTTTGATTTAATACATACATGCCAGTGTGGTTTTCCAGTGCTATAGCTTGAGAACATATTAAAGATATGATTTTGACACTTTCTCCACATTCTTCTATTTTAAAATGTTAATCAGTATTTCTTTAATGCTAAAGAAAAGTATAGTAGGGATCCTATCAAGTTAGTAAATTCTAAGTCTGTCTGTTCTGATCCATGGGACTGGTTCTAGGTATTCTAGCTCTTTATTCTGTTTGACCGATATATTTTAATATCACAAATATAGTTAGTGTAGATTTTACATAGATACAAATAATAAGTGAAGCCATAATCCTGCAGTCTATTCTGATATTTCTATCACATTAAAATATTATGGTAATAGTATTTATGGTAATATGACCATAATGGTGCATATCAGCAGTCAGGAGACAGAGGAAGGAGGAGCACTGTGAGTTCGAGGCCAGTCTGAGACTACATAGTGACTTCCAGATCAGCTCATGCTAGAGCGAGACCCTACCTTGAAAAAACCCCCAAATATGTTATGGTAATGAGACTAGGTAGAACGACAACGGGAAAACCTTATCATTTCTAGGAGGGATGATATTAATTTGGTAAGACATGAAGGTAAGATGTAATGATTGAGCATTGTTACTTTTTATGGTTGTTGAGAAAATTAATCAAAGTAAACTAAATTTCTTGGTTGCTTAAATAGTTTTGATGTACATGACAAATAAGGTTTGGCTATGATTTATTTTTAAATATTTTATTTGTTTACCTATGAGAGAGAGAGAGAGATGCAGATAGATAGGGAATAGGAGACCAGGGCATCTAACCACTATAAATGAGCTCTAGATGTATGTACTACCCTGTACATCTAGCTTTTTGTGGATAATGGGGAATTGAACCTGGGTCCTTTGGCTTTGCAGCCAAGTGCCTTAATCACTAAGCTATCTCTCCAGCCCCATGGCTATGTTTCTGAAAAACTTGTATGGGATTGTAAAATAGGAAACTGTGTTAAGAATTTATTTTCTCTCATTAGTGTCTCTGTCTAAAGGATGTTGCAAAGGTGTTTATAAGAGCCAATGTTGTCCTTGTGGACAACAGCTGGGCACTTTGTGCATATTACAGTGTCTGAATTGCTTGCCAAAGTCCTCAGGCTCTGTTTACTATGATGGGGGATTCCGAATGGAGCAGAAAAGTGGCACGAAAAACTTTGCTGCTCTGTGGTTCCAAGCGTGGGCTCAATACAGAGAGATGAGGAAACCTCCCCAGAATGAGGGCCCTATAGATTACACCATGTATCTCTGTGCAGTCACTGATAAGCCATGCCTAGCTCTCCACTTGAAAGTAGCAGATGCACCTTCCTAAGCACTAAGACATGCAGAATCAGGCAGGACAGCCACTTCTAATCCTCAGCCCTGTCCCAGAGAGGAAGGGGTGCCCAGACCATTTATAGTTGTTTTCCTTATATTGAAGATATACACTATTAGCAGTATATAAATGCAGTCAATCCTAGAGCCTCTACTTTTCATTTTTTCGTGATTTTTTTCCCGAGAGGAAGTTCTTTAGCACTATCTTATGTAAACTTGACTATTTAACTCAAGAACTTTTAAGTTTGATTTCACTTCACTGCTTACACATTAGTTGCAGAACATTTTTGATGGAGACTTAATTAAACCCATTGTCATCTGGGACATCAGTGGCTGGTTTGCATCAGTACTCCTTTCCTGAAGGTCCATGAGTCATATTAGGGCACCATGAAGCATTCCTACTTAATGATACTTGCCAAATGAATATTTTTCTCTCAGTGTAAATATCTGTAGGGAAACTAACCAATCTGTAATGTTGATTTTGCCATGTTTGAAAGCTCCATATTTATGCTGATTCTTGATTCAGAAGCTTCTTGGAAAATCCCGATTTCAACATATGGTCTAGGGCTGGAGAGATGGCTTCGCAGTTAAGGTGCTTGCCTGTGAAGTCTAAGGACTCAGGTTCAACTCTCCAGTTCCCACATAAGCCAGACTCACGAGATGACACAGTGTGCAAGGTTGCACATGCGCACAAAGTATTCCATGCATCTGGAGTTCAATTGCAGTGGCTGGAAACCCAGGTTCACCAATTATCACTCTCTCTCTCATTAAAAAAAAACTATGGTCTAGTTATACATAGAAATAAGTTTAGTCAGAGCTGGGGAGATGGCTTAGTGGTTAAGGTGTTTGCCTGCAAAGCCAAAGGACCTTGGTTCAATTTCCCAGGACCCAGGTAAGCCAGATGCACAAGGTGGCTCATATGTCTGGAGTTCGTTTGTAGTGGCTGAAGGCCGTGGTATGCCCATTCTCTTCCTCCCTCTTTCTCTGCTTCTTTCTCTCTTGCTCTCTCAAATAAATAAAAAGAAAATAAAAAAGAAAATAATTAAATTTAGTAAATATTGTTCACTATTATATAAACTTTATCATTAATGTAAATATTATCTTAATATTTAAACTGTTTTAGTATTTTCTCAGAATAATATGTACAGCTAAAGGGTTAACAACTCAATGCAAAAGTCAGAAATATTGTGCTGAAATATTTTTTAAAAAAAGATTAAAATATAATATTTATTTGCAGCATGGAAAATAAAATCTGATAATAGTTATAAAGTTGCCTTAAATAGCCATTAAAATCATAAATTTGCCAAAGCAAGCTGATTTGCATATTTTAGTGCAGCTGCAACTTATGTATAATTCACCTAGATTATTCAAATGCTTTATCACTTATTTTCTAAAAGTAATCTTGAAAATATGAGATGCCCAGATAGTTCCTTATGTTGATGGATATTTATTAAAGAATATATTATGTTTTTAACAGTTAGTGTTTCTGTTCACAAGTAATATGACTTCTATGTTAAAGTTATGTAAATAATTAAATGGCCAAAATAATTTGTATTCTTTCTTTTTCCCTATTTTCTTTTTCTCTCTTCTTCCTTAATGTATTATGCAAATAGTATTAAATTTTAAATTTAAAAACTCAATTGTCCATTTCATCTATTTGGGAAAGCAACTGACTTTTTTTTGGGGGGGGATGGGTTTCAGAGTTTATTGTGCAGTATAGTGATAATTGCTTGTTAGTTCCAGGAGAGTTTTTTTTTTTTTTTTTTTTTAGTTATTTCCCTATATAAACAAACAGATGGTCTAAAAACACAGTTTTATTTATTCTTTCCCAGTCTGTGTATCTTTTACTTCCCCCTTTTCCCTAATAGTAGGCAAGAAGGAGCCTGAGGTATACACTCCAGGAGGGTTTCCAAGATCTCCAATTCCAGGACCTTCTCCCCTTCCTCTCCCCTTCTTTAGTTATGTTACTTTTATCCAGCAATCCGAAGTCCATTCTATTGGGAGAGTGGCCTCAATTATTCCAGATGCCATGTGTGCAGTAGACAGATGATGCAGCAGAGCCCCCATCAATGTCTGTGGTCCTGACCACAGCACTGTGCTAAGGAATATAATGTAAGTATCATGGAACTACCATGAGTCTGGAATGATGTAACAGAACCCTCGCCAATGTCTGCAGTCCTGTTGACAGTACTGACCTAAGGACCAAGGTAGTGTAAATACAACCTGTAAGTACTGTGTGTGTGTGTGTGTGTGTGTGTGTGTGTGTAACATGATGCAGCAGAGCATGCTCATCAGTATTTGTGGTCCTGATGACAGCACTGGGCTGAGGACCATAGCAGTGCAAGTACCAAGTATGTGTAATATGATATAACAGAGCCTCATCAGTGGGTGTCTGTGGTCCTGATGATGGCACTGAGCCACAGACCATAGGTCACAGGCACATGCCCTGTTCCTTGAAACAGGAGACTATTTCTTTTCAAAGGGGCAACGATTTCAACAACCAAGTGAAAATGTGAAAATGGAGGCAAATCCTAACTGAAGTAGGAAAGGATTTGGGGAAGCAAAACTCAAACAAACAAAACTTCATATATGAGTTAGGCTTGTTTCCCTTTCAGTATAATTACAAAGGTTTTGTGTGTGTGTGTGTGTGTGTACATGTGCATTGCATTCACAAACATTCCTTTATTTTAACTAATTAATATATGTTTTGCACATGATGTGTGTGGTATGAATGCATTTATGTCTTTTTGTATATTTATGCAGGTGAATGTGTGAGTGTTTGTACACTTGCATGTTGAGTGCTGTGTAAGCATTGGGTGTTCTTCAGTCACTCTCTACATTATTTTGAAGACATGGCCTTGCCTTGAGCCTAGAGGTTACCAATTCAGTTACACAAGCTCATCAGTAGGTCCCAGGAATCCTCCTCTTTCCACCTTCCCAGCACTATTCTGTCACACACCATCAGTCCAAGCCCTTTACATAACCCTCTTAAACCAGGCCTCCCTGCTTGTCCAGAAAGCCTTTTACTTACTGAATCATCTCCAAAGCCACTATTTTGTGGCTTTTAAAACAGAGTCTCACTATTTAAGCCTGTTTGGCCTTGAACTCATGGCATTTTTTCTGCTTCTGCCTCCCATATTCTTGGATCACAAGCATTTGCCACTACATCCAGCCAGAAACTCTCCTTCAAAAAAACCCCAAATCATTTTATTTGTTTTTATTTGAAACAGAGAGAGAGGAAGAGAGAGAGAGATAGAATGTGCATGCCAGGGCATCTAGCCAATGCAAACGAACTCTAGATGTAAGTGCTACATTGTCCATCTGGCTTATGTTGGACTTGAAGAGTCGAACTTGGGTCCTTAGGCTTTGCAGGCAAGCACCTTAAGTGATACGCTATCTTTTCAGCCCCCAAAACCATTTTAATGATGTCCTAATGTTCTGTCCTTCCTAGCCTCTTAATAGCCTTTTATTTAAGAATTATTTCGGATCTATAGAGGTGTTATAAAGACCTTATTCTTTTTCATATATCACACATCTTGTCTTATTTACTATCTATATGTTACATTACTATGATACATTGTAGACACTTATTATGAAAGCTGATGTTTTATTCTTTAGCTTTTATGGACTCTCAGTTGTGGTATACAATAACTGCTCCATTTATATGTTGCTTTCATTTTTCACCAACTTCCTCTTGCTTCTTATGATGTCTCAGACTTCACTTTTCTGGGGTGTCAAGGGAAAAGTCAAGTGTTTTTATGATGCCTTTCAATTAGAACTTGTCTGTCTTTTGGTCTCATTAATTGACTGGTGTTAGGGGCTGGGGGAGGAGGAACAAAGAGGTAAAGTGGCATTTCATCTTCTTGCAACAGTGATGCACACCTGTGAACATTACACTGTGATGTGACATCTTATCTGGCTGATAAACTATCTGTTCCATGTCTCTGCAATAAATTTTCTTTTCTCTATTTTTACACTCTCCTCTGGAGAGAAGTCTTTATATGCTATTCACATTTAAAGAGTCAAGAGTTCTGCTCTACCTCTTCAAGAGAGAAATGTTTTACTTATTTCATTGTTCATATTGGTATGGATTAATAAGTAATATTTTTTACTATTTTGTTATAATCCTGTAAGTAATAGTATATTTATTTTAGTATTAAATTGTTTAATCTTTGGAAAATTTTCATTTGGCTTGTTTTGTTTCATATACCCCTAGCTCACTGGTTTTATTTTATTATTATTATCACTTTAGTTTTTGAGGTAGGGTCTTGCTCTAGCCAAGGCTGACCTGGAATTCACTGTGTAGTCTCAGGGTGGCTTTGAATTTAACAGTGATCCTCCTACCTCTTCTGCCCGAGTGCTGAGATTAAAGGCATGTGCCACCACACCCGGCTCCACTGTTTTTATTTTTAACATTCTATCCCATGGAGTTTTAATCCTTGTCTTAGAGTATTGTCCTTTGACTATGATCAGTTACTATCTGAGAATTCTTAGGTCATATTGTATTGTAGACTCTATACAGACCTACCTGCTGAAACAGAATTTCTGGATTTGGTCTTGTCTGCAATTTTTTAAATATCAGTGTCCTAAAACATTACAATTATTATAAGAGCAAAGAAAGATTATATTTGTGCCACTGCATAGTAGATAATTTTAAAATAAAATAAGTAAATGACCCACACTTAGACACTCAGAATTTATTTAATTTTGGATAAAATGTGCTGATTTCTAGCCTGAAACCACTAATAAGATCTCTAAGTGGACTTTTCTCTTACAAGGACTGAATTTTTCAGTTTTAATTTAATTATCTAGTAATACAACACCTTATGAAGGAGAAACCTTTTTTTTTTTTTTTTTGATATTGGTAGGAATCAAATGGAAGGACTACTGTGACCACTGAACATATCCTCATCCCTATTTAAAGCTTTTTAAAATTTGAGTATTGTTTCAAATATAATTTTTAGTCATCTCATATATCATTAAAATACTTTTATTGTGGAGATATTCTTTCCTGTATGATCATTTATAAGAACAAATCAGTGAAATTAGTTTAAAACCTATGGAATAAGTTCCCAGATATATTCTCAAGAGTTAATATTAACTCCTATGTGTGTTAATTCCAAATTTTGTTTCAGCTTTTTAATTGCATGGGCATAGATGTATTTTCACCAAAACAAATTAACATAAAAAGAGAAATATCACATATATGTAGTTTTAGAGAAAGTACTGTTAGAATAACAGAGTTTGGTGACAACTTTCTATACTGAGTTATGACCATTATATTTTTAGATTTAGAAACTTATCTAAATTGTTTATAAAATTCTAATCTGAATTGAGTGTTTTACACATAAATGATTTTTACTAGCTCTTAATATGCTCATTTCAGATTTTAAAGTGTTAACAAAAGTTTATAATGATATTTACTTAAAGAGAAAACCAAATATTTTCTTCCCATGAAGAACTTCTGTGCCATCCATGAAATCTGTTAACATGACACAGACCCTAACATAAAATTTAAAGATATATGTGATAAACAGTTATCTTCCCAAAATGTTGAATACTTATCATTTTACCTATCATTCTTATTTCTGTTAATTTAGAATGCTAACTTATGAGTCATAATGTCTTCATAAGAGCAAACAATTGGTGGCATGAAGATTTTATGTCACGGATATATGCACTGACCAGTTTTTATGTATACCTGTTTAACCAAGTGAAATTGTGATACATATTTCCAAAGTAAATCACTGAGTTTCCTTCTACAAAGCCTATAAGCCTGGTGTCAGGAAAGGATTTTAACATTGATCAGGTCTGTTTGCTATTGTATGAATCAGACCTGCCAACATGAATGTATTCCATACAGAGCTGTACCTGTCACTGACAAGGACATTACTGCTTTTGCTTTTAGGCTGGGTGATCTGACTGCCAAAGTAATACATCAGTGATTACACAAGATGACTCACACAGTCCACATCTTGGCAGGATATACATATTGCTAACAATAGTATTTCTTTGGAAAGCTTCAAGCAGTAACGTGTTCTTCTTTTTATTTAACCTAAAACTCTCAATCATAGGAATGTCTACATTTTTTTGTTACAGCTTTATAATAAATCCTAGGAATTTTCTTAATTTAAAATTGGAGTTTAAGCCTGGCGTGGTAGCACACATCTTTAATCCCACCACTCAGGAGGCAGTGGTAAGAGGATTGCCATGAGTTTGAGGCCACCCTGAGATGACATAGTTAATTCTAGGTCAGCTTGGGCCAGAGTGAGACCCTACCTCAAAAAAACAAAATAAATAAATAAATAAATAAAATTGTAGTTTAAATATAATTTTATTAACTTCTAATATTTCCCAAAACTTAAAATTATTACAAAATTAAAATCTACCTCATGGTGTGCTTATTCTTTTCTGTGTATGGTGATACAGAATATGATAATTCCATTATTAAGGTAGAAGTTTGTCATAGTTTTACTTTGCTATAACAAAATATTTGGCACTGGAAATGAGATGATTAGAGGGAGGTTTATACAGATCACAATTTTATAGGCTAGAGTATAAATATCCTGGCAATTGCTCTAGCAAGGGCCCCTTGCTATGTCATCGGTTAGTAGAGGTCAGCAACAAAGCAAGTGCAAAGGAGAGATATTTTGCATGCAGAAGTGGGAAGCCAGAGAGTGGGGAAGAATGAGCCATGCTTTTTTATTGTTGCTGTTTTTGTTGCGTTTTTTTGAAGCAGCATTTCACTTGAGCCCAGAACAACCATCAATTCATGATCTTTGTACCACAGCCTACAGAGTGTTGGGATTATAGGTGGGAACCACCATGTTCTGCTACTGCCATTCTTTTTGGTAACAACGCAGGCTTACAGAAGTAAATGTGGTCTCACAAAAACTCCTTAGCTGCATTTGGGGCTTCTGAAAGCAATGTCCCAAATGACCTTGCTCTAGACCTTAACTCTTAATGTCACACCATTTCTTAATAATGCTGCATATGAATATTAAGCAAATACAATAAGGCAATCATAATATTAACTTTTGACCATCAACTTCGTGTTTCACTCACAATAGAAAATGTATTCATTTTATCCACAATAGTACCAAAGTTTGAATTTATCCCAGCATCAGCCAAAATTACAAGAACAAAATATCTGTAGCAATAGAACAAAATTCAAGTAATAAAATTCCATGATAAAAAATATAGGAATGTCATAACCTTTCCTATTCTAAAACAGAAATAACAAATTAGAAAGGAATAACTGAGCCAAATAAAAAACTGAAATTCATCAGAGTAGGCATTTGTAGCTCTGTCCAGGTCCAGGGCCAAGTATGTGGTACAACTCCTGTAATAACAGCACTTGGGAGGTGGTGTCAGGTAAATTATGAAATCAATGCCAGTCTGCTCTATCTAATAATATACTGTCTCAAAATGAAACATAAAGGGCTGGAAAGATGGCTCAGTGGTTAAAGTGCTTGCCTGCAGAACCTAATGACCCAAGTTTAATTCCCCAGTACCCACATAAAGCCAGAAGCACAAAGTGGCACATTCATGCATCTGGAGTCTGTTTGCACTGGCTGGAGGCCCTGGTGCACCCATTCCTTCTCTCTGTCTCTCTTTTATCTCTCGCTGCTTATAAATGAATGAATGAATGAATGAATGAATGAATAAATAAATAGGTAAATAAATAAGTTTTTTATAATGTAACATAATACAACAAAAATAACTACACCTCCTCCTCCAAAAAATTCTTTTAGGTGTCCTTAATGCACTGCAATGGGAAGTGAAAGGTCTCAAGTAGGACTGTCCCTATGGTTCTGCTAGACATGCATCATAATCCATGCTCTTCCAGGCAACATTTTGTGGCTTTTTAATGTGGGTGTTGTGCATTGCTTGCTTGCTTGCTTGCTTGCTTTCTTTCTTTCTTTCTTTCTTTCTTTCTTTCTTTCTTTCTTTCTTTCTTTTTCTTTTTTCTTTCTTTCTTTCTTCTTTCTTCTTTCTTTCTTTTTTCTTTCTCCTCCCTCCCTCCTCTCCCTCCTCCTCCTTTCTTTCTTTCTTTCTTTCTTTCTTTCTTTCTTTCTTTCTTTCTTTCTTTCTTTCTTTCTTTCTTTCTTTCTTTCTTTCTTTCTTTCTTTCCTCATAAGTTCTAGATATGTCCTAACCCCCTGACTCCTTTAGGAATGAATCCATTGGGGAACCTGTATAGGCTCTGAGTCCTTTCCTAGGTTTACCTTTGAAGTCTTAATGGAAACTTCCATGACCTCTTACCACAAGGATGACATCAAGCTCGGCCATGACCATGATGACTGGACGGACCTGCTAGAAGCACAACTGGAATGGGCAGAGAGTGGTTCAGAGGCAAGCAGGGAGCGGAATTCTAAACTCACTGTGGTGGAACACTGTCCCTGGGGCCTGACTTGGCCTTTGCCCACCTGCAGCAGTTGTGATTATTAGAAGGAGCCGGGCACAAGGACTGGGCCCATTAACTTACCCTCCTGGAGTTGGGAAAGACTCACGAGGCCATGCCCCTCCCTAGGATATGTAGACAGTTAAAAGTTGCTAGGGGAGAGTGGCTCACAGTACCACAACCCCTCTCCAGAATATATAGGAAGTTAATGTAATAGTTTATACAAGTTGTTAGGAGAAGGACCTCCTCGAGACCCACCCCTTTACAGGACATTCAGACAGTTATGGATGGCTTAGAAGATAGTTTTTTACACCAGAGTAGCTGTTCATAAATTGTTTGTGCTGCTAAGAGAAACCCCCCTCACCTATTCTCTGTGGATAACACAAATTCACTTACTGATTCACTAAACTACATTTGCCTGGTATCATTTCTTTGTTTCAGTCATTGTTGCCCTGTGAATAGATGTTTGTTCAGGTCCCCTCAGAAAAATTTCAGACAAAAGAAAACCTGACAGGGAGCACATGCAAAGTGCCTCTCTATCAGTCCCTGTAATAAATTTGAGCTTCAAGGCCTCTTAGCTGGCAGTGAAGGAGAAAGTCTTGCCCATTTCTAGATAACTTCTTGGCCTCACTCATTTTCTTGATGCAAGACAACTGAATCCTTTTCATCTGACTTTTTTTTCTTTGCTTGTTCATGCATTCATTTTAGTCTCCTGACCAAAGTTCTTTGTTTTTTTTTTTCCCTCGCTAGACTAAAAAGTTCTGAAGAATTCTACTCTGTTTCTCTGTTTTCAAACTGAACCAAAAGTCTTAAAAATCAAAGAAACTGATTTATACATTTTGTGTAGAAAGTTGTTTGCCAAAAATTCTAGGTCATTAATTTTAAAGTTAGCCATTCACAGAGTTCTAGGACTTGAATGTAACTCAATACATTCTTGGAATATTCTTGAGGTAATAAGAATGGTCCCTACTCTGCCTTCCAATTGACTCTTCACTTCCATCTGAGACAAACACCAGTCTTTTCACTCTGAGCCTGCATCATAATTGCCTTTTATGATCTGTTTAAAGTTTTCTGGACTTTTCTTTGGCTTTTTAAAATCCTTCAAATTCAATTAAGGTTGTTGCCACATTTTCAGACATATGAATGACCCCAATCTTAGTACTTTTTATATAAATTAACTTCTCATTGTCATAACAAAGCATCTGAGGTTCAGTGAATTATAAATGGCACAGGATTATTTACCTCCATGTGTGTTTGCTTCAGATGAAGGCATAATGGAGAATGATACCATGACAAGTGTTCATGTGAAAGGAAGAAATCACAGAGCAGAAGAAGAACCCAGAGACTGGGGAGAGATCAATCTTTCACTTTTAACACAACCTTTTCTTAGGAGCTAATAGCCCATGAGAGATAAGGTAATTCTTTCCAAAGGTATGCACATAGTGACCCAATAACCCTCAACTAGGTAAGTCTTCTTAAAGATTCTCATCACTATTTAATATGGTTATATCAAGGATCAAGCTTCCACCACATGTATTCATGTGGAAAAAAAGCATACTATAGCCAAACCATTATAGAATTTAGTTGAAAACTCGTGATATCTAACTCAAAATAAACTTTTGTTTGAGTAGTAACACTAGAGTTCTTTTGCTGGGCTGGCTATAATGTACTGTGAGCACCCAATGTACCAAAGTATTATAGCTCTGGTAGCCATAGCAGAGACTATTCTATCTTTCCCCAAACTCCAGAGGTTGTTTTGAGAAAAAAATAAATAAATAAAGGATTGGAAAATGTTTGTACATTTTTCTATCAGAGATTAAAGTCATTCTTTCTTCTTTCCTATTTAGAATCTTTTATATCCAAGGTGTCACAGTCAGATTTACATTGTTGGGATGAATCTTCAATCCAGGCACAAGCCAGGAAGGAATTTATTGAAGCTTACAGATCTCGGGGAAGTTCCATAAAGGCAGAAGAAGCTGGTCCCTTTCACAAATCCAAGTAGAGAGAAAAACCACCACCAACACCACAAGCAATCACACTCCAGAAACCCTAGGCAAAGCCTAAGCACTCTGCATACTTAAGGTATGGAATCCAGATCCACCAACACACCTTAGAGTTGGAACCTAGGATCTACCCACAGTGACCCTGAGTGACAAGCTTAAATAAAACTCCTGAATCTATTGGAGGACATCCATTCAAACGACCACACAAGGCAAGACTTAAAGCATCTTTTATATAATATTTTTTACATGTTAAAATGAATTTTGATGTTCCATGTGTTTTCTATCTTTAAGGTAGGCTCATTTTTAAATGCACAATTATTATTTTAATATTAACATATTTATAAATAATAAAAATGTATAACCTTGTAATGAATATAAAAGATATATACTACATTTCAAAACTGTATAATAAATAAATAATTAATTCCTTCTGCAGTAGTTTTAAATCATTTTCAAATAGAAAGGGGGAGAATGTATGAATTTAAAATTCATCAAAGGGCTTTTAATGGTTTAATTCACCTAGTGCAGAACTGATATAGTTGTCAATATGCCTCTAAATTATTACATAATGGTTGATGCCTAGAATAAAAAGTGGCACTTCATCCTTAGGAGTTACTCTTTAATCAAGTGAGCAATCCTTAAAGAGATGCACTTTGTTCTTTCCTGCGATTACATGTGTCACACATACATGTAAACTCAGTTTGTAAATCATGGGAAAATGAAAGATTAATTTCACATACATTACTTGTAGTATATATTAAAATATTTTAAGTAATCATGTTTTAAGGCACATATATCACATTCTCAACTGAATAAGCTCAACTAGCAAAATTAAGGGAAATAACTAAATATTCACTATAAAACACAGAAAACATTCCAGGAATATATTGTGAAATCACTAATGACTGCAATATGCCTGTATGTGGTAATAGCTCTAATCAGAATGAAAGGGACTCTGTTAAATACTTAAAAATACTGGTTATACAGAAAATACAGGCTATCAGACATATATGTCAACTCATCTAGCAAAAATAAAAATTATTTACTAGTTTTCACAGTTTACAGGTAGCTATAGGTGAAGCAGAAATACATAATTGGAAAAGAACAAATACACTCCAAGAGAATAAAACCAGGGCTATACTTGACAAGGTCTTAGTGCAGATATGCTGGTTGGAAAGGCACCTGTGTTCTTCCTTTTAAAGTAGAACAATCAAAAACACATCAAGAGTAAAAATGAGGTTTGACATTTCACTGAGACAAAACAAAATAGTAGCAACCTGTCTGTGGCCACAGGTGGAGGTTTGTGGGGATCAACAATTCTTTTCCTAGTCTATCCTGTGCCATATGACAGCTGCAGACCTCAGACAATGCGTGTATGAACATTTCCCAATGAAACTTCTAATTTTGTGCAATCAATATGTGCTAGAAAAATGTCAAACACTTACTATCATAGCTGAAGTGGATGAATGACTGTTTTATGCAAAAATACAAGCAGATTAAGCTAACAAAATGTGTCCCTAAATAACAGAGATGAACATTAATATAATTTCTTCTTTTTACCCAAACTTAAACAGTTCTGTAGTGATAATTCAGAGTGGTATCATTGGATATCCTTGTTGAAATAATGGAAAGATATTTCAGAACTAAACACTGATTTCAATGTTCTGTATTTATTTGTTCAAAGTGTACTACAAGGTATATATTTAATTTGTTAGATTTTCTTTGTGCATTTTATTCTTCATCAGAACCCTTAATATTATTATAGTGACTATTATAGTGTTTATAGGAGCCTCAGGTCTCTGTCTAATATGTGGCTTATTCTTTTAAACAATCAGATTATCACTGTTATGTTATTAACTAAGGAAATTGAAAGTATCCTTCATTACATATATATCTTCCAAAGGTAAACATACTATTTGCCTTATACAGGTGAATCTATATCTTCCTCCTATTTCATAATTGAGCAGACAAGGCATGCATTGTCTCTGACGTTGATAATGTACTACAGTTATCAACACAGCATAGAATTTTAAGAAGACTGGTTAGATCATAAAATAATACTTTTTGGAAAAAAATAGATATATTTTTCCTCCTAAATAGATTAGATTCTGAATTTTAGAAAACATGAATTTTTTTTCTGTAAGAAAATTCACAGATGTAGTTTTGTACGTGTATGTAGTATGTGTGGTTTCATATGTGTATGCATAGTGTTGCCCATGTGTGTGTACTGATACACACACACCTTGTGTATACATGTGTACAGGTGAGTGCAGAATATCAGGTATCCTCTTCTATCACATATCCACATGATTCCTGGAATAGAGTCTTTCAGTGAGCTGACACATCCAATATTTTCATTCAAACTGGCTGACCAGCAAGTCCCAGAAAGTCTCCATTTTCCACCCTCTACAGGGCTGTGGTTACAGACATATGTGTCCATGCACAGCTTCTCACATGGGTGCTGAAGCTAGAACCCAGGCAGTCTTAGGACCTCTCAAGCCCTCATGATTGCATAGTAAGCGCTCTTACCTGCTGTGCTATCTCCCCATGCTCACAGATACAATCTTTAAAAAGGAAAATCTTAGGGGTGAATTAATTAGAAAATTACAACTCTTCAGCAAGTTGTGCAGAAAAAAGTAACAAAGAAAAACAAAAACATTTAGTTAAGGAGTCAATTGGAAAAAGAATACAACAACTGCAACAGAATCTGTCAGATGCAACCAAGCATCCTGGTACATATTCCATAACTGTTCAGCTAATAAAAACCAACAACAATAACAAAAGAAATTGTAGTTCATGAATGTGCAATGCAGCAAAGGGAACTTAGTCCATTCAAAGCTCAAAAGGCACTGGGACACAAGACAAAACTATTTATGTATTTAAATGAAGAAATGAATAGGCTTTCCCCAGAGAGTTTGGACTTTGTTTTTTAAGATAGTAGTGTATTATAAAGAGGAGAAATTACAGAGGGCATGCTATGTAAAATGAACCTTGTGAGAACATGATTGGGAGTTTGAAGAGAACAAAAGCCCAGGTCCACTGAGGCACTGGTTGCACAGTGCTCTTAGGGAGGAACAAAATAGGGAGTGCCTCTAATGTGAGAGCTACTTAGCTGCCTTTCATTATGCAGATTTGGTATACAGAGGCAGGGAGAAGACTGGAAAATTAAAGATTACTTCTAGCAGAAAGTGTGATACAAAATTCTAAGCTTTTCAGTTTAGATAACAATTACCTATTCTATATTAAAATGTATACAAAGACCTAACTTTAACCAAATTTCAACAACTGCTAAGCAAACATTTGTTCATTTTATTACAACAAAACAATGGTTCTCTATTTGAGAATAATACATATTAGCTTTATCAATAAGGATTATAAGCACTGTATGAGTACTAAAAAAAGGAAATTCTCCATTCTATCTGGAACAATGGTGACTTAGTGAGATTTTTTTTTTAATTCACCTCAATTATATCTGAAACTAAAAGCTCAAGTGATTTTATCTGACTTGCAATCTTTAAAACAAAATAAAATCCTATAAAGATAAAGGCAGACATTACTTTTATTGAATTTTAGGTGCAATTCAATTTTGAAGAAAATGTCTTAACATCTGCCTTTAAAAGGGAAATTTCACTAATTTTCTAAATTTTGGATCACTACTACATGCTTTTTTCCATCTACACTTGAATTTATAAATTAAAATCATTTTAATATTTTTAGTTATCAAACTCAGAGTTTTAGATAGTGGATGCTAATTATAAATTTTATGAAAGCCAGAAAATAGACAAAGATCTGCATAATCAGGCTTAGAAATCTCTCCATTTTACCAAATGTCTAAACCATTCTATGGTATAAACAACAGTTATTTTATGTGATGTTAACTACCAGGTATATTTTAGTGTCTTCATTAAGATCCACATTGAATCCATATTACCTCAATTTCCATTCTCACTAGTGCTGTGTAAAGGGCCCTGTTTCCATGCATCTTTGCCAGAATTGACTACTTTGCTTTGTTCATGATAGTTGCTCAGACTAGGTAATTTTTTTTTAATTTTTTATGGTTTCTTGACCAAATTTGTACTGCTTTTGCAACTGGTCATTTCAGAGTATTTGCCATTTTAAAATTTTGAATATTTGTTCTTTTGGTGGTTTTTTTTTTTGAGTTATTTATACCTCCTGGATATTAATCCTTCAACAAATAAATATTTAGGAGAGCTATATTTCATTCTTTCTTCTTGCAATTGTTTCCTTCTTTTGTGGATCCACCTGCCAATTCTTGCGACTATTTCTTGAACTACTGGAGTCTTGCTCAGAATGTCATTTCCTATACCTGTGTCTGTCAATGTAGAAGAAATTGTATGGTTTTGTTTTTCTAGTCATTAAATTAAATTAAAATTTCAAGTCTTGTATTGAGGCCTTAGATTCATTTACATTTGATTTTTATACAGAGATAGAGATAGAGAAAAAGTTAAGAGATAGAATTTTGTTTTGTTTCAGGCTTTTACATGTGGGTGTCCAGTTTTCCAAGTACCATTTTGGTAAACAGGCTGTCTTTTTTTCCAAGCTTCTTTGCTCTTGGCAACATTGCCAGGAAATAGATGTTTGTATCTATGTGAGTTTTTTTCTGAGTCCCCTATTCTTTTTCATTAGCTACAATCTGTTTTTATACCAGCTCCCTGATGCCTTTGTTGCTATAGATGTATTCTGTAATTTGAAATTGAGCATTGTGAGATCTCTAGCATTGCTCTTTGGATGCTGGATTCCATTAGCTATTTGGCGTCTTTTGTGCTTCCATATGAAATGTAGTTTTTTTTTTCATTTTTACTATATTGGTTAATAACTATTGTACATTTAACTTGTGTCCAGTTTGAAAACATTATGTATAAAATGAATGTACTATGTTTTACATGTTTTTGCCAACATATCCAACCATTCATGTTATATAACTTTCAAGCCTTTAAAGTTAGCTGTTCCTTCTTTTGCATGAAGATGTCCAGTTAGGTTTAAATTCACATGATACTGATTGCAAACAAGATTCTGTGATTTTTTGGATAAAGTTGACCATCCTATGCTTCTCACTGGATAGTGTAACTTGTAGCTGGAGAACTGACCTTCATGCTTTCTTTAGTATGAGTCAGTACTACTTAGTTCAGATTTCCCTGGTAAAATATAATAAATAATTAACAATGTTCCCAGAGCCTTGGCAAGGATGTTACAGATTTCTTGACTAGTGCTGAATACTCAACCTTCACCTATTCTCAGCACATCAAAGAGTCTTGATTCTCCCTGGTAGACAATGCCATCTGCCAAAAGAAGCTACTCTGACTGAAGGTTGCAGAACTCATCCATGTGGATAAATATCAATATGTAGAGGGGAATTTGATGGGCACATATCCATTTAGTCAGTCAACAGCAGTGGTTTAACCTCTTGAGTCATGATCTTCTCAACCATAGACTTCTGGCTAGGTTTTAGTACCAGGCACACATTCTCTCCCATGCAGTATCAGATTCAATCCAAGAGCAGTTGTGAAGCCCTATACCAGCTGAAGCACTATTGTACCTATGCAGACATCTTGCCTGGCTATTTAGTTATGTAGCACACAGGGTTGTTCAGTTGGGTAATCCTGAGACCAAATTATCTCACCTAGCAGCCTGCATAGGCATAGTACTTTCAGGCAGTATGACAGCTAGAGGAGGAGAGGGAGGAGGTTTGCAGCTCAGTTACAGCTTGAGTTTTCATTATTCTATTAGTGAAGTATGTCATTACTATCTACTTCTGGTGATCATCCAAGTGTTTTGGCCTTTATTGTTTTGGCAGCATCACATGCCTCACTAAGAGATATTCCACTCCTGGTGCTGTGGTCTTCCTACAACAACCTATGGCTTCTGCAAGCAGCATTATTTTCCTCACAGAATTTTTTTTTTTTTTTTGCCCTAACTAGGCTCTCTTTCTGTTTGTTATTTTTCTTAATTATATTTTTAATTGCTTAACAAAGAAGTGGGCTTCCCTCTGGCTTTTCCATACCATCTTAAGTTTTGATTAACTCTCCCCTTGCATTCCCCTCCCCCAAGCCCTATTTTACTTTATCATCCTGGTATTCAGCATTCTGGTCCTTTGATTAAAGGCCTTCTATCCCCTTTCCTTTAGCTCTCCCTTCTCATGCCTCACACCACTCATGGCTCCTTTATAGCTTCCCAGCCTCTACTGACTATGACTCTGACTTGCATACAGATTTGAAGATCTGATTTAGACTCCACATGTGACGAACATATGGTGCTTGTCTTTCTGAACCCTAGTTACATCACTTAGTATAATATCTTCCAGATCCATCCATTTTCCTGTGAATATCATAATTTCATTTTTCTCTTTACAACTGAATACAATTCAATTATGTTTATGTACCACATTTTCATTATCCATTCATCACTTGATAGACATCAGGGCTGATTCCATTTCCTATCTATAAGTAGCAGTGAACATGGATGAACCAATATCTATCTTATTTGAAAGACTATTTGAATCAGACATATACATTTTGAGTATATTTTTTATATAGTATATTGATTCTTTTTTAGTAACTAATTATTGATTATGACCCAAAGCTTCAAGAATCTTTTCTTATTTTCAGTTGATTTCTTTCCTCCCCTTTTTGTTAGATTTTTGTGGCTGCTGCTTAAAAACTTAGCTGTCATTGTAAATGTACCTTGTTTTTTTTTTTTTTTTAATTTTCAGTTTACATGCTCTATGAAGACTTTTAATGGTATTCTACATTTTATTTTCAACAACAGTAATTTTGTTATAACTAAATGAGATCTTTCTCTTCTTTATTTATTTGGGATTTAATTGCTTTTCAAAATCATGGCATAATAACTTTTAACAATCTGAGACTATCATTTTCTTTTCAATATTGCTTCTGCTGCTTCACTCATCTGCTTGTATGATTTCAGTTATTCCATTGTTAAATACCTTCACTATGTCTCATGCAGGTATCTCATGTAATTTTTATTTTTATTTGTTTTAAAAATATTGATTTATTAGAGAGAGAGGTTGAGAATGGGGTGCCAAGGTCTCCTGTCACAACAAAACCAACGCCAGACACTGCACCACTTGGTGCATCTGGTTTATATAGGTGCTAAGGTATTCAACTTGGGCTATAAGGCTTTGCAAGCAAGCACTTTTAATTTCTGAGACATCTCTCCAGCCCTATATCTATTCTCTATGTGGAGATTGTCATTCAATCCTATTTCAATCTTGTCATTATAAATCTGCTAAATTTGTTAAAATTATCCATGACTTTTTAATGGTCATTCATTTTATTTTGTCATAAGCAATTCCCAGTAGACTGTGTTCAAGGTAACCTTTTCTTTATCACAATGCTCCCATTACTATCTTGTGTATAAGATATAAACTTAGTTTAATATCCCTTAAAATATCTTCATCATATGGCTCCTTCATACATAGTTAAATTGCTACATACATTTTCAGTTTTGGTAAATTTTATCATTCTTATTGATTTTAACTATGTAGCAGATATTTTGTATGAAAAATTTTGTAGTTTTATACGGTGTTTTACATTTTCTACAGTAGAGGTATTTTGGTAAAGACTATCATTTATCCCGAGGTTATATTATATTAATCAGCAAATTTCTTATATTTAATAAACTCTCATCTTAGTGTTTGGGTTTGTATTCAATAGAAAAGTACAAACAACTCTATATTGTTTGTCAGGGACGTTAGTTCTTGGTAGATCTTTAGCTCCAATGTTAATCATTCCAACATTGTTTTTTAACAAGTTTTTTTTCAGTTTCCCATGCAATATAATCTGTAGCTTTATGGTTGGTAAATACTCTAATTTGAAGAACTAAGAATATTGAAAGTATATCTGGTAACTTGCTTCCTTTTTTCCTCAAGTTCATGTAGCTTTCACAATTCTTCAGTGCTTTGAGACAAACTTTAACACATACTTTTATTTTTTCTTGTCCAGATTTTGTAGCTCCACAGAAGAAAGACAGGTTTTGAAACAAACTCTTTTTACAGTACTGATATGAATGGAACACTTTTACATGAAGTAAAGTAATAAGTCCTCCTATTCTTACAGATGGAGATAACAAGAAGACCAGTGATATAACAGATTGATTCTAATTAGGATGCATTTTATTTATACTATCCATTAACAGTATTAACGTAGACATTCAAAACAATTACTGGAATTATGGAAAACATTAGGGGACTTTATCTAATATATCTATTTCTTGGTCACTGATCTTCGCATAATAACTTATAGATTTCTATTGCTATGTACGTAAATTTTATTTCATAAATGTGTTAAGTATTGATTTTTGCATAAGTAGTTTTCAAGGTAGATTGTGCAGTAGGCAATCAAAGATAAAATATTATTTAATGTTTTAGTAACTAATGATGTACATGTACTATTCATTCACATATAACCTTTTATATTTATGTATGTTAAGCATTAAAATCTCCTATATAAATCATTTCAAAGTTTCCTATCTAATTTGAATTCTTTTCCATCACAGTTACTAGGTGATGTTCAATCTTTTCCTTTAAAAAATTAAGTTGGGAGACTTCTAGTCAAGATTCCATCCGCCTAACCTCATCTCACCTCCGGAAAGTAAAAGCAAGACCCTTAAGGTTTAAGGGATGTTTTTAGGGGTTTGCTGACTCTAGAACACTCCCATTGGGAGGAGGTAGATGAGCAAAATAGGGAATCCACTTATTCCTATGCTCTCAGACAGCCCACCGGTTCCCAAATCCTCTCAAGTAGCCTTCCCAGACTCAGTCCCAGCCGGAGATCCTGCACTAACCAACGGCCAGTGCACCCAAGGTAGCCGACTAGGACCTTGGGCCGAGGCTTTCCCACCATGGGGCAGTGCTCCACAGGAATGCCCATCTTGCCTTAGCCTTTCTGAACTCCCCACACAATCACGGTCCCACTCACTGGTTGGGCCCTAGCCTTCCTGATCCCCATGTGCCATTGCAGTCCCATTTGCCAGGCAGGTCCTCCAGAGCCTTGCACAGGTGATCACGGCCCTCCCTCCCACCTACCATCAGGGACCCAGGCCAGCAGGCCAGGGTACCTGCCTTAGCCTTCCTCAGCTCCGTGGGCCATAGCCGTCCCATTCATCAGTCAGGTCCCACCCTAGCCTTCCTGAGCTCTGTGTGGGCAATTGCAGACACCCTCCCACCAATGATCAGGGACCCAGGGCAGTAGACCAGGGCTCCTGCCCTAGCCTTCCTGAACCATGTGGGTGATCATGCTCCCAGTTTGCATTCCCCTTCCCACCTCCAATCAGGGACCCAGGGCAGCAGGTCAGGGATTTGGACCTAACCTTCTTGAGCCCCACTCCAGTGATAGTGGTCCCAGTCATCAATCCCCCCTCCCACCCCAGATCAGTGACCCAGGCCAGCAGGCCAATATTCCCGCCCTAGCCTTTTGACCCTCAGGCTCCTGTGATGGCATTCCTAGTCTTCACTACCCCCTCCCATTCCCTCCATCCCCAATCAGGGGCCCAGACCAGCAGGCCAGGGTTCCTGCTCTAGCCCTCCTGGGCCCTGGGAGCCCTGTGAGCCCATCATGTTCCCAGTGGCTATTCCCCCCTCCAACCCTATAACAGGTACCAAGGCCAGGAGGCCAATGTTGCTACCCCAGCCTTTCTGAACTCGACAGGCCATTGCCCTCACACTCACCACCCCACATGCCAACAGGCTAGGTTCCCACACCCTAGGCTTTCTGAACCATTGTTATGGACAGACCACAGTGAAAAAGGAATAGCATGAAAAATCAGATGCAAGTAAATCCAGCTAGACTGCCCAGTTCCACAATGGATGTCTCTAATCAAAACATAGAAGAGACAATAGGATCAGAACCCCAAAATGAAGAGACAAGCTATGCAACCCTGACCAAGCAAATAGCAGAACTTGCAGAAACACAACAAAGAGCCAATAATTGTATGAATGGTAGCCTCACTATATTAGACCTACTAGAAAAGAATCAGGAAGGGTTCCAAAGACAGTTAAATGATCTGAAGGAAAATAGAAAAAAAAGAGGACCCCAATAACCAACTAGCTTAGCTCAATGAAGACATAAAAACATGCAAGGATGAACTCCAAGAATCAGTAACAAAATAAGAAAGTGATGGGAAAAGGGAACTCAATAGAGGGATAAAAACTATACATGAAAAAGAAGAAAATGTGAAGTATATTGAACAAGTCCCAAACTCTACAGAAGCCCTAAAGACTAGAGTTAGCCAAGTGGAGGATAGAAACTCAGAACTGAAAGATAAAAAATAAGAAACAGTTCATGAGTCCAAAAATTTCAACAAGCTCAAAACAGAACAAAACATGAGGGAAATGTGGGATACCCTTAAGTGTCCCAATATTAGGATCATGGGTATACCAGAGGGGGAAGAAAAATAGACTAAAGGTATAGGAAAATTATTCAACAAAATTATGGAAGAAAACTTTCCAACTCTCTCAAAAGAAAGACCCATCAAGTTACTAGAAGCTAGCAGAACTCCAAACAGACTGGACCAAAGGAGAAACTCTCCAAGATATATTATCATTAAGACTATAAACAGCAATCACAAAGAGAAAGCAGCTAGGGAGAAATAACAGATTATATATAAAGGAAACCCCATCAGAATTACTTCAGACTTCTCAGTGGAAAACCTAAAGGCCAGAGGGGCCTGGAATGGAACACTGCAAACTCTAAGAAAGTATGACTTCCAACCCAAAGTACTCTACCTAGCAAAAGTATCCTTCATAATAGATGGTGAAAAGAAAAAGTTTCCACAATAAAACTCAGTTTTACAACAATATGAACACAAAGCTAAACCTACAGAGAGTACTTCAAGGAATTCTCTACACTGAAGAATCAAATAACCAACCTCAAGTGCCCCTGAGAAACAGATCATAATAACCAAAGTTTGAGAAGACAAATAAGTAAATAAATAAATAAACACAAAGACCAAGAAAACACCAAACCATATAAACCACCACAATATGGCAGGTATTAAATCAAACCTCACAGTTATTACCCTGAATATTAATGGACTTAACTCCAATCAAGAGACATAGGATAATAGGGTGGATCAGAACATTAGATCCCTCAATCTGCTGACTTCAAGAAACCCACCTCACCACTAAAGACAGACACCTCTTCAGGGTGAAAGTGTGGAAAATGATATACCAAGCAAACAGAAGCAAGAAACAAGCAGGTGTAGCTATACTTATATCAGATAAAATAGACTTCAAACCAAAAGAGCTCAAAAAAGACAAAGAAGGCCATTTCTTACTCAGCAAGGGAACAATCCAACAAGAGGATATCACAATCACCAATCTTTATGCATGAAACAAATGGTGTACCACCATTCATAAAACAAAACCTACTTGACAATAAAACAGAAATAACCACAAACACCATTATATTTGGGGACTTCAATACTCCACTATCGGCAATAGACAAATCATCCAAACAGAAAATTAACAGGGAATTAAGAGAGCTCAACAACACCATAGATCAATTAGACCTAACAGACACCTATAGAACATTCTACCCAAAATTCACAGATTACACATTCTCCTCAGCAGCCCATAGAACTTCCTATAAAATATATCATATACTGGGTCATAAAGCTAGTCTCCAAATATTTAGGAAGATCATCATAATTTCCTGCATGGCATCAGATCACAATGCTGTAGTGCTAGAAATTAACAACAAAAGATGCACCAGGAACCAACCAGCTCCTGAAAACTGAACAACACACTCTTAAACAATAAATGGGTAGTGGATGAAATAATGAAATTGCAAAATTTCTAGAAATGAATGACCTTAAGAACACAATGTACCAAAACTTATGGGACACATGAAGGCTGTCCTCAGGGGAAAATTCACTGTGCTAAATACCTTCATAACAAAGACAGATCCCAAATAAATAACCTAACCATCCACCTAAAGGCATGGGAAAAACAAGAAGTATCTAACCCCAAAAGCTCCAGATGGAAAGAAATAATTAAGATCAGAGCAGAAATTAATGAATTGGAAACTAAGAAAACAATTTAAAAATTGATGAAAAAAAAGCTGGTTCTTTGAAAAAACAAACAAGATTTATAAACCCCTGGCTAATCTGATCAAGTGGGAAAAAGAGATAACTCAAATTAACAAAATTAGACATGAAAAAGGAGAGATCACAACAGAAATAAGTGAAATTGGGAGAAACATCAGAATTACTTCAAAAACTTCTACTCCAAAAAAGTGGATAATGTGGTCGCAATGGATGAGTTCCTGGACACATACCACCTACCAAAGCTAAACTCAGAGCAGATTTATCTCCTAAACAAATCCATCACAAACATCGAGATTGAAAAGGTATATATCTAGTACTGACTTCTCTCTCCATTGGAGAATTTGCTTATCTTTTCCAGATGGACAATGAACCTGAAGGGAGGATCAACCAATCACACCTCACCAGGGCTCCAGCTGAAACCATAGAGTAATGTGGAGGAAGGGCAAGAGTTCAGCGTTCTTGTGGATCATGACACCAGAAAAAGGCTGAAGGAGATAAACACAGAGAACATCTAACTCCTACTAAGCCAGATATCCAGAGACACAGAGGCTCCCAAAACCTCATCACTGAAGTAAAGCAAAGCTAAAATGACCCCAACATGGCTCAGGGAAATTCGCCAAAGAGGGGGAGGAAAGAATGGTAGAGCCACAAGTTGGGGCATTATGCACAGAGACTTGGCCTATCCCCCATAACTCTTGACTACCCCCACAATGCATGACCCACATTCCCCATTGATGAGGGTCCCTATGGAAGAGGGAGGACAGGGAGGAGGACAATGGAGTAACCACTATGAATGTAAAACTAGAATAATATACATAAAAATAAATAATAATAATAATAATAGTCTAGGACCAGATGCCTTCTCAGTGGAATTCTCTCAGACCTTCATGGAGGAAATGAAATCAATTATTGTCAAATTGTGTCACACAATCAGAGAATAGGGAAAACTCCACCTTAACGGCTAAGTCATCACTCCAGTTCTCAGTAATTGTTTTTTCAATCCATATTAAGCAGTATGTCAGTAGAGTGTCAACACTTTTTAGGGTGAGATTGGTTATGGTGCTGTATTAGACGATTCCACAGTTCATGCCATTTCTACTAATTCTTCTGGGTGTGTTTGAAAGCCTGTTCATGACAGTAACAATAGAGATGCTACTAAGAATATGAATGCAGTACTCAGGGTTCTCTAGAGAAACAGAACCAATACATTAAAAGGGACATTTATTGTATTAGGTTATTGCAGTCCAACAATAGTTGTCTGCAGGCTTGGTAGCTGCTAAGTCCACATGGCTGGATGTTCTACGTCCCAATCAAGCTGTAAAGGCTATACAACTGTCAAAATATTCATCACACCTCATCTTTTGAATTAGAACAAATACCTCCTTTAAGATCTCCATATATTATTACTAAAGTTTTGTCTGAAAGTCATGGTCATGGCTTGAATGTGAGATGTCCTTGATAGGCTCACCTGTTTGAGACCCTTGCTGGTACCCAGCTCCTGGTGCTCTTTGGGAAGGTGGTAGAACCTTTAGGAGGTGTATCTTTGCTGGAGGAGTTGGATCAAGCTGAGTAAGCCTAAAAGTTTTATAGCTAGGCTCCACTTCCTGTTCTCGGTCTTTCTGTTTCCTGACTATGGATGCAATGTGACCAGCCACCTCCTGTTCCTTCCATCATACTTCTTCCACCACAATGGACTGTATGATTGAAACTGTAACCTAGAATAAACCCATCTGCCATATTGTTTCTTGTCAAGTATTTGGTCATGGAAATGAGAAGTATAACTAATACCATTGCTGTTCAGAACTGAATTGGTGAAGTTACAATATGTAGAAGCAAGAATGCAAATTTCCAGATATGCTTTTGTTTGAGAACATTTGTAGGTGTTTTGTAATTGACGTTTGTATTCTTCTTAACCAAAATTTACAAGAAGCATAGAAGTAGTAAAAGAATCAATATAAACACTTCCAGAAATGTATTTTGGTTCAATGCAATGTCTTATATTAACTCTCATTAATTCTTTTTTTTTAATATTTATTTACTTATTTGAGAGAGTGAGAGAGGGAGAGGGAGAGGCAGAGAGAGAGAGGCAGAGAGAGAGAGAGAGAGAGAAAGAGAAAGAGAGAATGGGTATTCTAGGGCCTCCAGCCACTGAGAGTGAACTCCAGACACATGCACCACCTTGTGCATCTGGCTAAGGTGGGTCCTGGGGAATTGAACCTGGGTCCTTTGGCTTTGCAGGCAAATGCCTTTAATGCTAATCCATCTCTCCAGCCCAACTCTCATCAATTCTCAACCAATATTACTTTATCTCCTTAAGTGGTTTATCAGGGCTTTGGTTGGCCATTATTTTTATAAATTAAAAAGGAATATTCATATCATATTTTGCTAATATTCTAATTGAGACTTAGGAATGTCAAGGAAGGGATTTTAAACTTTTTTTTCATATTGAGTTTCAGATATTTACAAATGTGTCCATTAGGCAGGAGATGCTTTAACAAAGTCAAGTTGGTAGGAAAAAAAGCAAGAACAGTGCCCTTAAATGACTTACAAAGAGGGAGGAGATTCCTGGAATGGTACACATGGGGGTCATGGTTGCAGAAAGTGTATGAGTTCTTGTGCAAATTATTTTGTTATTATGTTACAATGCCTGCCAAATGTAAAAACAATTTTAGAAGAACCCATACTTTTGTGTAGAGTGGACGACATTACTTTACTTGCATTTTCCAATGTTTTCATTTGACATACAAATATTCATTTGGAGTCCCCTTGACCAAGGAAACAATTGTATATTTTGGGAAGATAGTTTTGTCCATTGCACTAAATTCTATTGTAATGCAAACAGGTATGTTTATTCTAGTTGTTTTACTAATAGAAACTAATATGGATTATCTCATTGTCACCTCCCTTGAATGCAGCAATGGAAATAGATGATATTTAATGTTAGAAATATAAAATATAAATAAAATATCTGTACTACAAGCTAGTAATTTTGTTTTTCTTTCAAGGTAAGTTCTCACTGTAGCTCAGGCTGACCTGGAATTCAGTATGTAGCCTCAGGCTGGCCTCAAACTCATAGCTTTCAGAGTGCTGCTATTAAAGGCATGTGCCACTATGCCCATCTCACATGCTAGTGTTTGATCTGACCTTTTGGCAGAATGCTTAGCATTATGGCTAAACCCCAGAACAACTGTATGAGAAATATTTCCCCCAAAAGACTACCAGAGCTTTTCTTCATTAAGTGCATTAAGTGGGCAGTAATTTTCTCTTCCTTCCTTCCTTCCTTCCTTCCTTCCTTCCTTCCTTCCTTCCTTCCTTCCTTCTCTCTCTCTCTCTCTCTTTCTTTCTTTCTTTCTTTCTTTCTTTCTTTCTTTCTTTCTTTCTTTCTTTCTTTTTGGTTCTATTTGGTGTGAACATTTATAATTGTATGTATTTTTTATATATTGTCTTCAACATAGTTATTTTAAAATTCATATCTTGGTATTTTAGACTAGAAATAAATAAAAAAGTAGAAGCAATAAAAACTTTCCTTTAATATTATCTATAAATTTGGATAGAAAAATGTTTACTCCCTATATACTGCACAGAATTTTCCCATTTACCTGTAACACAGAAATATTTCTGTCCTTTGTTAAAACATGACATACTGTTAATAGCTCAATTATATATGCTTTTACAGTTCATTACATAAACCATATCTCTTCCTGAGAGATCAAAAAATTGAGCAATGCCTCATTAATTCACAGTAGACATGCCAATCTGAATAGAGTTTCTTCAAAAGAGTATTTATATATATTCCAGAAATAAAAAATAACTGCACCAATTTTTATATCTACTGCATTGTCATATTGTTTGATAATTTATTCCACCAAAGCTTCCGTGAGCTCAGCAGATGCTGTTGTATTTGTTCAAGGAAGTTTCTGAAACTTAGATCAGAAATTGAACTTATTGTGCTTCTGAAAGCCAGCTTTATTTAAGGCTCTAATTTGTTTAGCAGGCAGAAGCTGTAAATTTATGGGAAACTTCTTATTCATTGCAGTAACCTTACTTTCAATGGAGCAACCTTATTCCTGAGAGGAGTGTGTGGGTGTATGAGAACATAATGGTTACTAATATAATTACATTATCCCAACAATGAAGTTCTCTTTAGAGTCCTCTACATAGGTAAGGATAAATGATTTTATTAGTTATTATGATTAATATAAGAAAAAGTTTACTCATCTGAAAACTAAAATACTACTTCTTCGGAAATTTTCATAGGTGTGCCTACAATGACTTATTCCCATTAAGTTTTTTTTTCACATATAACACATGTTGTTTGACTTGTAATATACTAATCAAGTTTGGAGCATAAAAAGTGTTACTGGTCAACTAACATTAAAATTCACAAAAAGTACATTGGTTATAATCTAAGCACCTCAGAAGATCACATTCAAAGCAGCTTATCTTATGATGAAAACACTTTAAGAACAATAATCTTATATGTGTCTTAGTACCTTTGAAAACAATTTAAGAAAAGTTTAAAAACAAGATACTACTTCTTTTAAATTTTATTGGCATATATCTATTGCACAGTTATAGGTTTCATTAAAGCATGTTCTTTCCATTTAACCATAAGATGACGTGCTTTGCTACTCTTGAAAGTCTCTGCATCAGAACAGCCCTTTATTCCTAGACTTGGGAAATTTTCTTCTAGGATTTTATGGAATATATTCTGTGTACTTTCAATTTATACTTCTCTTATTTCTTTAATTCATAAATTTAAGTATTTGGGTGTGTCTCTGGACTCCAGGTGTTGTTTTCACTTTATTATTTCATTTTTGTGCCAAATGACTGTTCCAATTTATCTTCTTTTTCCTCAAGCACTGATCTCCCAATTGATCAGTTCTATTGGTGAGATTTTCCACTGAGTTTTTATTTTACTTATTGAGGTATTTCCAAAATTCCAATGAGTATTACAATATGTTTGTTGGATTGTTCTTTAGTATCTTGTTTTTATTTCTTCATTTCATTCAGAAGTTAGTTTGTATTTTTTAAATTTACTCAGCAATTTATTTGATCAATCTTAAATTTTTATTTTGTGAATCAAAATAACATTATATTCTCCATTTTAGCAACTTGAAAATGAACTTTTTAAATGCTTAATTATTCAGTATTGCTCAGTAATGGGATTTTAAATTCCAAACACTGGGCAGTATTGTAATAGTTTCAATGCCACATATTTGTTTCTTCTTATCTCAAACTTTCAAAGGTTGCATGTTATTTATATTGCTACTTACCATTTGAATAATTTTATCTGGATACTTTTTTTTTATTTGTTTTGTTCTTAAACCTGTTAAATAAATGCAAAATCTATTCAATTTAATTTAAACTAAAGCCTACTTAAATTCATTTAAAATATATCAAAACTAAATGTACTCAACAGAATTTCATGGAGCTATGAAACATCATCCTGCTGAAACAGAAAACAAAAACAAACAAAAACTTAATTTCCCTTGAAGGAAATTAGTAGTTTTTGTAATCTCAGGTCTTGATAATCAAGAAAGCTCACTAATCAGAACATTGCAACAAGTGAAAATAGAAATCCTTTTAGAACTGTCAGTGCCAAATTAGCTCTATCAGGATCATAATAAAAGATACAGAAAGTTCTCAGCAGTGGACTAATTACCTTTCTCAGTATGAAATAGCACTGTTCACATTGGAAGCAATTAACATTAGCAATGTTCATTTGTAAATCCTTGCTTCTACTTACCTATGTGTGATATATTTAAATTCACAATATCAAAAGTTTGGAACTATATATATTTTTACATAAAAAGTAACTTCATACATAAATAATGATACACATACATGGGAATAAGTTTATAAATATATACATGCATATATATATATGTAAATACATTTATTTATGAGAACTGAAATATTTAATTATATGGGAATATATATATATATATGTTTCTGAGAAATCAACAGAATAGTCAGCATCACAATGAATATGTTAATATAGTAACATCTTTTTATTTCTAGTCAATTTATATTTTCAGGGGAAAAATTTATTTGATATCCTTCTATCTTCCACTTTGTAAATTTTATTTCAGCAAAACTTGGTTAATCCTATAGAACATTTTAATTTTCTTAGACTTTAAGCTTAAAAGTCAACTTCAGGAAAATTCAAACAGTGGCACAATTTTCTCCTAAGTGACTGCTCTGTGTTTTCAAAGAACAAATAGTACACGATCCTCTCTAATGATGCTGTGTAAGCACCCCCTCCCATCTCTTTCCATGTAATCCTTCTGCCAACTCCCCAGTTTGTTTAAAATGAGCACAAGTGCATAGATACTTCAATAATTTTAATCAATGACTCAGTCTTTCTCTTTCTAATTCAAGAAAAGCTACCTGGTGGATGGGCCACAATGTAATATTAAAGCATCATAGATAAGTGTTTATAAAGAACACTGTGGTCTAAGGCCTATTAAAGCTGGAGCTCACTCATTCATCCTGAGAACAGGGATTGGATTCTTCAGGTGATGCTATTTCAGGCCTCAATTTTTTTGCTTGTAGTTCTAATGAAAGTCTTGCTGATATTTTCAAATAACCCCTGAAAAAAAAAAAAAAAAAAAAAAAACAGGAAAGTTGGGAGTGGTGGCACACTCCTTTAATCCCAGCACTTGGAAGACTGAGGTAAGAGGATCACCCTGAGTTTGAGGCCACCCTGAGATTACATAGTGAATTCCATGTCAGCCTGGACTAGAGTGAAACCCTACCTCGAAAAACCAAAAAACAATGACAACAATAACAACAACAACAACAACAACAACAACAACAAAAAAAGGAGCCAGGTGTGGTGGCACACCCCTTTAATGCCAGCACTTGGGAGGCAGAGGTAGGAGGATCACCATGAGTTCGAGTCCACCCTGAGAATATAGTGAATTCCAGGTCAGCCTGGGCTAGAGTGAGACCCTACTTTGAAAAATGAAAAACAAAAACCAAACAAACAACAACAATAAAAAAAAAAACAGGATAGAATGGTATAGTGCAAGACACACATATATCTTGATCCCATTCTGTTTTAGATAACAAATCAAATAAATGTCAACAATATTTGATGAAAATGACTGCTTTCTTATTTCCTGACTTTTTTTTCCTTTTGCTCAGTATTCTTGGAATTAGAAGTTAGTATAATAATATAATTTTACTTCAAAGATGTACAGGTTTAGTGTCTAAAAATTATGCATGCAATTTCATTCTATATTATAAAACATCTGTGCATATGTGATACACCAAGAATTTACAGTTAGCCACCCAATTCAACCCTACGTAAAGCAATTCTTTTCTCTCACCACATTACCTATCATTAATTTTATTAATGAACTCTATCTTCAAATAACACAGAAGTCCTTGTATAATGACAAAGGCCAAGTCCTCTGTTAGCTTTGTATTCAAAATATTTTTGAAAGGTCAAACTAATTTTAAACAAGAAGGTTTGTTATTCCTCTTCAGCTGTTTTGATCCACAGCTGCTTGTCCTGGTACAGAGCATATTTTCTGAGAAACAAAAAAGAAAAAAATAGAGAAAACCAAACACTGATCGTCACTGCCACAGGTCAGGTGAATACTAAAAAAAAAAAAAAAAAAAAAGAATTTATATTAATAATGTTAACCATATATGATTTTTTTATAGGGACAGGCAGTATTTTGTCAGCTGCTACTAATAGGACAACTACTATTTTTTGCATGACAACTTTTATTGGTATAGTAATTCAAATTTCAACCACCTAGTAGTATTTCTGAGTCTGTAAGACTATGAAGTGTCACATTTAATAAGATTACATAGTCCCTGCCTTCTAAATCCAGTGGGGCTAAATGGGAAATGCTTGGATAAAGGCCAACACAACAGTAACCTAATATAATTACAAGGTCATTTACCATATATATATATATATATATATATATATATATATATATATATATATATATATAGTGTGTGTGTGTGTGTGTGTGTTGAAATATTGATTCAATTACAATATATTAAACTATGTGTGATGACTTACTTTGTAATATTATCATAAAATATCCTTTACAATAACAATATGGGACTTTAAAGGTGGCTCAGCAGTTAAAGGCACTTGATGACTCAGGCTTAATTGCACAGTATCCACGAAAGCCAGATGCACAAAGTGGTACATGCATCTGGAATTCATTTGTAGTGGAAAAAGGCCCTGGTGTGCCCATTCTTGCTCTCTCTCCCTCCATCTTCCTCTCCCTTTATCACTCCTTGCAAATAAGTAAAATGTTCAAAAAAGGATATATTACAGCATCCTTAAAATAAATGAATTTAGAAAAGTACAATAAAAGCATGTGTCCTCTGTAGTACTTTGACCATTTAAAATTTCAAGCTACATATTGATAAACATAAAGTTGTATCCACATTAATTTCTCATTTTAAAAATTCTGAATGTAATTATCAGGGATTAATATAGGAAAAATGTAAAAGGTTTTAAAATATTTATCTTTTTAGATACTTTTCTGGAGTGTATTTTCTACTTAAACTTTTCTTTTAACCACATTTATGCTTCCAGTTCTTTCTTTTTAAAGCACTGTACTGAAATCACATAATTTAAAGTAGAAGTAAAAAAAAAAATGTCCTCTTTAAATCGCTTGTTCTTGTTTCCACCCATCAACTGGGCTACATTTTCAATCCTTAAAAGTGGGAAGAATAGAAAATAGAATCACTTAAACCTATACATCTCATAGAAAATGCATAGAAAGGACTCTGAATGCTAGGAGACTTTTCTTAGTAATAATATACTCAGGATTTCATCAGACTCTTACAACAGTTAATAGGGTGAAAGATGGAATGGCTTCACAATAAGAGAGAGATAAAACTCTATTCCTGTAAGTAGTTATATAGCACCAGTCACTGCCTCACTTAGTCTTTAACAAAAGATCAAAATGAGTTCTTTCTAGGAGTTATTTAGTCCATAGAACAGGACAATAAAGAGACAAATGATACTGCGCATTATTCACGGGAAAGGATAGCTCAGTGTAGGCCAGGCAAGGAGAACAGGTGCATTTGAGATAGTATTGTTACCAGGCTCTCTTGACATAACGTTTGTGTTTACATTTTAACATGGACCCTTTTCTTGTTCAATAAGTACTCATTAAGGTTTAAAGATTCCTGCAACCAAAGACCTAGAGGGATTAATTTCAGTAGTCACTTGCTAAACTTCAGATTTACACTTAGAAAGAACAAATCCTTGCCTATGTAAAATTAAATAGGATAATTGATAAGGAGATATTTGAGACTTATATAGATTTGTAATATATTAATTTGGAGACAACTGTATGATTTATGATTCAATTATGGGGGACAATCACTGGCTCCATAGCAACAGCTCAGTATATCTAGGTCTTAACTAATGTTTTTAAAAAATTAGTAATCTTGGCCTGGAGAGATGACTCAGAGGTTAACGTTACTTGCTTGCAAAGTCTTAATGTCTGGGTTCAATTCTCCAGTCGCCACGTAGAGCCAGATGAGATGTGCAAAGTGGCACATGTATCTGGGGTTCTTTTTTGTTGTTGTTGCAGTGGCTAATGGCCCTGACATGCCCATTCTCTTTCTCTTCCATCTGTTTCTTTCTCTCTCTCTCTCTCTCAAGTAAATAAATAAAATAATTTTTTAAAAAAGTAATCCCACTGGAATAATTTCAAAATAAGCATATAAAGCGTGAATTGCATTCATCTGTATTAGTCAGGGTTATCCAAAGAAACAAATTGAATAGGATATAGGACAGAATTCATATGATTTCTTACAAGAAATTGGCTCATGTGGCTATGGAAACTAACTAGAGAAAAGATCAGTCTGCAAGGTATACACTGAGAAAAACTGATGATGTCACTCTAGTCCAAGTTCAAAGACCTAAGACTCAGAAGAGTCACTATTGTAGTTCTAGTACAAAGCCCAATAGACTCTAATACAGAAAGAGCCAATATTTCACTTTGAATCTAAATACAAGGGGGAAAGCCACAATTCTGAGAGTCAAGTAGGAAGAATTATCTTTGCCAGAGTGTCAGCCCATTTGCTCTCTTGTGACATTCAACTGACTATAGAAAACTATACATTCTTCTCAGTTTATTCATTTAAATTTTAATATCATCCAGAAATATGCTCTTAGACACCCCCATAATAACATTTACCTACTGTGGCTTAGTCAAATTAATCCTTAGGGAAGCCAGTATAAAACCTACACTTGTTTCTCTACAAATTATACGTTCCTTCAAACTATAGCTGATATGTGGAAAAGATTTAAAGAAAGGTAGGAAAAACATATATTTAATTATAATCTATATTTTACATGGTTGACAAGAGTCCAGTGAATCATTTCTAGTATTTAATTTCTATAGAAAGTCTGCTCTTTATTCTCCAGTGTTTTAATAGAATACAACACACTTAATGGTGAGTAATTCAGCTAACTTCACAAATGAACAAAACTAGGCTCAGTCATGTCCTCTAAATGTTCACTCACATGTATAGTTTAGTAATATGATAATGAAACATATTAACTCATGCTATTTGGTTTATCAAATAAATTCCTATTCTGATGTAGCTTTGCCTAAAATTTTAAACCAATATTTTATAAAATGATTTAGCAAATGGTTTATTCCCTATATTGGGAGGGAATATACTTTATTTGGGGGTGGGTGAGTAACGATGACTTAAAAAGGGACAATGACTATTTCTAAAAAACAGTATACTACATAAGAAAGGAAATAGCATAATGCTCTTAATTTTTAACAAATGATGTGTGTTCTTTTGTCATTCTTGTCAACAATGAACTAAGATGTAATGTTTTATAGTACTGCATGTTAAAAATTGTTATTAAATATTATAAAAAGCTACCATTTGGTGGATAATTGAAGGACTGTTGCTGTAGTTATTATATTTAATAGTAGTGGCAATCTTGTTTAAGAAAAGCCTTTACTTAACACATAAAATAGTAATGTATAGAACAAGCCAATGAGTAATTTTTATCATTTATTTTATTTGTATTTGTGCATGTGTGAGCCAGGGTCTCTTACTGCTCAGAATGAATGCTCCTCCAGATGTCAGGCTTTGCAAATAAGCACTTTTAACCACTTAGCTATTTTCCCAAATCCCCCAAAGTAAGTAATTTTAACAGGATTCGTGAGCCGCCCAATTCATCCTCCTTCAGTTCATATGGGCTCCTGTAACATATTCCCACCATGAGAGTGGCTGAAAAAACTGAGGGTTATTTCTATTAGTTGTGGAGGCTGAAAAGTTCAGGCTCAAGGTGTAGGCAGATCTAGCTTCTGGTGAGGCTCACTTCCTGCTTACAAGAAACTAACTTATTAGCCGGACGTGGTGACGCACGCCTTTAATCCCAGCACTTGGGAGGCAGAGGTAGGAGGATTGCCATGAGTTCGAGGCCACCCTGAGACTACCTAGCTAATTCCAGGTCAGCCTGGACCAGAGTGAGACCCTACCTCAAAAACCAAAAAAAAAAAAAAAAAAAAAAAGAAAAAAAAAAAAGAAACTTTTGATTCCTCACATATGGTGGAAAGAGAAATAGCTAGATCCCTGGCCTCTGCTTATTGGGGCATTAACTCATGGATTCCCCTCTGGCATGTTTTACCTCTTGACAGGACCATTTACAAATACTACCAGATTTGGATTAGGGCTGCAATGTTCACATTTAGGAACACAAAGTCTGTATCAATTGCATTCTCTTATTCTAGATATCAGAGTGGTGAGCTAAACCATATCTTTTTCTCTTCTTTGTAAAATTAATTAATTAATTAATTAATTAATTAATTTGACAGAGAAAGAAAGAGGGAGGGAGAGAGAGAGAGAATGGGTGCACCAGGGCCTGGGCTATAGCCAGACCCTACCTTAAAAACCAATAAATAAATAAATAAATAAATAAATAAAACGTGCAAAGTGACAAGTTTTGTCCTGTGTACAGCTGTGGAACTATTACTAATGGGAAGATAAGACTTCAGTCCACAAAGGGTTTTTATATTCCTTCTGAATAATTTCAAATTGCACTGACACCCACACTTACAAAATTTCCAGGACAACAGTAGTGCTACAGAAAGAAGTATTACACATACAGAAACTGGCAAATTTCACGTTCGTAACTACCACGCTATGAAAGAAATTTTATGGATGCTAGCTGGAATAAAAAGTCCAGTGCTGTTTGTTGAAACTGCTGACTTTACTACAATGTGCAATTTTGCCCTCTTTGTCAAAGATCCAGTTGCTATATAGTTACTTGAAATCACACCTGGATCTTCTATTCCGTTACATTGATCTATGTGTCCACATTTTGTGCCAGGTCCATGTTGTTTCCTTTACTATGGCTCTGCAGTATACGTTTTAAAGTAATTTTATTTATTACTTATTTGCAAACAGAAAGAGACAGAGAGAGAGAATGGGTATGCCAGGGCGTCTATCTGCTACAAATGAACTCCAGATGTATGCACCACTTTGTGCATCTGACTTTATGTGGGTACTGGGAAATTGAACCCAGGTGCTTAGGCATTGCAGGCAAGTGTCTTAGCTGCTAAGCATCTCTCCAGTCCAGTATATCTTGAGATCAGGTGTAGTGATACTTCCAGCAATATTCTTTTTTACTGAGCATGTTTTTGGCTACTTGATACATTTTGTACTTTCATCTGAATTTAGAGGGTTTTTTCCATTTCTGTTGAAGACTGGTGCTGGAAATTTGATTGAATTGTGTTATATTTTTATATTGCTTCTGGTAGGATGACCATTTTCACAACATTGTTTCTTCTTCTCAATGAGCATGGGAGAACTTTCCACCTTCTGAAAAATTTCAAATTTCTCTCTTTGGGATTTCAATGTCTCCATTATAGAGGTCTTTCACATCTTTGACTTGGGATATTCCAAGATTATTTATTTATTTATTTAATTTACTTATTTACTTATTTTTGTAACTCTTTTAAATGGTAGATGGCTCCCCTGATTTCTTTCTCAGTATGTCATTGATATATATATATATATATATATATATATAAATATAACTAATATTTGTGTATTAATATATATATCCTACTCTACTTTGTTGAAGGTGTTTATCATCAGCTCTAGGAGTTTCCTCTTGGAGGTTTCAAGTTCTCTTAAATATAGAATAATATTATCTGGAAATTGGGCTAATTTGACCTTTTTATTTCCAATTTGTATCCCTTTTATTTCTTTCTCTTGTTTATCACTCCACCTCTCCAGCTAACAACACAGGCCATTGCCAAAGTGCTTTGTTACCTACCAGAAGTTGATGGTGAAGACAGCACAGAAAACAAACTAGAACTGAGCTGGAAGTTATTTCATAGTGCTGGGAAGCACTATGTGAGCTGCTGAGAGGGCAGGGATGAGAAAAGTCGTCAATGGTGTGAACAAGGAATGGACTGTAAGCTGCAAAATCAATCAGCCAGACAAGATGTGCCTAAGGGTATAATAGTGCCCCATAAGTTATGGGCACAATGAACTTCTTTGTGATTGGATATGAGACCTGCTCAGAGGAAAAGAATTCCTGTCTGGTGCTGAGAGCCAAGTCAAAAGCTTATAGCTTGGAAGGCCATAGACCCCAGAGGGGAGTTTCCATAGATCTTTGGCTAAATAAGGGTTCATTACCATCATAAAGCTTTCTAAATGTATATGTTTCTCCCCTTTAGTTAATGCTCCTCTCATTCTTAGACAGTGAATCCTCTTTTTACAGATGGCAATGAATACCTGGACAATCCAAGACTCATCAAAGTGACAAGAAGTGAAAGCGAAATCCCTAGGATGAGTCATCTCAATCACACCCACCACGGCCTAGGAAACATTGTGGAGGAAGTGAAAGACTCAAAATGAGCCTGACTGGCCATATATTCAACTTCACAATAACATTATTATTTTAAATTAATTAAATAATTAATTCATTTATGACAGAAAGTCAGATACAGAGAGAATGAATGGGTGTGCCAGGGCATCCAGCTACTGTAAATGATCTCCAGACCCATGTGCCACCTTGTGCATCTGGCTATATGTGGGCACAGGGGAATGGAACCTGTGTATTCAGGCTTGGCAGGGAGTGCCTTAACCACTTAGCCATCTCCCCAGTGCCAATAAAATTATTTTTAAAATTCCATTGTTTTGTGCCTTTATATTCATTTTCAGGAATATTTTCCTTCATTCTAATTGGAGTTGGGGTGTACTCTCTGAGTATTGAGAAGATGCATAAAACTTTGAACAGAAGGGTGACTGCAACACACAAGGGACAGTCACTAAGAGGTAAAAGTTATACAGCATCCACCTGTTGGAACATGCAGTTGTCTGCAGTCTTTCTACCTCACCATCATCAGTGCCCATTAGTGCAATGGGATCAATGCACATTTGATGTTGGCTCCTGGTATGTCAGGTCTGCACTTCACTGCACCATGTTAGGAAAGATCCAAAGAATTTATTCTCAGCTTAATGGGTTTTCTTTAAATATCCTCCCAGAAAATAGAAAGTAGCCCTTCTCTTCTTCTTTTATTATTAATAATGTATTTTATGCAGGGTTATGGGTGATGTATTCTTTTTATTTATTAAGTAGAAACTTCAGATGGACACATCATGTGTTAGTACCAACATTTCCCTCCTCCCTGCCCCCAATCCACTGAGGGAATTCTTCAGTGGGATTGCTAGTAGTCACCATGGGGTTGTGGGATTTGAAATATGAGAGCAACAGTTTGATTGACATCCATTACAAACTCTATATGCCTTTATATGGGAATAAAAGGAAGATGCACATTGGGCAGGCAACTAGAAAAAATGCAAAAGTCTCTAAGGTTATTTTCCTACATTACAATGTCAGCTTATGTCTCTATATTACTGAAATGGAAAAGTATCAGTTAGACCATCATGGTGTTTTAAGACATCATTCTTTAAGTATAAGCATGTTCACATGGTATAGTATGTGAGTGAAATTGTGGAGGCATTCCTTATTTGCATTTTCACAGGTTTTCTTAAACAGTACCTCATTGTCATAATCAAATAGTATTTGGTATCACAATCAAATAGTATTATGTTATAATCATTGTTACCACTTCCTTACTACTTATTAGAGGGTACAAACTATATTTTTAAATATCTATAATTGTCAGCTATTGTTATTTTCCAAACAGCTACAAAATCCCAGTGGTGTAGGAAAGTCAATATGCTTCTTTTTTCCCACTGAAGCATCTGTGAATCAGCCAGAGCCTCATTTCTGACCTCAGCTTGGCTGACTCAGTCATCAATCCATTGACTGATGTCTGCTCAAGTGTCTTGCAATGGACAAAAGTAAGAAGATGAATGCACAAAGCTTATGGCTGTTTCATGTCTATCACTATCCCACTGGCAAACTAAATCAGAGTTGAAAGTCAAGAACCAACAAAATGTATTCCTTTACAAATGCATCTGTAAAATTACCAAGAAAGGGACAAAAGGTGAATCCTTACAAAAGGTGAAGGATTAGATTTGTTGAGTCAAGTATCACAGTGCAAATCTCCAAGACTGAATTTAGGACCTCACATAGACAACCTCACTGAGTAAATAGAAAAAGAATAAAAAAATATTACACGGACCTCTCCTCTCAATATGCCTCCCATGAACAGCTTCACTTCTGTTTTTAAATTTTATTTATTTATTTGAGAGTGACAGACACAGAGAGAGAGACAGATAGATACAGAGAGAATGGGCACAACAGGGCCTCCAGCCACTGCAAATGAACTCCAGATGCATGCGCTACCTTGTGCATCTGGCTTATGTGAGTCCTGAGGAATCAAGCCTCAAACTGGGGTCCTTTGGCTTCACAGGCAAGCACTTAACTGCCAAGCCATCTCTCTAGGCCCAAACAGCTTCACTTTTTAAAAATGACCATTGAAATTTAATATGCTCATTTTTTCCATCCATTTATTTTTAAGGGAGAGAAATCAAGGACTTGTACATGATAGGCATAATCTTCCCATTGAGCTACTCCTTTAGAATCATCTACTTTTCCTTGCCTCTCTTCCTTCCTTATTTCCCTCCTTCCTTCCTTGTTTCCTTCCTTCATTTTTATTTCCTTCCTTCTGTGCTAAGAGCTAAGAGCTATACCACTAAACTGTATCACTACCTCTTAGCTTTTTTGAGACATGGTTCTCACTGTGTAACCCAGGTTAGTCTCAAACTTGTCCTCATTCGGACTCATCCTCCACAGTGCTGGGGTTTTCAAGCCTGTACCACAAAGCTGGCTCCTTATATACTATTTTTATATTAGGAATGGATTCCAAATAGTAATTTTGAATTTTTCTCTCTATAGGACACAGAGTTACTATCTTATACCAAAGTCATCATTTGTGTAATAAATAATTGTAAATATAATTGCAAACTGAAGATGTGACATGAACCAGGACTATTTAAAGTTGAACTTGAAAGTCAGGTATGGTAGCACACATTTTGTAGCACTTAATTTCTCATTGTGGTGACAATAAACTAAATAATTAAAGAAATAAAAACACCCGGATAGCTTATAGGTTGAAAGGATTTATTTCAGTCTTACAGTTTGGAAGGGAAGTTGCACCATTGCAAAGTAGGCAGCTGGGGTGTCACTTCTCCACACAAAGCAGGAAGGAATCTGTCTGAGTGAGCCAGCTTTTAATATCTAGTAGGGCCAGAATAACCAAGCACAAGGTCTGACTGGAGTAACATATTTTCTTCACTTTACAAAGGCTCTAGCAACTGGGGACTAAGAAACTTCCCCTACAAACTGTAATCACAAACATTTGAAGCTATGGGATCATTTTACATTCACACCACCACACAACTCTAATCTTAGCATGTGGGAGGCTCAAGAAGAAACATAAGTTGGAGACCAGCTGTGGAGCTATAGCTAGGCCTTGCCTCAAAATTCAATGAAAGAGGGCCTGGAGAGATGGCTTAGCAGTTAAGGTGCTTGCTTGTGAAGCCTAAGGACCCATGTACTGCTCTCCAGAACCCATGTAAGCCAGACACACAAAGGTGAGGCAAGCACCAGTCACACATGCCCACTAGATGGCACAAGTGTCTGGAGTACAATTGCAGGGGCTAAGGCCCTGGCATACCAATTCTCTCTCTCTCTCTCTCTGTCTTTTTCTTGCTCTCTCCAAAAAAAAAAAAAAAAAAAAAAAAAAAAAAATCAATGAAACAAACAATTTGCAACACAATAACACAAGTATTACAAATCTGAAGGGCTAGTATGAGGATTGAAATAATTGATACACATAAACATTAAATACAAATGACTAGGAACCATGAATTTATAGTGCACTACTGTTAGCAAGAATTTATTCAAAAAGCAATACTTGAAAATCAAGGTTTCAAAAAATGTTGAGTGAAAAATTGGATATTTCTTCTTTAAAATTGGATATTTCTTCTTTAAAATGTTTATAGTTAATATTTGTACTTTTCCTTTTCAGGTTGTGTAACATAGACAAACAATTCAGGTCTTTTCACAAATACATTATTTTTTTTTATACCAGGTATACATGAATTAACATAAGGTATATATCTCATGTACTTGGCAATAGGCTTGGCATATATTAGGATCTAAGTCAACATTATTTTCCCTTTCTTCTCTGTTACCCAATCAAACAAAAAGATAAAAAACATACTGCTTATTTTGTCAAAAATATTTAAGCAATTTTAGCCATGTACAATCATGTTAACTAGTTTATAAAAAAAATCTGTTCTAAAACTACAGGGCATCACAGAGGCAGCAATGGCAGGAATATTTCATTATGCTATGAACAAAAGAAAGATGTTGGAACTATTGGGAATAAGAAAATAGAATGGGTTTGCAAATTGTGACAAATTACAAACTGGCTTCATTTCCTGCTATAAGGAAGAACTGCAGCAGTAATGAGGAACTGTTGCTGGTGGAACTCAAGGAAGCCTTAGGGAAAGGAAGCAGGAAGTAACACATCTTGCAGTATCATGGCCTCTTGACAGAACAGAGTTTAGCTTTGTCAGGTTTCAGCCTAGCATCACAGTACACAGAGAGGAGATTTCAACTCAGAAAAGAAGTTGAGAGGTAATATCCTAACAAGTGGCACATTTCTTGACTTCTCCACTTGCTTTTATTTTTATCTGTTTCTTTCCTACTTTTTTAAAAAATAATTTCTTCCTTCCTTTTGTGTCTTTCCTTTATTATGTTGGAAGTGTTCATGATGTGTGAGTATATGAGATGTGTGTATATGTATGTGTGCACCTCTTCTTGTGTGAGTGTGGGTGCCCATATGAAAGTCAGAGTACAGTTTCAGGTGTCAGACCTCACTTTCCACCTTGTTTGAGACTGCCTGCCCTTGCGTTCCTGTGGAAGTTGGAGGACAGTTTCAGGTGTCCAGCTTCACTGTCCACAATGTTTGAGGCTAGCTGTCTGTGGTGGTTTGATTCAGGAGTGCCCTATAATCTTAAGTGTTCTGAATGCTAGGTTCCCAACTGATAGGGATTTGGGAATTAATGCCTCTTGGAGGCAGCGTATGGTTGGGGGCAGGCTTATGGGTATTGTAGCCAGTTTCCCCTTGCCAGTGTTGAGCACAATATTCTGTTGCTATTGTCCTTCTTATGTTGGCCAAGGGGTGATGTCCACTCTCTGCTCATGCCATCGTTTTCCCCTGCCATTATGGAGTTTTTCTTTGAGTCTGTAAGCCAAAATAAACCTTTCTTCCTACACTGCTTTTGATAGGTTGATTTCTGTCAGCAATGCAAACTGACTGCAACAGTAATGTTGGTACTGAGGAGTGGTGTCATTTGCTACTAGACACCTGAATGTGTGGCTTTGGAGTTTCGGAGCTGATTTTCAAGAGGAATATGGAGGATTTGAAACCCTGGCCTAAGAGATGCCATGCAATGCTGTAAGTACAGCTTGATGGATTATTCAAGTCATAGTTGAAAGACCTGAATGTTGTAAGAACTGTGGACTCTGAGGTTTGGCTTAAGAAGGTGAGAAAAAAACTTTGCCTGGACTGGGCTAGATGCAGTTTAGGTGAGAGGCTTGTTGTTACACCCATGTCCTGAGAAGTTGTGCAGGGTTGCAGTGCAGAGAAACAGACTGGTGTGTGCAGAAGGATGTGGCACAGAAAAAATGAAATCTTTGGGCTTAAATTTCTGCCTGTTTAACTGCAATTGTACCAGAGATTACAACCATTGAGATTGAACCAGCTGACCTGCATTGGAACCACAAAAGAATGCCATCTTTTGAATGATCTGAATGCTCAAGGAGTGTCCTGTTCTTCAAAGTCTGCTTTATCCACCCTGGATTAACAAATTGGTATCCTACCTGGTATTATAGAGTATAAGAAATGCAGGAAAGAGAGGGTTATTGAGTCTGCAACACGGTCTTGTGTTTTTGAAATGGCCACGGCCAATGTGAAGCAGGTCTGCTGGATGCCTGCATGGAGATCCAATGGAGCCATGAGGAATGGACTGTGGGTTGCAGTGGAGACCCAGTGGAGATGCCAGAACCACTAGATGGCTGCCAAAGAGAGCTGCCAGCCCCAGATGAAGTTTTCCAGGACTGTGAGTAACCTAGTTGGAGAGGTGGAATTGGAACTCCAGAGACTTGTTGCTGGTTAGAATTATTAGACTTGGAGATTTGACTAGAGTTGTGGTACTTGGAACTATGGAGTTTGGTGTTTGCCCTGTTTTAAATTTTGTATTGGTTTAACATTTCTTTGCTATATCCAATACCATCATTCTCAGTGTAAATGTGTATTCTGTATCATTATGGGTTTTTTGGGAATTTTTTGGTATTATGACTCAGTTAAAAGACCTTGGATTATGGGGATGTTTGAGCATCATTAGGATTGATAAAAAGTATGAGGACATTGAAAGATGGACTGAATGCATTGCATGGTACATCATGGATGGTTATCAGTTTGTGGAGGCCAGGGGTAGAATGCATTGGTTTGATTCTAGTGTCCCCCATAAATGTAGGTATTCTGAATGCTAGGTTCCAGCTGATAGCAATTTGGGAATTAACACCTCCCAGAGGCAGTGTAGTGTTGGGGGCAGGTTTATGGGTATTATAGCCAGCTTCCCCTTGACAGTGTTGGGTATATTCTCCTGTTGCTATTGTCCACCTGATATTGGCCTGGAGTTGATGTCCACTCTCTGCTCATGCCATTGTTTCCCCTGCCATCATGGAGTTTCCCCTCGAGTCTGTAAGCCAAAACAAAACATTTTTTTCCCCATAAGCTGCTCTTGGTCAGGTGATTTCTGCCAACAATGAGAACCTGACTGCAGCACTGTCCCTTTAGCTGCTCCTGTCTCTCCTTCCCTGGTCACTGTAGGCAGGCATGATGGGATTTCAAACACCCACTACTGCATCTGCCTTTTTTGCATGGGTTCTGGGGATCCAACTTCAAGAACTCTGTCTTGCATGCCAAACACTCTATCCACTGAGCCAGCTTCCCAGAACTTCTTTTTCTTTCTTGATTCAGTTTTCTTTCCTCCTGGCTTTCCTTCATGTATGCAAATCTTACAGGCTTGGAAAGACATGTTAACAAAAAAAAAAGTAACATCTTTTCATTGATGAAGTGAATAGATGTACAAAATTGTTCCTATGAGTTCAGGGAACCTGTATGATCATTAAAATAAAATTGCATGGTGCCAGGAGCCTTACATGTTCTTTCTTACTCATAGCATAGATTTTCACAGTGACAGGGCTAATGGCAGATCTAAGATTCAAAAACACCATTTTTTTAGACTATATTTTTTATGGTGAGCTTTTTCCCTGTCTCTTAGATCTCACTTGGATAATTAGGAATGAATAATTCAGTCACTGTCATTTGTACCAGGTAGGCCTCAAAGGAATGTGAGAATACTGATGGATGGAGAGTGGTCAAAGCATTATAAACACTACAAATTTGCTATGAGGCAGCAAAGCTTCATAAACATCACTCAATAAGACTGTGAAATGCAAAATATAGAACAATTCCAATATTAATTGACACAGGTATTTGAGAGGAAGAAATAACATTTTAATTTTCTTAAAATATATATAATAAATATGGAAGGATATCATCTTATAACTTAGGATATAGTTTTGAATTAACTGTATTAATTAATATATATTGGAATTTTTTAGAATATTATGTTTTTCATTAACTGCTGTGTTGATGGCACACATTTAATGATCAGATCAATATAAAATCAATTATTTCCCTTTAGTTATATTTGAATGCTTCAGAAAATTGTGTGTTGGAAGTTTATACTGTGATTGTATATAGCACATTACCTACACATATCAACACAGATACTGAAAATGATTAAAACCAAGTTTACTGACGAGAGATAATTCACACCTATGTTTGCAATTGTTGTATATGAGAATCCTCAAATAAGATTCATGTTTTCCTCTGCCTCTATCATCACTTAACCTTGAATTTCAGCTCAATTATTCCTATGTAAAATTAGAAGAGGCATAGGACATTATAGTTCAAAGTAGATATCACAAGTAAAATTTGCTTAAATGGTACAGAGAGAGAAAAAAGAAAGGAGAGAGATGTGTGTGAGAGATAGTAAGCAAATGAGGAAGAAGAAGAGAAGAGAGGTGAAAGGAGTGGAAGTGAGGGAAAGCAAGCAGAGAAAAGTGAACAATCACTTTGGTTATATGCTGCATGTAGATAGAATGGGATAAAATAGAAAGGGATAAACATGAAAATGTAATCCCTTAATTTTTACATATAAAGTATAATGTTTAATGGATTTGAACAATTATAGTTTAGTTTTATTTTTTATTATTTATTTTAATTTTACATTTATGTTGGTGCCTCTGGCAGCCTCCTCCCTGAACTCCCCCCTCTGAAGAGACCCTCCTCATTGGGGCATGTGAGTCGTGCATTATGGGGGTAGCCAACAGTTATGGGGGAGAGGCAAAGTCTGTGTGCATAATGACCCAACTTGTGGCTCTAACACTCTTTCCACCCCCTCTACCACGAATTTCCCTGAGCCATATTGGGTTCATTTTAGTTCTACTTCAGTGATGAGTTCATGGGAGCCTCTGTATCTCTGGATATCTGGCTTAGTAGGACTTGAATGTTCTCTGTGTTTATCTCCTTCAGCCTTGTTCTGGTGTCAGGTTCACCAAGAAAGCTGCACTCTTGCCCATTTCCCCCATTACTCTATGGTTTCAGCCCTGGTGAGGTGCCATAGACTGATCCTCCTTTCAGGTTTGTCATCCATCTGAAAAAGACAAACAAATTCTCTAATGGAGAGAGAAATTAGTACCACATAGATGGAATGGTCATAGTTATTTTAGAGAAAATTTTATATGTGTAGGCCCTCTTCTAGCCCACATCTGGTGGGAGCTTGATATTGGAGAATGGGCTCATTTTTTGCATATGGTTTTGACTTATTTCCCAGTTCCAGCTATGAGTTCCATTCCACTGGGTGGATCTTTTAGCCAAATCAAGAGCAGTTGGTTACCTATCATAGCTGTGTGCCACTATTGTACTTGTTTAGCATCATGTAGCTTAGACTGCAAGTTGTTTGGACAGATGTCAGTCATTCTCCCCCAGTCGCTCATGCAGCACCCTCTGGCAGTAGAAAAGCTAACCATCTGGGGACTGATTCTCTTCCAGATTCCAACCAGGTCACTCCTTGTTTCGTCCCAACACCATATGGTGTCTTCAGCAGTAGGGTCTTACCATTAACCTTTGGTAGGTCATCAAGACCTCTGACAGAAATCTATCTTTTTTGGGGAATCTTTGTAGGTCTCTCTGATCAACAACTCATTGTGAAAGTTAACCCCATCATTAGATGAATTGATAACAAAGATGTGATATATCTATACTATGTAATTCTATGCAGCAGTGAGGAAAATGAAACATTGAAATTTGAAGAGAAATGGTCAAACATGGAAGAGATCATTCTCAGTGAGCTCACCCAATCACAAAAAGATAATTGTCTCATGGTCTCATTCATCTGTGGCTCTTAACCTGAATCCACCTGAGATTCTGCCAAACCTAATAAGTATCCTGAGCACCAGACAATAGGGACTGTGGGAAGGGAGGGGGGTGGGTAAGAGTGGGAGGGAGCATAAGGGTGGGAGGGAGGGTAAGGGTGGGGGACAAAAATAGGGACCCAAATGGAAATGGTACCATAAAATCCTATACTCTTAACAATAGGCTAAAACATTGATCCTTCAGCAGGTCCATAGAGGGAACACCTGAACCACAGGGACCTGAAGAGGACATCATGAAGGCTAACTTAATCTTTTCCTGTCTCTCTCTCTCTCTCTCCTCTCTATGCTTTCTCTTTTATATAACCTATCTTTTTTTCTTCCTTCATCTTCCTTGTCACTGACTTGTAACTCCTAGTTTACTTTATCTTGCTTAATATCTAATAGAGATTATGTTAAGTTGCAAATAGAGATTCACAGGACTTTCATGGACCCTGTCTGTAGTAGGGACTGTGGGTAACATAAGGCCAGCTCAGTACTGGTCAATAAGGTCCTAGTAAGTGACTCAGAGTTTAATAGTAAGAGTGCTTTTTCTCTCTCAATATGCAACAAACCTGCATATACCCCAGGCCTCATGTTTTTACTGTTTAAGTTTCATATTGCTATTCATTGACCATAGAAGAGGATAGTGCACAGTTAAAACTGATTTTGATGACTGGGAGGCAAAGGAAAATGTGATAAAGAGAATGAAGGAGAGTGCATTAGAAACTGTATAACTTCCCTGCAGTGATGGGTTGGCCCAAGATCAAATTTCTGTTGAAAGACTTCTGTTTAATGATATCCTTAAAAATAACCCAAAGCTTCTTTCATTATATTCTCAATGTGAGTACCCTTGTAAGGTGTTTAGACTCTAGGTAGAATGGGGTGAGTTCCTAGCTCCAGTGCTAAGTCTCAGTTCTCTCCATCCTCACCTACCTCCAGGTTATGGGCAGGGGCTTCTTCTACCTACTCTGAGATCCATACATTTCTGCTCCCGAGGGTCCCAGTACATGTACTAATCTCTACAATAGCCTTAATTACTGCCTCATAAATCCTGTAATCATCAACTATAAGACACATTATCTCTCAGCAGAAACAAAAAAAAAAAGTTATATCAGGCATACTGTCAATATTCAAGCTCTCAGTCAACTGCAAACAGTGATATCCTCTGTCCCCTTGGACCCCCCAAAGGTTGTCTGAAGCATTGGGAGACATTTAATGCACATGTTAATACAATCCTACTTTATAAAATCTCTCTACCTGAGCACTTCCGTTAGCTATGAAAGCATGCTCAATTACATTTAATACAGAGAAGAAATGTCAAGAAGCTAATGGCTCAATGCAGAGATTTAGTGTATTGTTCTTTAGGACCCTGGACTTCCCAAATTAAAAATCTGACATATGTTCTAGACTATAATATCACTTTGAGGGTATCTAGTGGGGTTAAGTTCAATTTATAACCAATATCAAAACACTGTTTACTGGACTTCCTTTTGTAGTGATATATTACCCTCCCTACTTTAATATACTTCTTGGATTTACTTCTCAAATATACAGTATCAAATATAAGCATTATATTACATCATATATTTTCTTATTAAATTTTGTGTGTATGAGAGAGAAGTCTCTATTTTAGGGGAAAACAATGCTAAAATTTTGGTACTATTGAATTGGCCACAGCTTTCTATTGGCTTACTTGGAGGGTTGTCCATTTTGAATGGAACTGGGATCAGGAAAGGGTACTTCCAAAGACATACATGACATGTGGAGAGTTTCAAACACTTTTCTTGTTGGAAGTTCAGAGACCCAGAAAGAAGAAAACTAGGCATGAGACAACAGGCCTATAAGTAGACACTGAGTTTGGCCACAGAGTGTATGCATGGGTATAATTTACATTAATGCTTAGAGGTAGCAAAACTACAAACTGGTTACTTGATACCATCACAATGAAGCACTGATGAAATAATCATGGTAGGATGAATGGAAATTATCAATGTGCCCCCCTCGCCCCTGGAAAGAGCTATCTCTCACCCACTGATTTCACTACTCCAGGACTAAATAACTGATGTCTGCGTACCTGAGATGATCTTAGAAATGGAGTTACAGCCTACTACCTTCCCTCAAATATAACAAATAGTTATGCTATGAATACTTGATTTAATGATACCTGCTTTCCATAATGTGGACAATAACTTATCCTTACTAGAACTAATAATGGTATTTCTTACTTTTCCTAAACCAAATGACTCTGTGTACACAGTGTAGAAACATGGAGTGAATGATTCTCCCATGAAAAGCCTTTTACTACATAGACTTAAATCAATGGACCATTTGAGAACCAATGATGCTACATAAGGCCCATGACTAGAAAGTATATACAACACAATAGCTTGCCAGCCCAAAGCCATTAGAATGATACAAAATTAGAATGACTTCTTAAAAATAGAGTTTAGAAAAGACAGTGTGAGTTTTATGCATCACCTCTCACCATACCATGTATGTCTAAAGTCAGCAGTGCTTACACTGTTCTGTCTCCAATCTCTACAAGACAAGTCTCAGCACTAAGAGAAAAAGAAGTATAGCTACTCTCACCACCATTCCCAAAGAGTCCTTGGAAATTTTTATGTTCTAATTTGTAACTGAATGTACATTTATTTGAGCTCCAATTTCTTGAATGAAATTTACGTTTCTGGAGATCATGAAGCTATTTCCATTTAGCATGCTGATAATGGTTGGGTAGCCCTTAGTCATGTTATCTTTTTTCATGTTGTCAAGCTAGTTCTGCCTAAGAATGTTTTGAACAAGAGAAACTCTGTTCATGCCTGTAAATTTGCTCTGAAATGTTTTAGAGAAATAAGTGTACAATTTGAATATAAATATATATCTGGGGCAGGAGAGACGGCTTAGTGGTTAAGGCGCTTGCCTGTGAAGCCCAAGGATCTCCCCTCAGAGCCCTATAAGCTAGAGGCACTAAGGTGGTACAAGCCCAAGGTCTCACTAAGTGGCTCCAAAGCATTTCCATGGCCATTTTGTTATATTTCCATGCCCAGGATTAACTATGGACAAGAAACTTCTCCAACTAGTGATACAGAAGAAGGTTATGATTACCCAACAATCAGATCTTTCTATTTAATTCCATTTTGAAGAACTGCCAGTAGATTGTATTGGTTAGAACTCTCGTTTAACTAACTGTTCTATGGCAACTCTTCTTTTCTTAGGAATTCTGACCATTCGTTACATTGAGGAATCAATAATGTGAATCAGCCAAAATAGAAAATGATGCTAGTATTAACTTAGTGCTCCACTCAAAAGACTGGCAACTCCACATGAAAATTGGAATATTGTGGCATTTCCCTATGGGGCAATAGCTTTCTGTAGTATGCATTTTTACCTCTGTGTTCAGTGTTTTTTCTAGAAAGATGCATCAACAATATCAACTTTATGTAGAACTTTGGAAATTTCAGGGTGTTTGTGATGATAGCAGACACTCTCAACCAAGGACAAGGAATTCTGGTACGTATCCAACTCCCTTATTTATCCCTCAAGGGCAAGATGCTGAGGTGTATTCACAGAGTCCCAGTGTATTGATCCAAGTTATTTGCTGTGGTTAATGGCTCTGGACTGTTCCCTATATTTATAGACAAATTTGAGGGTACCTTTGCCAGCGTACCAACATTCACCAATTCACTGATAATTTGGGGTGTTCCTGGATTATTGTCCTATGAAATTGAAGAATGAAATCCACACACTAGAGGAAAAGTTTCAGAAAGATTTTATTATAGCTTAGATCTTTAAGGAGGGAGAGCTTTCAGAGAAGTGGGGCTTAAGGGAAAGAAGGAAGACATAGATCTTGCCCAAGGTTGCAAGTCTGGGTTTGGGAAGCCTGGAACATAAGAGAAGGCAGAGTTCTTGACTAGAGAAGCAAGAGGGAAATCTAGACGCCCACCTAGAGACTCAGGTCAGGAATTTTTATGTAAGCCCTTTGGGTGAAGAGCTGTTTTAACCAGTTTATTTCCAAAGTCAGCTGTCTAGAGACAGGGTCTCTGGAAAATGGCAATCTTACATGCTATCTTAATTCTCTAGGAAGGTAGTAAAAGTATTCCCTAAAGGGACATACTTAAGAAAAGGCTAGATCCTTGTAACATTTTTGTCCTGTAGTAAAGTGTAATGACCTAGATTTTCCCCACAGGCCCAAAGACAATTTCTGTATTTAGCAAAGACAAAACCATTCACTTTGAGATCGTCACACCTAAGCTGCCCAATCAATTTCTGCCTTGTGGTAGTTTGAATGCTTGTCCCCCAATAGACTGTTTTTTTTTTTTTTTTTTTTTAATTATTTATTTGTGAAAGAGAAGCAGATAGAGAGAGAGGGACAGAAAGAGAGAGAGAGAGAGAAAATGCCAAGACCTTCAGTAACTGCAAATGAATTATAGGAACATGCACCTCTTTGTGCATCTGGCTTTTCCAATTACTGGGTAATTGAACCTGGGTCCTCTGGCTTCACAGGCAAGTGCCTTATCCCCTAAGCCATCTTTCCAGCCTAGACTAAGATGTTTTATTAAAGCTTGTAATTTGGATGCTAGCTGCCTGGCTGGAAGAGCTGTCACTGTGGGCAGATCCTTAGGTGCATTCCTAAGGTGTTGAGGGGGAGCAGATATGAACTCCAGCCTAATGCATTCAGAGTGAGCATGGAACTTCCCCTGGATCTGTAAGCCTGAAATAAATCCCTTCCTCCATAAACTGTGCCTGGTCTGGAGGTTCTTCCCAGCAACATGAAGCTGACTACTATATTCCTCCTATTATTATTGCTAATCCTGTTTTCCTTATCTCATTTTCTAACTCTCTCATTTTCCCCTGGATTGTTACTCAAATAAATTCTCATCAAGGAGATCATTTATTTTAGGGAACAAAATTAGAGGCACCATTATTATATAATTTACTATAGGACTGCTTATCTGCCAAAGTCTAACTAGCAGAAATGCATATGCTTCACTAAACCACATTCTCTAAAATTAAAATAATACATGCAATTTAAAGCATAAACTGTAATAATTTTTGAAAAAAGAAACATACTCAAGTATTTCTGCAGTGTGATTATCATAGTTAATTACCAGAGGTCATACCATGAAATTATGAAATGACAAAAAGTATAATCTTGATAGAAAAAACAAAAACAACTTTTAAAATGGATTTTGAAATGGCATCTTTTCACAAAATGGCTTCCTTTCAGGCATTGATGGGACTTTGAAGTAACAGAGCTATCAGGCCAATATGTTCATTGAGGTATAGCGTCAATAGATTTGCTACAATTACATTGTGTATGAGGACAGCTCTTTGGAGTGAAGGCAACAGCTAGTTTTTCTGTGATGTAAAGGAAAATTGTCTCCCAGGGAGATCAGGGCTTCACATTGAACTTTTTAGACTCAGGTCCTGGTATGTCTGCTTTGTTACATGACCCTTGTCCACAGGCTTATTTCTGCTCACAGTTCAGGTTCAAACATGCTTCTAGTTGGTACAAATTTAGAAAACCTTGATTCAGCAGTACATGGTGGTCAGTATAAAAGCACACTTGCAAGTCTTTTGTCAAAGAATACCTTAATTCCACCTCATGGCTGTGACCTACCCTCACCAGTTCACTAAGGCTTTCTCTACTAACTAATGACTCCTAAGTTAAAGCCTTTGGTTCTTCCACCAGTTCTCATTTATAGATGTCCCTGTGGTATCCGTCCTCTCTGCTTGTTCAAACTGGCTTCTTTCTGTCTTGATCTAATCCACATCCTTCTATAGTGGCAAAAAAGGACCTTCTATTCTACACTCTTGTTTAATATGTTGAGTACTCTCAAATTAATGGGCTATGATGAACTGTGAAAACAGACAAACATATATCATCACAGTATATATAAAATTGATAAAAGAAAAGTAAAATGTGCATAAAGAAATCTTTCTTTAATATCAAGTTTATAATATCAGTCTCATTTACCATGTAGCTGGTCTTGGTCTGTTTTCCATTATAATTTCACTCACTAATGTAGCTCTTACTGAGTTACATATCTCTAGTTTGTGGTTTATGGCACTGGAAGGGGCAGATTGACTTTCCATTGTTGGCAAGGTAACTGGATTTTTTTTTTTTTTTTTTTAATGAGAAGGCTTGGCCATGCAGGTAGCCTGCTTTTTTTTTTTTTTAAAGATATTTTATTTATGTATTTATTTAAGAGAGAGAGAAATAGGCAGAGAGAAAGAGCAAATGCACATACTGAGGCCTCCAACCACTGCAAATGAACACCACATGCACGCACCCCCTTGTGCATCTGGCTTAAGTGGGTCCTGGGGAACAAAACCCGGATCCTTAGGCTTCGCAGGCAAACGCCTTAACTGCTAAACCATTTCCCCAGTCCCGTAACTGGCATCTTTTATTTTTTAACCGTGTCCTTTTTGGTCTTATCTACCCTGCTATAGCTACTCTCTTCTAGTTGTGCTTGTCAAAGCCTTTTCCTGAACTTTCTTTTAACACAGAGAATGCTGTTGACCAATATCTTTTGCGTACATACAATATGAGCTTTCCTAGAGCAAACACTTTCTATTAGCTCACATCAGCTCCATAATGCCAATATTCCTGTTAGTCCCATTTGAAAGATGTTGACATTTAAAGAAAATATCCTGAAAGTTTCACTGTGGTGCCATAGCCAAGAGACTTCTTTTCTAATACTCTAACAAAAACAGCTTGATTTGGGAACCATGAATTTTAGCTTTGTCAGAATGGTTGAACTTGTATCAAAACAGCATAGAAATCCCAAATGTTGGTTTAAAGTGCTTCTCTGGACTTTTCTATAAAGGAGCTAGCATTATTGCACTTAATGAAGTGGGCACTGGGCAGGTGCTAAATTCTGAGTAATTTCTGATTCTGATTCAACCTGTGTTGGATGAAGGAAAGAACTGCCTGATCCAATAACAAGCAGAAGCAGCTGCTCATAACATCAGTCTTTCTGAACCTTTATAATATATATATATATATATGGATGTATACATTCCACTTTTTACAGTGACCTGTATTATAGACCTTATTCTGGGGTAAAAGAACAGGACCTTTAAAAGCAAATGTTTTTCAGGGCAAAGTGGCACATGCCTTTAATCCCAGCCCTCAGGAGGCAGAGGTAGGAGGATGGGATCGTTATGGGTTTAAGGCCACCCTAAGAATACAGGTCAGCCTGGGCTAGACTGAGGCTCTACCTCAAAACACCAAAAAAAAAAAAAAAAAAAAAAAAAAAAAAAAAAGAAAAAAAAAAAAAAGCAACTATTTTGCTCCTTATCGCTGAATAAGAGACTGAATCAGGAGGACCCAGTTTAAAGATGGCAACCCTCTGTTCAATAGTATTTGAGACACTCTTGATTCTCCATTGCCATAGAAATTATACTACCCTGAAACTTCAGCTATATAACAGCTATGATTTTGGGGAGAAGCATTATTTACCCATATATGAAACTTTTGCTCAAAATGTTTTGTTGCTGTTGTTTTGTGTGTGTGTGTGTGTGTATATATATATATAGTGTGTGTGTGTGTGTGTCTATATATATTTGAGATACATACATATATATATAAAGAGAGAGAGAGAGAGAGAGAGAGAGAGAGAAAGTTAGAGAGATGGAGAGATAGAGAGAGAGAAAGAATGGGAGTGCCAGCAGCCTCTCAGCTGCTGAGAAGGAACTTCAGACCTGTGTGCCTCCTTGTGGGCAAGTGTGGCATTGCGCCCTCCCATCACGTTTTGCATCTGGCTAAACATGGGACCTGGAGATTGGAACTGGTGTTCTTAGGCTTGGCAGGCAGACACCTTAACAGCCAAGCCATCTCTCCAGCCCTTGTATATTTTTTCAATTAGCTAACAAAGTAGTAATTTTCCAGGACTAGAGAGATGGCTTCCTAGTTAAAGGCTCTTGCTTATTAAGCCTGATGGCCCTAGTTCAATTTCACATTACTCATGTAAAGTTATTTGCACAAAACGATTCATGTGTCTGGAGTTTGTTTGAATTGGCAAGAGGCCCTAGCATGCATACACTTTTATTTCTTTCTCTATAAAATAAATAAATAAATAAATAAATAAATAAATAAATAATTAAAAGAAGTAATCTTCAAGAAGTAATTTTCTATATTCCTTTTCATATATGTGGCAGTTACCTCCTCATTCTCATTGCTGGGAGAAAGCACCAACCAAAATTAGCTGATGGAAGGACAGTTTTTATTTGAGCTTACAGTCTTGAGGGGAAACTTTGTGAAGGCAGGGAAAGCAGGGCATGAGCAGAAGCTGGACATCACATCTGCCATGGCAGGTAGAAAACAGCAGCAGGAGAGTGAGTGAAAATCTGGCAAGCAGGAGCTGACTATAACACCTCTAAGCCTGTCCCCAACAACACACATCCTCCAGCATGGTGCTACACCCCAAATTTCCACCAGCTTGGGATCAAGTATTCAGAACACATGAGATTATGGTGGACCTCTGATTCAAACCACCACAATATATCTTCAGCTTAATTAACTCTTCCTCTTAATCCCTTTTCTCCTCCATGTGTCCCTCCATATCCCCAATTGAACTTTAGGTTATTATATAAAATTCCATTGCCATTGGTTGGATAACTCCCAGTGAGGGCTCTGACACACCCAAAGCATACAGGCTCATGGCTCTGCCCTTGGCTGATAACCAAAACTAGATTATAAGACATGACAGATAAAGAAAAAAAAAAAAGGTGAAGGGGCAGGTCACTTAGAAATCAAGCTAGTAATGAGTTGGATGCTTCCTTCCAGCCAACTGCTGTCATTTTGCAGAAAAGTGGTATGTAGCCTTCTGGAGTTTTGGTGGGGAGGCAACCTGAACAATCTTACCCAGTGGTGGAACTTGTGAGCTACATAACTGACCATGCAGGTAACATATTCCCGCAGGTGCAATAGTGACATGACTATTACGGGGGTAACCAACTGCTTTCTGTTTGGATTTGAAGTCCACTTCCTAGGAGAGGATTCATGCTTGATACTGAACATGTAGTCAAGAGCCTTTGGGTGGGAAGGAAGGACTTATACTCGAGGAAGGAAAGGTTCTACATTTGTTGGTTTAATTGGATATGCTGTGCCCACAAAATTTCCCTTTAAATATTAATGCTTGTGCCTCTAGGTGAGTGATTCCTCTTTGGTTAAAAAAAAAATGAAGTTAGCAGTGACTACTGGGGAGAAAAACTTTGTCAAAATGCTGATACTATGTGACTGTTGAGTGCTTGGTACTCACTGAGACATCTGTATCACTCCTTCCAAGGCTCAGAGAATCTTGCAGAGTAGAGGGATAAAAAGAATGGAAGAGCCACACGATGGGGAAGAATGCTGTAGAAGGCTGTCTTCTGGACATGAAGTGGTCCCTTGCATTCATAGTTTCATTGCAGCTGTTGTTTTCTGCACAAGAAGGGCACAGTATTTCCTGCACAATAATGGGCCCATTATCATCCCATCATGGATGGTGGACAAGGGTGAAAAAAGATAATGTCAATGTAGAAAAGAACTTACTGGAAAGGAAGAAGGGATTCAGTGGCAGAGGGCACAGCAGGGGAAGAAGACAAGGAAATGGCAGGTGATTATAATTAGTATACATTACATTTGTGTGGGTAGTAATTTTTTTTTTAAATTAGGGTTCAAGGGAATGCAAAGTTGTCAATGGATTTTCTGTCACACAGTTCATGCCCATAGCAGCTCAAGTTCCCTCTAGCTGACTGAAATTTCCTAGTTAGAGCAACAATTAATGTGTTTATTCAGTTCAGAATGATTTTATAGATAACACATTTGTACAATACCCTCAGAAAAACATTTTTGACATTTTCTTTACAAATATGTTCATAAGCTGCTGCCTTACTTTTTAAGAATTCTTTTAAAAACTTTTAGCAAATGTGCACTCCACAAAAAAATAACCCCAAAATAATTTCTCAACACTGTTTTTTAACCATGTCAAAAGAACACTGCATCCTCTTATATAAGTAAAGTACACAACAAGAAGCTGCATAATATTTGAGGTTTTAATGGTATAAAGGAGTTTGGCAAATACAGGATCAGAAGATGCCCACATGTATAAAGGACAAAATACTTTTGCAGAGAAAATAGGTCATGAGAAGGATCAGACAAAAGAAGTCTGTTGTTTTTGGTAAATTGTGAGGGAAAAATAAAGAGAATCATTGTATATAAGATTGCTTCGTTGGAAGACAGTTGGGTATTATTAATATTTCAGACCTACATCCTCTGTATAATCAAAGATCTATTTTAAATGTGGGATTCAGGTTCAATTTGCTCTGGGAATATCCTTTAAAACTTCAAGGATCTTCCAAAGCAGTAGTGATGGGGCTGCCAAGAAGCAGTGGGCTGCCTACAATGGTAGGAAGCACAGACCAGGAATGATGTTTGTGGAAAAGCTCTAAGTCACCAGCAGGAACACGTTCGAGCATTACAGTCATGCTGAAACTTAGCACCATTTATAGTAATTTGCTTGTAAAGTCAAACTTTAAGCAGAATCAGGGTGGACCTGGGTCAATTATGCTGCTAGTAAAATTTGTTCCAGGCTGGGTCCCAGATGACCCATCAAGTTATTGGAGGCCCAATTGAGGTAGAAGCAGTTACAGCCTCCTGTAAAAGTGTAACTACCTGAAATTGGACCTGGGACTTGGGTTCTGATATTAATGTTCTATTAATGTGCTCTTATTCCCAAGCTAGAAATTTTGCTTTGAGTACACATTTGTTTTTCATTTGTGTATAGAATCACAACACAGTGTTGTGTTTCTGAAGTGTTCTTTCCTCCCTTCTATTACATCACTATCATTTCTATGAAATACTTTTTTATTAGCAACTTCTATACTTATAGACAATATACCATGATATTTCCCTCCTCTCATCCCCATTCCCCTTCAGAACTCCATTCTCCATCATATCCTCTCCCTCTCTCCATTAGTCTCTATATTAATTTGATGTCATCATCTTTTTCTCCTTAGCAGGTATTGCTAAGCACTGTGAGGTCAGGGATATCAAGGCCAATTTCTGTCTGGACAGTTGCATTGTAAGGAGTTGTACCCTTCCTTTGGCTCTTACATTCTTTCAGCCACCTCTTCTGCAATGGACACTGATCCTTGGAGGGCATGATAAAGATGTTTCAGTGCTGGACACTCCTCCATCCCATCTTCTCAGTACTATGTTGCCTTTTGGGTCATCCCAGTGGTCATCACCATCTGAAAAGAAAAGCTTCTCTAACCAGAAGTGAGAGTAGGATTAATATATGAATAGGACTATTAAGTGTAGTACTGTATTGCTTTCAGGGCAGACAAGAGCTGACTTTGTACACCTAAGGTTCATGACCTCCCCTGACATAGTCTTTTGATTAGGTTTTTTAGTACCAGACATGTATTCCCTCCCATAGAGCAGGCCTTCAGTCCAATTAGAGAGCAGTTGGTTTCCCCCAGAACAGACATGCCACTATTGCACCTGTATGGTCATTTGGCCTGTTTGGCCAAACTTGAGGTTTCCAGTGTCCACTGTTTTCACCGCTGATGATTTCTGTCTCCCATATGGCTGCATGCAGTCAGCTTTTTCCAGCTTTCAGTTGGCTGGTCTACAGGCAGAAGATTTTCTGCTCAGCACCAGCTTGATTTCTCAGTGACCTTGCCACTCAGCCAAGTGAAGTCTTCAGCATTAGGGTCTTACCATCTGTTTCTCAAGGGAAACCAAGGGCCTTGGCCATAGCCTGCAATGTTTTAGAGGCTACAGGGACCTCCCTGGCCACCAACTCACTGGAAAGTATCCCATCCCTGGTACTGAAAATTTTCTAGTAACAATCTATAGCTTCCGTATGTGCCATTATTCAAAAAAGTAGGTTTACATAAGTCTTATTCAGAATATCTTGAATTTTGATTGACCCTCCACCCACATCCTTTTTTTACACATTCTCTTTCCCTGGCCCTCTTAGGCCTTTCCCCTGTTTGGAATCTGTTCTTCTACTGTCATATATACAATACCATCTCCTTAAGTCCTTCCCTCTCCTCCCTCCCTTATAGCCTTTTTCTAGCTGACTGGCCTCTGCTACCAATTTTTGGCTCCAGATCACACACAAGTCTATACATTTGTAACTAAGATCCACATATGAGAGAGAACATGTGACATTTGGCTTTCTGAGCCTGGGTCACCTCACTTAATATAATCCTTTCCAGATCCTTACATTTCCTAGAAAATTTCATATTTTCATTTTTATTTACTGCTGAATAGATTTCCATTCTGTAAATGTACCATATCTTTATTATCCATTCATCTGTGGAGGGACATCTAGGCTGGTTTCATTTCATAGCTATCGTGAATATCACAGCAATAAACATGGTTGTGGAAGTATCTCTAAGATAGTGAAAAGAGTTATTCAGATATATGCCTAGAATGCTATAGCTGGATAATATGGTAAATCTATTTATAGCTGTCTCAAGAACCTCCACACTGATTTCCACAATGGTTGTACCAGATTACATTCCCACCAACAGTGTAGAAGGGTTCTTCTTTTTCCAAATCCTTGCCAACATTTATTGTCATTTGTTTTCTTGTTGGTAGCCATTCTGACAGGAGTGATGGAATCTCAAAATAGTTTTAATTTGCATTTTCTTGATGGCTAAGGATGTAGAACACTTTTTATATGTTTATATGCCATCTGCATTTCTTCTTCTGACAACTATTTATTTCCATAGCCCATTTTAATTTTTTTTTTTACATTTCTTATTGTTCTTTTTTGTGTTCTTTCTATACTCTGGATATTAATTCTCTGTTAGATGTATACCTGGCAAGATTTTCTTCCATTCTATAGATGGTCTCTTTGGTCTATTCACAGTATCCTTTGCTGTACAAAAGCTTTGTAATTACATAAGATACCAGTGGTTGACTAGTGATTTTATTTCCTGAGCAATTGGGATTCAGAAAGTCATTGCCTATTCTAATATGTTGAAGGGTTTTCCCTACCTTTTCCTCTAGCAGTTTCAGGGTTTCAGGTCTGATATTAAGGTCCCTCATCCACTTGGACTTGATTCTTGTGCATGAAAAGGGACAAGGATCTATTTTCATCCTTCTACATATAGATATTTAGTTTTTCCAGCACTACTTGTTGAAGAAGCTATCTTTTCTCCAATGAATATTTTTGGCATTTTTTGTCAAAAATCAGATGGCTATAGTTACCTGGATTAACATATGGGGGTCCTCTATTCTGTTCCATTGATCTACATGTCTGTCTTTGTGCCAATACCATGCTGTTTTTTTACTATGGCTTTGTAATATAACTTAAAATTGGGTATGGTGATACCACCAGCCTGATTTTTGTTGCTCAAAACTGTTTTGGCTATTCAAGGTTATTTGTGCTTCCAGATGAATTTTAGGATTGGTTTTTCTATTATATGAAGAATGCCATTGGAATTTTAATGGGGATTGCATTAAATGTATAGATTGCTTTTGGATTGACATTTTCATAATATTGATTCTTCCAATCCAAGCACATGTGATGTCTTTCCATTTCCTTGTGTCTTCTGCAATTTCTCGCTTGAGTGTTTTAAAGTTCTCATTGTAGAGATCCTTCACTTCCTTGGTTAAGTTTATCCCAAGGTACTTTATTTATTTATTTATTTTTTCGAGGCAATTGTGAATTGGTAATTCCCTGATTTCAACCTCTGCATGTTTGTTGTTAGTGTATAGAAAAGCTACTGATTTCTGTATGCTTATTTTGTATCCTGCTACATTGCTAAAAGTGTTTATCAGCTCTAACAGTTTGCTGGTAGAGTCTTTAGGGTCTTTTATGTATAGAATCATATCTACAAATAATGATAATTTGATCTTTTCCTTTCCAATTTGTATCCCTTTTACGAGTGACTCTTGCCTTATTGCTATAGCTAAAACTTCCAGCACTATATTAAATAAAAGTGGGGAAAGTGGACACCCTTGTCTTGTTCCTAAATTTAGTGGAAAAGATTAAAGTTTTTCTCCATTTAGTATTATGGTGGCTGTAGGTTTGTCATAAATAGCTTTTATTATGTTCCTTCTATTCCCAGGTTCTGTAATAATTTTACCATGAAGGGATGTTGGATTTTGTCAAATGCCTTTTCTCTATCTATTGAGTTGATCATATGATTTTTGTACTTCTGTCGATTTATATGGTGTATTACATTTATCAATTTGCATAAGTTGAACCATCCCTGCATCTCTCCATAAAGCCTACATGGTTGGGGTGAATAATATTTCTGATATATTCTTGTATTCTGTTTGCCAATATTTTGTTTAGAATTTTTGCATCTATGTTCATGAGGGAGATTGGTCTGTAATTTTCTTTTTATGTTCTGTCTTTGTCCGGTTTTGGTATCAGGTTGATGCTGGCTTCATAGAAGGAGTTGAGTAGAATTCCTTCCTGTTCTATTTTGTGGAAAAGTTTGAGAAGCAATGATGTTAGTTCTTCCATGAGTGTCTGGTAAAATTCACCAGTGAATCCATCTGGGCCTGGACTTTTGTTAGTTGGAAGACTTTTTATAACTGCTTGGATCTCCATACTTGTTATAGGTCAATTTAAATGGTTTATCTCATCTGGATTTAATTTTGCTATGTCATAGGAATCAAGGAAATCATCCATTTCTTTCAGATTTTCAAACTTAGAGGCATATGTATTCTTAAAGTATGTACATATGATTTTCTTAATTTCTTTGGTATTTGTTGTAATGATGCCTTTTTCCTCTCTAATTTTATTAATTTCTGTCTCTTCTCTTCCTTCTGCTCAGATTTGCTAAGTATTTATCAATATTGTTTATCCTTTAAAAGAACCAACTCTTTGTTTCATTGATTCTTTGGATTTTTTGTGGGGGTTCTATTTCATTAATTTCTACCCTAATCATTATTATTTCTTTTCATTTACTGATTTTTGTTTTGCCTTGTTCTTCTTTTTCCAAGGCCTCAAGGTGAAGCATCAACTTGTTTACTTGTGAACCCTCAAATTTCTTTATATAAGCACTTAGAGCTATGAATTTCCCTCTTAGGACTGCTTTCATTGTGTCCCAAAGGTTTGGTATGTTGTATTCTTATCATCATTTGATTCTATGAATTTATTGATATCCTTTTTGATTTCTTCAGTGAGCCATTCATCATTCAATAGTGTACTGTTTAGTCTCCATGAATTTCTGTATGCTCTGTAGTTTTTCTTGTTGCTGATGTGCAGTTTAATCCCATTGTGGTCAGATAGTATACAAGGGATTATTTCAATCTTCCTGTATTTGTTAAGCTTTGCTTTGTGTCCTAATATATGGTGTATTTTAGAGAATGTTCCAGGTGCTGCTGAGAAAAAAGTATATTCTGTAGCATTTGGTTGGAATGTTCTGTATATATCTGTTCGGTCCATTTGTTCCATGACATCATTTAATCCAGATGTCTCTCTATTTATTTTTTTGCCAGGATGACCTGTTAATTGACCAGAGTGGGGTATTGACATCACCCACTACAAGTGTGTTTGGTGTTATCTCTGACCTTGTTTAATAGCATTTGTTTGACGAAATTGGGAGCACCTTTTTTAGGTGTATATACGTTTAGGATTATAATGTCCTCCTGCTGGAGTGTTCCTTTAATCAGTATAAAATGACCTTCTTTATCTTTCCTCACCAATGTTGGTTTAAGTCTATCCTGTCAGATATTAGGATAGCAACCTCTGCTTGTTTCCTCAGCCCATTTGCTTGAAATACCACTTTTCATCCTTTCACCCCAAGATGGTGTCTATCTATTGAGAGATGAGTTTCCTGGAGGCAACAAATGGCAGGATCCTGCCTTTTAATCCAGTCTGCAAGTCTATGTCTTTTGGTTGGGGCATTGCAGCCATTGATATTGAGAGTTATTATTGAAAGTTATGTATTTATTCTCACCATTCTTCTTGTTTTGTTGTGTTTCCTGTTTTCCCTTTACTCACTTGTTTTAAGTGTTATTAGAGTATAGTTTATTTTTTCCTATTTCCTCCTGTGTGTGTTTTGCTTTCTCTTCAGCGTGAAAGATTCCTTCAAGTACTTCCTGTAGAGATGCCTTAGTTATCATAAATTCCTTTAGCCTGTTTTGTTATGGAATTTCTTTATTTTTCCATCAATTTAGATAGTTGGCTTTGCAGGATAAAGTAATCTTGGTTGACAGATTTTATCTGTCAGAACTTGGAATACATCACTCCAAGTCCTTCTGGCTTTTAAAGTTTATAGTGAGTAATCTGCTGTTATTCTGATGGGCTTACCTTTGTAGGTCACTCGCTTTTTCTCTCTAACTGCTTTTAATATATTTTCTTTGGTTTGCATGTTTAGTAGTTTAATTACAACATGGTGAGGAGAGGTTTTTCTAGGTTTTGTCTGTTTGGTGTTTTAAAAGCTTCTTGTATCTCCATTGGCTTCTCTGCTGTGTCTAAGAAAAACCTGTACCCCTGTTCTTATTTATTTATTTTTTTATTGACAACTTCCTTGATTGTAGGCAATATCCCATGGAACTTTTCAGAAGAAGAGTTCATTTTGCTATGGTTTTGCTTAAATCCATTCCTGGGCTGGTTTGGCATGGCTCCTATGCTGCCATCTTACCCAGAAGTCTCCTCCCATGAAATATTTTTTGAGTTATTACATATGTATAATTGACATCAGTGTTTTGGAAAAAAGTAAGTACAATACAACTATAGTCCATTAAGATAAGGTTCAAAAGAAGAAGTATAGATTGATGAACCAAAATTCTCACAAAAATATGATTTACATTTACAAACATGAAATGTCAAATGAGCTTATGAACTCTTTGTAGATCATCTTCTTGAGTGAAATTATATAAATGTGGACTGTCCCCCACTGCCCAATCCTGACTCCATCCCTTTTCTTCCTCAGTTTCCAATACTAAAATCTATTCCAGGAAATCTTGTATTTTTTTTTTAATCACATAATATGCTCCTGGGGAATCCAAACTGATTACCATTCATTTATTCAAAAATATCTGGAAATGGACAGGAGAAATGTCTTAGCGGTTAAGGCATTTGCATGCAAAGCCAAAGGATCTCGGTTTGATTCTCCAGGAACCACATAAGCCAGATGCACAAGCAGCAAATGCATGTGGAGTTCATTTGCAGTGGCTAGATGTGATAATGTGCCCAATCACTCTCTGTCTGCCTCTCTTCTATCTCTCTCTGCTTGAAAACAAACAAATAAAAATTAAATATAAATATATATATATATCTGGAACTATTTGTAATGTAAATATTCACTGGCATCTATGAAAATAAAATCATATTTCTAAATACGGATGAAGGTGTAATAAATAAATAGAAAGTGTCTCTGACTTAGAATCTGGGATTTTGGCCATGATAACAGGTTATTGAGAATATATTAGTTAATGTAAAACAAATATTTGACCAGAAATACCTTACAATGGAAAGGAATTGTTTTAACTTATGTTGAATGGGTAAATTATGTTTCAATGGGTAAATTAATCAACATTTTATTTCTGGGTCAAAATCCCAGACAAAAATCTGTGTAGGGAAGAAGGAATTATTTAAGCTTACAGTTCCAGATTGCATCATGGTGCAGTGGCATGGTTTCAGGAGCCTGAAGCAGTGGGTCATATTCTCTCCACAGAGAGGAAGCAGTAAGAGATGAATGGTGCTGCTCATTCAGCTTTCTTCATTGTGTATAATCCATGATCCCAGTGTTGTACCCACATATGGTAGGCCTCCTCAAGATTATGGACTCCAATGAAAAGCTCCACTAGTGTTTGGCCAAAAAGTGAGGCTACACCCATCAAAATCTTTCTAACAATGCTTATCACCTTTAACTGATTTCACTCTCCATTGGAGAATCAGTTTTTCTTTTTCACTAAGCAGCAAGAACTGAATACAACCAAAATCTATCAACAAGACAAAAAAAAAAAAAAAAAAAAAAAAGATAGCTGACTACCTGACAGGAGATGGACCATCCTTAGCACAACAGTGAGGGCCCAGGTGAAACCACGGAGGGATTGGCAGATGAGCAAGAGTACTGCTTCCATAGTGAGCCTAACAACCTGTGCCATGGTAATGGAGACAGACACTGAGGAAACTCAAAATGCACCAATATAGAAATTCAGAAGCTGCTCAGAGCTCAACACTAAGGGAGACTTAAAGCACATCCACCAAGCCAGAGGGAATTTTGTGGAAATGGGGTCAAAAGAATGCAAGAGCCATAGGATGGGAGGAAATATCCAGAAGCATTGCCCCACCCCTAACCCACAATGACCGACTGTTGCTTTAACAGCTCATAACCCACAACTCCATGGTGAATACCCACAATCCAACTAAGGAGGGCCTTAGGCAGAGAGCAGGGAAATATTGGTAGCAACACACAATGTGTCAGTACAAAGTTTCTGCTTAATTTAAAAAAAAAAAAAAAAAAAAAATAAAGATATTTCCTCACAGACTTTTCTAGAGGCTAATATAATAAACACAAGTCCTCACAGGTGATTTTAGGTCCTGACAAGCTGACAATCCAGATAAAAGGGCAGTGTGGAATATAGTCCATTATGGTGGAAAAGAAAAAACATGTTAGCAGGTCTTGTCACATTTCAGTTAGAGTCAAGAATCAGAGGAAGAAGAGGAAGTGGAGACAGGCTATAAAAACCCCAAGACCTGTCCCCAGTTGCCAGGGTCCAGCCCTAGAATCAACAAGGGGTGAGACCACGAAGTTGGGATGAATGGGAGCGGCAAAAACGAAACGAAACTTAGGACATTGGTACAAGCTGACAGGTCGGGCTTCAGCAGAGAGGCATTTGACTCTCTCTCACTCACTCACTCACTCACTCACTCTCTCATTCACTCTCTCATTCATTCTCTGTCTCTCTTCTTTTTCTTTTTCATTCTCTTTTTTCTCCTTTTCATTCATTCTCTGTCTCTCTTTCTTCTTTCTTTTTTTCAGTCTTTTATTTTTCTCATACAAGGAAATAGGATTCAAAAGGAAAAAGGCAAAAACAAAAGTGTCCAAATTTGACACGCATGCATCTTATAATATCACACTGATATTGACAAACATTATGAGCAAGCACTATTAACCATTAGCTGGAAAAACAAAATACATAATGCTTTTCTTACAATCTTTATCAAATCTTAACCATGCCCCTTGACCAATTATTTTTTGAATAATGGGGCATAGCCTTAAATGGGCTCCACTTGCAAGTTAGCAAAGGTTATTGTTGTTGTAATAAACCCATTGTTTTCCTTCTGCAAGCATTCTATTTTTTTTTGTTTGATCTTTATGAAGTTGTAATCACATCTCTCAAATAAATTGTCTACCTATAATAATATTCCACAAAATCAAATCTATGCCCCTTATGCATAGCCTTAGGGGAGTTCGTTTATTGTTGTTGTAATAAACCCATTGCTGGTCAGTACATCTAACTCACTTCATCGGAAGCGGGAAGTACGTCTAACTCCCCGGGGTCATGGCTGGCCTGCAGATCAATCACAGAAGAGAAAGAACAAGCCAAGATAAGGAGAGAAAACAGAAAGATCAAGGCAACAAACATGATCTGTACAGCTGAAAGAAGTAGATGTCCTTGCCAAGCTAAATGAGCCGAGGAGGCCACGGGGTTGGATCCGTGTCAAGCTGACACCCTGGGTCTCAACTCAGGCTTTTTGGAGCATGCCGTCCCCGGCACCCAGTGACCCACTTCCTCTAGTAAAGCACCACTACCTAAAGTTTCCACCACCTTCCCCAAAAGTTCCACCAATGTGGGACCAAGTGTTCAAACACATAAGCCTCTGAAGGACACTTTACATTCAAGGGACAATAAGTGTGAACATAGACATATGACATGTGACTTCTGACACAAGAAATGTTTCATATCAAGAAAACATAATTTCTAGTTCCTTTTAGACACGAGTGCATTTTAAACAGATTTTACAGTGCCTTGCTGAATCCAGGAACTTAAACAAAACTCACTCAATATGTGGTTGTCAAAGTGATCCTATACTGGATTGTATTGAGAAAATAAATTTACAAGAAATATTCATCAGAAGCTCCCTTACATGATGACTTAGAATAACTACAAATTAGTTTGAATACCCAGAGAATCATTTTATCCCAGGGCTTTATTTATTACTGAAAATAAGAATTGCAGCAAAAGTAACTATGAGGCAGAAATGTCAATGCAAAATCCTGAAAGAGGTTTGAGGTTCATATTGAAAGGCAACAGCACTCATAATTTCAAAAAATGTGAATTGATGGATCTGGTTTGCTAGACAGGTAGGGACTGCACTCCATTTATGATCGTGCAGAAGCTATTATATTTGTATATTTCCCATTCTAATTGTAACATAACCTCTCTTGCAATGCTAATGCACAGACCATTATTTATTTTTACAGTAAGTTGCTTAAAATGTTATAGGTGTTTATATGTGCCAATAGAACTAAGACTAAAGGTAAAAGAGTTAGAGGTCAATGTTATACAGAATTATCTTACTTGACCTTAAAAAATCTTGTTTAAAAGGTAAATGGAAGTGAGATCCAATATGAAAAATAAAGAATTGAACTCAACTGTTAAAATTATTGCTGAACATTCAATTTTAATTTTGTTAGAAAAGTTTAATATAGTCAAAATAATTTTAATTTCATAAAACATTGACATTTACTAAACAACATTGTTTCATTTATCTTTATTTGTCAATATGACAATAAGATCCACAGATGTTTATTTTAAGAAAGAATGCATATCTTGAAATCTAGGTTAAAAAAGTAATAGTGATCAGAATGGATTTTTAGTTTTCAGAAGTCACATTAAGTGATAAATCCAAAGGGAAAAATTAAGTAATTCAGGTAAATTCATATCTCCCCATGTAAGAGGGTAATGTAAGTTCACATCCAGTTCAAATTCTTCCCCCTTTAATACAAATAAATAACTGTGGCTAGATCTACATAAGTGTTCATTTCTACCCTGCTGTCATTTCAATTAAATTTTGGATTTGTAATTAAAGAACAGTTAATTAATGACTCATAGTCAATTTACATTTCAAAAATGTTGAAACTCATCATTATAGATATGTTTTATTAAACTTACACAGGCACATGTGTATTTCTCTTTACTTCTGAGAGACCTGGCAACTACTCCATTAAAATAGTTTCTCTCCCCTTATGAAATATAGCAAAATCATCACAAATGAAGACACAATTTCCAAAAGTCATTGTTCTCTAGGGAAAACAATAGTCATCTGAACAGTGTGTTACCTCTCTACTTTCTAACTGAACTGAAAGGATTTATTTGTCAGCCCTCTAAATAGTGATTTTTTTCTTCTTCTTCTTTACCCTTAACACCATAGGTCCTGCAGAGTTTCTTGTTACTTATTGTCTCTTCTGACCTTTCTCAGTTCCTACTGCTTCAAACTAGGTCATCACACTATATCAACAAACATCTTTCCACTTGTTGGCTCCACACTGATTCTCCTGCATGAACACATCCCATGGATTTCTTACAAATTTTGATGTCTGAGTCACTGTTACTCCTCAGTACTACTGCTATTACAATATCATTAATTTTCTCAGTTCCAGTGATACTGCAAATCAACTGGGCTCATGGTTTCTTGAATGTTTTGTCCTCTTCCAACCACAGGTTAACAAAATAGAGGAATGAGTTGTTTCACATAAATATAGGAAATATTATATTTTTTAAATGGACAGTTGAAATACAACACTGCTAGTTTTACAGAATTAAAGAAAGAACTTGAGAAAAAGAAAGAGAGCACCCCAACTCCTATGAGAAACATATCTGAGAATTTGTAGTATATCTTTAGGTTGTGTGATGGTTAAGGTGTTGTCAACTTGATCTTTTTAGTAATGCACAGAAATCCCTTTTGGGTGGGTCTTCAAGGTTGCTTCCAGGAAGGATTAACCAGAAGGAGAAAGTCCTTCCCCCAGAGTGAGCCTCCCACCACCACGGAAAATAGTGAATCAAAAACACATCTCTGGAGGGATTGCAGAAATTAATGCCATTCCAAAGGACTTTAAGGATGCAGGGTTGGTGGTTCCCTCCATGTCTTTAACTCTCCTATTTTGCCTGTTCAGAAGACAGATGGATCCTGGAGAATGACAGTGGATTATTGGAAACTTAATCAGGCAGTGACTTCAATTGCAGCTGCTGTACCAGATGTGGTGTCTTTACTTAAACAGATTAACAGACCTCCTGGCACCTGGTATGCTGCTATTGATCTTGTGAATGCTTTCTTCTCCATATCTGTCCATAAGAACCACCAGAAGCAATTTGACTTCAGCTGGCAATGTCAGCAATACACATTTACTGTTTTACCTCAAGGTTATATTAACTCTCAGCCTTGTGCCATAGCTTAGTTCACAGGGATCTTGATCACCTGACCCTTCCATAAGGTGTGATGTTGGTCCATTGTATCCTTGACATTATGCTGATTGGATCAAATGAGCAGGAGGTGGAAGCCACTATGGAGTTGCTGGTAAAACATATATGCATTAGGGGATGGGAAATAAATCCATCCAAAATTCAAGGACTTTCCATCTCAGTGAAATTTCTAGGAGTTCAGTAGTGTGGAGCATGCAGGGATATTCCTTCTAAGATGAAGGATAAGTTGTTGCATCTGATGCCCTAGAGTGCACAGGCTGAGAAAGGAGTTACAGTGTTAGCAGGTGTGATTGATCCAGAGTACCAGGGGGAAATTGGACTGCTCCTCCACAATGGAGGTAAGGTAGAGTATGTCTGGAGTGCAAGAGATCCTTTAAGGGCATCTCTTGGTGTTACTATGTCCTGTTATCAAAGTCAATGGACAACTTCAACAACCTGATCAAGGCAGTGTGATAAACAGCCCAGATCCTTCATGGATGAAGGTATGGGTCACCCCTCTAGGTAAACCAAGACCTGCTGAGGTGATTGCTGAAGGTGGAAGAAATACAGAATGGGTAGTAGAAGAAGGTATTTACAAATACCAGATAAGGCCACCTGAGCAGTTACAAAATGAGTTACAAAATTACTGTAATTGTAATGTTTCTGTTGTACCTTGATACAGAGTATTTGTGCATAGCTACACCAATATTAAGAGTATATCACTGGCTAACTATTGTTGAATTTATATTCTGCCTATTATATTAGAAACTAAGCATTCCTCAAGGAATCTTGTTTGTGTTGGGGGAAGATTTTGCATTTCCAGTTGTACGTGGGATAGTTATACCATGTTAGGTGGAATTATGAGCTTGTTCCTGTTTTCATTTGTAAATTAAGCATGATGACAGGAGATATGGTGGTGTGAAGTTGACAAGGGGTGGACTTGTGATGGTTAAGGTGTGGTCAGCTTGACCTGTTTAATAATCCACAGAAATCCCTTTCTGGTGGGTCCCTGAAGTTGCTTCCAGGAAGGACTAACTGAAGGAGGAAGTCCTTCCCCCAGAATGAGCCCTTCTCCCAGAGTGGGTGGCCCCTCTCAGAGGGGGACTTTACATAAGGAAGCGCTGGGTGAAAAGAGCCCCTTCCTTCCACTTAGCTGCCAGAGCTGCTTGCTACCTTCCAGCATGGATTGAAGCCCAGCAGCTCCTCAGGAAGCCTTAAGGTCTTCAGGGCCAGATTGGGACTGTTGAGGCATCTGGCCACATGGACTGAACAGCTACCAGGTTCCTTGATTCTTGGGCCTGTAACTACTATTTGACTACCATAAACTAATCCAATAAATTCCCTTTTTAATAGAATTAATTCTAGCAGTTCTGTTCCTCTTGAGAACCCTGACTAATACTGGTTGTATACTTTCCTCAGTTGTTTTGTGAACCTTGGCTCTCTGTTCATATTGAAGACTAAAAGTAAAAATAGTTAAGTGCCTCTGTATGTATGCAATGATATTGTCCACTGGGTCCGAGGAATGATAATATGTTAGTAAATGGGGTTGCATTAGAATTTTCCTAAATACTAATATCAATACACAATTTCTCTTTTGCTGCATGTCCTACTTAGTGTGGGTAATGAAAATCTTACTGGAAGAAGTCCACAGTCTGACATAGGAAAGGGTACTTGGGTATGCAGTCATTCTCAGAAACCCATTATATTCTGCACATTCTTCACACTTAGTCAGAAGGGCAGTTTCAAGGATCTGTCCTTAGGAATAAATTTCTTCATAGAGGAAATTGCCTGTCTCAGGGAGAATAACCTGCTTGGATGGCTCAGAGGGAAATATCTAGTAGCATGCTTTTCCTTGAAGTCTCTCTATTTGTTTTTTCATACTCCCCATCATCTATCTTTTTAAAATATTTATTTTTATTTTTTGATGTTTTTCTTTTTATTATTAAATAGAAAATTTGTATGGATACATCAAGTGTTGCTAATAGTTCCCACCTCTCTGCCTCCATTCCACATTGGGCCCACCTTAGTGGGATTGCTGATATTCACCATGGAGATGTGAGTTATGAGTTGTGAGAGCAGCAGTCAATTATTTTGGATGGGTGATAATGCCTCTGGATATTCCTTCCCATCCTGTGGCCCTTGCATTCATTCTGTTCCCCTGTTCTGCAAAATTCCCTGAGCCTTGGTGTGTGTGCTTTAAGTCTACTTAAGCTAAGCCTTCAGTAACTACTGAATTTCTGCTTTGGTGAATTTTGGTGCAAGTTGTAAGGCTTGCTATGGAAGCAGCACTCTTGCTCAGCTCTCTATGTCCTCTGTGGTTTCATCTAGGCCCTAGTCGCTGCTTTAGGGGGTTTCATCTCCTGTTGGGGAGTCAGCTATCTTTTCTTGTCTTGTTAATAGATTTTATTTTTCCCTGATTCTCACTGCTTTTTGAAAAAGAAAAACAGATTCTCCAATGGTGAGTGAGGTAAGAGTAGGTTAAAGGTTTCAAAGCATGCAAAGCTTGAAACTAAGTGTAGGTTTATATTATTATCTATAATTATTAAATTTCACATCAAATTTTAGAAGGTGCCTTTTAAGAATGTACATTATGCATTTTATATTGGTTTTATTCCAAATACATAACATAGTTATATGGTTTTTCTCTGCAATCTATGACTTCTATAGTAATTATTTCTACAGGTATTATTTCATTTAGAAATGCATTCTTTGAGATTTATTATTGGGGTTATGGACAGAGTTCAACCAGTAAGACCTTCTTAAGGCTTAAGTAAACTTTTGACCTTTGTGTTTGGCTTATATACTAAAGAGGACACTACATGATGACTTCCAGAAAAATTTTCCATATGCTAATTTTTTGGAAAGGACGAGTTAATGATCTTAGAGAAAGTCATGGAAGAAAACATATTTAAAGTTATTCTTTAAAATCTTCAAACATATTTGAAATTCTAAGAACCTAGTGACATTTTGTTTAAGACTGTATCTAAAAATATAGGATCAGAAAAATTTGATTATTTTTAAATAAGAATTTGTTTTAAATGCTAAGATTCCCTGAAGAATGCTAATAAACAATTTGAGAACCTGGAATAAGATATTTAGCATGACTGAATGTGCTATTTGTTTGTTGATTTGGTAGTGATAATTTTAAGATGCAGATGGTGTAATAGACTCTAACGATGGTTTATTACTCACACAGTCTCTGGAGTTTTAAGTTCCAATTGCACCTATAAAAAGGGGCAATTAGTTCTTTCCATTTTACTGCTGTTAAGGGAAAGAAAGCTGTTTCAGTTAACTGACAAATAGATACTATTCTAGCTTAAACTCCTGGTCTCAGTTAATTTATATTCCTTTGTCAAATTCTAAGTCAAGAGTTCAAAACAAGTGAGAAATATCACCTTTGTAAATATGATCATCCATTAATTATGTCATTTCAGAGAAGTCTATTGGTGCAGTCTATGGACAGAGTCATTCTTGATAAGTTTTTATGTGGTGGGGAAAGGTTAATACTAATTTAATATGTATTAGTGATGAGATTGAACACATTCAGAGATGAGGGAGCTGTGATGAGAGTAAGATGACTTGTTCTGATTCATTTAAGTTTGAAAATAAGAATTCTCACAGCATGTTTTCTTCACAAATCCAATAGTGCTGGCAGGTTGAAATGGGTAATTATAATTATTTTCTACTTAGACATGCATTATGTTGACAGAAACTTCTCAGTCATCTCTAATATAATTACCTGACAGTAGAAAATCATTTCATTTTCTCTAATTCCACAACTGACTATAATAAAAAATAATATTTTATTTTAATTTTTATTTATTTACTTGTAAGCAGAGAGAGATAGAAGACAGACAGAGAGAGAATGTGCACGCCAGGGCCTCTAGCCACTGCAAAGGAACTCCAGATGTGTGCACCCCCTTGTGCATCTGGCTTATGTGGGTCCTGGAGATCAAACCGGGTTCCTTTGGCTTCACAGGCAAACACCTTAACCACTAAGCCATTTCTCCAGCCTAATATTTTATTTTAATCAAAAGAGCAAAATAGGTATGCTAGTTCTCAAGATAAATTTTAAGCATATTGAAAATATTGTCAAGTGCTAGCTTATTATTTTAAATTTTATCTTAAGAGTCATATAAGCACCATGGCTTAATTCACAGAGGCATTAGACTATTTCTGCATATTTCCCTATCATAAATTTGAAATCTAAGTATTCCGAGGAAGTTATATCAATTGAAATGATCAACATGTTACCTAAACTAGCAACAACGTTAGCATTTGTTTGTGGATTAATTATATTAGTGGTTATAATTAAGATAATTTGAGCCTTGGCATTAAGATAATGAGAGTTTTCTTGTAATGTTTTAGTGCATGTTTTAATGCTGCCAACTGTGAAATGGAGAAAAATGTCAAAACTAAGAATGATAGAGGATTTGCATAGGAATGGAAGCAGCTACATCATGACAAACAGATCTCAAATTAGCTCGTGAGCTGAATCACTTCATGAGATTTTTTACTTGAAATTTTATTTTTTAAATCCATATATAGCATGAAAAATTGATTAAGTCAGCTGCATATTTAATTTAAATCAGATCAGCTGTTTGGCAGAGGAGGCAAAGCAAAGAACTGCTATAATGATTTAAGTGAAGTGGGGAAATCAATGACAAAGTGAGGCACAATGAAATCATCATGCAAAACTCACATTAAATAGAAGTTCATTCATTTCAGAGAAAAAATACAGTTTGCTTAACTTATTTTTCACAGTGTCTAGCATAATTTATTTTTTTAAATCAGTTTCCTCAAATATCACACATTGAGCACATAAGAAAATTAAAGGTAGGCTTTTTTCCATTTCCTATTTAAGGGTCCTATATTATGCTGTATTCACTATTTATTTTAGGCTGCTGGCTTTTATTTCTCCCTTTATAACAAAATCTCTACCTGGCATACTAATTCCTACCTTGTTTTCCTTGCTTCATTCCCTTTTGTGAGCATTGTAAACTTAGCACTGACCAAGCAGAACCAGTGATCAGTTATCTACACCTCCACATTGACTTGATGTAGCCTATTGTCCACTAACAGTTATCTTCTATTCCAGCTCTCCTTGTGCACAAAATTCTAGCTGGAATTTTCATTGAATCTCCTTGTTGTCAACTCTGTTCTTGGAAAAGTCCAAGTACAACTGAGAGCTGCCTTACAAGCTGTCATCTTCAGCTACATCTACTAGGCTCATGACATGCCTTTTCTGTTCAAATAAAGCTTGAACCATTTAGTTGTTGAATGTACTTCAATTCTGCCTTTAGTATTCATTCATTCAAAAATATATGCTGATCTGCTTCCCTCAATTTTACTTGATATATATTTAAGAGAGAGAAAAGGAAGGAAGAAAAGAAGAAAGGAAGGAGAGAGAGAGAGAAAGAGAGGGAAATTGGACACATTAGGGCCTCTTGTCAATGCAAACAAATCTCACATGTATGTATAACTTTGTGCATCTGGCTTTATGTAGATATTGAGGAACCGAACCAGGGCTGGCAGGCTTTGTAAACAAGTGCCTTTATTTTTATTTATTTATTTATTTATTTATTTATTTATTTATTTATTTATTTATTTTTGTTTTTTCTCACTCTAGCTCAGGCTGACCTGGAATTCATTATGTAGTCTCAGGGTGGCCTCGAACTCTTGGCAATCCTCCCACCTCTGCCTCCTGAGTGCTGGGATTAAAGGCGTGTGCCACCACGCCCGGCTGCAAGTGCCTTTAGCTACTGTGTCATCTCCCAGCCCTGTCTTACTTATTAATTACATATTAATAAACAAAGAAAGACACTATGTTTACTTACCTAGACCTTGGGGTTTAGTCTCCTGTATAGATTATACAGATCAAATGGGTAAATACCTATGCAATTCAGATTTAGTGTGCTAAAAGAAACAATCAGGATTTTATAATAGACTTAGAAAAAGTCTAACTAGAGAAGACAGCGAATTTTCTGAAGAATTATCATAGTTATCACACTTCTATTATTGTGGTAACCATAAACTAAAATTGGAGAAAGATCTTTGATGCATTTCATTAATGTGATGCTGATAAGGATTTCAAATATTCTGTATTAATGTTTATTTACTTATGAAGGGGAAAAGAAAGAAAGAAAGAAAAAGAGGGAGAGGAATTGATGAAGGGGCAGAGCCTCTTGCTGCTGCAAACTATAGACACATGAAAGGAGGAAGTCTCTCGAGAAAGTGCCTTGCTGGCTTGTTAAGTGTGGAATTGATCTGGTTGCTATTTTCAGGATGTGACAGAAGGAACAGAACAGATTATAAGTTCATAAATCAGGGCTTTGGCTGGTCCTGTAGTTGGGACCAAGCTGCTTGATTTCTCTCTTGTTATCACTGAAACTAGAAGGAATCGAAGGGATTGTTTCTGTAAAAATACCATCTGACCTCTTAGAAGAACATTGTCTATGATTTAACAAAAATTTCTTCCATTTCAATTAATGATATTTTATTGAGGTAAAACATTCAAGGGCTTAAAATGTATATAATAAATATTCAAACTGCTATGTGAATATTAATCCATTTAATCTTTAAACATGTACCTCGTTCAGATAGGCAGTCTTAATAGCTCCATTTTATTATAAAGACAAAAAGAAAAAAAAAAGAAAAAAACAAAGGTGGGGGAATAGGATAATCTGCCCAAAGCACATGCAGTGAAAGCTTGATTGAGATTGGAGGACTGGAATATAGATGCTGTATTTTCTACATCCGTGTTTTTTGAAGTAGGGTCTCACTGTAGCCCAAGCTGACCTGGAAATCACTATGTAGTCTCAGATTGGTCTCAAACTCTTGGTGATCCTCCTCCCTCTGTCTCCAGAGTGCTGGGTTAAAGACATATGCCACCACGCCCAGCCACATCGACACTTTTATCACAATATTCTGGTTCTTGTTAAATTGATGAATGCCTAAGCCACACTGAAGGTGAAATGTGAACAATACTAAGTCTGGCCAGGGTAATTAAAAAGATTGAAATAAGCAGTTTTTAACTTTTACTGAAAACTTGTTTTTTACTTATCATTTTGTTTTTGTGTATAATGCAGAAAACATGATTTAAAATGAATTCATGAATTCTGGGTATAAAAGTATAATTCCATCCATAATTTAAAAAAATTCTAAGTAGATTTGTGTTCAGATGGAAAAGACACCAATATGCAAATTTTGTGTTCATAAACTATATAGCAACATATAATCTTTATATGCTAATTATTAATTAAGCATAGTTTGTATGTGAAGTAATGAAGTAATTCAGTAATGAAGTTAGCAGGTGTTCAATATACAATATCCACATGGTTAGATTTTCCCGGCAGTGTGAAGCTCTAAAGATTTAGAATATATGTTCCTTGCCAGGCATGGTGGCATACACCTTTAATCCCAGCACTTTGAAGGCAGAGGTAGGAGGATTGCCATGAGTTCAAGGCCACCCTGAGACTACATAGTGAATTCTAGGTCAGCCTGAGATAGAGTGAAACCCTACCTCAAAAAAGAAAATAGAATATATTCCTTCAGATATATTATTAGTGATGATACAGCTATTATTACTTTAGTAATAAACAATAGGAAATTTCATGAATGTAGTCTTACTTCATTAATCCCCAACATTAGGGAGGCTGAGGTGAGAGGATTGCCATGAGATTGAGGCCAGTCTGAGCTATAGAGTTAGTTCCATGTCAGCCTGGACTTAGAATAAATTCTTACCTCAAGAAATTTAAAGAATGCCAGAACAGCCAAGGGAAAGATTAATGATTTATGAAAGATTAAAGAAAGCTAACAGTGAAAGTATGCTAACCAATTAGACAGGAGGGAACCTTGAGAGAGAGCATATTTTATGACTGTTGGTAACAAATTCTGAGCAGGTAGGTTGATATTTCACTTGGGAAAGTTATTCTTAATCGAAAGAAGTCAGCAGAAATGTAGTTATATAAGAAGCAGACTAAGATTATTTTCATCTGAGTTCCATTTTATGAAAATATGACTTAATATTTTTCATCTAAGTGTAATTTGGGAGGTATTATGATGAGAGATATTTGAAATAAGTTGGAAAATTAGTACCAACTGAATAAGCATAAACTTGAACATTTTCATGTCTTTTGTTCATTTACAATATTAGTAGTGATTTATTCAATTTAACTCCTTAGTGCATTAGGGAAAATATTTCCCAGTGATCTACTAGCATGTACATAAACTCCTATTCACAGATATAAACAACATGCATGCACAACATTACAAATTAAACTTTATTCTTGCTTTATGGTAAGCCTTATAAAATGAGCCAGAGCAATCCCTCTCTTTTTTCCATGAGGCTGTCAGCAAACAAGATTTATACTGCAATTGTGAAGTCACTAAATTATGTTTATCCTCTTCTATAAGAAGACCAGAGAAGATGCAACATTATGATGGCCAGAAAGCCATTTTGTTTACCATTAATAATGTCATAGAGAGGGAAGGTTCCCTTCTGTTTGCTGTGGGTCAGACCTACACAACAGCAGTATAGCAGAAGCCATATGTGTAGGAGCCATAGTCATGGCTCTTCCAACATGTCTTTCTGTTCTATAAAAATGATGTGAAAGTATTTAAAAATAAGTTATATTGAAATAAAAAAACAACTAAAAGCTGTGATGCTGTTGCTTTATGGCTTCAACATCTGATTAACATGCAAAGTACGAATATCTAAATATTTCTTATGATAGTTAAAAGGAGATACTGAGCAAATTATAGTTCCTAAATGTGAAGCACTAAAATATATTCAGGCTCTTCTGTTTATTGTTTTTAAAGTTTTAATCTTTTAAAAGTGTGATTTTTCAGGATCTTTACATTGATTTTTAAAATTAATTTTGCTCATTGGAAAATAAAAATAAACATTCCTTTCCCAAGTAAACATAGTGAGCAATTTGTTTATGAGGTGTTTTTGCTAAAAATGAAGCTTAATGGAAGTTAACAAAAACTAAATGCAATAAAATAGTTTGAAGTTTACAATCATGCTACCTGTGTGATGATCGTAGAATTATTTCTAGCTATTTTAAGATTCCATTATTTTATCACCAGGATGGTAATTCTATTATAAATTCTGGGAATTTTATGAGAAGTGATATACTCAATATATTATTTGTAATAATAAATTTTTCAGAAACCTTAGTAAACATACTATTAAATCTTCAAACCATTTTCCTGATGACTAAGAATATAAAATACTTCTTATAATAGTTATTAGACATTTTTATTTCTTTTGAGAATTGTCTGTTCAGTTCCATTGCCTATCTTTGACTGGGTTGTTTCTGTCCTTGATGTGTAGGTGTCTATTTCATTGTATATTCTTAATCTTAGTTATCTGTCCATAACTGACAGATAATTTCTCCCATTGTGTAGGCTGCTCTGCCAGGCAATATGTGCCCATGGCTACATTAATGGCATGATTGTTATAGGTGTAACCTATGGCTTTATGATTGGACTTGAGTAGCAGTCCACAGTAGAGAAATTTTACCTAGTACTTTAATCCTGTTCAAAAGCCTATGGCTAGAAACATAGGTCCTAGGGGTCCATCCTAGTACTGTTGCTATGCTAAATGGACAGCAGGTCAAATGACCTTGTGAATGTTTATGCTTGTTCCCATAGACTAGTGTTTCTCACAGCCTCAATCACCAAAATTTCTTTTTGCAATGGGCAAACTTTAATACAATGATACATAGCTGATAAAATCGGCAGGAATAATACCCAGAATAGTGATCATTATGTACTCAGCCCTTAGGACATCTAAACCAAGCCCTGCAGGGCTCAGAGAACCTCATCTCAGAGGCAACATCGAGAATATATGAGCAGCAGTGTGGCGAGAAAAGCTGTGGAATGTTGTTTTCTGAATACAAGGCTGATCCATTAATAAACACGCAGCAACTATGGTGTCCTGCACAAAATTAAACCTCTTAATATTTTAACATGAATGGGAGTATGGCCTCTCCTTTTTTTAAGGACATTTAGAATCTTGCCTTCAAGGCCATTTCTGATGAGAATGAATGAAAGCAAACTATCTGGAAAATGTAAGAGATGTGTCAAGGAAAATTGCATAGAAAATACATGATCCTGAGCTAGGTGTGGTAGTTCATGCCTTTATTCCCAGTACTTGGGCGGCAGAGGTAGGAGGATCACCATGTATTCGAGGCCATCCTGAGACTACATAGTGAATTCCAGGTCAGCCTGAGCTAGAGTGAAACCCTACCTTGAAAAACTAACTAACTAACTAACTAACTAACTAACTAAAACTAACTAAATAAAATTACATAATAGAAAAAGAAAATACATGATCCAAACGTTGAGATTCTCAAATGATTGCAAAAGAGAGATTTATAGATATTTCATTTCAAATATAGTGTGCATATCTTAAATATGACCTTGTACCATCCAGTCACCTGTCTCTAGTCTAGGGAATGCAATTTCACCTTGGTTGATGGAAATCAGGCTTCATGATGCTGATGGACTGTCTATACATTGTGTACATGATGACATGCATATAGGTTTAATTGCAGGGAGAAATTCATGGGCTTTATTCTGCAAAGTGTGATAAGTGAAATAAATATGAGGAGCAACGTTGCTCTGAACTGCAGGTATTAAAATCAAAAGAAGCATCATGAAGTTTCTAAGTACACACTGAGATTGAAGGAAAATTTCTGAAAAGAATATGGTGCTTTGCTATTGGAAAGTATTTAATTCTGATGGTGGGAGGATCCCACATGGTTAACTTGCAGTTAAGCCAGACTGAGATAAAGGTTTTGCTGCTTCCAGCAGCCTCTTTAAATGAGAGAGGAATGTGACACTCATAGAAAGAGCCACTTATAGAATAAACATAAAAGTAAAAGATACAGCTTGACAACTGGGATAAACATCAGCTTTTTGAGTAAAAGCATCCCTGATTACTTCTCATAGTTATCCCTTCCATAAAATTATGGAATTTAGAAATCTGTTGATATTAACTACACTTTATTCACTCTCTCTCTCTCTCTGTCTCTCTCTCTACATATATAATTTTTATTAGTTTTTAATTATTTTTGGAGAGGGACACAGAGAGAGAGACAGACAGAGAGAGAGGGAGAGGGAGACAGATAGAGATGGGTGCACCAGCAGTCTCTCAGCTGCTGTGAATGAAATCCAGATGTTTGCACCCCCTTGTGGGGAAGTGCAGCATTGTGCTTTTGCATCACTTTGCATCTGGCTAAACGTGGGACTTGGAGATTGGAACCGCTGGAGAATGGAACCAGCGTTCTTAGGCTTAGCAGGCAGGCACCTTAACCACTAAGCCATCTCTCCAGCCGGTCCATATATATTTTTAACCACCCTTTTCAGCTCATTTAATTGTTCTGCACATCCCACAAACCTAACACAGAGTCTGGTAGATGCTAGGAACTGACTGAAAAGGTGAAGATCAATTAAAACTATTCTAAACTGTACCTTTGGATACTGTAGATATTCACTTAATTTAAAAGCTATGCTATTTCCATTACTCTTGGTCACATATGTCATTCCAAATAAAAGTAGTCTTAAATCTATCTTCAGAACTTCAGGAATAAACTTCAGGACTAACTAGATGTGGCAAATGCCTTTAAAAAGCATGAGCTTGATATGTCAAAGACTTACTCAGGCAGTAGAATATGAAGTTTTATAACTGAGAATTCTTTTGTAAAATTTTATATTAGTGTGTGTGTGTGTGTGTGTGTGTGTGTGTGTGTGTGTGGAGGCCGATAGAAAACCTCAGGTACTGTCCCTTTTAAGTGCTGTCCACCTTAGTTTGAGTCATGGTCTCTCACTGGCCTGTAGCTTGCAAAACAGGTTACATAGGCTGACCAATAAACACCAGGAATTTACTGTGTCCACCTCCCCAGCACTGCAATTGCAAATAGGCACCAGTATACCTCAGTTTATTAACATGAGTTCTGGGAATCAAACTCAGATCCTTATGCTTTCAAGTTGAGAACTTTCCCCATCTTAACCAGCTCCAAAACCCCTTTAAAGATGTTTTTAATAGATTTTATTTATTTATTTGAGAGAGAGAAAGGAGAGAGAGAGAGAGAGAGAGAGAGAGAGAGAGAATGGGCAGATGAGGGCCTCCAGTCACTGCAAATGAAGTCCAGACTGACTCAAGTGCCCCCTTTGGGCATGTGGTTTCTGTGGGTCCTGGAGAATTGAACTAGGATTTTTTTGACTTTCCAGGCAAATGCCATAACTGCTAATCCATGTCTCCAGCACCCCCGCAAGCCCCTTTAAATAAGACTTCTGAATAAACAAAATAAATCAATACTTAAAATGATCTCTTAGGATTTTTTTTTATTTGAACTGGGTCAAGGATTCCTAAAAATTATTTTAGTTTAAGTTGGGCAAACTGCTTTCCTAAGTAGTTAATAATCGGTAGATACAATCTCAAGAAAAACCAGAGAGAACATGATTAGTAGGTTGCAGGTTAAGATTAGTGGGTTATTGGGACATAATTAGGTGAATATCTTCTCAAGAATACATTAAGTGTCTGTTTTTTTTTGTTTGTTTGTTTGTTTTTTTTTTTTTTTTGTTTTTTTTTGTTTTTTGGGGGGTTTTTGCAAGGTAGGGTTTCACTCTGGTCCAGGCTGACCTGGAATTCACTATGTAGTCTCAGGGTGGCCTTGAACTCTTGGCGATCCTCCTACCTCTGCCTCCCGAGTGCTGGGAATAAAGGCGTGCACCACCACGCCCGGCTCAAGTTTCTGTTTTTTGTGTTTGTTTGCTTGAATACTTATTTTATTTGTTTTTCTATTTTTTTATTGACAACTTCTTTAATTGTAGACAATATCCCATGGTACTTCCCTCCATCCCCTCCCCCCACTTTCCCCTTTGAAACTTCACTCACCATCATATCCCCTCCCCCTCTCAATCAGTCTCTCGTTTCAGTTTGATGTCATGATCTTTTCTTCCTATTATGATGGCCTTGTGTAGGTAGTGTCAGGCACTGTGAGGTCATGGATATCCAGGCCATTTTGTGTCTGGAGAAGCATGTTGTAAGGAGTCCTACTCTTCCTTTGGCACCTATATTCTTTCCACCCATTCTTCAGCAATGGACCCTGAGCCTTAGAAGGTGAGTTTGAGATGTTTCAGTGCTGAGCACTCCTCTGTTCCTTCTTCTCAGCACCATGGTGCCTTCTGAGTCATCCCAAGGTCGCCACCATCTTGGAAGAGAAGCTTCTCTAACCAAAAGTGAGAGTGGCATTAATATATGGGTGTGGACATTAAGAGAAGTGCTTACTGGACAGTTTGGTGAGCATGGTACATACATTTAGCATGACACAAGCAGACATTACACCCCTAGGGCTCATGACTACCCCTGTCTAGGTTTTCAGTATCAGGGATGTATTCCCTCCCATGGAGCGGGCCTCCAGTCCAATTACACAGGGTTGGTTTCCCCCATAACAGACATGCCACTATTGTTTCCCTAGAAAGATCCACATCCCTATTGCCATGTGAGGAGACAGCCAGAAGATGAGTGCCTAAATAAAGGAAAGTAGAACATTGTCAGACAGCAAGCCTGCCAGTAACTTGATGTTGAATCCCTAGTGAGAAATAAATTCATGTTGTCCATAAAGCTCTTGAGCAGTGGTCTCTCACAGAAGCCCAGCTGGGTTAAAACACAGTTAATATGTTCATCAATCATTAATATGAGCCTCAGTAGTTACTATTCTATGCATTTTTGTGTGTTTTGTCAGCCCATCTGCAATATTTTTACCATAGTATGTGTAATTAAGCAGATCGAAATAGTTTAATAGTTAAATAATTAGTAATTGATTGGAGTGGGATTTGATTCAACATTTCTACATCATTTGTCTCTATAAATGATCTCTATTTCTTTCATTCTTATTTCTATTATTGTAGCATTTGTGCTTAAACCCAGGACCTTTTGTATGTCTAAACAAGCATTCTATCAATAAGTTACATTCCTAACTGCCCAAGTCTTCTTTTGAACCATTTTTAATTAATTAAAAAATATTTATTTATTTGAGAGAGAGACAGAGAGACAGAGTGAGAGAAGGAAAGAGGGAGAATGGGTGAGCCAGGGCCTCCAGCCATTGCAAATGACCTCCAGACTCAAGTGACACCACGTGCATCTGGCTTATGTGGCTTCTGGGAAATTGAACCTGGGTCCTTAGGTTTTGCAGCCATATGCCTTAAATACTAAACCATCTCTATACTGAGTGTTAATAGCAAACAAATCCATTAGGTTTAGCTTGTAAAATAAAATGGGCCAGTACAACCAGGAGAAAATGTATCTATCTTATATGTAGTGAATCAAAATGATTAAGTTTTAAGAGATTCACAATCATTTAAAAGTCTAATAGGCATTGGGAGTTCTTGAACAAGAGTGGGCAGATGCTGGCTATACTGTTCTACACCAGACTCAGCTATGATGTGGCCACTGGGAGACAAGCTGCTGAGTAGTCTTAGGAGAGGGAATACAGTTCCATGTTCCTATCCTTAGACATAGACACAAGAAAGGGCCAGGTACGAAGACAGCCATTTTTACTCTTGTCTCCTGATTCCCATTCTGGACAGTGAGTCTCAGAGTTGGGGAAAATGTAGATTCACAATAAAATTGATGGAATAGTATATTTGAAGCATTCTCTAGAAATCAAGTGCACACCTGTGGCATAATGTGTTTATGTTGTGAAAGATATTCTGATATTCTTAAATAATGAAAAAATAGTAAGCAACAGCTTTCCCAGGCATGGTGGTGCATACCTTCAGTCCCAATACATGGGAGGCAGAGGTAGGAGGATCGCCATGAATTTGAGGGCAGTCTGAGACTACATAGTGAATTCCAAGTCAGGTTTGGATTAGAGAGAGACCATACAAAACAGAAAAAGAAAGAAAGAAAGAAAGAAAGAAAGAAAGAAAGAAAGAAAGAAAGAAAGAAAGAAAGAAAGAAAGAAAGAAAGGAAGGAAGGAAGGAAGGAAGGAAGAGAGAGAGAAAGAACAAAAAGAATGTGCTTCCAAAGAGAGTTTGGCAGGTGATGAAGACATTGTGGTGGAAAAGTGATGTGTGCTTTGACCTGGAGGAGCATGAACAAAGGTCGGTCACTCCACATTAACACTGATGAAAGAACTAAGAAACAATCCTATCCAAGTCTAGCTTAGTGAACCAGTGAGCTTATCGGGGTTATTGATGGGAATGTAGGTGCCTACTTTTGAACTCACAGCCACTAAAATCACCTGCATAAGTGAACATCATGTCAAGGACAGAGGAAGACTCATGAGGCTTGCATCCCCCTCTGAAGATCAACATGTAGTTTACAACTGAGCGAAGGGAGAGATATTTTCTTCAGTAGTGTAGCTGGAAAGGTACCTGAAAATAACCTGTAAACAACTCCCTCACCCATGATCCTAAAAGCAACTCCAATGAAACACATTAGATAATAAAAAAAAAAAAAAAAGGGATGACATTAACCTAAAAGGGCAACCAGCTGGGATGAAATGGAAATGAGCAGAAGTGGGAGGGGGACACCAGAAGGTTATTGGTGTTTATGTGTCATAATTGCTTTTATATTTTGAAATAGTAGAATTATTAGAAATCATTCCCTTAATTGCATTATTCAGCACAAATTTGAATTTATGATTAAACAGTGAAATGGAAAACTAAATGGGATACTAAAACAAAAAAGGAAGAACAACAGTGATGCCCTACTTGACAATTTATAATTTTAAATAATCCAGAGAGGTTAGTATTTCATCATGCAAATAGGATAGTTTATTTGCTACTATGATGTCTTGGGTATAATATATATACTCTCAAATGATCCAGAACTAGAAATCAATCTAAAGTCTACACTGGAAAATTATATCAAAGTCCAAGATTTCTGTGCACATTAGACTTGTGTCTTCCTTTCTTTTTACTAAGGTGGCATTAGTCAAAATCAGACTCTGATATCAATTTTTGTCATTGTCATTATTATAGGAAGAAAAAAATTAATAAGAATAAATAATCAGGAAATATCTCTATTTAAAAATAGGTTCTTACCTTCTCTCTCATTAAAATCTAGATAGATGACAATTTAAGACAGACTGTTTTCATAAAAAACAAAATGCAATGATAATTTATATTTATATGTGAACAGAATTGACTCAGCACATCATGGGGGTTGTTAAGACTTTGAACATAAAGAAAAAGTGTGATAGTGATTGAGAGGCTAGCCAGAGGAACTTATTACATTATAGTGAATGCTTAATCTGATTTGAATCATTGGACAGGATATTTGGAGGGAAAATACAAACTAAAAGGCAAAATTGATACATAAAATAGTATAAGCATGTGAAGTTTTCCTCAGCTACATCTGGCAAAAATTTCCAATAAGGTGAGCCTGCTAGAAGCACAGCCAACAAGCATGCAGAGATTTTTAGGAACATATTAAGCACTTTGTGCTGTCTGAGGATATATAGTACTTACATTGTAATTAGCCTGACTCAGTTTCATGGGTGAAAAAAATCATGGATCACTAACAAAGTTATAGAAAGAGTGGTATCCAGAGAGTCCACATTTGTGTCAATCTCTTGAGCAGTGATTATAATGGGATGATGAGAAGACGGTCAGAAGGGATGGGTTGTATTATGCAAGGAGAGTTCTGGACTTAGGGGACCCAGATGTTGTACGATACACTGTAAGCATGTTGCCCCTTTGCTGTAGAAGGTCATTTATCTTCATTATCATGGACATTAAACATGTCTGTGCTTTGCTCTGGAGGAACACTGTCTCTCAAGACTGTTAGCTCTATAAATGACTTGAATTGATAAATGAGGATAAATGAATCTTTATTTTATTGCCAAGAAGTACAGCAAAGGAAAAGCCTCTAAAAGTTGTCTTGTAATAAAAATAGGGTCCACAACTGGAGATGTAGGGTCAGAAGATGCAAAGTCTTATCAGTTATAAGTAGTGAAATATATGATGAAGACAATATCTGACTGACAAAAGCCAAATAGATAAAATTAACAGTTTAACTCATGGACCTTTCAAAGTGGTAACTAATAAATCCATTCAGTGGACAGACTAACTCAATAAACAGAGACAAAATGTATAGTGATGGGGTGATGTGAGAACAATCAAAATTACAAGAAAGCCTAGAACATTGTGACAGAATTTGAGTGTGTACCATCACACATGGACCTGACCACATTCAAGTTGATTAAAAATAGATTTGAACATCTAGTTCAGAAGCTAGCAGCCTATTCTGTTATTGTGTAACTCTTGATATGATCCCTCATCTTCCAACATGCTGTGTGTCCCAGGAAGACTATGCAAACAGCTGTTACCATAAATGACATGGAGCCCCAATGTGCTCTGTAAGCAAAGTGGGATAGTGGAAAGACAGCTTTCTAGAGGCTGAGGACATACCTACAGAGGACTATGTATTAGGAAACTTAGCCTACTCTCTTATAGTAGCTTTATCCTGCGTTGGCATAGCTATACTGGAAATAAAACTATGAGTGCATTCATTCCTACATGGCTTAGGTCTAGAATTGAACATACAAGAAACATGTGTGTGGAAAACAGAAGTAGAGCTTCAGAACATTCCTAGATGGCCAGCACATGGCAGTAGGCAATGTGGCTGTTTGTTCCCATTGGAACCAACTTGTTCATTTATTTTTCTGAAGTGTGGTAAGCACTGAGTCAAAGCTTGCCCAACACCTTCAATTCCCTTGATCTTCTCAACATACTAAGGCAAAGATGTGCAGCTTTGTGGATAAATGCCATTTTTTTTTTCCAGCATACTACCTGCACTCACATGCTTTCAGGCAAAGACTGATGAGTCAAAAGTCCTTTATATCCCTGGGAACTAATCTGCTTTCTTGGGCCCTCCTATTTCCTTTCTCTTCCATTATATACATGTAGTGATCCAAACCTTACATTCATCGTGAGCATTTCAGAGAACTCTTCACCAGCTCCCCCAACAGGCCAAGTCCCATAATGAATCCATTTTTCTACATCATTAATGTGTAGGTTATTCTGTCTCTCTGATTCAAGCTGAACTGATCAGCCTGTGAGTAGTAATAACTATCTGACCATATACATAAAAATATTTACACTCAATAGTTCTAAGTTGTGCAAAGATTCTTCAGGAGAATCATTGTGCTGTTTGTAATTTAGAGACAATAAACTTGGAGTAAGAAACATTGATACCAAACAGAAGAAAAAGCCACTGAGCTGTAGGGCTTGCATCTGATCTGTTGTTCAGGACATCTTCTTTCCAGTATACCCTACTTCTCGTTACAAAACATAATTTGTGAAACTTTACTCATGCAGCATTTCCACCTGGACACACCACTTTCCAGTCATTTTTTCCAACCTATAACCATTTTTGAAATATGGACTATGGAAGTGAGTTTGTATAGCAAACCCCATGCACCCGTTTCAGAAGCCAAATAATGACAGGAGAGAATATGACCCACAGCAATAAGGAAGGCTTTAATAGCAGCAGAGAGACAAAAGTGACAATGAACATTAATGTCAGACCCCTGCATTCTCTGTCAGTGGAGCATGAAATAAGGCATCTCATCATGTCACCACATGCTTGGAGGGATTCGCTTAGGTCCTATGCTTTCAGTCCACTGAGTCTGCTTCCTGGTGAGTCAGAATCTCCAACAGTGTTGCTCCGGCACTTTGTTTCTTTCCGTATTCAACCCTCTGCTTTTGCAGATCTACAGGGTTCCTAAATTGCTACCTTGTCAGGAATATGTACAATCCTATTTTGTTTCTCATATGGGAGTGAAATTTCTGAAAAGGAAGATTATTATATTATTGCAAAAATATCATTTCCCAAAAGGGAGGAGATGTTAAAAAGCCACAGTATAAATGCATCTTCATCAGCACCATCCTCACATAGCCATTCCATGTAAATAATGGTGTCATTACTTCATTATCGCTCCTAAATTCAACATCAAGCCATGGTAATTAGACTAATTCATTTCAAATGACATATATTTGTGCAAAATAAATGTTACCATTTCAGGTTAATATATTTAACCTTTATGGGCCTTATATTTGTAATTAACTCTGAAAAATAAAAGGGAAGTCTGGATAATTTCAAAAGCATATTCATTTTCCAGGTTATGTATAATTACTGTCAGTCTTTTCATAATTACTGTCTACAATGTCTGGTTTCATATGTAAAAATAAATACATTAGGTATATTCAGCTTTGAGAATTCTTAACCAATGTATATGACCAAATTATAAAAAATTCTAAGAAAATTATTTGCAGATATGAAGTCATAGAAATTCAATGTTTAGTATGGAAGCTATACTACAGTAAAAGATTCAAGTTACTTTTCATACATTAGAAATTATTCTTTATGCGAAGAAATTTTATCTTTATTCTATAGATCTGTATTTACTGTGCATGCGTGCGTTTGTGTGTGTGTGTGTGTGTGTGTGTGTGTGCATCGTGCACAGGTTTGAGGTTTGTGCGTGCCACAGTGAGCACGTTGATGAGACAGAGGACAACTTTCCAGTTGGTCCTTGCCTTCCTCCTCTTTTTGAGACATGGTCTGTCATTATTCATACATAGTTTTTGTAATGAACTTCTGAGAAATTTTTCTGTCTCTTTTTCCCTTCTCATCATTGATGCAATAGAGTCATAGAAACCACCACCATTTCTGGCTTTTAAACAGGGTCTGGAGATCCAAACTCAGGTACTCAGAATTTCACAAGTGCCTTATACACTAAACCAGCTCTCCAGCCTATGTTGGTGGTTAAACAACATTTTTAGCATGCATTTTTAAAATAAAGGTTTTGGACCAATTCAAGATATGTTGGAATGAATTGAAGCACATATCAAGGGAAAGGCAAAGAATCTGAATATGGCCCATGGTGTGAAATACATGCAGTGTGTTCAGGAGAAGATAAGGATGTTTATAATGAAGTCAGCTTCACCATCTAGTTTTGTATGTTATTGAACATTTGCACTACATAGTATTAATAAAGTGGTTTTATTTTATTTTATTTATTTATTAACAAGCAGAGATAGAGAAATAGAGGAGAGACAGACAGAGAGAGAATGGGCATGCCAGGGCTTCTAGACACTGCAAACGAACTCCAGATGCATGTGCCCCTTGTGCATCTAGCTTTCGTGGGTCCTGGGGAATCAAACTTGGGTCCTTTGGCTTCACAGACAAATGCCTTAAACACTAAGCCATTTCTCCAGCCCACTGAAGTGTTTTGAAATAAGAAAAAGTTTGTGCATTCTCCAGAAGTTGTTACAGATCTATGTCAAAGGTTTACATTGAACCTCAGGAAAATTCTAAGACTGTCTTTAGTAATGAAATTTACAGCATTTCTTAATGAATATGATTTATAATTAGATGATGTTACTGGATAGGGATTTTTTTTTAATTTTCAAAAAATTATGTAGCTTGCATGGTGGCGCACGCCTTTAATCCCAGCACTTGGGAGGCAGAGGTAGGAGGATCGCCAAGAGTTCGAGGCCACCCTGAGACTACATAGTTAATTCCAGGTCAGTCTGGACCAGAGTGAGACCCTACCTTGCAACCCCCCCCCAAAAAAATTATGTAGCTTGGTATCAAAGGGGTCATCTCTAGGTGAAAAGCTTGTCCATGTAATAGGTGAAATGAAGGAATAAAGAACCACAGATATTGTGTTTTTGCAGCATCCTCTTATTATGATAAGTATTTTTTATTTTTAAATATTTTATTTATTTATTTGAAAAACAGGTGGGAAGAGGGAATGTGTACACCAGGTTCTCTAGCCAATGCAAACAAACTTCAGATGTATGTGCCACATTGTGTGTCTGGCTTGTGTGGTTACTGGGGAGTTTTACCTGTGTTTTTAGGCTCTGCAGGTAAGCACCCTAACCACCAAGCCCTCTCTCCAGCCGGAGTATTTTGATTTCATTCAAATATCTGGCCATGCTGTACTTCATTGCCTTACCTCAAGCCATAAAGAATAACTTAAATAATGTTCTTATTTTCCAGTGATATGTGACAAATTTTCTCAAACAACAGACATGTTCCAAGAATATAATCCTCAAGAAATAGAAACACATAGCTATCACTAAGAATATTATATACCAAGGAAAAACATTAAATCTCCTTAAAAGCCAAAAGAATAAGTTTACAAATTTCATTTAAAAACTATATATGTCAGATATATTGTCAGTAATAACAAAGACATTGCTCTAGGGCCTGCTTTAAGCTCATGTTTATTATTTTAATGAATTTGTATAGTTTTGCATATCCACTTCCTCTGTCTAATATTTGTTGGGTATTTTAGTGACTATTAATTTTAATAACCCTTTTTTCTTTGTTATAAGATTTCAATTTCATTTATTTTGAACATTCAGTCCATATCTTAACTAGAATGCATCAGAATTATTACACATATTTGTCTGCTAAGATTATATTATAATATAATACCTGAAATACCTTATCATAAAGCTAGTCAAGCTATCATGACAGAATGATTACTTAGGACACAAATAAATCAAGAATAATACAAGTTCTTAGAGGAATTTTGACTTTTGCTATCATGTTTCTTGAATAGAACACCCAGTATACTCTCTCTCTCTCCATATATATGTATATATATACTAATTGTGCATACTTATTAATGAATTGTTCCAGGTTTCGTTTTGAATAGTTCCTTAGATTTCAAAATGCATTATATATAATATAAGTAGATGTTTTTCAATGAAATGGGAAATAATTCCCCTTGGAATTAGCAGTTTTTATTCCATAATGTTAGAAACTCTTTGTTGATATCTTAAAATTTACATTTAATAAGACACTTAAAACTCATTCTTCTTGATGGGTGTGGTGGTGCACAGCTTTAATCCCAGCACTCAGGGGACAGAGGTAGGAGGATGGCTTTGAGTTTGAGCCCACCCTGAGACTATGTAGTGAAATCTAGGTCAGCCTGAGCTAGAGTAAGACCCTACCTCAAGAAAACAGAAGGCATCCAATTTTGCTTCACCATTACAGTTATGAATATCCAATGTGACTTTTGTATCCATATTTTGGACCTACAATATGAGAATGACAAGGGGCCAATGCTTTCTCCACAGCAGTTTGTGAATGGGAAAAGTCAGCTCAGCTGCCAGAATCTTTGTGTTTCAGTGAGTGCACATTCACCTCACAGATGAAAAGCTCTGTGCTTTACACATTCCAGGTAGCCCCACAGCCCACTTTGCTTTCAGCAGAGAAACGTATTGACCAGAAAGGAACATGCTTACTGGCATTTGACCTTTAAAAGAGAATAAATCTTTGAAAGCAACAGATAAGAAATTCATGTGATCTGTTTCCTTTCTTTCAAGTCAGTAGCCATGTCCAGGAAATGTATTTCTGTATGTCAACCATCTTTGGGGCTGGTTTGCAATTTTGAAGTAAATAAAAACATTTTGATACATTTAAAGTTTTTATGAAGAATTAAAATAAAACTCAATAAAATTAGATCTTTTAAAGAAAAATTAGGAATATAATTACATATTATATCTTCAAATATATGAAGCATTAGTAGATAAAATTTGGTCTATGTTGCTCTTTACTTTTCTAAGATTTACACATTGGTGAAATGTTAATAAATGTTCTAAATATATTTTAACATTTTAAGACTTCTTAAGTATAAAGCATTGTATTTATGGAATACACATTGAAATGTTACTGACTGAAACAATGTAATGTAAATAGTTGAGCTTCCCAATACATCTCTGTGTGTGTTCATTCATGAATAGGTATTTTATACTAACAAAATTTAATTAATAAAAATTGCAGTTTAAGGCAGGTATGGTAGCACACATCTTTAGTCCCAGAACTTGAGAGGCAGAGGTAGGAGGATCGCAGTGAGTTTGAGGCCACCTTGAGACTACATAGTAAATTCCAGGTCAGCCTGTGCTAGAGTGAGAGCCTACTTCAAGAAAATTAAAAAATAATAATAATAAAATAAAGTTGCAAATACACACACACACTATTTAACAAACAATGTTTTACTTGCATGTGTGTGCGTATGTGGTATGTGCAGTGCAGATATATGCATGTGATTGCACATATGTAGGGGTGCACATGTATATATGTGCATGTGGAGGCCAGAGGTTAAAATCAAAAGTCATCCACAATCACATTCTACTTATTTTTTTGAAAGTGGGCCTCACTGAACCTAAGGCTCACCAAGTTGGCTGGACCAGCTAGCCATCAAGCAGCAGAGACCCTGTGTCTACTTCCTCATTGCTGGGATTGCAGGCAGCTGTCTGCATTCCTGGCATATACATGGGTGCTTGGCATCTGAACTCAGTCTAGTTGATTGCATTTTGCCAACTAATCATCCTAGCTGGCAAATAAGTTTTTTTTAATTTTTGCTCTTTATTATAAAATTATGATTACATTGACCATTCTCAATGGCCTACCTTAATAAAAACATTTACTTTATAAAGTGACAAGGTCTAATACTATGAAATTAGACAATGGTAAAGAGTTGAACTCACATCTATTCAATTGGGATGCACAATGTAGATTATGGGATATTTTTATACATACATACATACATACATATATAAAAGCCTTAACCACTGGGAAATCTCTTAAGCCCTGTATGTATGTATGTATATGTGTGTATATGTATATAGTCAAGTGGTCAAGTTCAATTTGCATAGTTTTTGAGCACTGTTCTATAATAATTAAATGTTGCTTTCACATATCAGACCATGAAGCTCTATTATTTTAATGGGTGGACATTGTTAAATTTTTCTTCAAGGGCTTGAGTGACATTACAATGATTTTGATTCAGATCACTTCATATTTTCATAAAAGTCTTTTGATATGTTTATACAATTCAAGAAATATATCCCAAGTCAGAGTAGTCCCACTATTTCCTGAATAAAGGCGTCCTTATAAACCTCTCTAACTATCATACCTATGTCTTATTTTCCAAAATATTCTTCCTATGTATATTTATCTTCAGGCCTTTTTACATAATGTTTTCTTTTGAAAATATTTTTATTCATTAATTTGAGACAGAAAGACCAAAGGGCCAGAGAGAGTGAGTATAGGTATACCAGAGCCTCCTCCCACTTCTAACAAACTTTAGACACATATACCACTTTGTGCATCTGGCCCCAGGTGAGTACTAGGAAATTGAATACAGGATATCAGGCCCTGCTAGCAAGAACCTATAGCCACTGACCCATATTTCCAGCCTTTCTTACAGTCTTTTTCTTCCTGAATTTCCTCTTAAAACATGATAACATGATTTAACCTGAACATTATCTCCTTGATTTATATCAGTTTCAGTGACACATTTTTTATTTATTTATTTATTTATTTATTTATTTATTTATTTATTTGTGAGTTATGAGAGTCAAGGGGGAGAGAGACAATGGATGGGTGCACCAGGGCCTTTAGCCACTGCAAACCAACTCCAGAAGCATGTGCCACATGTGCATCTGGTTTACATGGGTTCTCAGTAATTGAACTTGGGTCCTTAGGTTTCCCAGACAAGTATACCTTAACTAGTAGGGCCATTTCTCCAGATCTTTTGTTGTTTTTTTGAGGTAGGGTCTCCCTCTTGCCCAGGCTGACCTGAAACTCATTCTGTAGTTCCAGGCTGGCCTTGAACTCACAGTAATCTTTCTGCCTCTGTCTCCTGAGTGCTGGGATTAAAGGTGAGCACCACCACACCTGGACTCAGTGGCAATTTTTAAATGAAAATCTCCTTTGATCCATAATTCAGTGAGTGTGTAAGATCATGACTGTTTCTTCAATATCTCATCAGTTTTCCTCAGTTTGGGGCACATCATTATGGTATGATCCTGTAATTAATAGTAGTTATTATTAGCAATCATGTTTACAAAGGCATCATCATGAAACATAGAGGTTTCAGAATTTTCTTCATATCTAGAATTGTAAGTCAGTTGACTATCTCTAAGAAATTGAGACACCACCAGTGGTAGTTTGAATATATGGCCCCCACTATATTCAGTGTTTTATTAGTTTATAGTTTACATCTGCAATCACCTTGCTAGAGGCAATGTCACTGGGGGCGGATATTAAGCTGTGGTGATGGTTTGAGATTCCATTGTAAAGATATGCAAAGTGTGCCTAGGGAGTTCCTGAACTGTGCTGTGGCTTTTGGCTGTAGCTTTGCTCTGTGTGCTGTGTAGCTGGTGGCTTTTCTCTCTCTGCTTGGTCCTGTGAAGGGCAGGCCAGCTTCTTCTGTCATTATGGAACTTCCCCTGGATCTGTAAGCTTCAATAAATAATATCCCTTCTTCCATAACTGTGCCTGGTCTGGAAGTTCATCTCAGTAAACCTAAAGCTGTCTGCAACACCACCAAATAGAACAGAGTTTAATAAGACATCAACCTGTCTAAGAAGATCCATGTAAAATCAAAAAGGTTTTGGAATCTTCATTTAAAAGTAACTTTTATCATTTCAAAGTCAATTGTTATGAGTGAAAATAAAATCTCATAAATTTGTCTCTGGATTAAACAGGTGCACACAGTCAGAAGAAAGCAAGTTATCTATGTCTCCTGAAATTACAGATTGCAGTGTCTGGATGTAGAATTTAAAGTTGCTGCCATATAACCCAGCCTACCTCCCAATGGCATTCTATACATATAAATTGCCCTCCTAACAAACACTACTTTTCTGCTAGCATTGGATTTCCAATTTAAACTTTATCTTATTTTAATATGCTTTAATTATTTATGTCTCCCAGGGTGAAGGTCAATAATTATTTTCCAGGTAATTCAGTTATCAGCATGTATACTAGGGGGTTACATTAAATTGCTTTCCTCATAGAACTGAAAACAGAACTAATTATTTTCTGTTGCTACATGCTCAATTTTATTAAATATTAGTGTTTAATATTCAAGACAGATGAATATCAAAATATAAAAAGCATGGCATCTCATGCTGTTATTTCACCTGGTGGCATGCATTTTTGACCCTAAAATCTGTATCACTCACACAATGTGCACATCCATGTTTGTTATATAAGAGTGATAAAGCAGAAACTGGTTGGGATCATCTCTCCAAAGAGGAATCTTCTCATATTTCCAACATGAGCAGGCAGGAAGGTTTACTGTTGGTACCATGCTCACCTCTCTGGTGATACTTATCTCTGTGGGGAAAGGACCCAATGCTTAGGGTCTTAAGTGCAATCACATGACCTGCTTAAATTATCATCTTCAGTTCTGTCTCTGAGGCAACACTCTGGAAATCTAGACATTGAGGTACTTTTCTTGGGCTTCCTAATTTGCTTTGTTTTGACAATTGGTAGTTTTTGCTGCAAAGAACAATTTCTGGCAGGCACACTGGGGTTTAGAATGTTCTTAAAATTTGAGTGAAAAATTAATATTATGCTACTCTGGACCACCCCTTATTACAGGAAGGAATAGTTCGTATATAAGATAGACTGAGAAAAAGCCAAGTTGATTTGTTGATGGAGATTTTTAAATGTTTTATTTATTTCTTTATTCATTTGAGAGAAAGAGATTAAAAGGGGGAGAGAGAGAGAGAGAATGGGTGTGCGAGGGCCTTTAGCCACTGCAAACAAATTCCAGATGCATGTACCACCATTTGCATCTGGTTTACTCAGGTTCTGGGGAATCGAACCTGGGTCATTAGTCTTTGTAAGCAAGCACCTTAACCACTAAGGCATCACTCCAGCACCATTGATGGAGATTATAATGATCTTGTTTGTCTATAAGAGAACTACACTATGTGAGTTCATATCATTATGTTTCTAATGTCCTGATTTTATTTCATGTTTTGTAAAACTATCTTAGTCATCTTAACAATGAGGAACTCCTATGATTATAATAAATTCTAATTATGAAATACAATACAATAATACATACAATACAATAATTAGCCCCGCTTTAACAGTACTGCCAAATAATATAGCATTGTGGATGTACCATGTACACTAACTACACCGAACACTGTAAACAAATTTCTAAAGTTCTAATTTATCACTAAGATTTTTCATTTTAAGTCTTTGGACTTTTGTAATTTGTAGATAAGTTCTGGTTTTGATATATATTTTTCTCCTTATCAAAGAATTTAAACATTATTTTATATGTGGGTATTTTATGTACCTATTCATTATGTGCTAAAGTTTTTTATTCATATTTTATTTGACTTTTTAGTTCACATTAATAGACTGGCCATAGTCTCCACATACTAGTTAATTTAAGGCAGTTGAAAGTGACCACGCCTCTTCACTAGATAATTTTATCCACATAAACATGTAACTTCTACTTAAAGACTTCATTTCTTTAATACAGTTTAGTTAATGCACCTCTCTCTGTCTTTCTCTTTCTCTCTCCCTCCCTCTCTCTTTGTGTTTCTGTGCTTGTAGACTATATGTGGACGGTACATGTGATGTATCTGTTTTTGTACAGATACATGCAAACCATGTGTTTTCAGAGGCCAGAGGAGAACATCAGGTGCATTTCTCTTATTGCTCATCTACATATTTGCTTCAGAGAGTCTCTTGCTCAAATCTTCCTTATGGCATCAATGAGCCCCAGTGACTCTTCACTCTCCTTCCCAGACTGACTGGGTATACAGAAGTATATGGTCATGCCCAGTACTTTTTTTTTTTTTAAATATGTTTATATTTTGAAGTAGATGGAAGAGAACTGATTTCCCTGTTACATATACATTAGGATGGCCTTGAAATACTGAGAGAAGACATGTACCAATTTGCTAATAATCTTGGTGCTCTCTGATCTAAGATACCTTTGTGTATAAGTAGCAAGTGCTTTTAACCAATGAGCAATGATCTCAGTCCATAACTCACTTGAATTTATCATTTGCTTTGCATTCCATATCACATTTAATGTACAGTTCCCAATTGAAGTCATCAGGTTATTTTCTTGTATAATTGACTAGCTTTACCCTCACTTTAGTCTCTTATTTGTCTCAGATTGATCTTGTGTATGGTGTAAGGTAGCAGGGGACACCATGTTTCACTTTTATTTTGTTTAGTTTTTTGAGGTAGGGTCTCACTCTAGGTCAGGCTGACCTGAAATTCACTCTATATTCCCAAGCTATCCTTGAACTCATAGTGATCCTCCGATCTCTGTCCCCTAAGTGCTGGGATTGAAGATATGCACCACAATGCCTACCTCATGTTTCTAAGAAACTGCTCCATTGTATGATTTTATCATTCCTTTTGATGGTTGAAATCCATTCTCTCAATTCCATGTCTCCTTCTCTTGTGAATTAAAACTTCATATCTGTTACAAGAATTATCCCAATAAATAATTCTTCAGAAATAAATCCAAGGAAATGTGGAGATGGCTAATGTATAAAAGCACTTGTTTACAAAGCTCACTGGGCAGGGTTTAGTTTCTTAGCCATCTGATGCAAAAAAAAAAAAAAATAGAACAATGGCTGGAGATGCAAAAAAAAAAAAAAATAGAACAATGGCTGGAGAGGTAGCTTACTGGTTAAGGTGCTAGACTGCAAAGTAAAAGGTCCCAGGTTCAGTTCCCCAGAAACTACATATGCCAGATGCCCAAGATGGCACATCTGGAGTTCGTTTGCAGTGTCTGGAGGTCCTGGTATGTCCATTCTCTCTATATGCCTCTCTCTCTCACTAATAAATAAATAAAAATAAAATATTAAAAAATGGAACAAGCATCTGGCATTCTTTCCGGAGGCAGGAGAACCTGATATGCCACCCCCCACACAAACACATACACATGGAAATAAATTTATATGATTTTTAGAAAAGAAATAAATTTAATTACAGGGTAATATATTTGGAATTATATCCTGTATATCTATATCAGGTCTGAAAACCCATCCCTTTAGTTTGCTATGGTCTTATTTGTATATGTTTTAGAGACCAACAAAATGTAAAAAAATCCAGTTTGAATTTTGTTCCTCTTTGACACATTTTGCCTGATCTAGAAGTATACAAAATATATGGTAATTACTCAGAGTCTGAAAGTGTGATTTTAATTTCTAGAAAGTTTTAAAAATTCTTCCTGTAACATATACATATTTCTTTCTTCCTCCTCCCTACTTGTTCTCAATTCTTATCTATTGTTTCCTTAAATAGCCTATAATCAAATGACATATTCCCACAATACCCATTTTTCTGAATTCTAGGAATTGAGTTTAGTCGTTTTCTTCCAAACAGGGAAACAGATGTATATATACTAATTTTATTTCAAAATTTAGATAACATAAATAATTCTGATAGTATTTGTAGCAAAAGAAGGCAAGGCAAAGTATCATATGTTTATATCTTCATATTTTTATGTTTCTGAAATTTAATCTCATATATTATTCTCAGTGTGATAAAATATATAAAACAAGATTATTTCAATTAGAATAAAATGGAGATCAAAAATAGCAAAGATATTCAAGACATGCTTAATTAGTAAGTTTAAATGGAATGTATTGTATTAATTCTTATGGAATTTCATAGCCAGTATATACCTAATATCTAGCATGGTTTCTACCATAAATTTTATAATAAAATGACTCTGTAATGATATACCTTTCATCATTACTCATTTTTGCACAAGATTAAGATATCAAAAATGATAAATTCAAGGGCAAATCTTAGATTTCTTAGCAATGGCTTCTCTTTTCACTGTTGTGAAACATCATGTTCATTAATACCCAAATCCAGAAATACACATCAAGGAACAATTGTTATGGTGCAAATTAACGGAGTAAAGGAGAGAATTCATATGAAGTAGAAGTTACAGTATCTGAAATTTGGTGGTGTTTCAATGTGTCTAGCTCTCATCCTCTGTCTTTGAAATGTCTTAAAACAGTTCATTAACATTCTCATTCATGTCACCACTGCTCTCTGAAATGAAGACAAATATTGCATCATCTCTTTCCTTTATAGCTTTAATTGATAAATTACATAATTTAAATGATCTATGTAACATCAGGTTATTATAAAATATTCATAACAAAAAATCCTTAAGCTTATCCTTTCTCCTGCCAGAACCTTATAATTTCTCACTGTCATTGTGGGTGTCATATCATCCTAAATATTTATTATGTCATCCATTTCATTAAGTTAAAATATTTATCAAATTTGCTCTCTATTCCAGACCTTTTACTATTTACTCTGCAATATGTACTGTGCTAGAACTCAGGAATCCTTTCATATTATTGGAAACAAAACAATCATTATCCCCATGCCACCATGGAGTGTAGATTCTAATTAGATGTAAGGTGAGATTTATGATTATAGTAAATGGTATAAAAGGATTATAATAAAGATATAATATATCTAACTTTCTGCACACAGGATATAGAATCATGGCATGACAAGTAACAGGATATGCTGGAAAAAACTGGTGGCAAATGTCCCAACTCAGACTTCTGTAGAGAAAGAGTAGGCCAAGTGCTCAGCATCATACAATACATGAATATAATAAAATCAGTTGTTCATAGTGAAAAATAATGAGTAGGACAGGTTATGAGAGAGATTGGTAAGCTATCCTTGTTTTCCAGAGGAAAGGTGGTAATTCAGACTATGTTCACATGAAGGCAAGAATGTCAGAGCTACTTGGAAAGAGAATGTAAAAAATAAAAATTATAATGTAATTTTCTTTGTTTAAGTTTTATGTGCAGTAGTTTCTCATGTAAATTTAATTTTATGAAACTAAATATGGCTATTAAATTGCTTGAAATCTTACTTGGGAAAGAATATATTTTCTGGTTTTATTCATGAAGCATGTTTGGTATCTAGGCATGTGCTATCAAATAGATGTTATGGAATATGTAATTCATATGAACAAATACTGGAAGATTCTTCGTGGAAAGTAGGATTCATTTTGTGGTCAACTCTATATGTGAAGAGAAACATGCTTAGCATATAATCAAACTTCCCACATATAAGTTGCAAAAAAAAAATAAATAAAGCCAACCTTCTCAGTAGATGGAAATAATGCTGATGGTTTGAAATTTTTAGATTGAAAGTTGAAGACTGATGAACTGTTATATAACAATATTGCATATAGAGAAGCACATAGGGACATATGGTAATTTTACCAAATGCTTTATCCTTCCTAAACAACTGTACCTGAACATTACTGAAATATGAAATATGGATATGAAAGGTTCCTTACACAGATAATTGATATTCCTCTATCTCAAATATATGAGAAATGTTGCTACAATAATTTCCTACTCTGTCAAAATGGCAAATTAATAGGCTGTTTTTCTTTTCACATGGAGGTCTAGATTTTAAGTGATAATCAGCTCAGAGGGAAAACTTTAATTAGAATACTTTAAAATGACTTAATGGCAGACATTTCAGATTAATTGTATAAATAACACTGTGAAAACAGAAATTATTTTAAATCATTAAAATTCAAAAATATTATAATTTTAGAGTTAAAGTTCTAAAAATAATCCACAAATGAGAAAATGGAATAGAATAATTAAATTAAATTATAAGAAAATGAGAACAATTTTACATGAATTAATTTGTTGAGATGTTTCGTTAATTTACTAGTGTCCAGAAATCAACTGATGGTTAAGTTAAAACAATGAATTTCTTCAGCACTCATTTTAGAGGGGCACAGTCTAAATGAAGTTTTTTTTTTCTTTCTTCTTTTTCTATTGCAGGGCATTCTTATTCTATGAACGAGGCAGTAAAAGAGATATGGTTGGTAAAATAGACCAGAAGTGTCTCTAAAAAATTAGAACTATCATTAAAACTATCAACATCTTACCCCTGTCACAGTGGATCATCATCAAGGAAATAAATTCTAACAAACGATAGCTGTTAGAAATAAAACTAATGAGGCCAAAACAGAAATTAGTAAGGAAAATAACTAAAAGTAGAACTACCACATAATCTAGTTGCATCACTCCTACTAATATACCCAAAGGAGTCTAAGTCAGCATATCATACAACATCTACTAGTTCATTAATTCATGTCTGCTGTGGCACTACTCACAACAGCCAAGTTTTAGAATCACCCTATGTGCAATATGTAAATATATAATTTCCATATATAGAGATAAATAGATAAATATAGATATAATTTAAGTGATTGTGTAGATATGTATTAGTCACAAGGAGTCTTATTTAGATATTAAAATGGATTGAATTAGAAATCATCAAATTAAGTGCAATTAGCAAATGAAAACTATAACATCTTCTCTTATTTGTACACTCTAGATTGTTATGCATACTTAAAAATATATATGTACATATATGTTTACATAACATGAAATAGAAGTAATATGGATTTTCATGACATAAGGGATCCTGGGCATCACATTCAGCATTGTGCTCTTTGCAAATGGAGCTAAGTAACATCAGAGGGCTGAGGACAGCACCAAAGTTAAGCCTTCCTAGAAGGGCTATAGGAATCAATATTGTCAAAGTGTCTGTTCTATTGAAACAAAATTGTCATGAAACCTCTTTCATTGTACACAAATATACACTATTAAAAAATAAAACAGGTAGAACTTAGAGTCATACATCTATAAACCAAGGTTGCCTGCAGCTGCAAAAAAAAAAAAAAAATGTAGGAGAGAGCTGAGGTAATGTTGTTTTTCTGAGTATCAAGAAAGATGCAATCCCCCTAAAACCATAACATTTGTCTTTGATGATTCTGAACAGTGAGAAAATAAGTTTTTCTTGTTCAAGTCTTCAAATTTTTGGTCACTCGTCAGAACAGCTTCAGAAACCTAATGTCCATTGTTTCTCATACTCAGAAAACATTTATGTATCCAAGCCACTATATTTGGAACAATGGATTTTAGAAAGTTCAATTCATTTGAATAAGGTTTAGTGAAATACTAGCAACAGAAGGAGGAATAAGTCATGATTGTAGTCCACAAGGTAGTCCAATTATTTTCAATGTTAATAATCCATTTTGAAGAAAGGATAAAAAATGAATAGGGTCTTGCAAAATATTCACTTTCTTAAATAAAAGTATACAAATAACCCACTACATAGAAAGGGACAGGTGTGTTTTGTGTTAAGAGACATACATGTATGATTTTTTTTTGATGTGTGAGTCCTTCACTATTAATCCTTTCTGGTCTCTCATATGAAAGGGATCTTTTGATTTTTATGGTTTAGGTCATGTATGGATGCATACGTCTCATCCAGAGCCTTTACTCCTGGAAATTTCTCTGTGATAGAGACTATGTCTTTGATAGATATTCTCTGTCTCCCTTCACCCTTTCTGGCTAAGCAAGGAGATAAATCTCCTCTGGTTTGAGTCTTTGAATTAGCCTCCACTTTGGATCTCCTAGCATCAAAAACTTTAGCACTGAACATTTCTTCGTGGATAACTATTGGACATATTGAAATTAACATGTTCAAAATTAACATGTTCAAAATTAACTCACATTATATGCCTTCAGAGTTGACCTACCTAAAGTTTTCTCATACATAATTAGTAGGAATTCTCTCATTTCAAGTACTCTGGTCAAAATTTTTGTATGTCATAAGATATATGACCTTTGCCTATGGTGCTTAGTGTAGAATCAGTGAAATCCTCAGAATTTACTGAGAGATAGCATTAACTTTTTTTGTTGTTTGTTTTCTTTCTTTCTTTTTTTTTTTTTTTTGTTTGTTTTTCGTGTTAGGGTATCACTCTAGCTCAGGCTGTCCTGAATTTACTATGTAGTTTCAGGGTGCCCTCGAACTCATGGTGATCCTCCTACCTCTGCCTCCCAAGTGCTGGGATTAGAAGCATGCACTATCATGCCTGATTTATCTTTTTTTTTTTTTTAAAGAATGCAATTCACATACACTTTTTTCCTTTTACCTATAATAAATGTTTTTTTCTTTTTCTTTTGCTTTTTGTAATAGGCCTGTTTTTATATTCCTCCAACTGTATACTTGAAACCATATATGATTCTGAGCCATGTGCACTATAGTGATTACTATGGATGTGTTAAATGGTGGACAACAGAGAATTTTTATGTGACTGAATTTACCCCCAAAATCTCTTCTATACATCATCTCATGTATTTTAGTGACTATAGCTGCTATTACAAGTTAAAAATTATCTTTTATAACTCTCAGATGTTAAACACTGTTGTGTGTGGGGAGCATACCAGGGTGTTTTGCCCTTTACAAACAAACACATTTTGTGTACTCCTTCCATAGGTACATAGGGAATTCAAACTGGACTGACAGGCTTTCAAGCAAGTGCCTTCAGCCACCTAGCCATCTCCCCCGAACCCTACTCTGTGTCTATTTTTTAAATATATTTTTATTAGTTATGTATATACTATGTATACAGCCATGAGGGCGGCGTCTTTAGCCTTCTCCCTGTCCTCCCCCATGGGTAATGTGGGTCTTGCCTTATGGGAGTAGCCACCAGTTATGTGGGAGAGGCAATGACTCTGTGTATAATGACCCAACTCATTTGAGGACAGACTTCTCTTTGTATTTTATGGGCCCAAACTTGTCTATGGGATATGACTGTGGCTATGGATGACATCATCTCCCTTTGAAAATGGTTCACTTTGCCCCGAGTAGGCAAGTGTAGCATGCATTTCTCTATGTCAGAATTCCCACTGTAGTTATTAACATCCACAGTTTATGAAATGAGGAAATAATACATAGACTTAGAATAATATAGGCATCCATATGTAAAAACAAGAATGTCATACATAATGCTATATTAATATCTGAAGACAAAACACTTTTTACCCTACATTTGACAAGAGAGTTAATGTGGTGTTTTTAAACTGCATTTTTCACTTGTTAAATTACTCATCCTTTTAAATCTTTACAGAAGTTACTTTGTGCAAATTCACCGTTCTCTGCAAACACAAGGCTGCTAAGTGAGTGGGAGTGGCTGGTTAGCACTGGTGTGCAGGGAGGCATGTGCAGGCACCCACAGAAGCTCTTTCTTCTGAATCCTCAGCATAGACATAATCCCTGCCCTTTTGCCTTTATCCTTAAAGGCCTCTGTAGCAATGGATCTCTCTGTAAGGCCAGGGACAGGCAAGAGAAGTGTTTTATTTAACATATCTGTAGAGGGAGAGGTTTTGTGATTTATTTAGTGTTTAGAAAATTCTTACTGAAACATCACTTACAATGTGAACTTTATTCTGTTTCTAGGCCATGGAGGCATATCCATGTTGCACAAAGTAAAATTACTGAGTGAAAAATAAATGAAGTAAAAATGGAAGAAGAAAAAACAAACATACAAATGAATGTCTTTGTTTGAGAGATAACAATACAATATAATCACTCTCCACTGTTTTCTGAGCTCAAATATTTCTCAGCTTGTACAGCTCTGGGGATTGTTAAATTTACAAGTCTAGTTTTTTTTTTTTTTTTTTTCAGATTTGTGGGGTTTCTCTGTCTATGGACCAATACTTGCCTGCAGGCAGAACCTGAAGCAATTTAGCTCTTTAATGGGTTTCTTTCTCCCTAAAGTCTCAACTCTATGCTGTCCCTCTATCATGTCTTGAGCCAGTTGATTTACATAATTGCACATTTTTACAATGAAAATTATGTATGACTTATCACTAAATCTTAAGTTTATCTTAATTTATCTTATTATTACCATGTGAATTCATCTTGATACATGAAAAAGGATAAAGGTAAATTGATTTAAATAGCCTCAAATATTTATGGAAGGTTTAGTCAACCATAATTATATTTTATTTTTTAAATTTTACAAATATTTATTTGTGTGTGTGTGTGAGAGAGATAGAGAAAGAGATAGGTAGATAGATAGATAGATAGATAGATAGATAGATAGATAGATAGATAGATAGATAGAGAGAGAGAGAGAGAATAGATGCTCCAGGGCTTCTTGCCACTGCAAATGAACTCCAGAGGCATGTGGCACTTTGTCCATCTGGCTTTATATGGGTACTGGGAAATCAAATCCATGCTTTTAGGCTTTGCAAGCAATTGTCTTTAACTACTGAGCCATCTCTGCAGCCCCATAATGTGAAAATTACCATAAATAATTGTGTTGTAGTTATTCCATCCAGCTTTGAAGACAAGATTTTTTTTTTAAAATTACAGTTGAGAAAATTAATGGAAATGTCACGTTTAAGTACTGTTTGTTATCCCTAATTAAAATATTGAATACATTTGTGTGAGCAACATAGTTAATGTATTTACTTTTATTAAAAACGAAAAAGATTAAGCTCTTCTATCTGCTCTTTCATGCTCCCTTTCCACCGAGAGCCCTCCTCCGGGAGGTTATTGGTATCCACTGTGCGGTAATGAGAGAGCCTCCATCTGTGCTGAGGGAGCGAACCTCAGCATACTCTTAACCATTCTGCAGCTCTTACCGTTTGTCTACCCCCTTTTTCTTCTGTCGTGTCCCCTCAGCCTTATCTGGTGTTTTAGCAGTCTGATTTAGTGTTGAGCTCTCTGCTGCCTCTGGATTTCTGCTGTGATGAATTCTGTCTGTCGCCGTCTCCCTGGAGCTGGCTGTTGGACCCGAAATGGGAGTGGCTGTCTCCTCTGCAATCACTCCTGGACCTGGCAGATGTGACAGAGATGGCACGTCTGTGGGAGTCGGTTGGATATCTTTTTTTTGTTGTTGTTGTTTGTTTGTTTGTTTTATTGATGGAACTTGGAACTCTCCATTATTCTCTGCCATCTGTAAAATAAGTCAGATTCTGCAACCATAAGAACAGGTTGAATTAAAGGGGGTAAGCACAGTTATTTGATGGACTTTTTGATGTGTTTGCCCACTCTTCAGTCAAAGACTGGTGGGGGCTCCTCTCTGGAGTTTGTGTTTCCTATCCGCTGGGGCTCTGACTTGGTTCCCACTACAAGGTTTGCGTTCTTCCACACTTTAACAGCCTTTTTGTTCAATCTGAGAACAATTGGTTATTGGCATACTGGGCTGTCTGCCACTATTTCACAGGAGTATGTCTTGCTCCACTGGTTGCTTTCATGGCTTCCGCGATGACCTGCTTATTCACTCTGTGGGTGGCAATCATCTCCCAGCAGTTTTCATAGCATTGGCCAGTGCTAAGGGAGGTAGCCAGGAGGGAACTGGCTTCCCTCTCAGTTTCAGTGTGGTCTCTCCTTGTCCTGTGACAGCAGCTTCTACAATAGGGTCTTACTTTTTAGATCTGGTGCTTTGGCACTGACCTACTTTGTCCCAGGGACCTCATGGGTCTCTCTTAGCAACAGTTGCATCTGGTTGGGGGTAACCCATTTCTGGGCCCGGAGTTTACAAGCTTGAGCCCATGGTTTTAGGATTAAATTTTCTTCCGTTTCTACAGGGCACTTCGGACCTAACCATTCCACCACACCCCATCTCAATTCTGATGGAGGGTTGTATCTTACAAAATGCTATAGAGGAGAAGGATTCTATTGCACTGATTCATGTTGTCTTCAGTTTTGTATACTTCCCACAGTTTAGTGTAACTCCTACCCTCCATTTCCCATTCCTCCACAAGACCATTACACTCCCTGTATTTTGTCCCTCACCTAGACTGTCAGGTATCCCCTGCTCTCATTCTTTCCTGTTTCCACTTGATCCTAGATTCATTCTAGTTATATCCCCATACTCTTGATGTTTACTACCGTGTACATTTGACTCCAGCTGACCCAGGTTAGGAACCATATATAAGAGAGAACAAATGTCTCTATACGATTTCCCTAGCGGTTGTAGAGGTTTGCATTCCGCCAGCAGTGGATAAGGGCTCCTCTTTCCCCACAGCCTCACCAATACACATTGTCATTTATTGTTTTGATGATTTCCATCCTGATGACATCTCAACATTGTTTTAATTTGCATTTCCTTGATGATTAACGACGTTTAGCATCTCTTTAAGTGTTTATTGGCTATACATGTTTCTTCCTTTGAAAACTATCTGTTCAATTCTGTACTATTTTTAGATTAGATTGCTTAATTTTTATTGCTTAGTATTATTAGTTCTTTGTAAATTTTAGATACTAGAATTCTGTTGGGATGTATCACTGACAAAGATTTTCTCTTATTCTGTGGGTTATTTATTGACTCTATTGATGGTTTGTGTATACAACGACTTCTAGTTTTTATGAGATCCCACTGGTTAAGTATTTGCTTTATTTCCTGGACTACTGGGATCTTACTGAGAATGTCTTTTCATATGCCTATATCTTGGGGTGTTCTCACTAGTTTTTTATTCTAGTTGTTTCAGTACTAGGGTTTCTATTTGGATCCATAATCCATCTAGAGTTGAAGACAAGATATTGATCATATCACATCATGATCTTTCATGCTTTTTTAAATTTTTTGGACAGAGAGAGAGGGAGAGGAAGACAGATAGAGAATGGGCGAGCCAGCAGCCTCTCAACTTCTGTGAACGAAATCCAGATGCATGCGCCCCCTTGTGGTTAAGTGCAGCTTTGCGCCCTTGCATCGCTTTGCATCTGGCTAAACGCGGGACCTGGAGATTGGAACCAGCCTTCTTAGGCTTAGGAGGCAGGTGCTTTAACCACTAAGCTATCTCCCAGCCCTTGCATGCTTTTTGACTTTCCTTTGTTTCACATCTTAACAGTGTTAAATGATTCCCTTTATATGATTGTCAATAGAAAGTCCAAAACCTACATTGACTTAAACTGTTTTTTTTTTTAAATTATTTTATTTATTTTTGGAGAGAGACAGAGAGAGAGACAGACGGAGAGGGAGAGGGAGACAGATAGAGATGGGTGCACCAGCAGTCTCTCAGCTGCTGTGAATGAAATCCAGATGTGTGTGCCCCCTTTGTGGGCAAGTGCGGCACAGCACCCTTGCATCACTGCATCTGGCTAAACATGGGACCTGGAGATTGGAACCAACGTTCTTAGGCTTAGGAGGCAGGCGCCTTAACCACTAAGCCATCTCTTCAGCCTGATTTAAACTGTTTTTGACAGTTGTTCTTGGATATCCCTTGGATTGCATTTTGATTCTACAGTTATCTTAATATTTTTTTCTTGAATGATAATTCTGTATTTGATTTTGTATGTTGGTTTTTCTAATCATCATTGGAGTTTTTATAATGTATATATTGTTTCTTGAATTTGAAAGTAGTCTGTATAATTTACTGTTCCCAAGTAACTCACCATTCTAGTTTTTTCAAATAGACATAAAGATCATATAACTTCCTGAACTTTTACTTCTTAGTCTATTTATTCTATTCTATTACATCTTATTTTTAAAGTAAAATTACATTAAATTATGTTAAATAACAGAATGTCAAAATTGTTCCTAACAATAGCTTTGTTTTCTTTCTTTTTTTTTTTTTTTTCTTGCTATACATACTTTAGTGCTATTTTTTGGTATCACTTAACCAAAAAATTTTGGTACTCATTGATATTAGAAAAAGTTTTAAAAATTAATTTTTTTAATTTATAAATAATAGAAATTCCTGTTTTCCTAGCAATAAAATATAGTCAGTATCATATAAAATAATGCCAATATTTCAGCATTGGAATTTACTTCCTTTTTCTATATGTGTTGTAATAGGTTTCTTAATGAGAAAGATAACACTTTATGAATATACAATTTTCTTTAGCACATGGGTGTCGTGGGAAACTTTCTCCCTGCATAGATATAAACACATGTCTGTTCACCCTAGATAGGGCAAAGACAATAGACCCAAGTATGATTACACCATATCAAGTTAGGTAACCCATGTGGTTGCTAAGTCTCATCCCATTCTCTCTCCCCATAGCACTTAGGCAGAGCTCTTATGTCAGGATAACACTCACACATGCTCTTCCTTCAGCCTGGGGTGAGGACTTACTTACAGAGCATGGAGACTCCCAAAGCACCATGAGGAAGTCTCATTTTATCTTGGATAACAACCTCCGCATGGCTGCTTCAATTCAAAGTCAGCTGCACGACCAAAAAGCCCACCCCAGCATAGTTGAGAGTCATAGAAGCTCCATCTGTGGAGCTCACTGTACAACCTGCAGGCAGGCGGCTCAGCACACCATGAGTTCAGACAGCTCAATCAGAAAGGCTTATCCCCAAGCAGATGCTTTCCTTTAATATAACCTTAGGGTAGCGGTCTTGCAATGTTTTTTGCAGATATGCCTACCTCTTGAGTTTATTTCCTGAGTCTCTTGAGCTTTCTACATCCCTCTAAAAGGGGGTGTCTCAATTGTGAGGAATCTGCTACACATCAGTGGAGAAGAGAAGAGAATCAATGGTGACATAAAGACGTCCCACTTTTCAGTGGTCAGCATAAAGGGGAAAGTGAGTGCAATGGCAGAAATACATTGAGGCAGAATTGTTTTCTGACAATTTGTGAAACTGTGTATCACTCTGTTTATCAGAGATTTTCACAACACATTATGGAGAAAAGGCAAGGAGAAATAGCAGCCACAAGTCCCACACAGTACGAACAAGTTACTAAAACCCCCAAAGCAGACAAACATTGATAAGGTTTACAGTTATGAAAGGTGTCAGATCCCATACAATATTGTAAACAATCAATGATTAATAGTAAATGACACTTTTTTTAATTCAACTATTTGGAATATATAGACAAAAAAGGCAAAAATAAGCTGGGCATGGTGGCACAAACCTTTAATTCCAGCACTTGGGAGGCAGAGGTAGGAGGATTGCCATGAGTTCAAGGCCAACCTCAGAGTACATAGTGAGTTCCAGGCCTGGGCTAAGAGTGAGACCCTACCTCAAACAACCAAAAATAAATAAATGAATAAATAAATAAATAAATAAATAAAAAATAAATAAAAAATGTTAGTTTAAGCTTGAGTTCCTTATCTGAAGATTGACAAGTAACATTAAAATAATTGTCTATGATAGCACCGCTTCAGGAAGAGGTTACTCCTCCATTCTAATTATGAAAATCATTGTGTTATTATTTTATAAATGGGAGGTTTTGGTTTAGTTTTTTTTTTTTTTTTTTCTTTTGCTTTTAGTTCTTTTTGTGCCGTAACCTAAGGGTCAGTTTTGCCAAGTGAAGAGAATGATTTGCTTTATAAGGAATTTTATTAAGTACTGAAAACATAATTGTACCTTTTTAAAACTCTTCTTTTAAAATATTTTATTTACTTATTTATGTGAGATAGACAGGGAGAGGAAGAGGCAGAGAGAGAGAGAATGGGTGAGCCAGGTTCTCCAGCCATTGCAAACTAACTCCTGACACATGCACCCCCTTGTGCATCTGGCTTATGTGTGTCATGGGGAATCGAACTAGGGTCCTTAGGCTTCACAGATAAATGCCTTAACTGCTAAGCCATTTTCCCAGCTCTGGACTATTTTTTATAATAATTTAAAATGGCAGAAATGTCAAGAAGATAATACAGAGAATTTACATATAGCCATACCACACCCCCAACATTCTTTCTTATCAATTGCATCTTACTTTATCTGTTATAGTTAAAGAACAATTTATTATAATTAATGAACCAACATTGAGTTATTATTATTATTACTATTTAAATGAAGTCTGTTTATTCTTTTTGTTTCTCTGTTTGTTTTGAGATTGGGATTTACTTGGTAGCCCAGATCCTTCTTCCTCTTATGTCTCTTTTCGGCTGCCTCCATTCCACTGAGGGCTCTCTCAGTGGTATTATCGATTCACTGTGGGATCATGAATGCTCCAGTCAAACTAGGAGGGGAACGCAATATCTCACAATACGCCTTCCCACCTGGTGGCCCTTCTTGCACAATGTTCCCTGAACCTTGCAGGACATATTAAAAGTCTGTCAGCATTGAGAACGTTGCATCTTCTAATTTAGTTTAGGGTTTTTTTTTTTTTTGTTTGTTTTTAAAATGAAGTTTTGAGTGTCCTCAGCATCTCCCTGGAGGAGAGTCTCAGGCTAACAGTGAGAATAGCACTCATGTTTAATATGCCACTGTAATGTCTTCTGGGCCTTGAAGCTGTGATAATGATAATTTGTCTCACGCTAGGCAGTTGGCTTTTTAGAAAATTTTCATGATGATGGATCTTGTGTTTCCCCAGAATTCTCTTCAATCTGTAAAAAGTAGAATCTCTAACCAAGAGCAAGAGCAGCATGGGTCAAATGGGATAGCCATTAACATTTATATTTTTTGAAAGGGCATACCTCTTCATTTGAGCCAGGGAACAGTGAAAGTTATTTTCTGGAGTCTATGAACTGCCAAGCCAATAGCATTTTGAATTGATTTTCAGTACCAGGCATTGTGGGTCCTCGCTGTCCCCATGGGTCTTTGGCCACTGATATCCTGGGAGCAGGAGGAGTTGGGGGGAAGCAGGGTCCTGGAGCAGGTGAGTGGAATGGACAATGAACCCACCTGGGAGGCAGTCTGATGGATAGTGCGCTCTATTTTATTCAACAGGGGAGTGGTTTTATAAATACTTGAGAAAGGTTGAGAAGGTACATACAGACTATATAACCATTGGATACATAGTTTATAGGTTGCTATCTAATTGGTTGGATGGCAGAAGTGTAACAGAGATAGTGGCGGGAAAAGCTACGTGACTTCAAAGTTGCAAGGGAGGAACTGCAAGGGAGATAACAGAAGTGGCGGGAAAAGCTACGTGACTTCAGCCACATAGATCTCTTGGGCATCTAGCTACAAGGTCAGGAACTGTGGCAGGGCAGGCAAAGCCTGATTATGGAATGGTCATATGCTTTTGGGGATTAAGGGAGGGAGGGCCTCGCCAGTTCTGCCCACTCTGGGTGAAGACAGGGAACACTACAACCATGCCCAAGAGCAGGGAGTGCCCCCAGAGTGGGTTCAGGATGATAAGGCCAGTTGCAACCCTCACAGCCCAAGGTCCCCGGCCCAGTCCAATAGCCCAGGCCAGCTTGCTCACAGTCCCAGCTCATGTTTAGCAATGCTCAACAAAGTATGAATTCCCTCACACTGAGCAGGGCCTCATATCCAGTCAGTGAGCAGTTTATTAACCCCAGACACCAAGTGCCACTGCTGCACAGGTGTGTACGACTTGGCCAGCTAATTGATTTTGTAGGTTGAAGGATCCCCTGCTTGTTCACACTGTCTGCAACCATTGTGCCACAAGAAGCTCACATAATGCTTTCCAGCACTATGAGTGGGAGATGGGCCTCCCTGACCAGTAGCTCACTGTGGGCTTATCCCAGTTCTGACACTAGGATTTACCAGTAAGAACCTATGGTTTTAGGGTTAAGCTTTCTCTTCCTCCTATAGGGTACTTCTGCCCAGACTTAGCCTCACCCCTTCTCTTATAAAGGGAGATCTATTTTATAATATTAAAAAAATACTTATCTTATTCATTTATTTGAGAGAGAGAGAGAGAAGCAGACAGAAAACGAGTGAGAGGAGAGAGAGAGAGAGAGAGTGCAAGCAAGCTCCAGGCCCCCTAGCCACTGCAAATGAATTCCAAATGCCACCTTGTGCATCTGGTTCCAATTGGTTGCTGGGGAATTGAACCTGAGTCCTTTGTCTTTGCTGGCAAGTGCTTTAACTTCTAAGCCATCTCTCTAGGCCAGGAGACATCTTTCTTGCTGTTTTGTGACACCAATTAGCTCTCACTCTGTAGCCTAAGCTAACATGGAAGTCTCCGTGTAGCACAGATTAGCCATGAACCTATGCCGGTCCATCTGCCTTAGCCTTGTTAATGATAGGCATGAAGTACCATGGCAGCATTTACATTACATTTTTTTTTCATAAAAGAATTCAATGTCCTGTCAAAAGTCAGTTTGACATTATTTATGTGCGTATGTTTTGGAACTCATGCAGTGTTCCGTTGATGTACTTATCTATTCCTTTGCTAATAACACTGCTAGGATAAGTGTAGCTTTTATTTAATCTTTCTTATTCTAATGCTGAAAATTTCTAAAATGATATTCATTACAAATGGTGAGATTGGCTAACTTTGCCTTATTCTCTTAGAGTGAATGAATCTGAGTTTTCACCACTAACTATGGTGAAGATGATAACTTGTGTACATGTTCCATATCAATTTAAAGGAGACTTCATGTATTAGTACATTGATGCAAATAGTTTGGGGTTTTGTCAAAAATGTATTGTTTATCAATTGATGCCAACAGGTGATTTTCTTGCACCAGTCCTTATAGTGTGTTACATTATTTTTTGAAAGTTGAACTAATCTTCCTAATTTGGAACAAATTGGCCTTAATATTCTGTGTAATTCTTTAATATATTGCCTGATGTGATTTGTTAATACTTTACTGATGGTTGTTATACAATTTCTGTGACTGGCCCTTTCATGTAAAGCTAGGAGTGACAAAGTCCATGGATCTTTTTTTGTTGAAGCTAACTATAAGTCCTGATGGATTTTTATACTTTCAAAATTTCTTGGGGCAAAACTACATCATGACTTCATGGTAGTTTATATAGACAGACATAGCATACTCTGAAGGCAGAAATCATAAAATCTTATTTTCCTCAGTTTCTATACAAAAGGTGGTCATTTTCCTCTATACAGTAATACACATTGTATGTGTTACAAATTCACTGTAAACATATTTACAGGTCCAAGAAGCATAAAGATGAAATGGCCTTGGGTATGAAACCAGCTCTTTTTGAATGTCTCACAGATGGATGAGGCATTACAGACATTCTGTGTGCACAGGTACTCATTGCTTTCTAGAGTTCTTTAGACTTTATTTTGAACCTAAAAGTTTAAATACTTACCTGACAGTTGTCCTCCTTCTTATTGCTGGATATGATCAATTTAAATAAAAATTTCTATAGCTCATCTATGTTCTACTTCTTTTGTGTCATGCCTGCTGATTGAGGTAAGTCATTCCTCATGGTTTCCCCATATAAATGTTCTTAAATTGGTAATTGATACTTAAACCACCAGCCTTATATCTGAAACTCTTAGGGAGAAATTCTCACATTTTTATGGATGAATATACCAAAGTAGGAATTATTACTCAAATTATTCTAATTCTTTTTGTCATTTTGACATTATTTCCCTTGTGTCATTTTCAGTTCATGCTTAAAAATCTCTTCCATGGATCTGCAGGGATTGCTCAGTGGTTAAAGTGCTTGTCTATAATGCCTAATTATTTGGGTTCAGTTTTCCAGTACCCATGTAAAGCCAGATGCACAAAGTGATGCATGCGTCAAGAGTTTGTTTGTCATGCCTAGAGGCTCTGGCTCTCTCTCTCTCTTCCTCTCTCTCTGATTGCAAATAAATAAAAATATTACAGATCTTTTCCTTAATATTATAGGTCTAAATTAATGCCTTAATGAACAAGACCAAAATTCAAACAACTGGCCTGCTAGAATATGACATATAGTTTTAAAGATCCTTTTGAAGTTGGAAAAGTTGACATTATCTATGTATTCACATGGAGAAAACTGGCAGATTGCATTATGTTATTAGCTTTGATTACCATGTTTCCATTGTGTATGTGCACAGTGTCAATTAATTATTAAAATAATTATTGTATGACAAATTAATATGGAATAATAATAAATATATTTGATTTTATGTTATTCTTTCAAATATGCGAATAAAATTAAGAATATACCATAAATAAAAAAATAATTTTGGCATATATTGACTATATTAGTATTTATTATAAAAATAAATGATGGTTGGGATTTCAACAATGACTAATTTTCCTGGAAAAAATGTATGAAATTTACTATATAAACTAAACTTCTATTTTTATTTTTAAGAAAATATTATAGTGACACACATTTATCTAGCTGAGATCATCAGATATTTTACTTTCATATATCTGAAATTTGTAATGTGATTCCTTGAATAAAGACAACTTGAATCATTGTGTTCCTTCTTAAAAAAAAAACATTCTATTCTTACTAATATTCATGTTTTAAATTTCCGATATTATCTCCACATTGTCCTTACATAGCAATTAATTTAATTTATTTATTTATTTGAGAGAGAAAAAGAGACAGAGAGAGAGAGAAAGGGAGAGGGAGATAATGGGCATGTCAGAGCCTCCAGCCACTGCAAATGAACTCCAGATGCATGCCCCTCAACCTTGTGCATCTTGCTTACGTGGGTCCTGGAGAATCAAACCAGGTTCCTTTGGCTTTGCAGGCAAATGATTTAACTACTAAGCCATCTCTCTAGTCCCTCATAGCAATTTAAAAATGAGAGCTCTCCACTAAGAACTGACTCCATGAACTCGTAAACTGGGAGAGAATATGCCATTACAGTGCTATACTTCTATTTGGTGAAATGAAAATAGGAATAGTTGAATGAAAGATAGTCCAATAAGTTTTTCATTGTGTTTTGGTCATGGTGTTACATTTTAGAATATTCCAAAATGTAATGGTATAAAAAAAAAACTTTATTTCTAAATCTACTCCAAGCCCAAAAAATCCAGGAAATGTTTAATGTAGATGTCTTTTCTCTGCTTTGTAAGAGCTAAAGTTTTAGTTTCAAGGATTTGATGTTTTAAATGCTGGAAGTTAGACTTATTGAAAGGAAAATTCACTCACCTGTTGATCCAAAGACATTAGGTAGGTTTGAAAACCTACATAGGCTGAGACTTTGTGTTTCTTCTCCACATAAAGGAAATGGTGCATTTGATTTTTTGTGTAATTATGCAGGCCTCCAGTGTCAGGTGTTCTAGTCAGTAGGGTAGAACTTGGATCACCTTTAAGATATGAGTTTGAAAATCACCAAGTATTATGTCTTCTATTCATTCTATTGGCTACAATTGAGCCATCAATAAGCAGTATGAACATAATGGAATTTATTATGCATATTAAAATAATTGACAATGTTCTAAGTTATGCAGTAGATTGGGAAATACTATTATGACCTTGAAAAATACTGGCAATCACTAATTAGAGAAAAATTAAATCAACAGAGAGAGAGAGAGAGAGAGAGAGAGAGAAGAAAGAGACTGAGAAATATAAAACTTTCTGTAAACGCTTGTTGGGATTATATATAATCCTTTTGGCTTTCTTATACAGAGCAGATTTTAATATGTGAAAGTTCTTTGCAGTTGTGCTTCTTCCTGTCTCTCTCATATTTGTCTAATCCTAGGGGCCTTTGGTTTTCCTAAATATTATTCTTCTTGTTCCTAGAGGATATTTAACTCAGGATTCCTATGTGAGAGTAAATGATCTGTAAACATACTGATGCTTCCAAATTCAGAGAACAAGGATTATTGTGATTTACACTGAGTAGTAAATTAGCAATCTATGTTGCTTATCAGAAATGATGGGTATATCTAGTCCCTAAATAATACATAATGTTCATAATGTAAATGTATGCTTTATAAAATACAGCAAAATTTATGTCAGTATTTTAAAAACTAATGAATAAAAATAGGCTATATGTTATCAATTACTGTGAAATCTATTTCACAATTGCTTATGTGAGCTATCAAACAGTAGTCTAACATATCAAAGCAGGCATTAGCATAAGTACTAACAATCAATTTAGATTAAATTTACAATTAAGAATTCACTCTAATGAGGAGTCTGTTCTCACTTTCTTTACCTCTTACTTTAGCATGAACTTTATCCTTCACTTTTCTGCCTTTTGTTCTTTAATTGGCAGAAAAAAAAATGAACCCAACATCCTAGATCCAAGATCACTAAAAATATGTACTGCTAAAAAGATTAAATAATGAAAATACCAAAGTATTCTATGTTTTACTGAATATTACATCCATTGGCATAACACATATATTTATAAACACAGAACTGTAACTTTATTTCCTATTTCAATTCATGTCACCTGGGGGAAAATATGTAGTTCTTTGTATATGGCTAATTTTGAACAATCTTTTCTGATATAATTCATCTATATTATTACTAGTTGCATTCATTGTTATAATGTATAATACAACAAATACAAGAAAATGGACCCAAATTATGCATTGAAAATATATTCTATGGGCTGGTGAGATGGATTTGTAGTTAAGGAATTTGCTTATTGAGCCAAAGGACCCAGGTTCAATTCCTCAGGACCACATAAGCCAGATGCACAAGGTGGCACATGTGTCTGGAGTTTGTTTGCAGTGGCTGAATGCTCTAGCATTCCCATTCTCGCCCCCCCCCCATGTGCACATGCTCTCTCTCAAACAAATAAAATAAGCTTTATATTTTATTTTATTCTTTTTATGTATATGTTAGCTCACAATAATGAACATACTTATATTATTTTCATACATGTCTATGGCATACCTTGATTATATTGACCACACATATTTTGTTCCCTTTTCCTCCTCTTCCATCCATATACTCTCCTGTTTCCCTACTAATCCCCTCCTACTTTCTTCACTTTTGAAAATTTCACTTTACACATTTAAGAAAAAGCATGGCCCTTGCCTGTCTTTCTGAAACTGGCTTATTTCACTTATTAGTTGATTTCTGATTCCACTAATTTTCCCTCAAATAACATAACTTCATTCATTTTTATGGCAGAATAATAGTTTAAAAATTGAACTGATAGAAATGACTTAAATGGAGGAATTATTTATTTTATCTTATAGTGTTAGACTTTCAAACAATAGTTCTTGGCTCTGCTATCTCTCGGCCTCTGGAGAGCCAGAATATCATGTCCATGGGAGCATATGCAGTCCATTTAACTCCTGAAAGCTAGAGATAGAGAGAAAGGGGTAAGCAGTGGTGACAAGGATGAAATATTTCCCAAGTGCACTCTATCCAGGCAATATTTTCCACTATATTGAGATAATCTACTTGAGTTGGAATCAGAGACCTTGTAATCTAACCCTCTCTGGAAATGACCTCAGAGACAATCAGAGTGGGACTTTCCTCAATTCCTGCCGTTTCTTAAACCAACCATTTAACCAAGATTAATTATCACATATTCCATTGTGTACACATATGCATTTTCTTTATCCATTCATCTGTTGATGGCCATCCAGTCTGATTTCATAACCTGACTCTTGAGTATAGTTCTACAAAAAAGTGAGTTTTCAGGTACCTCTATTGTATTCCAGTGGCTACTCCTTTCGGAATTGTATAGCTCCATCATAAGATAACTATATTTCTATTTTTATGTAGTTGTTTTTTAGAATGAAGTTCACTTTTATTGTAACAAAAGCATCAGTAAAATATTTGACTTTAAGCTAGAAATAACAGATCATAACAGCTACTAAAATTTGGGCAAAAAATAGACACAAGTAAATTGGCTGTATTAAATATTAGAAGAACAGTTATGATACTTAATTCAATTTTTGGATTGGCAAGATAGATAATCATGTAAGCAAATAAAATAACTTATGAAAATAACTGTATGAAAGATTTTAGGGAAGTGAATGGAGGAAGACTAGAAGTTAAAAGATAGTCTGGGTTACATAAAACTGCATTTTCAAAGAAAACAAACAAACAAAAAAGTTTCCTTATGAAAACGTAACAAGTCAGTGGAAATGACGGGTATAACTATAAATAATATCGGCAACTTAAAAGTAATAAATTCATAATATTAAATTACATATGAACTACAGGATTAACTGTAAAAAATAAACAAAAAAATTAGCATGAAGGCCTGGAGAGATGGCTTAGCAGTTAAGCACTTGCCTTCTGAAGCTTAAGGACCCTGATTTAAGGCTCGATTCCCCAGGATCCACGTAAGCCAGATACACAAGGTAGCGTATGCACTTGTAGTTCGTTTGCACCGGCTGGAGGCCCTGACATACTCATTCTCTACCTATCTGCCTCTTTCTCTGTCTGTCTGTCGCTCTAAAATAAACAAACAAAATATAAAAAAAAAAATTTTAAAAATTAGCATGAGCTTAGCATGATGGTGGGAAGATTATAAGTTCAAGGTTAACTTGGACTACACAGAAAGTTCCAGTGTAGTGCAGGTTACCCTATACTACTGAGAGAGAAAGGGAGAAAGGGAACAAGTGAGTGTATGAGAAAGACAGAGAGAGATACAGAGACAAATATTAGCTGAATGGCATAAGTTTGCATTCCCAGATACTCAAGCTTAGCCTGAATATTCAAGGTATTCAAGTTTGCTCACAGATAGCCTGGTCAATTTTGAGATCCTGACTCCAAACTAAAGGGGAAGAGAGATGGGTATATATCTTAGTGGTCTAGTGGTTGTCTAGAATGCATGAGGTCCCAGGAATTGATAAAAAGAAAAAGAAAACAGGTAAATATATGGGGGCCATGCAAAGGTGAGAGCCTGAGTTTGGGTCCCCACATGAAGGAGGAATGAGAATGGAAGCCTGTGTCTAATTGCAGCACTAAGAAGCCAGAGCAAGGGAAGTCTGGGGCAAGTTGGCTACCAAGAGTAATGGAATTGGGGAGGTCTGGGTTAAATTGAGACATCAAGCCTAAATATAACAGTGACTGAGGAAGAAATCTGATGAGAATCTCTGATCCCACCCTGCACATGAGAACATGTACCCATACAAACATGCATGCACATGTGAATATCATATAGACACACACACAAAAGAAAATAAGTAAATATGTGCACTGAATATGAAAAAATTGTAAGCATAAAAACAAAGAGATAAACATAATAAAGGTTTTATACTGATGCACAGAATTTCTTAAGTGAATTCTTTTTTTAAAATTTTCTTATTTTACTTGAGAGAGAGAGAGAGAGAGGGAAATAATGGGCACATCAGAGCCTCCAGCCACTGCAAAAGAACTGCAGATACATGTGCTCTCTTGTGCATCTGGCTTACATGGGTCCTGGGGAGTTTAGCTGAGGTCCTTTGGCTTTGGAGACAAACGCCTTAACTGGTAAGCCATCTATCCAGACATAAGTGAATTTCTTAATTAATGGACATGAATAACTAGGTATTTCCAGTATTCTGTTCAACCATTCTGATCTGCACCATTAAGTGAAAACAAAACTGATATTTGCTGGAATCCTTCAGTAGCCACTTAATAACAGGATCTTGACATTAATTTTCCTATTTTCCTCTAAGGCCTTTTTCTCTTATCCCTAATTCACCAGAATAACATAAAATGACACTGTCTTTAATGAAAATTTCCCTTTCAAGTATCATCTTCAGTGGCATGAAGACAAATTATCAGATTATTTTAAATAACCAAATGTTGGTCTTTATTAATTTATTTTATATTTAAAATTCCATTTATTTATTTTTAATTGTATAATAGAGGGTTAATTTTAATTGCTTGTTTATTAAGTGGCTTTAAAAATCATTGATTTTCAGTTTTTATTCTTTTCTAATATGTGAGGCTAGAGCTATAATAATACTAACAAATGCTAATTAAAATACATTCTATTGGTTTGTCATTTTTTTTTTCTCATCTTAAATAAAATATTTCATTTTTCTGCTAAGACATTTTCTGTGGCCTAAAAAAACTTTAGATGTTTACTGTTTACCTTCCAAATAATTATAGTGTCTAAATGGTGTTTGGTAATTTGTCTAAGCTTATTTCTAAGTAGTCAGATACCACATGCTGTACAGAGCCCTACAAATTTTTTTTTTCTCCTTTGTGTTTTACTCCCTCCACCTATTATTTTTAGAAAAAATAGTTCATTTAAATTAAGTAAATATAACATCCCTCCCTATAGTTTGCATTAGCATTTGTCTATGAGTTAATATGATTTTGACATGTATATTGTCTCAAGTCTTCTATTTATGAACCCATTTTTATCAGCATTTTCTTTTTTTTTAAATTTCTATTATTCTGATTTTACATTCATAGTATTGGTTCCATTTTCTTATCAAGAATTCTGGGGGTAGGTCCCAGTATGAACTGAGCCCCCTCTTCTGTATTTTAATAATGAGGTTTTGCCTTTAAAGTTGAATGTTCTCTGTGTTTATCTCCTTCAGCCATTTTCTGAATTTGGACGCTGTATTCTTGTCCTTCCCTGTGTTGTTAGATTTTTTACTATTTAGATTTCTGAATTTTATTTCTATCTACTTTTGATTATTTATATTGACTTGTTTTTCAGATGTTGTTCACATATGATCAGTTGCACAAAGTATGAATTTGGAGAGTTTGGCATGAGATAGAGTTCACTGGTAGAGTGCTTGCCTGCCATCCACAAATGCCCAGATCTAATACCTAGTACCTTTCCTCAAATAATACTCAGCTGGATTAATTTTGACACACGATATGCCCATGACCATCATCACCAAAGTCAAGATAAAGTACATATCCTTTACCTCCTGAATATTCTGGTACTCTATGATCATTTCTCCTCCACCATTTTCCCAATGTAAAGTAGCACTACTGACATGCTTTATGTCTAAAGGGATTAATTAAAATTTCATGTATTTGTAAATACATGTAATCATAAAACATTCACTATCTTATGATTTATTTTGATTCAGTTACTAAATTATGTATATCAAATTTATCCATTCTATATTTTACCTACTTAAAGAACTCTTTTGCTTTGAGTGTGCCTAGTACTGTGATTTGCATGTCAGCTTAGTTATTCTCAATTTCTTATCCATATCCATGTAATGACAAAATGACATAATCTATGATGTATTTCATTTGCTTTGTTATATAATGCCCTTTTTTCTGAATGTTGTTAAGTTCTAATGCCTTCATAGCATCCTTATAATTCAGGTTATCTTACTCATCTAGGGATTTATTAAGGGAAGAATCATGTATTTATTATTTATCACTCTTTCCTGTCTCAGAATGCCAAACATGATCAAATCTTGGAGGTTGTCACATACACACACACACACACACACACACACACACACACACACACACAAAAACAGCACTTTTTAAAAAATAATTCTGTGTCTTCCTGTTGTTTGCCTGTAAAAGTTTGAAAATAAGCTTTTCTTACCAAATGCAAAGACACATGGAACTGCACTGACTATTCTAAGGTTTGGACCATTCAAAATGTAACTATCAGATAAAATGAGATATCCAGATACTTGTGAGAACATGATTTGATTTAAAATTTAATCATAGAGTATTCATGACTATGACAGCAGTTTAACTTATTAGGTACCATCTGCTGCCCAAACATCTAGGGGATATTTTTAAGGAATGGCTTTCTAGAGGAAATGATAATCTTGTGTCAACTTGTTTATCACTTATCTGGTTGCTGGCATTTAAACCATGTAACAACAAAAATTATAGTTGAGTGCATAAGGCGATAAATGAAAACTAAATATGATAAGAGCACAATGAAAATGTAAATGACTGTACTTCGGTCTCATAACACTTAGTAACATAATGAGCTACAGAAATGAAGACCAGCCCACATGGTGACAGTGGAGTGATTCAAAAGGCTATGCCTTTCAAAATTATTTTGGTTTTGGAGAAGGGAAGCCATTATAACCTTAGTTTTCCTATCATAATTAGTGAATAATAATAATCTTAAAACTCACACTAACACAAACATTCCAATTACATTTGAATGCATATTTGTGAATTGGTTAATTTATTCATGGTCCACAAAATGAAGGTCAATGTCCACTTTGGACTAAAATTATATAAAAGCTGCCAATTCCCAATGTGCCCTGGAAAGATTGTTTTTTTCTTTTGCACCAAAGGCAACTGATACCCAGCAGATGCAGAACATTCTTTGCCTTTCCTGTCTTTAAAAGTAGAGCAATATTCTTCACTGTGAGGACAGCAAACACTGCTGTGAAATGTGTCCTCATTCCCATGTCAGTGCAAAGGAAACAATTCTTATCAAAAATGGTCAGCACCAAGGTAAGTCTGCCTTCAGAAACCTCAATAAAAGAAACCTTGCTAATATATAACCTTTATCTGTCTTCGGAAATTTGCACCATAAATCTCCTAATCCTTTCCTGTAGTTTACTGTTCCTTCAAGTCCAGAATCTCTGTCCTTTGGGAAAATAGTGGATAAGCCACTGAATCCTATGATTTCTTTCAGTTTTAATTCTTTTTCTCTAAGCTTCTGTTCACATAAACTGTAATACTCCTTTTCTCTTAATAATCTTACTTGTTTATTTAAATAATAGTCACTAAATCAAAAAAAACAGTGATAGGAAAATATATTCTTCTTTTGCAATACTCTTTGCTATTAAAATTTCAAAAAAAAACTTCTTTATTACTTTCTCTATCTTTTGGTGTTGGCGATTGGATGAATCCAGAATACTGTCCATGTTGGGAAAGTGCTCTACCATAAGCTACATATGTGCTTGTGATTTTTCTTTAAAAATATAAGTAGCCTAGCACAGTGCTTCAGTTTATGTCCAGCAAGTGAAAGAAAGCACAGTGATGAAGTCTCTACCTCCTTCAATGGCATGATCTAATAAACCACTAGGTTTAACTTCTTATAGGTTATACCTCCTAATAGCTAAAAGCTTAGGAACAACCTTTAACACATGGGTCTTTGGGAATTATTCCAGATACATATTTTCTACAATTTATGGGATTTATTTGTAATTCTAAATATTTTTATGGAGTGGATATTTTTATCTATTTAGAAAAAAAATCCAGCTATACTTTGTATAAGCAGGGCCATACACTCCATCTATCATGACAGTATTCTGTTTCTTTCTCCCTTTCTTTCTTTCTTTCTTTCTTTCTTTCTTTCTTTCTTTCTTTCTTTCTTTCTCTTGCTTTCTTGTTTTTATTTAATTTATTTATTTATTTATTTATTTATTTATTTATTTATTTTGAGTTTTCGAGGTAGGGTCTCACTCTTGCCCAGGCTGACCTGGAATTCACTAAGTAGTCTCAGGGTGGTTTCAAACTCACAATAATCCTCCTACCTAGTCCTCTCAAGTGCTCTATTTATCACCATCCTAAATCAGGTTCTCCAGCTATTTGTCCAATTCATGCCACCATTTTGCATTTCCAAAGTTTTACATTATAGGGAGAACTTCACATTTTCTAGAACAGGGTTTACGGATTCTTGATAATCTAGTAGGATCAAAAAAAGCAAGTTTTCACTGCACGCAGCGTATGGGAGACAGAAATAGTGGATGCTGAACATTCAAGCTTGGCCAGACAGGCCCAATGACTGAATGGGTGCAATAGTGGCGTGTCTACTCTTGGGGTAACCAAGTGCTCCATAATTGGACTGAAGGCCCTCTCTACGGGAGGGAATACATACCCAGTACTGAAAAACCTAAGTAAAAGTCTATGGTAGGTGAGGTCATGAGCCTTGGGGGTATAAGCCTGCTCATGTCTGACTAAATGTATATATTATTCCCACCAAGCTGCCCTGGGGACACTACACTAAATGTTCATGTCCACATATTAATGCTATTCTCACTTCTGGCTAGAGAAGCTTCTCTTTTCAGATGGTGATGACCACTGGGAAGACACAAAAGGCAACATAGTGCTGAGAAGAAGGGATGGAGGAGTGCCTAGCACTGAAACACCTCTGTCACATCCTCCAGTGGCTCAGGGACCATTGCGGAAGAGGGGGTGGATAGAATGGAAGAGCCAAAGGAAGGATATGACCTCTTACTATGCAACTGCCCAGACAGAAATTGGCCTCGATATCCATGATCTTGCAGTGCCTAGCAATACCTTTGCAAGACCCTCAAAATAGAAGAGAAAGATGATGTCATCAAATTAGGAGAGAGACTAATGGAGAAAGGGAGGGGATATGATGGAGACCGGAGTTCTAAACTGGAATGGGGGAGGGGAGGGAAATATCAGGTGGGGTTTTTTTGGTATGTAAGATTAAAAGTCAATAAAAATTAAAAAAAAAGCAAGTTTTAGTTAATGCCTCTGTATGTGGTGGGTTCTGAATATGGACATATTTATAGTCTATTGTGCTATGAAACATTAAAATTCACAAAAATAGAAATTACAAAACAAAATAGACTAAAATTAATATGTAGAATTTTCTCAGGATATTCCTATTCATTTAACTGATGGGACCAAACAACCTTCTTTCCTCCAAATAATATCCAGTAATAGCTACTCTATTTCCTTCCTCATTTTGGGATAAGTAATAGCCATGTCCACTTCCTGTTGTAATGGGATTGGCTACTTGCAAATTTTGCCACTCTCATCACCCAACTTCCTTCCTCCTAAGGACTCTAAAATTACCTCAGTCTGTGCTCAGAATGTGGGCTCTGAAACTCCTGCCAGAGACCCTCTTTGCACAAAACAAACCCTATTCTGTGCTGCTGCTGAGCAGCTCACTCCTGCCGTTCTTTTTTCTTCTCTTGATTTACTTGGAAGTAGAAAAGTATATCTTAGCCAATCCTCTATCTATTGACTCAGATTTAAATATATTTACTTCAAAAAGAATAGAGAAAATCTTCAAATTTATTGTTAGTTTGCAATGACAAATTTTCATTCATTTAAACATTAGTTATGATAAAAATTCCTCTGTTTTCTTATTGTGGTCCATTTTGGCCATGGGTTTAACAGTAGAATTCTACGAACCCCAAGGTCATTATAAAACTGAAAATTATGAAGACATTTTGATGACTTCAATTTAGAGCACAAAAGAAGATATCATACAAATTAATTTTCAAGAGTTTGGAATTCTGGGGCTAAAGGTGCTTGATTGCAAAGCTTGTCAGCCTAGGTTCAAGACTCTAGTACATGCATAAGGCCAGATTCAAAAGTTATGCATGCAACTGGATTTTGTTTGCAGCAGCAAGAGGCCCTGCCAAGCCAATACATATTTTCCCTCTCTCTCTCTCTCTCTCTCTCTCTCTCTCTCTCTCTCTCTCTCTCTCTCTCTCTGTCTCTCTCTCTCACACATACACACACACAACAAATAAGTGAAAAAAAAAAAAGTCAGAATCCGTAGAAATCTGTTTTGGAGAATGTCCCCATTCTTGCATTCATAGTAGCAAAGAAAGGATATATTGATTTCTCCTGTTCTTTTGTTTTCATTTATTATTGGTTAAATGAAGATTTGTGGTTGTCTACTAGCTAACAGGATCCTTCGATCTTTGTTCATCTGTGCTAAAGTAAGTCAGTCATATGTCTTAAACCTTTCTTCAATAACATATTCATTTATTACTATACATGATTTTAAAAAGTGAGGAAGTGAACATATTTATAAAAGTGTTTATAAAATAGATACAAACACATAAATCTGTCCCTTTATACTTATGTTGCATGAAGTGATCTGCTTAAACAATTATTCACAGAAATATGATTTATATAGAGAGGACCAGCTACAGGCTTGCACATATTTTTAACACATTTTGAATTTAAAACTATTATGTCAAACATTCCCTGGTTTATGTATTCAGCATCAGTGAATAAACATCACTAAAGCTTGTTTCTTTAGTAGTTTATGTGACCATTTTTTTAAAAAATATTTTATTTATTTATTTATTTGAAAGAGATAGAGAAAAAGTGGTAGAGAGAGAATGGGGGCACCAGGCCCTTCAGTTGCTGCAAACAAACTCCAGACACATGTGCCACCTTGTACAGCTGACTTACATGGGTCCTGGGGAATTGAACCTCTGTCCTTTAGCTTTGCAGGCAAGCACCTTAATTGCTAAACCACCCCTCCAGCCCATATATGTCAATTAAAAAGTATTTTTACACAAAGGGAGAAGAGAGAGAGAGAGAGGATAGTCATGCCAGGGCCTCTAGCCACTGCAAATGAACTCTGGATAAAAGTGCCACATTTTGCATCTGGTTTTACATGAATACTGAAAAATAAAACCAGGGTCTTTAGGCTTTGCAGGCAAGCACCTTACCTGCCAACCCATCTCTCCAGCCCATATCCCATATGTCATTTTTATTATGTCATTTCTAATATCTCATAATTCAGTGATTGTTACAATCACTGTAAGCATTCAATATTACATTAAATAATGTGATATTTGTAACAAATACTTCCTTTATGTTCACATTTGTAATTATTTTACAAAGCAGATTCTTTTTGAAAAAATATTTTATTTTTCTTTATTTGAGAGAGAAAGATAGGCAGGGAAAGAGAGAGAGAGAGACAGAGAGAGAATGGGTGTGACAGGGCCTCCAACCACTGCAAACGAACTCCAGATGCTGGTACCCTCTTGTGCATCTGGCTTACATGGGTCCTGGGGAACTGAACCTGCATCCTTTGGCTTTTCAGGCAAGCACCTTAAACACTAAGCCATTTTTCAAGCCCTAAAAAGCATATTCTTAATAAGTTATATTTGAAAAACTTTGAAAAACTAAAGAGTACACCATTTTTATTTGTCAATGTACATATATATACTTATCTTTAAATAACTATCTGTGTAATATTTACCTGTCAGCTAGTTTTCAATCACACATCACTTTCTAATGAAAATAACTCAAGGTACCTATATTCTTATGAATTTAAGAAATTGGGATAATTTTAAAAGAAGTTTTATAGACTTGAGGTACTTTCACTATATTATTTTTTATTAGTTATGTATATAGTATATATACAGCCATGATGGTACCATTGTTAGCCTACTCCCTGTTCTCCCCCCCATGGGTAATGTGGCTCTTGCCTTATGGGGGTAGCCATCAGTTATGCAGGAGAGGCAATGACTCTGCTTTCACTATATTATTGTCTTAATGGTAACAAATATTTGATGATACTTCTTCTATAAGTTATGATCATAAAAACATTTTATATTAAGAACTAAAGACAACATTTATACTCTTACTCCAGAAAAATCAAATATGCTTACAATGGATTCATAACCCCTTAAACTTACTGATAAAATGAGCTTTATGACTCAAGACAAAACAGTATTATTCTATGGTACAATTAAGACAGAGTTTATATTTTATGACAAGTATTCATCAATTGATAATCATGAAGTTATTTTTATTAAGAAATGTGAAGGATTTAGATACTTTCTGAAAATATTAAATAGATGGTCATAAATTTTTAAATTTTATGGACATGTGTATGTGTTTATTGTGTGTATGCTTGTTTCTATGGGATTGGGTTACACATATATGTATAGATACATGTTCATGAGTGTTGACATGTGTGTGGAGACCAGAGGCAAACATTGGACATCAACTTCTGTTGCTCTCAACCTTTGAGAAAAGGTCTCAAACTGAACTAGTGCACATGGATTTGGCAAGGATTCCCTGCCCCACCTCCCTCAATGTTGAGATTAAAGGCATCTTCTACCACTCCTAGCATTTTGTGTCCAAAGACACAATTTTGTGTACAGAACACATGAGTTTATGGTGGATATCTATACCCACATTCTACCTTTGGCTCCCATAAGCTCATAGCCATTCAAGTATTTTTTTTTCAATCCCAATACTGGTCAAACATCACCATAGTTGAAGATTTCTTAACTGTGAGCTATAAAACCAAAAATTCATAATAGCATAGTGTAAAAATTCACACTGGACAAGATGGAATTGCAAGGAAAGATTGAACCAATGCAACATCTGAAACAAAAAGGGCAAACATCAAATCCTATAAATACAAGCTCAACATCTATAACCAGTGACAGTGACTCTGGGATTACAACTCCACCCCAGCACTTGGGTTTTCTGGTGAAACCTCTGAAAATCAAACGAATGCAAATCCAACAGCTCTTTCTTTCCTGTATCTATTATGCATACATAGTACTAGGTAGGCTATCATAGTATTAATCCAGAGAAACATGGCTGCCTTTGAAGAGGAAGAGAGGTCCATCAGCATTTAAGCCTCTAACTTTCAAATAGTCGGTGTTCTTCCTTCTGCCCAAGGCAGAACAACTGATTCATTCTCAACGGTGGCACTTTCTCAAACAATTGCAGCTGAATGGGGCTGATGTCTCCTGCCCAGCCTTTACTTCTTTCTCCATCATGTCCATCTATTCACACCAATCTGTGTATTCAAAACTGAATTCTGTTCACATTCTCATGATACAGGCAGAATGCAACAGTCCTCTCACATAAACCTCTTCAAGCCCTGTCCAGACAAATATCTTTCTTCCTCTGATAAGCTAAACCTACAAGCTCCAGATCTATGTGCATTTAAGTACTCAACTCAGACAAAAATGGTCCATCAAACTCTACTCATGGTACTGCAAGGTATCTCTCAGACCAAGGTTTCAAATCCTTCCACATTCTTCATGCAAATCACTTCCAAAATGCAGACACCACACATTTGGATTTCTAGAAGTAATGAACCCACTCCTTTGGTTCTAATTTTCTGTTGTACTTACCTTCTCATTGCTGAGAGAAAACACCCCAACAAAAGCAGCTGGTGGGAGGGCCATTATTATTTGGCTTACATTCTGTAGGGGAAGCTCTATGATGACAGGGAAAAGAAGGCATGAGCGAAAGCTGGATATCACCTCTGCCACAGCAGGTGGAACACTGTACTAAGAGAGTGAGCAGAAGGGGTCTAGCAAAAGTTTGCTAGGTATAATACTCAATAATACTCAACAAAAACAACAACAACAAGAAGAAGAATATAATACCCTATAATACTATGTAGCCTCAAGGTGGCCTTGAGCTCTAGCTGATCCTCCTATCTCTGCCTTCTGAGTGCTGGGATTAAAGGCGTGTGCTACCATGCTTGGCTGAGGATTATTTTCAAAATATTATTATGTGAGAACTAAGAGAACATGCTAATGTTTTCTAAATTCAATAATTGATACATAATAATGAAGATTGAGATATATTATAGCATATTTACCACTTATTAAAATAGATTATATCAATAGAAATGACCAAATCTTTCTGACAAGTATTCTACTCCATTGGCTAGAATGCATATGGGTTAAAAGATGTTACCCTATGAGTTTGGAAAGAGGTTTGGCTACCCTTCATAGTCAGTCATCCTTGGCACTGTGACTTTCAAGTTCTTGGTACTCGTGTATTTCCCATTTAATACTGAATTTAAAAAAAAAAATTTCCTTGGAATATTATATACTTCTGTATCTTAAACCATGGCATTGAATTTTTAAAAACTAACAATAAATACATACACCATTAACCAGGCACCTGGTCTTGTCTCATAAATAAATGATAAACCAAATTATATCATTTTTTAGAATGAACATCTCCTAGACAGGATATCACTCAGGGCTTCACTGTCATCTTTAGTAGACACAAAAGCCACTGTGTCTAGTGATTCCTTCTGTGACCTCTATACAGGAAATTTCTATTGCATTACAGTTAATCCAAAGATAAAATCTATTATCCAGCTTAGATCTAAAAGTTAAGAGTAAATGCAGGCTAAAAATATAGGTAATGAAACTTGGAAATGAAGTCTTAGGAGATAGCACGTCCTATTAATAACACTTTCTAATGTCAGTGAGGATAGAGGAATTAAGATACAACAAGGGAAAGAAAGCTCAAAAGTTACCTCCATTATTTAGCGACAGTGATTTGCCATTCGTAAAGCCCATGTGATGAGTCTAAGGATCACTGTGCTCACATACACCTGAGCAGCTGCAGCAGTAAAAATGTGGAAATTCCCAAGATAACTTCAGTGTCCCATCATTATAGGTCTATAAGAAGATACTAGACTGGGAAATAGACTTGCCAGGACATACAAAACCCTTCAGAAAAGTGGACACATGGTACAAACAAAATACTCAATTGGAGAAACTTTTTTTTTTTTTTTAACCTAGAGCTTAGATTAATTTTACAGGAGACTTGTAACATAAACAAATTTATTTTTAAAATCTCTTTTAATATAACAGAATTTATTACTATTAAGAATAAACCTCACATACAGGTATTCAAATACAGTTATGGTATTCATAAATAGGAGAATTTACTTATGCAGATGTGTTAGAAATTTTTAAGTTTATCTAATGAAATACTTCTTTCTTGTTAAGAGTGCTGGACACATGCCAATTATGTAGTTTGGGTCTTCAGACCAGTTTTTCTGGCATTTTACAACTGAAAGGTTGATATTCATATTGTTAATGTTTATAAAAACAAATTGGTAAATTTAAAACAAGAAATAAAACACCTCTGAGAAATTTTCTTAATCTTATAAAATTGAATTGAGTATTTACACTTACATATATACTTATGTAAGCATATATATAATATATAAGTATATAAATATAAGTATATATAATGCAAATATACACATTTCTAAAGTGAAATAAACAATGCAGTTGTAGTTTTTTAATATCAGATATAAACATACTCTGTACATATATTTTGTCCAAAGAATATTATGAAATAATTTCAAAAATTACACATTCAGTTAATTCTCTGAATCTTTCTCTGAGCTCAAAAAGCTATGAATTTTCAGGTTATATCCACTTTATGGAAATGGCCAATTTCAAATTTCTCCTTGGTGTAATAAATTTAATTCATTAGATGGAAACACTAAGCTAGAAAATTCTGCAGGGTCCCATAAACCCTAAAAAGATGCCCCTTACTCATCACTGAAATATAACTGTCATTAAAACTGAACATGCTCACTTTCTTTGCTGCTATCATGGTTCACTGGAGATTTCAGCCAAGGAGATGAGAGTTTCTTTTAAGAGTCTCTGTCCTCAGCCTACTGATAATTTTAAAATTCTATGTGACATCATAAAATAGTCAATGGATATTAAAAATATCACAGTCAGAAAGCTAATTTTCCCATAAAAATATATGCTTTTACTGTATCTAGAAAACTCTGTAACTGTTTGTATTGCATTCAAAATATTTTGGAAAAATCTTTCTTATAAAGATAAATAATTAAGAATTGCTCCAAGAATTTGTATTGAATTTATTGAGAAGCATTAACATATAATGAACTGGATGTCTTAAAATTTGCCTTTTTGAAGATACATGAAAATAACAGTGTAGGATAATGGATATGCCACATCTGTTACCTGAAAAAAATGTCCATGTGCTGCTAAGTGACCCCCTTCTAACTGGATTCAACCCTGGACCTCAGGCAGCCATTGGCTGGCTTCTTATCATTATGAATTTGCTTCAATTTTCTTGAAAGTTACATAAGTGAATTCCAACAGTATTTTTATATCTCTTTTCTCTCACTCAGTATAATTATATTTTTTTCTTTGTACATTGGTTTCAGGTTAGAAAATAAATCTGGTCAAGTTCTAATTTGGTCAGAACTGGAATCACCCAAATACATAGAAAGTAAAGAATAGGAATGAAAGAAAATAAGAGAAATAAAGAAATGAAAATAGGGCTGGAGAGATGGCTTAGCAGTTAAAGTGCTTCCCTTCAAAGTTTAAGGACCCAGGTTTAAATCCCCTGTACCCATATAAGCCAGATACAGAAGGTGGTGCATGCATCTGGAGTTTATTTGCAATGACTGGAGGCTCTGGCATGCCCATTCTGTCTTTCTCTCTCTATCTCTTAAGTAAAAAATAAAAATAGTAATTTTTCAAAGAAACAACAACAGTAAATACCAAGCAGCAAACCTGAGATATTACCATTTTTTAACAATAGGTGATATTTAGAAGGGGACATGGTAAAATCTGTAAACATAAATCCATTAATCATAGTTCTATATAATATTGACTTTTGTTTCATGTGAGGTATTAATATATATGTTTATATTTTATTAGTATACTCTTGCAAATTTAAGAATGGTACCTTATTTTCTTTCCTAATATTCTGATGAAATTATTCTTGGAATGTGATTTGTATCATAATTAAATTTTGTGCTTTTGAGACATCAAACATTAACCTTTAAGTTCCAATACAGCAGACAAGTCTGTTCTGTTCACTGTCTATTATTATAAAGATATTTTCTGTGACAGAGTAAGCACAAATAGTATACAAATGATGTGATATGAAAGAACATATTGCATAGATTTTCTAATAGTACTTATGAAATAACATAAATAAATGTTATAATTTATTAAATTTAATATATTTTATTTATGTGTATGTGTTTGCATTTATGTGTACATATCTATGTGAGCACAGTATATGGATGCCAGAGTATCATAACATGTGTCATTACTGAGGTATACCATTCATTTCTTTTTGAGACAGGGTCTCACATTGGCCTGGAGTTCATCCAATAGATTACACTGGCAAGCTGGCAGGCTGCAGAGATCCTGCTGTCTCCATCTCCCCAGCACTGTGATTTCTAGTGTATATCTCCCAATTTTACTTTCTATTTAACATGAATTTTATAGATTGAAGTAGGTCTTCATTCTTGTAGAGAAAATACATTACCCACTCAACTATTACCCCAGTCACCTAAAAATATACATATAATTACAAGGCATTAAGTTTTCTTAAAATGTGTAATATCTCATGTTTAGTTAGTGACGTCTTTGTTATTGAAGTTATATTTAACCATATGAAAAAATCAAATTATACATAATGATATATTCATAGTATATGACTCTGAATATTCACTGTAACTCAACTTACTAAGTACTAAAGTCACTATATGAGCAAACTTTAGAAATCATTACTTAACTGTGTTGTTTTAAATTCCATTCACAAACAAAATCATTAATTAAACCTCTTTTGGAATTAGGGACCCAAATCTATTTAAATGACCCCATAAGTTTTAATGTAAGAAATCCCCATGCTTTCATTTCAATAGAGGATTGGAATGAATGCAGCCCAAATTATATTTCTTTTAGAACTAATGATTGCATAAAGGTGATTGCATTTTGTCATATAGTTAATATGGAGTAAAGAAAAAAAATGGAATACTATTCTGGTCTGCAAGTATTTTAACATATTACAAATTGGAAACTTTCCAAAGCCAAAGGATGGTGTCTGTTTTCTTTGTGTGACCATTTTAAGTTTTACATGAAAATATGTTACAGATGGAAATACTATTTTAGGAATGTATACCATCAAGGCATTACATCTTTTTCAATTTGGCACAGTTTTTCCTTGTACAAAACTATAACAAACATGCTACATCACAAGAAAGAGATTTCAGGTAGACCTCATTGATGGTTGTGATAATGAGCATAAGTTTTAAAACAATACTCAAGTAAAACGTTACAGTTGGAATTGTGCTATTTTTAATTTACATATGGAACCAGTCTTCCTGGAGGGAGGAGATAGGCTTACATGGACCTGGAAACTCATAAATTGAGGCTCCAGAAGCTCAGGAAACATATAAGACTTCAGAGTCCTCTCCCCAGGTGATATCAGAAGTAAACAGTTACTCAGTACAGGACACTTCCCTGGAGCAGCTGCCTGTTGGGTTTGGCAGAGAGCTGCAGTGATGTGGCTTTTGTGAGTCATCAGCCTTCCTGTGGGGTGGATGTCTTGGTGACAGTTTCCTATATGTAACCCCTTAGGTATGCTGCTGTTTGTAAGCCCAACAAACTTATTGGCTCACTTAGCCAAACTTGGATGGAATGATTTCTTTAGTCTATTATCACGGACATATCTAGGGTGCATAGAAAAAAGCCATACAACACAGTTGGTAAATGATCAGGGATTGATAGAACAAAGATTAGTTTGGGAGGATCACTTGCAAGGGCCCTGGAATGAAAAGACCCAACTAAAGATGAATTATCAGTGGGTTCAGTGTCCACAGGATCAATCCTGATGTGGTTAGCTCTCCCCAAGTAGTGAGGGATGTGATGCATCCTTGCTGAAGTACTAGACGTTTATCTTCTGCTGTGGGTGATAAGACTTGAAACCAAAACTAGACAGTGTAATTGTAAGCAGCCTTGGGGAGACTCAGAGTGGGCATCTTCCTCTAATGCTATGGGTCAGCATGCCTCCATAGTGGACAAAGTCTGCTATGTAAATACAGGCACCCCTCAAAATGGATAATGAAGTAGGGGATATGTTGCAATCCCTGCAAATAACATGTAGAGTTGCATTATAAGCAGGCTGAGGCAGCAATTGCATGGAGTCTGTATGAGTGTTGAAACCTGCAGCCAAGGCTGAGTTATATGCTTAGGAAGAAGTTGCCTCCATCAGGAAAGATGGCATTGGGGAAAGATATGTGAATTTTCTCCTCGGTAGTTCCATGTGAATTTGTCAGAAAAAAAAATACAAAAGAGGGACAGTAAGATGGTGGTGCTGCTTAACTACCAGGACAAATGGAAAGGAGAGTACAACTTACATCATTGCCAAACTTGCCTTCCAGGGATCAAAAGGTGATAGAATATACCTCCCATGATTGGCCATTAATATAGAAAAATGGAAAACCCATAATTCACCACTCTGCTTAATGTATTTGAAGTATAAGAATTAATGCACTTCAAGTATAAGAAACCATGATAATAAGTGAATAATCTCCTTCTTAATTGCTTAAAGTGGGAAAAGATTTTGAACCAGAAATAAGAGGATCCTCTCACAGATAGGTTTGTGAGGCTGTGAGATGTGGGGTTGATGTGGTGGCAGAGAAGCTGAGCATTATAAGTACCTACTCTTCCTTGAGCCAAAGGCTGCGTAATCTTAGGCAATGAGAACCAAAGCAATTCCTGATGGGCTGCCTCATAATTATGAGCCTTTAGGAAGTTTCCACGTACATCAGAAAGTGGAGGACAATATAGGAGGGTGCAGGCATTATGAAGGAACTGGACATGAGACAGGTGGTGTTTATTGTAAGTTCGCCAGGCAAGGTAAAATGGTGTCAGCAAAGTATATTCAGTATGAGTCTCTAAATGTTTATGAAATGCAGTGATTTGCTGAGACCAGAGGAGGAGGATGCTATTTATGAAGTGTGAGGAGCACTGGTGGACATGAGTGATTGCACATCAGGCTCAAGCACTGAGGGGATGAGCAAAGTGAAAACATATGGTGGCCCTGAACTTAGTTACCTGGAAAGAAATGTGACAAGGTTTGGGTCAAGCCAGAATTCCTAGGGAAGAAATTGACAAAAAGCCAAATTCTGTGTTAGTAGACTTCTAAATGGCTTCAAAACCTCATCAACGATTCACCACAGAGGTAAAATGAAGAGAACATGATAGTGTCACACAAGTTTAACAAAAACAAAACAAAATAAAACAAAAAACCTGATTAACTTTGTCATATAGTTGGACATTAATCTCTGCAGAGTATTGTGTTTGTATCTCTCTTCAAAAGAAAATATGTAGACGATGAAAAATATTTAATGATCAGAGGTCCTTTCAGGATGGAGTGACAGTCCCCTAAGGCCTAGGAGCCAGCTTGCATAAGAGTACAGCTCTGTTTTCCATTACCCCCAGCAGAGCCAAACAGTATAAACTGGTCCTGTCATGGGTGAGGAGATTAGCAGGAGGCCCATGGCAGCATCCTAGGATGAGAAAATGAGATAGATCAGCAAATGACTGGACTGTAGAGAACCTAATAAAAAGTGTCCCCTAATCTGGCCCCTCCACCAACATTGAATAAGAAATTAGCTCTATTGATATTTTATTGAATCTTGCTTACATTTAAAAAATATATATTATCATTAGCTGTTGAATTCTAAGACCAATTGATCCTTGCTTGTATATAAAAGGTAGGCCTTTAGAAATCCTTGCTCATTTTCTTTACAAAGGTTACATTGTATAATGCTAACTGTTGAGTGTCTTGCAGATTTGGGAATCTCATAGAAGAAGAGCAAAAACAGCAGGTAAGGAATTTAAATGAAGGCACATTACATGAATTTTTTTTTTTAAAGGAACTCCTAGGAGCCATAAGATTACTTAAAAATTCCCAGTGCCATAGATGGTTTACCTGCCTATGACCTGTTGGCCATGGAGGCTGCTGAAGTCTCACAAACAATACAGACAACTGACCCTGGTGTTCGTTGCAATGGGAACTTGTTTCTAAGAATGTACTGCCAGAGATAGCACATGTTTTTCAATCATGAAATGGAGAAATCAGGCTGAAACAGAGTTTGAAGGTCCTTCCTCATGGACTGGCTTTTATAGTGCTAGAGGGCATTATGTAGGCTTATGAAGAAGGCTAGTCACAAGTTCTGTTTGGTTGTCAACCCTCAGAGTTAAGTAAGGTACCAACATTCTAGAAAATATGTCCCTACTGGAACAGTAGGGATGCAATTGGTGTTGGCACTGCTAACAGTTTCCAGTTGGATTTAATGCCCACTCCTCAGTAGGGAACTGGTGTTTCTATAGTAAGCCAGGGCAAACAACTATGGCCATGTATGACTTAGGCCCCAGTGGAAAGGTTATTACTATTGTTCTGTTAATGCAATGTGATATAACTGCCAAAATGCCTTCTAAGTCTTTCCTTTTATGACCTTAGATGATTACTGCTATCAGCCTTAGTTGTAGAGGAGAAAAATTTTCGGTGCATCGTGGTTACGACAGAGATTCATAACCAGTCAAATTGCTGAGAATGAGGGACTGTTCTGGGGCATAATGACCCAATACTCAACCATAAATAATAATAAAAAATCATACACCTATATCACTCCATCTGAGGATAAGGAAACATTTTAAAACTGGGGGAAAAAGAATTTAAGAGCAGAAGAAATGGAATTATATGCAGCTATTTCCTCCAAATTAAAACATTCTTTATTGCAGTGAGGAGGTAGATTCAGTTAACTCAGGAAAGTCACAAAGCTTATAAGACTAAGGAGGCTCATTAGACTTACAAGATTCATCAGATCTTTTCCCAAGGGGATATAATCATCAAACAATTGGAGGGAGGAGGGACTCTTCCCTAGACCAGCTGTCAGCAAGTTGGGCCGAGAGCTCCAGGCGGGGAAACTTTGTGAGTCATAGCCAAGCTGTGGTGAGTGTCTCTGAGATTTAGCTGCCTGAGTCTCCCAGGCTCCTTTATGCCATCCTACCCACATGCTCCTGTAAGAAAGCCAAGGAAGCTAAATGGATCACCCAGTAAGACGCACTTCTTCTATCTAGAGTATTAATCCATCCTGGGATGAACAGACATTTGTTTTATCTTCCCAGGAAGCCATGCAGCAGTTACTAAAAGCAGTACTACCTCACAGTCTTTCTGTGGAGTCTTACTGTAGCTACACAGTTGCTGGAATAGTTTGTTTTTTTATTCTGTGAGTGGGGAACAAATGGGGCTTTTCTGAACTCCTTAATTTATATGTAAGCTAATACTAGTTAATACCTTGAAGTATGAGGAGACCAAAAGTGGTCCATAATGCTGAACAGAAGACCTTGATGATTTCCTGAACATTTGAAGTGAGTGGGACTATGTGAAAGACATGAGAAAGAGATCCAGTGTGGAGCATTGGTTTTTCAGGTGTGTGTGCGTGTATATGTGCAGATTCATACACAGTGAAGAAGCTATTCAAATGAGAGAAACACTAAGGTTCAAATTTATTATAGATGAAAAGTTTCCTCAACATCTTGCAAACAAATCCTTCAAAAAATTTTGCTCTTATTATAGATGAAAAGTTTGATTCTGAGATTTCAAACATAAAGAGAATGATATAAACCTCTTTCATCAAAAGATTGAAATTTCAAGATCAAATTTGGTATATAAAAAAAGAGTTTGGGCTGGAGAGATGGCTTAGCAGTTAAGGTGCCTGCCTCCTAAGCCTAAGAACACTGGTTCCCATCTCCAATGGTTCCAATCTCCAGGTCCCATGTTTAGCCAGATGCTAAGTGATGCAAGGACACAATGCTGCACTTGACCACAAGGGGGCGCGTGCATCTGGATTTCATTTGCAGCAGCTGAGAGTCTGCTGGCGTGCCCATCTCTGTCTTCCTCTCCCTCTCTCTTTGTCTCTCTCTGTTTCTCTCCAAAAATAAAAGAGCTTTATCTAAGGATAGAGAGATAGCTTAGCAGTTAAGGTGCTTGCCTGTGAAGCTTAAGGACCCAAGTTTGGGTCCCCAGTACCCATATAAGCCAGATGCAAAAGGAGGTGCATGCTCTGGAGTTGTTTATTGTGGCTAGATGCCCTGACATGCCCATCCTCTCTCTCTGTCTCTCTCACCTCTCTCTCTCTCTCTGCCTCATTCTTCCTCTCAAATAAATAAATAAATAAATAAATAAATAAATTTTTTTAAAAGAGCTTGTTGGGCTGGAGATATGGCTTAGCACTTAAGGTGTTTGCCTGAGAAGCTTTAGGACCCAGGTTTGATTCCCCAGTACCCATGTGAGCCAGATGCACAAGGTAGCATATGTATCTGGTATTTGTTTGTAGTGGCTTCAGGCCCAGTGTGCCCATTCTCTTTCTCTATCACTACCTCTTTATCTCTCTCAAATAAATAAAATTGAAATACATTTCAAAAAGTCTTAAAAAAGAGTTTGTCTAACTTCCTATACACAATACTTTTGTAACTTGTATCTTCAATGTTCCCCAAAGTTCCATTCATGAAAGTTTTGTCTATGGTGCTATGGGGACCTGGGAAGAATTTTAAGAGGAGAGTGTTATTGGGAGGTCTTCCATTTATTGGTCATATAGTCTTGAAGGGGTCTGTGCCACCTGGATCTTTTCTCTTTCTTTGTTTAACAATCCATCTATGAGGTGAATGGTTTGGCTCTGCCACATTTTCCCCTTTTCTCCCCATGCAAATCCAAGGCAATGCAGGCAACTGATAACTATCCTCTGTAAACTCTGAGGCAGAGTAAATGTCATTTAATGAGGGATTATATCTCAGATATTTGTTATAATGATGTAAAGATGACTTACCCCAATATTTTTACACATGCTGAAATGTTAGCAAAGAAAGATTGGGTCTCACAGCAAGCTAGTAATGATAGAAAAAGAATAAGAAAAGCTACGGTTAATAATCTCTTGGATGTATTTTGCAATGGAGTTTCATTTGCTTGGGCTGGGACCATAGAAATTACTACCATCTTTTGAAAGAATAGTACTTTTATTATATTTATTACTTATTTTTTAACATTTTATTTTTATCTATTTAATAGAAATAATGAGGAAGAAAAAGAGAGAAAAGAAAGAATGGGCATGCCAGTGCCTCCAGCCACTGCGAACAAACTCCAGATGCATGTGCCACCTTTTGCATCTGATTAATGTGGGTCCTGAGGAATTGAACTGAGTTCCTTTGAGTTTGCAGGTGAGTGCCTTAACTACTAAGCCATCTCTCCAGCCCTATTTATTACTTATTTTTAATTTTACTAAGCAGAATAATTGTCTTCCTCCAAGATATCTCTGTCCTGATGGCCAGAATCTAAACAAGTTACCATAGAAAAGTTACCTTAACTGACATCAACAACTTTTCAGGTATGATCAAGAACACGCAGAACTTGATATTTGCATGATTTAGATTAACCCAAATGAATTGCATGAGGTTTTAAAAAAGGTTATATGTTTTTTTAGCTGTGGTTAGAGAGAGATGTAACTCTGTAATAATGGTCAAAGCAATGGCATGACCTTGGTTTGGGGATCGGTGGAAAAAGATAGTGAACGGGAGAAAGAAGGTACCCTATCAAATTAAAAAAAAAAAAAAAAAAAAAGAACAAGTCTTCCAATACTCTGACTTGAATCCAGTGAGGTTGTGCTAGATTTCTGTACCATATAAATGTTACACAGTAAATTGTAATAATTTAAGTCACTTAGCCTATCTTAGTTTGTTTCAGGACTAATAATATGCTAATACAGTTTACCTATAAACATTTTAATTTATTTATTTTAATTGCATAGTACATGATTTTGAATTCTTGTTACATATAAATTCAGATTTTTCTCAACTAAAATTGTTAGGATGCCATATAAACTGCAGAATTTGTACAAACATCAGAGAAAAACTGACGCTAGATACTTGCATCATTAAACCTTAACTGGGCCACTAACTCAAAAAAAAAAAAAAAAAAAACAGTTGAAAGGTTTCATACTCTATTGCACTTTTTAACATGGCCACAAACTTAGTGGGATTTAAGCAAATCTCTTTCCTTATGTTTAAGAAATATGCCCTGGGCTCATTGGGTCCCTTCTTAGGGTCCTCAAGGAGCTGAGTGTCTCATGAGACTCCTTTGCTGCTAGTTAAATTCTGTGTTAGGATAGCCCGTGTCTCCTTACCCCGACCTGTGCAGCTACAACCCAATAGCACAGACTCGATAATTCATAAACAATAGAAAATTGTCATGTCTGGGTTCTGGAGGACAGTTGGTCCAAAATCAAGGGATAGCATTAGATATTGGTTGTCTTTCTAAGTCACTACATGAGTAAACAGAAAAGGGAAGAGTATGAAACAAACTCACTCAATTATAAAAAAAAAAAAAAAAATTCACGAACCCTCCCCTATTACTTCATTCATGAAGGAAGTGCTTCTAGGACCCAAATATCTCTCAGCGTCTCCACCTTCTAACACTGCTGCTCAATTTGGATTAAGTATCCAGCACATGCTTTTGGGAGTGTACATTTAATCTACTGCAACCATTCTCTCCTATCATCTAAGTTGGCATGAAATTCTTCCATTTGTCTAATTAATTCTACTTCTAATGCCTCACATAACATTATGAATTTCTGCTTAAGACACAGTAGAATTTAAACAGTTTATACAATGTCACATAAGTATATTAAAATTCTGGAAGCCAGAGATAGATACTTGTCCTTGGTAAATATTTATCAGTGCTATCTAGAAACTTCACATAATTTTCAGTGATGCAGTGTGACTAAAATGATAGGATATAACTCTATTTCTTGATACTTTGCTCTATGGTGTTACAAGAAGAAACATAACCTAGATATAACACTTGGGAGTCTTTTGTGAGTTAGAAACACACTCTTTTCATTGAACATTATAGCTTATATAACACTAGGAAAGTTAAACCCACAAGAATAGTTTCAGAAAAATAGTTGCTACTACTCATTTGGGGGAGTTTTTATGAGCGTAAATACAGCCACAGTGTACTTGTACATAAACTAGCACAAAATTGAAGTTGTCTTATTTGTAATAAGAACAGAAAGTAAGATAATTATTTTATAAAGTGACTTAAACATATTTTATCCCAATAGTCTAGCTATTTACAGTCATTGGATCCTATCATTGGAGAAAATTCTTTAGATATTTGGGATTCTTAGAAAAAAATGATGATATAAAATGGCAAAAAATCAATGAACACTTTTCAAGGTTCCATGATATAGAATTTATAAAATAAAGTAGTTATCAATTTGTACTGATGTGTGATATTTATCTGCTCATTTTATACAAAATGAGATTTCTGGATCAGGTTACATTCCAAATTATTTCTGCTTGCATGCATTAAAGTGACCTGGACATTATGTGCAGAACAATGTGTGGTTAGTATAATCATTCAATGTACACACATGTTTCTGTGTTGCCATGAACTTCTAGTGTTCAGTACTGCTTGATGACCTGTCAAGTTTTGGATGAGGCAAGACTGAGTTGGCTGATGGAACATAAAGAGTTTTCAGGTATGGTGCACCTGACCTACCTGCCATGGATTTTGAATAGATATTATTGAACACAAATACACAAAGGCAATTACATTCAGGGTTTACTTGCTTGGATTACTCTGAAAAATGGAGCAAATTGTTAGAACAACCCTAGCTATATTTAACCCCAAATACTTGTGACATGAGACAAGATGTTAAGGCAGAAGTAAATCATTTAGGTTTTGCTTTCTGAGAAATATGGTGGGATGGAGAATGATTGCAGAATGTGTTTTTGTTTTTTTTTTTTTTTTTTTTTTTTTTTTTTTTTGTTGTTGTTACAATGACAGATAACTTTTAAAAAATTCTCTAGTGACAGTTATGTGCAAATTGGTCCATGGTTTTTAGACATCCATAATTTTATAAAGGTAAGAGAAATGAGAAATATGAGAAAAAATCAAGGAGTACACTCATGCTGATTGGTCTGAGAAAATAATTCCACAATATTAGTGTATCTTTCCCTGAATCACCCTAAGTGCTAATCCAAATGTCATCTAACAGCCTCAGAGGCTGTTCTGAATGTCTCCATCACTGTGCCAAAATACCTGAAATTGACAACATATGAGGAATAACTATTTGTTTTTCCTTATTTATATAAAAATAAGGATTTACTGTTTTATTAGTTATCTATATAGAGCCATGATGATACCATCATTAAGCTTCTACCTGCCCTCCCCCCTTGGTTTTTTTCAGCTCATGGTTGGTTGACTTGTTTATTTTTCATTCAGTGCCAAGATGTCATAGTAAGAATTGTATAGTAAAGTTACTCATCTCATACATTAAAAAATAAAATAATAGTAAAAATACGTGAGGGGCTGAGGGACCAAATATCCCTATCAGGTTATGACATGAAGACCCAACTTCCTTCCACTAGGATCCATATCCTAACTGACCATAGGCTGGGGATCAAGAACTTGACACTGAGCCTGAAGGGGCCATTTAAGGTCCAAGCCATAACACTTTATATAGAAAATGTGTCATTTTATATGAACAGCAATGGAAGCATTCATGAATTATATTTTCATAAAAGAAATCATCTATGTTCCAATGACCGACAATACAAATTAAATAAATAGCAGTGAAATTTTAAAAATAATGATGCCCGTCATGATAAAGTAGTCTTTTAATGCTTTTATGTATTTGCAGGGACAGATGGGGCGGGGAGAGAGAGAATGGGCCCACCAGGCCCTCTTGATACTGCAAACAAACTCCCGATGTATGCATCAGGATTTATGTGGGTACTGGGGAATTGAACCCAGGCTGTCAGGTTTTGCAAACAAGCAGCTGTAGCAGCTGAGCCATCTCCCTAGTCTTTGAAGCAATTACTGTATACTAAAACAAAACTAAAAGCTATTTTAGAACATAAAGAGATTTTGTTAACGCAATTTTTTATTCGGGTATGTAACAGGTAAAATGGATTACCTGAATTTTTAAGCACATGTGAAAAATCTAGCTGGAGATAACTAGATTCTCTTCATAATTTGGGATATTTCTTCATTGACTACAACTCATTTAATCATTATCAGGTGATAATCTACTGATATGTAATGAATTCTCTAGTCACATACTGACAAATTGTTTTCAGCATCACGTGGAGTTTTCCATCCTCTTCCAATGATATTAGTAACTGTTTAGTGAGGTAATAAGGAATTTTGTCATATGATAGACCAGTAAAGGCATAGTTGTATTGGGGGTTAAAACTAGGTAATCTTACATGTTCCATATAGGTCCTTTTCCATGAGGGAAAGACTTAATTGGAGCAAAACTTCTAGAAATACTAACACTTGTAGAAGGTGATAGTGCACAGGCATCAAAACAAAAGGCCAAGTGTGGCAGTGGAACCCATAGAGTTCTAATCTCATTTGAAAACTGTAGTATGTTTGATGACTCATTCTTTTTCTCCAATTCTCATTCCCTAACCTTATGTCATCCACTATTGTAAATTCTTATGCAGCATTCCACTCAGCAACCTGGAAATTAACATAGTTTGGGATAGTTGGCTATAGAAGAAATAGAATCATAGAAATCTATTTGAAGTGGGAAGAGTCTAAGGTCAAATGTAAAGTTTTTACTATGCTTTGGAAAGGAGCTTTATGAATGAGCAATCACCTTTGCTCGCAGATAATTCCTTCCAGAATAGCTGAAAGTACATTGGGCAGCACAAAAAAATGTCCTAGTAGAAATTCAACTGTAAGTATACTAGGTCAAAGGGAGTCATAGGCTCAAGCAAAAAGAATAGAACACAGAAATTTCTGAGTACTGTTTAAATAAACTTTGGATAGAACAGAATCTTGCTGTAGTTTAGGGCATCTGAGAAAAATATATTCTCTAATACCCTCCACACCTTTTGCTTCTATAGATACATAATTGAGTCATGTTGAAAAAGAACTAGGAATTAACTTGCTTCATAAAGGTAATTTCTTTTCCATTTTATTTAAAATAATCTAAAGGTCATTCAACTGCAACTGGAAATTTTATTCAGAGCTGTTATTCCCAAGTGAGTTATATGCCAAGTAGGTTTTTCTCCTTATTGATAAATGTTCTGGCTTTTAGTTGACCACTGAGATAGTGGGAGTGGGGGGTCAATCAACATGTAGTTCTGTGCATTCCAATGAACCTTTTAGAAAAATGAACAAGATTGAATCTTTAAAAGGCCCAAGTACGTTCACTAAGTGTAGAAGTGATTAATCTTTTTACCCTTCTGTTGACAGCAGCCATAAAATGCATGCAATTAAAGTCTGTAATGACTTATATTTATACAGCACATACTGTGAAGTTGTCCTAAAGATAATAGGATAAGAAAAACGAGATATGTGTACAATACTCTGAAAATAAGATTTCATAATAAATGTGTTTAGCACAATGTAGTTTAGAAACATTCAACCGTCAAATACTATTACAAACTGTTTGCAATAACTGTTTTCCTGCCTTAGGACTGTGTTCATATGGGTCATAATGGAAAGCAATATCTTTCTAACAGTCTTACTCATTCCCAAGTTTAAGTGAATGAACCTTTAAATGGAGTTTTATGTTTGCAGAACGATGACAATTAAGACACTAGTAAGTGATATTTTCTTGCTTTGCATAAAAAGATGGTTTATTAACATGTGATGATATGATTCTTTTGAAACCTAGCCTGTTATAAAGATTATTTGAATAAATTGAAATATTTTTCCTATGCCTTTATCCATTGAATGATTTTTATAAGGATTACTACTCATCTTCAGTAAATCATTCCCCTTTAGTAGAGTATGATTTCTAATGGTGACTTCCCTGAGTAGATGGTAGTCCTTGGATATCCTCCTACATGGCTAAAGGACTGCAATACCTGGTCAGAGGGACATAGTGAATGTGTTCAGGCAATTTCCATGAAAGAATGATGATCCCATCTCATTTCTTCCTCTCTCAACACTGCATTGCCTTTAAATTGCACAGTTCTATAATAGTATATTTGGACCAACCATGGGGAGGAAGCTAGGGACTAAGGAAAAACAACACTGAAAGAAAACACGGCTGAGAAGACCTGAAGAACAAAAATTAGTGGAGAGATATGCTGTGTTCTTAGAAGAGTAGCTATTGTAAAATTTCAGTACTTTGTTGATAAACTTTAGTTAGAACCCATGAAACTAGAAAACAAATAATTTTGGGTTTGGGGGTAAATAAATCTTATTTATTAATTTAATAATCTTATTCTTAAAATTATAAAAGCATTTCATGTGGGGTGGTGTATTAAATATATGCCTAAAATGGTCGAGTAACCTGTAACAAGTATGGCTGGTACTCACATAAAGATAGACAAATTAGTGCAGTAGGATGGATGCTTCATTCTCTCTCCATCCCAATCTGATCTCTGTCAATGAGACATCTGATTAACTACATTAATGAATGAAAAAAATCATTTTTCATTCATTTTTCATTCATTATGTACATAGTGTGCATATAATCATTATGTTGGTACCATCATTAGCCTCCTCCCTGTCCTCCCCCCTCTGAAGGGACCCTCCTCATTTGGAATGTGGGTCGTGCATTGTGGGGGTACCTGTCACTTATGGGGAAGAGGCAATGTCTCTGTACATATGACCCAAACTGTGGCTCTAACAAACTTTCTGCCACCTTCCGCATGAATTTCCCTGAGCCATGCTGGGTTCATTTTAGGTCTACTTCAATGATGAGATCTTGGGAGCCTCTGTAACTCTGGATCTCTGGTTTGGTAGGAGTTGAGTGTCCTCAATGTCTACCTCCTTCACCCTTGTGCTAGTACCAGGTTCACCAGGAAAGCAGCACCCTTGCTCATTTCCCTAATTACTCTATGGTTTCAGCTTGGGCCCTGGTGAGGTGTGATGGGCTGGTTCTCTCCTCAGGGGTTTGGTGTCCATCTGAAAAAGAGATGGATAACCATTATTATTTTAGAGGGAATTTAATAGGTGTAGGCCCTCTTGTGTCCCACGATTGGTGGGAGCTTGATATTGGAGAGCAGGCTCATTTTTTTGTATATGGTTCTGACTTGTTTCCCACTTCTAGCTATGAGTCCCATTCCAAGGAGCAGGTTCATTAGCCAAATCAAGAGAAGTTGGTTGCTTTCCATGGCTGTGTGCCACTATTGCACTTGTGCGAGCATCATGTCAGGTTGTTTGCTGCTGAGTAGCTTAGACCTCGTGTTGCTTGGACAGGTATTGGTCATTCATTAGATGAATGAATAACCAAAATGCGGTATATCTACACTATGGAATTCTACACAGCAGCAAGGGAAATTGACACAATGAAATTTGAAGAAAAGTGGTCAAACTTGGAACAGATCATTCTTAGCAAACTCACCCAATCACAGAAAAATAATTGTAGCATGGTCTCACTCATCTGTGGCTCCTAACCTGAATCTGCACGAGATTTTGACATGCCTAATAAGCATTTCGAGAACCAGACAATAGGGAGGGTGGGACAGGAGAGGAGGGTAAGGGTGGGTGGGGGGAGCACAAAACTGGACCCAAATGGAAATGATACCATAAAATCCTATATCCTGAAAGACAGACTAAAAGGTGAACCTTCATCCGGTCCTTAAAGGGAACACCTGATTCACAGGGCCCTGGAGAGGGTATGATGAAGACTAACCTTAATCTTCTCCTGTTTCTCACTCTCTCTTTCTCTTCTCTCTCTTCTCTTTCATATTACCTATCTTTCTCAACCTTCTTTTCCCTTGGCACTGGCCTACAACTCCCAGTACCAGCATGTGGTTAACATCCACAATGAGATGTTTATCAGAGAGACCTGTAAGGTTTCCCAAATGAAGAAAGATTTCTGTCAGAGTACTTGATGACCCACCAAAGGTTATTGGTAAGACCCTACTGCTGAAGACACCATATGCTGTTGGTACAGAACATGGAGTGACCTGGCTGGAATCTGGAAGAGAGTCAGTTTCCAGGAAGTTATCTTGTCTAGTGCCAGAAGGTGCTACATGAGTGACTGGGGGAAAATGACCTACATTAATGAAATTTTTAAGGGGACATGATTTCCAGAATTTCTTTATCAAAATATCATTGGCTAAAAGTGTGTTAATAGTAATTAGCCCTTAATTCAAGGGATTAATGATGAGTGCCTATTTTACCCTATGAATTTTAAGTGACGAAATATGGCTATAAGAAAATAGAGATGGTTTATGACTTTAAAAAATTTGGCTTTTATATGTGGAGACACATGAAACTTAAAGAGTTTATGTCCCCTGAATCACACATCCAATGCTAGAATAGCAGATTTGGAATTCCCCTGTCTATTTCCTGGAACACTATTTTATGCATCTGATTAAACTGATAGTCTCTTATCTTAAGATTTTTGATAAATCACGATAGTTAGTAGAACTGTCAGTGATTTTATGAGCTTGACTTGACATTATTTCCTTTATATCAGTTCCTTGGAGTTGCTCATCAAGCATTATTTTCAGGAAAATGAGTTACAAGGAACCATGCACAGACAACTCACAGTCGGAAGGAATTAAACAGTTGAACATCAATTCTAAAAATGTGTTGAAAAGATGGAAATTAAGTTTCATAACAAGCAAATAACTTATGTCCTCTTACCTATTAAGTGACAGAGCTTTTGAAGATGAAGGACATGACAAGTGAATTCAACAACAGGGTGAAAGAGACAGATGCTGAGGATTCTCAACGTATACCAAAGCAGAAATCCAGAGGCTCCTAAGAGCTCCTCATTAAAATAGACTTAAAACACACCCACCAAGACTCAGGGAATTTTGTGGAAGAGGGGGTGGAAAGATTGTAAGAGCCACAGGTTGGGTTATCATGCCCAGAGGCACTGCTTCCCCCCACCCCCAATAACTGTCTGCTGTTCCTACAATGCATAACCCTTAACCCCATGGGGAATACCAGCAACCTCACTGAGGAGGCCCCCCCAAGGATGGGGCATGGAGGAGGGAAAAGATGGTACCAACACATGATGTATCTATACAAAGTATGTTCTTAATTTTAAATATATATATATATATATATATATATTCAAGAAGCTTAAATTGAAAAATAAACAAATTTCATAATTAATATATCTTATTTTTATTTCTTTTGTGGCCTGTTTTTCATAGATAAAGCATTAGTGTGTTGCTTCAAAATGAATTTGAATGAATATTGGAGTGATTATTAGTAACTGTTAGAAAACCATTCATTCCTAAACCTACTGAGCTGAAAAAGTCTATTTGGCTTTATGTATGTATGCCACTCATTTCACCCTATGCACAAAAATGCTGATATCCATTTGCTTTTAATACATATGCCTATAAAACTTGAACCACAAAATCTAATTCTAGTTAGTGTCTAATAAGGTGAAATCATTTTATCCCTCCAAGGTTCATTAGAAATATACTTTCACATATAAGCCCAATATTTTATTTCTATAAGGCCATGTTTTTGTTTGCTACTAACAAAGAGGCAGGATAGCCCTCCAAGGTTCACTAGAATCATGCTTTCACATATAAGCCAAATATTTGATTTCTATAAAGCCATGCTTTATTTAGGTGATATATTAATTTTAATTTTATGACATAAATTGAAGAAGACACACAAAATGAGATCCAAATATATTGCAAGACATTTATGGGTATTTGTTTTGTTGCTTAACTAGAAAAGTACCTGAAATTAACTTTCAGGATTGCAGCAGAGTTATTTAATAGTAGTCTCCTGGTTTCTTTCTGGTTAGATTAGATCCTTGTTCTCAGTGAGGTGTCGATAAATGTACCAAGTTCTTTCTTAGGACATTAATGTTCTGAATGTTTCAGAAAATCATACTGCACGCATTCCTCCAGTTGTATAAGACCCTCAAGCTCTCTGGGACAGGAAAAGTCCAGGACAGGAGCTATTGGGACATTAGCAGAGAGTTGACTTTGGGTTTTGAAAGCACAGTTCAACTGAAGAGGCCGAGGGTAATGGTTACATAAGTGCAGGACAAAATCATATGAGTTTCAAGCAGTTGAGACTTCTAATATTTTAAAAAATATTCCATAATAAGACTATGTCTTTTATTTTATTTAGACAAGAATGTCCCCCAATGGTTCATACACAGAAAAAAAAATGTAATACAAATTTTGCTTCATTCTCCTGGTTACTACTAGAATGTCATCATCATCCAGTCAGTGGTAAGTCTAGCTTGTATGAAGACTAAAGCTTCCATAATTTTCAGTGCCCTATTAATTATAAATACTTTTTGCAGCAAATTTTATAGAAATATAGGAAAAACCGAACAGAACTCTTAAGTCCCTTCTTGTTAACTCATACTAGCAAAATGAAACTTTTGATTCTAAATAGTAAATCTACTTCACAAAATACACAAAATATTGTTATATAATCACCCTTGCCAAATGTCAAAGTGAAACACACGTACATGGGAGACAAAAGGGGTGAAAATAAACAATTTGGGTGATGACTTAAAAAACAAACAACAATTGGTAGTACAAAAGTGATAGCATGTCAGTATGCAAACTGTCACCAAAGAGATGCTGGCGAGGGATGATGTGATGTAGATGATTTGCCTAGTGTGATGGACAACAAAGTTCTGACACTCAAGTTCTTATGCAGAGATTACTAAATTATGCAGCTTTTATGGAGGAAAAAAGCCTTGATTTTTTTTTTTTTGTATGTGTGTGTGTGGTGTGCATGTGATCACACATATGCATGCATATAGGTGCATATGGAGGCCAAAGTTTGATGTTGGGTGTCTCCTTCAATTGTTTTGCATTATATTTACTGAAGCATGGTGTCTCAAATCAGTATCGAGTTGGCTTGTGTTGAGGATCCTGTCTCTACCACTCCAGTGATAGGGTTATAGGCAGATCTCATGCCTGTTCTGCATTCAAGTTGGTGCTAGAGAACCACCCTCTGGTCCTTATGTGGAAGGACAAGTGCTCTACAGCTCTTGTCATCCCTATTGCTTTCCAATAGAGAACCAATGATACTGTTACAAGTTCCATTGTCTCAGCCAAACAATTACCTGGAAAGATTAAGAGTACACTGATGCATGACTACTGGCATGTTCTAGCTGCAATGAAGTTGTGTGAGTTTAAATGGCTATGTATGTACAAGTATTAAGAAAGAGGAGTTGCAAGAGTGTTTACAACATACTTTCCAGGTGATGTTTATTCTAGGGGTGAACAAAAAGTCTGGTAAGTGTAGGCAGATGGATTCCAAAGAAATCAAAAGCTTGTTTAAATGCAAATGTTCCCAGGAAGAAGAAGCATCTGAGAAGAAATGATATCTAAATAAATTTTCTCTCAGCAGAATGTTTTTCATTCAGATTTAAAAGAGGAAACCTCAGGTGTCTAATGGAGATTTACTGAAGAACTAAAAGTGGATACCTTTGCTAAAGGAGTTTTAGTGCCTCTAAAAGCTTGCTGTCTGAGGTACTTTATTTAGCCAAGGAACTGAACCTGCAATCAAATTGCAATCTTCTCTGCAAATTTTGTATACCAACCTCGACTTCAAGATGAGTTGGCACTTCAAAGCATAAAAGTGCAGTTTAGTCTCTCCTAATCCCCACTTAACTTCTATGATAACAAGTAACTGCTTAGCAAAGTAATTAATGAGAATTTATGTTTTCTTATTGACAATTTGAGATCTACTTTCTATGAACAAGCAGGAATCATTGAATCATTTGATATCAATTATGTTCCTTCTCATCTATTCATTTACAATATCAATATCAATAAGCAACCTGAAAGGTGGGAAAGAGAATGCCTTTTGGCATTTAGAGGTTTTGTAATTGTTTTTCTTTGATTTTGATAGAGGGTATATAATCAAAATGAATCACTTCCTACTTTCTTTTTGCATATGGTTTCATTATTACCCACAATATGCATTTGTTAGATCATTTAATCTCACAGAATTCAGTGTAATAACTGATTAAGGAAAATAAAAGCTTCATACCTTACTCACACTTTTCTGCAATGAATAAAATGAATATTTAGCAAAGTAAGCTAGCAGTTTGCAAATGTGCAATTAAAATCCTGGCTCTTCACTAATTATGTAACACTTAAGTTAAATGGTCTTAATAGACATGTAATGATAGCTTTATAAACCTACACTTACTTATAATCAAATGCAATTTCTATTTCCGTTTTAAAGCACCCATTAAGTATCTATTATGATTTTTAAGTAATTTGGCAGTCATTTAATGAATGCTTTACAAACCTAAATAGTAATTATTTTAAGAGACAACTATTAATGTATGGGGGGTAACACAGCTATTCATTTGACTCTATAGCTTAAAATAATTAGTGAACTATTTTTGAAATATTAAATTGATTTCTTACTCAAAAGATAATCACAATTTAAAGTACCAATCATGTGTCATTTGCATGCTGAGTACACATTGTAAGAAAGGCCCTGTTAGTTGATGTCATCATTGTACAAATGTCACAGACAGCACTGACACAAAATTAGAATGGATGTATGCCACAGGTTAATAAGATTCAATGGCAAAACTATTAAATATTTGGTCCATCTTTGACTGAATATTCTTTCTGTGGTGCTTGAGTGTAATTTCATCTCTTAAAATAGAAGCTATTTTATTGCTAATTTTGTTGTAAATACTGTGACATAACTTGTCAGGTCACAAAAACTTAACAAAGGAAAATCAAATCTCAGAATACTGCAAATGCTGTAGAATATTATTTTTATGGTTGGAGATTAAAACTGAACTTTACACCTTAATACACTGTCATATTTTGAATATGTTGCTAGGAAACTATAAAAAAGTTAGATGTAAATTGCTTTTCATTCCAAGTTGCAGGTGATGAATCAGTTACAAAATGTTCAGAATAATGCTTTTAACATTTTCAGGAGGCCACTACTTCTCACTATGTATAAAACACACATAAGGCTGACAAACGTTTATACCTAAAATGCTTAAAAAATGCTAGGATGAGAGAGAAGCTGTGAATTATAGTGAAGTCACTAAACTTTCCTTGTAAAGCAGAAATTGTTATTTTTGCTCCATGAAGCTTCACTCATGAGCATGTTAGAATGATTCTTAAGCTTATTTCAGGGGTTATATACTTTATTTTATAAATTAAAACTGTTTTTGGTGTCATTGGGAGACATAATTCAATAATACAAAAATCTGATGTAATTATATATGGTTAGATAACTATTTGAATTTTAGACACTTGTTTTAGTGCTGGTTTCCATTAATAATTATTGGAATTAGTTACCTTTACATTGTAATTAGAAATAATTGTAGCATCAGAGTGTTTTCTTACATTCTTTCTCAGCATTGTGGTATCATAGACATTGCTAACTTTATCTAACTTAGGCTTCTTTTTCCCCCCTTTGGATAAGAAAAATGATCACTTTTCCCTCGATACTGAACTCATTACACAAAAAGGCCATAAATAGATCATAGACAATACTGTCAGTATTATATCCTTTTCTATTGATAATATATGTATGTACTCATGATTGTTATTCACAGTGCACATGAAATTGCTTCCGAAGAGGCCATTGTCTTTTTCATGTTCATTCACTAACACACAAACACTCTACTCAGTGAGAGTGGCTTATGTAATATGACTTTTTTCATCTTTTTGATTCATACTAGATATAGTCATGTTTAGTCTCATGTCTCATTTTAGGGAAGAGAAATATATTAGCAATAATTATGTTTTCATTGTCATGGAATATAATATTTTTTAAAAGTTATGAAAAATGAATAAAATATTGAAGTTCTAAATATTGGACAGCACAATCCTTATCCCTAAAATTTCTGAAACTTACAATGAGTTGTTCAGTAGTTAGCTACTTTGTGTTAATAAATATATAAAATCATTAAACAATATTATGAAGTATACAGTGTGGCATTTAGATGGAGAAATAAAATTTATGCCATTATTTTTTCTTTCCATGCATGTTATAAATACAATAATAGGGATAAAGTTTATATTATGACAAAAGTATCATGGATACAGATGAACAGTTCATTGTGGGCCTAACTAGTTACATCAATCTGTTCATCACTAACATAAAACCATTCAATAATGTGAGTTCAAAAGAGATTGCATAGATAAAATAAGAAAATAAAAATTGAGTTCTATGTTATTCAGCATTAAAAATCCTTAATCACACAGTAAACACGTACTTAAGGTTGAAGAGATCTAAGGAGAAAGGAAACCAGACAGTAATAAATATAACATAGGCGACCAAAAACATGCACATGTGCCACTGTCACTGGTAAATTAGGTCAAGATTTCAATAATATTCATTAAATATAAGTGGAATATGAGATGTTAAATTGAAAACAAAACGGGAATCCAGGGAGGGCAAGAGAGTAAATCAAAAGATTGATGAAAAGGGATGAAAAAAACCAAGAGAAGCACACTTTTAATTCCCGCACTTGGGAGGCAGAGATAGGAGGATTCCCATGAGTTCAAGGCCACCCCGAGACTACATAGTGGATTCCAGGTCAGCTTGAGCTAGAGTGAAACTCTACCTTGAAAAGCCAAAAAAAAAAAAAAAAAAAAAAAAAAACCAAGATAAATTATAATATTTTCGCATCACTTTTTAGAAAAGGGAAATAAAACTTCAGCTGTATTTAAAGGCATATACTCATGGTAAGATACACCAGCCACAGAAACTTAGAAAATGGATTAGAAAGAGAAATGAAAGGCTGGGACACGGAGTTTATCTAAGAAAGCGAAGGAATGTAGTGTACAAATGAAACCAAGTACTTTAGTTAGGGTTTTAGAGTTTTATCCATATGAGCTAGATAGCAGGAAGTTATCCTTGAGCTATACAGGAGGAAGTTGGACGCAGTAACATGAAGTAGAGAGGATGCAATGGCAGATGGCCAAGTTCTCTTGTGATTAATTCTACATTTTAGATAAACCAATATTGAGTAAAAGTGAAAATGTTTTGATAGAAAGACTGCTTAGCAGGTAAAGCACTTGTGTGCAAAGCCTAAGGACCCAAATTTGATTCCCCAGAATCCAAATAAAATCAGATGCATAAGGTGGCACATGTGTCTGGAGTTTGTTTGCAATGGACAGAGGCCCTGGCATGCCCATTCTTTCTTTCTCTCTCTCTCTCCCCCCCTCTTCCCTCAAATAATTAAAATATTTTGTAAAAAGTGAAAATGTTTAAGGAAGATCTGAGTATTTGAAGGACAATGCAGAAATATGAAATAGCTTACTAAGAAAATCTTTTATAAATAATAATCACTAGCTGCCCTTAAGTTTGTAACCACACATGCACATGTAAATATGTAAACAGTTCACTTGATGAGTTTGTGTGTGTGTTTTCTCCACTGACATTGAAATGTGTAGGTCATGTAAAAAGTCACATAGGATACTTACACACTGAAAATAATGCCAAACCTGTGTAACGTATGCATAAACACAGATCTCCAAGTTTACGTTGGTCCACTTGCTCTACAATACTGCATGTTGCTAATTTTAAGACATTTTATAGTACATATTCTGGAAAAAAAATGACAGTATAGTTTTGAATTTTCTTACTTATCCAGATAGAGGGATATATTTCTTTCCTCATAAATATCCTAATGTTGATGTCTTAAACAACAGCAATTTATTATGTCAGTTTCCTGAAAGCTATAAATGTAATATCAAAGAGAGTTTCAGAAGCATGTATTCCTTTTGAGTGCTGTGAGAGAAAGATATGCTCCACAGACTTTAATCTTTACTTTACTTTATAGGCTATCTTTACCTTGAGTTTCTTTCTGTGAGATATATATATATATATATATATAGTTTTTTACATACATAAATACAAACATGACTGCTGCTGCAATAATTAGGGACTCACATGGCACCCTTCTCAGCTCAAAATTATTCTCATGTACAGCAGTGTATGCTTATCAGAAGGAAATACAAAATCAAAATTGTTATGAACTCAAAGTAGTGACAGAATATTATAAAGCCAAGAGAAGGGTACTTACTGGGTACATAGCTTATAGCACATGAAACTGACTCTAGATGAAAAGTAGTTATTCTCTGTTATAGAAAAAGGAAAAGTACTATTACTATTTCATATGTTAATGTTCATTGTAACCTCTGGACATTAATATTATAAATTATATCCAGTGTAATAGAAGAGTAAGGAAATTACACATGTTACCACAGATGCCACTAATAGTAACATTGAGTTATGAACATGATATTGTTAGCATACTTTGCTATAGGTAATCACTAAAACCTTCAAAATTTGGTTGAGAATAATAAAAGAAAATCTAAGCACAGTTAAACATGTAGCATGATCATAAGTGGAAGATCTAATGTCTTCATGGCATTAAACACTCTAAAATCATCAACAAATTCAATGAAAACTCAAACTCATGCAGGATTTCTTGATAGAAATAACAAATCTAATACCACATTTCATGAAGAAATTCAAGCAACCTATTGTATTCTAAGTGATATTAAGAAGACAAAACTAGTCCTTTTACACTTTATGTTTCAAGCTGTGTATTGAATATGTTTAAGCTCCAGTCATGGAAATAGTGTGGCTGAGTTGCACAACTAATTATAAAAGGAATGGAACAGAAGAGAAAAATCCATAGAAATATCCTGACTTATAAGCTTAAGTTAGTTTTGAATGTGGTTCCAAGATAATTAAATTAATGGAATAACTGTTTTTATTACCTTGTAGTAAATGTTAATATATTTAGAGATGGAAAATAACCTTTATCTTACAGTACACAGGCAAATTGTCATTCAAAGGCAAACCAGAATACATGTACAAAAACAAAAATGTCAATATCAACCAAAGCCTAGGACAATTTCAGCAGTGGGGACTGTATTTTTTTTTTTAATTTGAGAGAGACAGAGAGAGATAGACAGAGAGATAAAGAGAATGGGTGTGCCAGCAGCTTCTCAGCCACTGTGATCAAACTCCAGATGTGTTCCCCTCCCCCCTCCATAGGCAAGCGCAGCAATGTGCCCTTGCATCACTTTTTGAGCCTGGCTAAATGTGTGACCTGGAGACTGGAACCAGCGTTCTTAGGCTTGGCAGGCAGGCGCCTTAACCGCTAAGCCATCTCTCCAGCCCCGGGACTGCATTTTCGCCACTAACTCAATTCTTATAAATCTGCTTTCCTTTTAAAAACTAGAAACCATTTGGAGAAGAGAAAATAGTAAGTCTTTATAAACTGAACCTGGAGCTTGCAGTTAGTGCTATACTTACACTACATCAAATTCTTTTAACATGCCAGGGGTAGGTGGTGTTAAAGTCTAGCTTTTTCCTTGCCAGAGCTTAGCTCACTCTCTGCTTTCACCAGCAATTATGGCAAAGTGGAATGCCCAGCCTCTGCTCTTGCATCCTCCCCATACCAAAAGGAAGATCCTCACTAGTTGCTTTTGGTCAGGGTTTTTGTCACTGCACCAAGAAAGTAACACTCTCACAACTCACTTGAAGTATAGCAACCGTGGCAAAAGGATTTTTCTGTAAAAACCTATGGCTTCTGGACATAGTGTTTTCCACCCCAGCAGGGTACATCTGTCCAAACTCTATTTTATTGTTAATTAAGTAATAAACAAGTAGATTTACATATGCATAACTGATAAAGTTTTAGTTTTGTGTAACCCTCCTTAACTGCCTCTTCTTCTTTATCCCTCTTCCCTAACCCTACTAGATCTTTCTTCCTCCTTTATTCTGGTCCATTACTAAGATTTATATATATATATATATATATATATATATATATATATATATAAACTAAGATATATATCCCATAAGTCCTGCCCCCTCCTCATCCCTTTATGGCCCCTTTCTAGCTTCCTGTCCTCTTCTAATAGCTCTTCCTTCAAATTATACGGAAATCTGTCAAATATTATATAATACATTTCTCCAACATGATCCATTAGCTTTTACAAACACAATATAATAAGAGAACACTGGTCTCAAAACAAAAATCATCCTGATTGGTATAGGATAGGCAGATAGGATCTGGGCACCTGGGTCCATAGGCTTAGCAGGCAATCACCTTAACCACTAAACCATCTCTCCAGCCCTTGTATGGTGAATTTTATAACCATTTCATAATGAAAAGTAGGGGCCACCTACACCACAATCCACTTAGAAATAGAGAGAGAAATATCCACAAGATACTCTAGGAAAGAAAGTGTGAGACAAAGCAGATGCCCTTGAAGTTTACCAACAAAAATACATTTTGAACATGTGAAACACTTTCTGACTATTATCCACAAGAGCCTTTTTAGGAACACTATTGGAGGATAAACTCCAGGTGCAAAGTGTAATTGCTCATCTAACCAATAAATAAAAAGGGAAAACATAGTTGACAAAATGGACCATAAATTGTGTGTGCTCTGACATTGTGGAAATCATTCATCTAACACAAAATGGGAGCAGATGGCTTTGCTGAGAAGATAAAAAAGTCAAATTAGCTTCATGATCACCACCTTGTAGTTGCTATGTGTCAAAGAACATTATTGAAAGCAAACAAATCAAATAGTGAGCCAGGTAGCCTATGATAAATGTAGTGATGAACATGCATGAGCATTAATAAGATTGGCCAATGTGGGTAAATGCTCATTGCAGTGAAGATGCAATTTTATTTTAATGTCATTTAAAATAGGAAAATAAATTCAGAAAAGATTGCTTATAAATATAAGTTCAAATACCATGCCACCAAATTTTTAAATCACACAAATCCTAGAAATACAACAAAAGGAAATTGAACGGACATCCACTGTGAATGTTTTATACATTGCCATGGTTGATTTTCTTATCAGTTGCCTTGACTACAATACCCAATAGTTTGATCAAGCATCAATCTAGCTGTTGTCAGTTAAGAAGAATGCTATGATCAGTATACTTGAGGCCAAGTATATGGTCCTCCATGCTGTGTGGGAGCCTCATCCAGCCAGTCTAAAGGCCTTAAGAGAAAAAGCCTGAAGAAGAATCCTAAATAATTGACATGGACTTTTCTTGAAAGATCCTGATGAAGTTTTCCTAAATGGTACTGAGTTGCCTTGCCTGTAGACACAATTTTTTCATCTCATTCTGAAGAGATTGTACATGTTTTGTCTAAGAACCATATACTGGTCTTCTATGAAGTACTTTTCTTATAAGACACTATTCATTCCCCTCAAGGTTCATTTTCATGGCCTCTTTTCATTGTAGAATTATAATGGCAAATGCTCCTTGATTCATAATTGAGCTATGTAGTAGACAGCCTCTGATGGCTGAGATGAACTTCCAAATGAGACACAGTTATGGAGGAAGGGATATTTGTTGAAACTTACATATCCAGTGGAAGTTCCATAATGGCAGAAGAAGCTGGCCTATTTTCACAGGTCCAATCAGAGACAGAGAGAGAGGGGCCATAGCCAATAAAACCCAAAGGCCATACCACAACAAAACACATTTCAGGGTAGCTCCAGGCACTTTGCATCTATTTAGACTGGAATTGCAAATACACCACCACACCTTAGGGCTGGATCCTAAGATTTGCCCAGTGACACCTCCTCTAGCTAGGTGGCTACAGATCCAAACTACAAAGTAATGGGTGAATGGTATTTATTTTGGCTTCCAGTCTTGAGCTGAAGCCTCCTGATGGCAGGAGAAGGCCCAGCACAAGCAAAGCACACCAGAGGGTGGACACCACCTCTATCATGCAAGGTGGAAAACAGCAAAATGAGCAGAATTCTGGCAAGGAGGAGCTGGCTATGATATCCCAAGGCCAAGTTCCACCCCCCCAAAAAAACATCACTTCCAGTAAGGCTGCACCTCCTATTTGTGACATGTTACTAACTGGAGACCCCACTATTCAAAACACAGGAGTCTGTGGAGGAGATCTGCTTAAAAGCACCACAGACCTTTGTACATTTTGGAGAGAACACCTTCTTCATTGAGTATACAAATGTGTCCCATGCATTTAGTGACTTGAAAAAATTCTACTCTTGAGAAGGACCAGAACAAGCAAAACTTCTGAAATAATTTCCTGTTTCCCAGAGGAAAAGCCTAACCTCAGTCCATTTCTCATTGCTTTGTCCCTTGGTGTTCTGCCAGATAATGGACAACTGGATTTATGGCTGTCTCCTTTCAGCTATGGGAGTTCTATGGCTCTAACCTCAGTCCATTTCTCATTGCTTTGTCCCTTGGTGTTCTGCCAGATAATGGACAACTGGATTTATGGCTGACTCCTTTCAGCTATGGGAGTTCTATGGCTCTAAAATGTCCAACCCTAAAAGAATAAGAAAACATACTTTGAAAAAACTATTTTACTCTGTTTTTAACCTGTGCGTATTATTTTCACTGACATAGCACATTAAGGATTATATGCTTAATCATAATATTGTCTACTGGTTTTTCAACAAGAAAAAGCATATTTCATATCTCTGCATTTGCTTTAGGTAGGAACAAAAGCTTTCTGAATTTTACTACTTTAAATATGAAGATAAATGCAATAGAACATTAAAATATAGATTATGCTTCCATGACATAAAATGTTTTTGTAGAGTGCTGTATGTTTTCTATTTCAGAAGGAAATAAAATTTTTGATACAGGCTCTTTAAACATAGCCCAGGCTAGAAATTGTGATCTTCCAGCTTTGCTTCCTGAGTACTAGGGGGTACAAGCCTGCACACAGCCAAATCTAACTTAGAAGCCTCTCGCTCTCTTTTTCCCTCTCTTTTTGTTACACACACAGATTTTATATGTGTGTGTGTAATTTTCAAGGAGAGTTCTTATTTTATTACAAATGTTACTCTTTTTTTCTATTTTTATATACCTAGCTGTAGCTTTCATATGACCACTTCCCAGATAAAACCGAATACATTAATTCTTTTCTCAAGTTTATATTTTAATAACTGAGATTGTGAATTTGCTTTGACTAGTCACTGAATTCAACAATTTTTTAGTTATCTTAATAGAAAATCTCAAGGAATTTTTTTTGGGGGTCAGGTAGGATAACAGATTAAAATAAAACATGTTTCTTTTGAGGTGATAGTGGAGCATGGATAAAAAGATGTGTTTTAGACTATTTCTTTACATTTGCTCCTATCCACTCTTACTCACTGTAATAAGTTGGTCAGCCTGCACTTAACCCTACATATGACCTATAGCATGGACCATTAAACTCATATATAGTAAAATAAAGGCAAATATAAATTGAGACAAGTAGCAAATTGTAACTTTAATCCTATTTTCTATAATCCCGTGGAGAGGCTTACAGGCCACTTTAAGAAGGCTTCCAGAAGAATATTCTGTGGATGGATGACTATAATAATGTTTTAATATTTCTAGAGTTTGTACACTTCTTTTGTACTGATAACAATGTTATTATGATTAGCATTTCTCATTAAGCAGCAGGGAATTTTCATGGTTAAGATTTACAAAGAAATTACATGGGTGATTATTCTATAACCCAAAACCACATTTTGTTTGGAAGCTTGCAAACACATCAAATAGAAATAAGTATTATGAAGAATTACGCAGACTGAACCTTGATAATAGAAAGGAAAAATAATTTATAGGAAGACAGTGGCTGAGAAATGACTTCCTAGAAGGCAACCTAGTTTTCAGATTAAGGATCTTTAGGAAACAGGGTCACTTTCTTTGGAGATGCAAAGTTACTGGATGCAACAATTATCATCCCACTTTCTGCTATAATACACACACACACACACACACACACACACACAAACACATACACACACTTGTGTGTATGTATGCCAAAATGCCAAAATTTATAAGGACAAAGTTGGTTTCTCAAAGTTCTGTCACCATATTCTCATCTCGGCAGCACTTCTATACTGTAATTTACTTTTTTGACCCTGATCTTATAAGGAAAACTGACACAACATTGAATAGAAATTCCATAGATGTTCATGCTTCTCTGATTAACAGTTTGAGCTAGTAAATAAAATATGATACTTCTTTGCTCTCCATATTTCTCAGTTGATCTGTGTTAATAACTAGAAAATGAACAGTCTGCTCCCTTTCACACAACATGTATTGATTGAGAAAATTAGATAAACATCACTTGGACGATCTGGCTGCACACCTGTGACTGCATTTGGTAGGAATCAATGTACCAGGATGGGATCATATTGCAGTGTCAAAATTTAGCATTTAAAAAAATGCAAAGTTACAAAACCAAAAAACAAATCTATTGTCAACTAAATTCACATGATTGTGACAGATTTGTCAGACAGTATGTTTATCCAAATGTCAATATATTCTCATTATTAACATTTTAAAAATAATTATTGATTTTAGACTTTCTCTACCATCTATGTGTTATAGTGATTGAATTTATCATTTAATTCCACTTTACCTTAACCATGCACCATTAATACCATTGACTGCATTTTTAAGATTTATACTTTGAGCTGAGTTTATCTATTTTCACATTAGTTTCATATTATAGCGTGTGACAATGCCATTATTTATGTGGCCATTTTCAGATCATAAAATTTTACATTATTTCCAGTGATTAGTTTTCACAAGTAATGTTTGTTTAACAGAACTCTAGATGTATCCTAGTACATTTAAATAAGCATTTATGTAAGATTGATAGAAAATTGCTGGAGACTAGGGCTAGAAAATCATTTTTATCATTTTCCCACATGTATATAAAATATTTTGAACACAAATCCTTCCCATTACCATCTCATGACCCCATCATCATTCCACCTCTTCTTCTTCCCAACTAATTCATATTATCCTTTGATTTCCCTTCATGTTCTGTCTTGTGTGTGGGTGTGATGCATTGAGTTTAACAGTCCTCTTTTGAATACCCATTTTCATTCTACTTGGAGTAATATAATGAATTCTATTGTTCAATAACCTTGAAAATACACTATTCTTAATAATCATTCTACAAAATGTGTTAAAATTAATGTAATTAATGAGAATATATTTATAATCATGTACAAAAATATTTAATTCTTATTTATTTTTACTTAGGCATTTTTTAACCAATGCCTAAATAAACACAAAACCATTGTTTTAATAAGCTTTGCAAATCTATAATACCTGACTCAGGCAACTTACTAGACACAAAGAGAGTTTCATTTCTGACTCATGATCCTAGAGGCTCAAAGCCAAGATTTTGCATCCCCACTAACTTAAGACTGGTAAGTGTGGTACATATCAACAGCTGATTGTGTCAGAACAGCTTCTCATATCATGGTCCAGGATCCAATGGTAGAATTTAAGAGAATGGGGGCCACATCATCTCTTCTTTTTCCAAAGACAAATAACTCATATTTATGTCCCACCTTCTAATGGTCCAGAGGACTTCCAAGGTCACTATTTTAAGTCTTTGCTTTCTGGGACATTTTGGGGCATTTTAAGCATCCAAACAACTTTAGATATTTCCAGTATTCAAAAAGAAAAAAAAAAATGGTGAACTATGGAGATAGTTCAGTGGTTAAAGGCATTTGCCTGCAAAGCCTGGTGGCCTGGAGTTCAATTTCCCATTACCCACATACAGCCAGATGCACAAACTGATACATGTATCTGGAGTTTGTTTACAGTGGCAGGAGTGTCTAGTGAGCCCATTTCCTTTCTCTCTTATCTCATACTCAATCTTTCTGTCTCTCTGCTTGCTGATAAATAAAATTAAAAAAAATATTTAAAAAGTATTTGAATTTATCCATTCCTCAACCCTTAAAAATTACATTGTTAATGAAATTTCCATTGGTTGTGCCAGTATGGAAGTCATAAAAAGGAGTGAAAATAGAAGTATCTTGTATTCTCACTTTTTGGTTTATATCCAATGGGAATGAGTTTTTGTGCAATCTCTTACTTCATATAACATTATTTACATCAGGAAAATATGTAAACAACCTAATTGCTAATAGATAAGGAAATGCAGCACACAGGGATATTATTCTATTTAACAGCAAAAATCTTTCATTTTGCAACAAAATGCATGAACCTAGAAGACTAAATTGCACTAAATAAAGCAAGCCAGATGCAGTAAGGCAAATATGTGGAATATTCAAAACTTATTCATATAGAAACAGGTTTTCAGAGGCTAGTCACTGCAGAAAAGAGGGAGTTTGTTGGTCAAAGTATTTAAATTTTTAGTTATTTATCCTTAACAAAGTCTAATACGGATTTAGAATATGTGATGTTTGCTATAATGTATAATGTATATAATGTTTGGTGAATTTAATTAGTGCAGTATCACACTTCTAAAATTTGCCAAAATTATAGATCTTAAGTGTTGTCACCTCTCTCTGTTGCTCTCTCTCTCTCTCCCTCTCTCTCTCTCTCTCTCTCTCACACACACACACACACAAATGGTACTTATGTGACGTGATTGATGTATTAACTAGCTGGATTATGTTAGTCACTTCAAAATGTATAGGAACATAAAAGTGCCATTTTGTGTATTTTAAATATATACACTTTCATTTTTCAATTATACCATAGTAAAGATGCAAAGATAGTAGATGGAAATGCTGGGGAACACAGGGAAATGAGAGTCATGAATATAGAGGAAGATAGGGTTGAAGTATGAGTAGGTGAAGCGGTAGATCACTGCGACTGCAGATGATAGATAATGGAGACCTTGACAAATAGTAAACAGGACAATGACAGTGGAACTAACACATGAATTTAACAATATCTTGGCCCACTAAAAAAGTGCATAAATTAAGAAGAAGAAGAAGAAGAAAAGGAGAAGGAGAAGGAGAAGGAGAAGGAGAAGAAACTGACCTTGAAAGACATCAGAACACAGGAAGTCTAAGCAAGGGATTGGGTGGAAGCTAAAAAGTTAAGCACTTTCTAGGCAGATGAAATGTTTATCTTAATTTGAATATTGGTTGCAATCATCAACACAGTTTCCCAAACATCACATTATCCAAGTAGATTCTGTTTATTTTGGTATGTAAATTTTATTGCAATCAAAACTCACGTATGAAATAGGAAGAAATGAGATTTTGAAGAAACAGTGAACACAGCATAGTCATGTGTCTACAGTGGAGATTGATTTCTAAGTTCATGGAAAGTTTCAGTAACAAACGAAACTGAGAACTGAGACTGGTCATTTCCCATTGGATCACTACAGAAAGTTGTTAAATGAGTGGGAAATAAAGAAGTGAACTGAAGGATGCACTCTTGACTTAATGTAAGTTTTGTTTGCTAGAACTACAGCAAGGACAGGCATATATAGGAATAAAGTTCGTTCTATTTTCATGCAATTTTTTGAAATTAAAAGCATTTGTCATGATTGTTTTCTCCCTTTATCTACATATACCACATTATTAAACAACATTGGTATTGTTTGTAGAAATAGTTTTTACCAAAGTTTTGTTCATACCTTTGGTCAACTTTTTCTTTAATTTGGAGATTTCACAAATCCTATGTACTCTGTACTTGAACTATGTCCAACAAATATAACTATAGAAAAACAATTATTATACTAGGAATTTTATTTTAATTGAATAAATAAATATCCAACACACATTTATGAAATACAGCTGTAACAAATGGCAAAGTTTTTATGAATATAGGTTATAAACTACATTTGCTAAATGAATTTATAGTGTGCAACATATTTTATACAAAATAAGTTATACAATGATATTTAATTATTTTATTTCTCATATTGTGTGAATTGCAAAAATAAAGAGAATGTCTTCAGGACATTAAAAACAATTCTCCTTCAAAAGTCAAATAATGGTTTTTTTACAGACATTTATGTGTGGTCAATAAATATTTTAATCAATTTTAAAATATTTTGGCCAATAATGCCTAACTAATGTGGGAATAGTTTAAGCTTTCTATTGACAAGTACTAAAGCCTCTTATTACACTTAACCTATTGTACTGTAAATGTCATCCTCCTAAATTCTTCTTCCAATCAATACCCTGCACTATCCTCTCTGTCCTAACAGATACAATCAACCTGGGTGAGAGTGTTAACTCCACTCCTCACAGGAAGCTTTGGCTAACACACACACTGAAAATGGTGCAGTGTGTTTAACACAGCCGGATTGTGCAGTTAATCTCTCAACATCAATGTCCATGTTTATAAACATGAAGGTTTTGAGGGAAATTTTAAATCTACTAATCCCCTCTTTAAGTCTTTACTAAGGTGCATTTATCTCTCTCATCACACTCTCACACACACACACATTCACTCATGGGTGGGGTATATCAGGGGCATTTGTGTTAGAGTACATATTTAGGCAGACATGAACAAGAGGGTAAAGGAGGTGGTATAGATACATTCCATCCTTTTTTTAATGGCAAGATATATCCTGGTTCCATAAGGCAAGAGTAGGCATGAAGTAAATTAACAGTACTCTGGCTATATCTTGGTAACTCTTTCTCCTGATGGTTAAAATTCCCATTTGTGGTTAGACATCCTTGATACTGCAGTTGGACTCTTGCTGCCAAATTTGAGAGTAAGGTAGGTGGTAAGGCACTTTCTCAATAACCTCACATGACTGTCAGTGAATATGATGATAAATAGGAAAAGCAAACCCCAGGGATATCTTGGCCCTTGGAGCATTCACAACAGAGTGGAATAAAACAGCTGATACTCAAGGGGAGGAACATACAGTGACATCACTACAGGTAGATGGCCATAAGAAACTGGGTAAAAATCCACAGTCCAGAATCCAGTGAGCTTTCACCCTTACTTCAAGTCAGTCAGCTGAAGTGTGTTACCATTTTCTTTGCCAAATATATAACTTAAACTCTTTGCAGGGTTGGGGAGTTGGCTCCAGACTCAAGAAACTTTGCTGCTAAAGAATGAGGAAATGGGAGGGACACAATATAAGATCAACACCCTAGAACCCATGTAAAATACTGGGAATGGCAACCTATATCAGTGACCCCAGTCCATGCTTTGCATGAGTGCACCCACCCTGACTGCAAATGGCAGTTCTGTATTGAGAAATTAAGGAAGGTTTCATCTTAAGGAAGGTATGCAAAGAGTGATAGAAAAAAAAAAAATCTTCTCTGGCTCTGAACACAGGTTCAAAGCCCATGCCACATATCCATAAACATACATGCATATGCCACACATAAAGTGCCTCAACACATATAATATAAACAGACACAAAAAAATATTAAATTATTTATGACCCTTCAGAAGACAAGAACCAAGGCAAGTCATTAATGAAAAACATTGAGTTATTGTTGGAAATGTTGCTAAATTTGACTAAAATAAACTCAAACTATTTAAAGTTTCATATCAGATGTTTTCCATGTCAGAATAGAGGGGCAAAATCTACTTCTCCAGGGAAGAAACAGTGATTCTTTTATTTTTTAGGAATAATCCAAGATGATATATATATAAATAAGTGTCATAAAATAAAGCCAAACTCGGAACTGTTAAACTGAGAGCTATTCTGAAAGAAGAGGACATGGGAGAATTTAAGAAAAAAGAAAATTCATTTCTTGGAATCTGTAGTGTTTCTTAAGCATACTTTGGTAACCTTTCAAGCTAGGGAAGTTTATGGTGAACTATGCTGTACATCAGGTATCTAGCAATATCTCTGTTACACAGTACCTTGTAGTAAACATTCTGCAATTTTGATACACAAAACATGTCTATAGCCACTGCCTAAAGCCCAAGGTGGGTTGAGTAGGGTCAGCTTCAAAATGAATTCAATATGGGATTTGACCAACATTTGCTTGGAGTCAAGGCTGTGACATGCATGCTAACATTCTCTTTCTAGAAAGGATTATGTTTGTCCTTGTTGGCCTACTATATGGTGGGAATTGAAGAACCAGATGGCTTGTCTTCATTTCATAAACTTCTATATCAAGGAGCCTAATACAATGGTTGAGCTAAGCTAGGTTGATACTGAATTGGGTCTGATCATATTAGACACATGGAAAAAATAAGTTTCTAAGAAGTGTCAAGTAAATTTCATGATTGGAGCCCGTGTGTTTGTGGGTGCATATATCTTTCTTTTTGTGTGTTGAAGTTCTGCTTAGTATGGATATTACAAGTATTTAATAGTATTTTAATTTAGATTGTTAACTTAGGGCCAATAAACAAGGCAAAAGGGTTGGATGCTAGTTTTAATTAAGACTTTTTAAGAGACTGGTGTAGGTATACAATGGTTTTACAAAGAATATAAGACTATTGGAAGAGAGTCACCAAGGATGAATTGTTGAAGCAAAGATAAACTTAGATTAAGTCACTTACACATGAATAACTGATGAAAGCCATGATGAACACAATTGGTAGGGAAGGAAATCAGTTCCAGCTTCCTGCTCCTGATACCATTCAACCAGTTAATAATGCTTCATTCTCATTGTAATAAGGTTCAAGAGAAAATAACAGTTGTTTTATTGGGGTTATGGAGCAGATCTGAGGATTGTTATTCATGAAGATGGTATTTGTTTTAGAAATGGAATTTTTTTCATATGTAAGATACAAATCAGTGACAAGTTTGTCCTTGGAGACATCCTGACATTATCATTGTTATATGGGGAAAATTGCATGCACATTTCATGCATTGTTAACAGAGAGGAGAACATGAACATTTAGGAGTAGTAATTTTTAAAAATATTTTTATTTATTTGAGAGATAGAGAGGCAGATGCAGAAAGAGAGAGCTAAAGACAAAGAGATAGAATGGGGGCATCAGGGCCTCCAGCAGCTGCAAACAAAATCCACATGCATGCACCACCTTGTACATCTGGCTTACATGGGTCCTAGGGAGTTGAACCTGGGTTCTTTGACTTTGCAAGCAAGCTCCTTAACTGCTAAGCCATCTCTCCAGCCCAGGAGTAGTAATTTCTTTCTTTCTTTTTTAATGAGAACATGAGAATTATTATCTCTTGTCCCCATGGTCATCTCCAGGTCTATTTCAGAATGAGAGATGCAGCTCAGAGTGTATATAGGAATCAGGTCTACAAGACATTAACTTATTGATGTTTTCACTTTAAATAGCAATGGAAGAAGACGACATCATATTTTAATAATTATTTAATATAAAAATACAACATTGTTTATATTCCTGTTGAAGATATATAATTTAAATTTATGAGGAAATGTAAGACACCAGAATTTATGTACATTTTAAATTGCTGTATGTTAGTGTTTGAAGTATTGAAGTCATAAAATGATAGCAGACTAAAAAAAAACTGATTTGTATGTTGTATCAAACTTGTACACATTCTGAGGATGAGATTTTTGGAACATACTAACATTCATTTCTTGATTTTGATATTTGCATTGTGGCTCTTCAGGAAGATATAAACAATTTAATACAGATGGAGAGAGAGATAGTGAATCAGTAACTTCTCTCAAGTGGTTTAAGAAAAGTAATTATTCACTATAATTGAAACTTATAAAGTTTGAATTTTTGATAATGCATGCCTACATACATATATACCTGTATTTATAAGTATACAAAATAATATAGAATGACACTTTGTAAGCAGTAAATCTAATAATAAATCATTTATGTAAAAATTGTACTATTACAGTTCCCTGGTCTAGGTTCCCTGCATGGATTGTGTGCAGGCAGGTGTGGCTGTGTGCAGTGAATAGGCCAGACCTCTGTTTCCTGGCTCCTCCCAGTTCCCTGGCCCAGGTTCCCTGGGCCAGACTGTGTGGGCAGGCATTGCATTTAGTGAGTAGGCCAGATCCATTTCCTGTTTCCTTCCAGTTCCCTGGTCCTGGTAGGTCCCACTGTGCCTTGCTTGGGGAGGCCTGGTCTATGAGAGCTGTGGAATCAGGCCTTTTGCTCTGATATCCTGACTGGCCAATGGCATCACCGTTAAGAATATAAAATTAGAATAATATAAATAAAAAAAAATTATTTAAAATACCCCAGAAAACAAAAAACAAATAGAAATTATAAAAACCTTTCTCGAATCCCTCACCAACAGAGTTACTCATCTAGAAGACAGAACCTCTGATCTGGAAGACAAGACAGAAGAAATTGGTCAGGAGGCTAGGTTCAAAAAAATCAAATGAGCCGGGCATAGTGGTGCATACCTGTTGGGTCTTACTAGTAACAGGCTGGACCTGTGAGGAGGCTGGCCTGAACTATTGGACATGGCCAGGGACCCTGGGCTGTGGGGTCGCAGCTGGCCCTCTGTCAGGATTCCCTGGAGACGGTAATTGCCTTCCCTATGTTGTAGGGTGTAGTGAGCTGTCATTGCCCAGAGTGGGCAGAACTGGCAAGGCGCTCCCCTCAGACTCCAAAAAGCTCTGACCATTCCATAAGTCAGACTTTGCCCCCCACAGTTCCTGACCTGTGGCTAGCTGCCCAAGAGACCCTCATGTGGCTAAAGTCACTTAGCCTTCCCATCCCCCACAGTTTTGAAGTCACAGCCTGCTGTTAATCTCCTCTTCCACCCTTCCCCCTACCTTCCCTTATCCTTCCCCCATAGCATTGAAGTTACTAGTCCTTCCTCTATCTAGATAACATCCCATAAACTATGCATCCCATTGCCATATAGTCTGTACGTGCCATCTCAACCTTCCCCAAGTGTTTATAAACCCACCCCCCCTTTGAATAAATGAGTACTGTCCATCAGATGGTCTCCTGGGTGCTCATTGCCCGGTCATGTGTTTGTATGTTCGCCTCGCACTCACCCACCCAGCCAGAAATGACCCTGCTGCTCTCTCCCTCACCCGGGACATCGGTGGCCAATGACCCCGAGGAATGGGAAAGGAACGAGACCCCACAGCATGAGACCCACACATACCTTTAATCCCAGCATTTGGGAGGCAGAGGTAGGAGGATTACCATGAGTTTGAGGCCACCCTGAGAATACAGAGTGAATTCCACATCAGCCTGGGCTACAGTGAGACCATGAGGTTGACCTGCATCCCCAATGAGGAAGGCCTCTTCAGAAAAGAGGCAGGGAGGAGGGAAAGAATAGTACCAACATGTATTGTTTGCATACTAAATATGTCCCTATCAAATAAAAATAAAAATTTTATAATATTACTATTGTGTCTTCTGTTCAGTATTGAGTGGAAACATCCAATTTCCTATTTAAAATTGGAAATAAAATGCTCAGTGTCCTTGCCTTCATGGAATAGGAGAGTCTCTCCTACAATTAAGCAATTGTCTGTACATATTACCAATTTTCATAGACAACAATAATGAAGCATAAGATGGAAAATAATAAGTCTGGGTTCAACATATTTAATAAGCATGGCATACTTAAATAGCACAATATAAATTTTAAAAAATACTATCTATTACTCTAGGAAGTATTTGATTTTATAATTAATTTTTATGTTTGTGTGTATAAATGATGCATGTATGTCTGAAAGAGAAAGTACAGGTGTGCATGTGAAGTTCACAGAACAACTTTCCGATGGCAATCCTGCCTTCCACCTTGTTTTGATGCAGTGTAGTTGTTGTTCAGTACTGGGTTCCCCAGGCTAGATGAATCTCTTGTCTCTGCCTTCCATCTCCTTCTAGGATTACAGATGTGTGCTATCCCCACTAGCATTTACCCCTGTGCTGGAGATCTTAACTCTGGTATTACTGTATGTTGGTGAAGATCGATGCTGTTGGTCAGTTGAGAATACAACCTGGCATTAATTTACATAGATGATCATAACATGCAATGAAACATCAGTTCTATCTCCAGATTTACAGAATATGTATTGATACAGCTAAGATTGCACTGGATTGCTCATGAAATACTTAATTATAGTTACAATAAATATGTTTAGGTGCTCAATAAAAGTAAAGCTACAAGTGTGTTATTGAATGAAAAAAATGTTAAACCAGGGCTGGAGAGATGGCTCCATGGTTAAAGATGCTTGCTAGAAAGCCTGACAGTTTGATTCCTTACTGACAGTTTGATTCCTTAGTAACCACAGAAAGCCAAATGCCCCAAAGGGTTCATGCAACTGGACTTCGTTTGCCAGAGCAAAAGGCCCTGGTTCACATATTCTCTCCCTCTCCTTCTCCTTCTCTCTCTTTTTCTCTTTGCTTGGAAATAAATAATAAATAAAATGTATTTTAAAAATAGAACCAGTATAGTACTATATATGTAATTTTAATCATAGTAAGAATAAACTATGTTGCTGCTAGACATACATGTAAAGTTAGAGAATTTCATGTACAGAAATTATTTTTTCCATCCTAATTGAATCTTTAATGTATTTTTCTATAAAATACCTGTTCATTTATCTTTCTTTATTTCCTATGTTATTGCTTTTTCTTAATATTATTTGCTATTTTAAGATTTTATAAAAATTAATATTTCAAGACTGGTAAAATATTTCAAGACAGGCAATCATGCACTTGAAATCCCAGAAGATGGGAGAATGGAGCAAGAAGATGGCCAAAGTGAGACCTATCTGGCCACATTGTGAGAATCTGTAATAATAACAAAAAATAATAATAGTAGTATACATTTCTAGTGTGTATATTTTTATTCTAGTTAATTTATTGTCATCTACTTTATTCAAGGTTTCTCTGTGCAATTTTTTTATGATTCTATGCAGTTATGTTTCAATTATGATCATTTTCTAATTAAAGTTATATATAATCACATATCCAACCACAAAGAGACAAACTGATGTCACCACTCCTGTTGTCACATATTTTGAGTTCATTATTATAACCATTTGCCTCTAGTGTTCAGAAAGTTCTACTCCATGACTAACTGTGGAAATGTTTTTTTTTCTTTAAACAAGGACTAGTCTTTTATTTTAGCACATATTTTTTAGTATTTCTCATGATGATAGATAAAAAGGGAAAGACATGAATGAATCTTGATTTCTTTATGTGCATAATAAGTAAATTTCTTAGGTCCTCTACGTTCTTGCTAGAATGAAGTATACATGCAGTGAGTTCATTCAACAACCAACATAGTGCATCTAATCATATGCAATGTAGACTTTGCACATGCACGGGGTTCTAGCAATACCTTGATGTGGCCAGAATTACCCTCCTAGATAAGGGATTGTGTTCAGGTTCAAGTAGTCATTAAAGAAGGGCATATGGAATGGAAACAGGATCTGAATGTATCCTTTATTAGTGAGATATCTTTGTAAATACATACAAACTATGAATTAATGTTATTGTGTATGAATCTGTCTGATGAATATCAACTCAATATTGATTTAAATAACATTTAATGACTTTCTAGTTATTTAATTTGTTAGTTATTCTCTCTCACACAAAAAGCATAGCAAAAGTAACAGACATGGTGCAGGGGCTGAGCATTCGACTACAGAAGAGAGGTAGCTTACTAAACTAACTGTAAATTCAAATCAAGCTTGACTGAGCCTAACCAGATGTTCATTACAAAGAAGACATATCTGATATAACTTTGAAAGGAGTTTGCATTTAATTTCCTGATATATGCAAATGCACTTACGTATATCACAAAATATATCATCTTGGTCTTAGTCTGCTTATTTTATATTCAATAAGCATCCACTAAGAACTTTATGGACAAAATTATCTTTCTTCTCAGATTCTATTCTTCATCAGAAAGGTTCATTTTAATTTTTAAGGATGAGAAAGTGTCTATTCTGTTAAAAACTAATCCTGATACATAATTTTAATGCAGAAAAAGTTACTGAATCTTAAAAAGTCTATGCAAGGTTCTTTTCTGAATAAAAATAACTGATTTTTCTACTATGTGGTTAACTATATAAAATATGATTGCATTTAATGCATTATTGATGTCTTAGGCACAGTTAATGGCATCCTTAGCTTGGGCCTGCCTTTCTTTCTTTTCTCATTTTCTAAGCTGCAGTATGACATAGGCCTCAGTCAATACAGTAACTCCCTCCTGAGCGAGCATTAACCTGAACAGATGAATGGCAGCTTTTAAAAGCAAATCTGATAACCTAGACATGCTGGCGGGTTTTAAAGAATCCACATCAGATAAAAAGAACTACCAGACACTTGAGAGTTGACATATTCTTCTGATAAATAAAAGACCTTGAGAAATCTACTGGGCCACTGAGAATACTCTCAAAAGATCAAATAGGACAAAGGAATGTTTCTCTGTCTCCAAAACCATATACAATATTTAAAAGAAATATCCTTCCAGATAGCCAAATTGATTCATTCATACTGTAATTTCATGCAAAAAATGGAGCTTAATATTTTTGAAAATTACTTTAAAACCTCATATTTTGTTAGCGAGCTTAGACATTAATCCTACCAAAACCATCTTGAAAATGTTTTTCATCACAGTATGTGCCCAAAGGAAAAAATACACTTCTCAGAAAGTGATTCATAAATCATTTAAGATTTCAATACTCAGAGAATGGAATATATTTTCCTGAAGGCATTCAGAATGTGGAGATGACAGAATAAGAGAGAGAGAGAGAGAGAGAGAGAGAGAGAAAAAGTTTGACTGGAGTACTGAATGTCTGAAATAAAATATCATCATCTCAGTTCATAAGTAAAATTATAAAACAATTATAATTACACTTATCACTTATATATAATAGTTGATGTGAAAAATCATACTCTAATGGATACCTACTTGTCATTATCTAAACAAATTAATCCAATTCATCACTGTAACACATCTATTATTTACCTTAACTATTTCTGTTTCCTTTTATCATTAAAAACCAACATTAATTTTAATAACAAACCTAGTTGAACAAAAATCCTTAAAATAAAAATTAAGATAAATAATAAGAAGAGAATGAGGGACAGGGAAAGACAGAAGTATCAAAGTTGACAAAAATGGGGCCTGTGCTTGTGGATAAAGTACATATTGTGCAATCACGAGTGCCTGAGCTTGATCTAGCAGAAACCATATAAAGCTGGGGGCTGTTGGGCTGCTGTCTATAATCCCAGCTCATTGATAGCAAGAAAGGAGATGGAGACAGAAGAATTACCTGAAATCTTACAGGCCAGCCATCCTGATAAATGCAATGGTCAGTAATGACCCTGTCTTAAATAAGGTGGAAGGTGAGGATAAATGCCCAGAGTTACTCTCTGGACTCCACACACAATGTGTCACATTTGTGCCTGCATTCACACACATACACACACATACAAACAACAACAAAGACAACAGAAAGGGATCAATCAATTTACAGAGTGGAAAGGTTAATGTATACTCCGTTTTGGAGGTTCTAGGCCATGACTGATAGGATCCATTGTTTTCAGCCCATGGTAGTGCTGTGTGTTGATCACATGATTTCAGTGTGTTGCAGAGAGAGCTAAAAGTCCATTTGTTTCTTTGAATACCTCAGGAGGGCATGCCACAATGACCTCAGACCTCCTAGCACATCTCCCATCTTAAATGTTCCATCACCTTCCAATGGGACAAAGATGTGGATTAAGCATTTTACATGTGGAGCTTTGGCAAACAGATGTGAGAGAAAAAAAAAAAAAAAGCTTTATCAAGCTAAATAAACATTTCATTTCATAAAACAAATCTAAGTATAGTTGATGCAGACATAAACCAATGAGTTGTGATAATAATGTACTCTCAATTCACAAGTGCATATGGACTAGCACATTAGTTTCAGAAGACATGCCTCCTCTGACTCAACTCCTTAGATTTAAGTATTGTCTTGACCATAGGAAAGCAAATAGTTTGTGACATTAACCACAAAAGCAAGTACAAATGAGCGAATACTTAAGGAACATGAATAAGTAATAACTGAACTCAACATACATATTTCTTGACCATAAATGTTCTTAGATGTCTTACTTCACAATTATCCTCCTCCATAATTGTAAACATCATGTATGAGAGGCATCAATAAAAGATGGTTGAGGCCATTCTAGGGCATCTGCCTGGGAGGGAACAAACTGGTGTAAGGTCAGAGGGGGACAGGGTTGGGCACCATTTGAGATGGTGTTGAGCTCACCAGGGTTAGACACCATTCCAGGGAGCCTGCTTGAGTAGTAACAAAATATTAGAAGGTCGGTGGTGAGCAGCCAAACAACTTGGATTCCACTTCTCACACCCAATTTGCAAGAGTCCTAGCACAAAAACAAAAGAAAAGAAAAAAATAAATAAAGACAACAAATTTAAAGTCACTGTACACTGACTAGCTCCTGCTCCCTGGAGAATCTTACAGCCAATCTCACTCCAGAAAGCCAGAAAGGCAATGGAACTGAAGACTAACATCCAGTTTAGTCAACAGGAAATCCAGGTTCCCAAAGGTCATACCCAGATTTTCCAGAAAGTGGCACACACAAAGTAGACCCTCGTCAGTCTTGGGTGTACCCACCCCAATCCAGTGTCTTCAGTCTCACACCCATCATGATCAATTTACACCAGGCTACACAGCACAGGCTATATAAGAGCTTGCAATTGCTGTGTCCTAAGTGAGACAACTGATCTTGAGAAGGGCAAACAACAACACAGAGCAAATAACATACAACGTCACACAGAGGGATCCCCACCAAGACTAACTGTCCCACAATGAAGCCTCCAATGAAAGCTTAGACATAGAAGCTCAAAATGAAATCTCGACAAGCATTTTAAATGAACTTCATAAGAAAATGAACAACTGATGGGTTGATTTGGAAAAAAAAATTGTACAAAGAAAAATCAAACAGGAACTCCCAAGAATGGCTGAAGGAAATGGAAGAAAATCAGAAAAGAAAATTCAAATTACAGGGCTGGAGAGATGGCTCAATGGTTAAGGGGGTTGCCTCTGAAGCTGAAGGACCCAGGTTTGATTCTCCAGGTCCCACATAAGTCAGATGTACAAGGTGGCACGTGTATCTGGAATTCCTTTGCAGTAGCTAGAGGCCTTGGCACACCCATTCTCTCTCTCTTTTTCTCTCTCCCTCTCCCTCTTTCTCCCTCTCTCTCTGTCTCAAAGGAAGAAATGCAAATTGTTATTACTCACTTAAAGAGATGTTGAATGTCTTTAGTTATCTGAGAAATGCAAATCAAAACAACTCTGAGACTTCATCTCACACCAGTCAGGATGGCATTCATCAAAAAATTGAATGACAACAAATGCTGGTGAGGCAGTGGGGAAAGAGGAAGCCTTACCCATGATGGTGGAAGTGCAAACTGATACAACCACTGTGGTGGTTTGATTCAAGTGTCCCCATAAACTTAATGTGTTCTGAATTCCAGGTCCCCAGCGGATGACAATTTGGGAATTGGAGCCTCTGGAAGCTGTGTATTGTTGGGAGTGGGCTTGTGGGTATTATAGCTAGCTTCCCCTTGCTAGTGTTTGGCATCCTCTTCTACTGCTGTTGTCCACCTAATGTTGGCCAGAAGGTAATGTCCACCCTTTTCTCATGCCATCAGTTTTCCCTGCCATCATGGAGCTTCCCCTCCAATCCATAAGCCAAAATAAATCCTTTCCTCCCACAAGCCACTCTTGGTCATTGTTTTCTGCTAGCAACCAGAAGCTAACTGCATCAACCACTATGGAAATCAGTATGGAGATTCTTGAAAAAAATGAAAATAGATCTACCATTTGATCCAGCTATAGCACTTTTGCTGAGATGAACATATCCCAGTTATGGAGGAAGGGATAAATACTTCCATAATGGCAGAAGAAGCGGCCTTTCTCCACAGAGATTCCTGCCCAACTATGTTTGTTGTTGCTCTCTTTATTCAAACCCAATTAACACCTTAAGACCAGCCCCAGTGACATTGCCTCTAGGAACTGTAGATGCAAACTATAAAGTAATAAAACATTGAATTAGCCATATATTCAAACTACCACACCCCTAAATACTCCACTTTTTTCTGTTAACTGATGAGTGGATAAAGAACTGATGAGTGGATAAAGAAGATGTGGTACTTATACACAATGGCTTTATACTCAATGGTAAGAAAAATGAAATAATGAAATTTTCAGAAAAATGGATGGAGTTGGAAAAAAATCATTCTAAGCAAATTCACATTAGCACAGAAAGACAAATGTCATAGGTACTCTCTGATCTGTGGTTCCTAACTGGCATCAACTGCAGATCAGTGAAAAATGGTGGTAAACAACAGAAATTTGGGAAATAAAAACACAGACTAAGACCAGGAAAGAGAAGAAATAAGGAGAGAGGAAAGGAGGAGTTACCTGACAGGTTAGGGCAATAGATCATTGGGAGGGGACTTAAAGGGATAGTGAGTAGGGAGGGTAGTTACACAAAAGTTAAAACAATGTGAATCTGTTCCTCATTCTGGCCAGCATTCTGCAAGATATGACCACTAATAAAGGGGGTGGGAGAGACAGTCCAGATAGAAGGCAGAAAAAGCTCAACTTTAAAAACATAGACTCTGTCAGTGAATCCCTTGGCCCAGAGTTGGGTTACCCCTCCTCACATACACAGTGAACTGTTGGCCAGGGAGACACGTGAGGTCCCCAAAAGGGTGTAGCCATTACCAGAACACTTGATTACTTGCCAGAGCTAAAAGGTAAGACCCTGTTGCTGAAGACACCAGTAGCTGTGGTCACAGGACATCAGAATATCATGCTAAAACCAAAAAGGAAACTAGCTCCCATTGGCTAGTCCTCATAGTGCTAGAAAGCCCTAGGGAGCCACTAGGGGACAATGGGCATTATCAATGTGAGTAAAAAGGAGACCCTACAGACTATGAAATCAAGCATCCAATCAAAAAGCACACACTTGTATAATTTTGGTGGCACACAGCCTCTGCAGGAAATATATTGTTGTCTGATTGGACATGAGGCTCACTCAGTAGAAGAGAACTCATATCTGGTAGTGGAAACCATTAGAAAACTCATAGACTTAGAGAGAATCCTGCACTGCTCTGTGGAGCATCTGCATTACTTTACAATGGCAGAGAAAATGGAGGAGCACCAAGGTCCATCAGTAAGACAAGAAGTTAGCCAACTGCAGCCATGAGATGTGTTACCTCACAGCCCAGGAGAAATTGCAGGGGAAGCGGCAACATGAATACTGCTCTTACTGCTAGCCTGACAACCAGACAAAGGCTGATGGTGACAAACATGGTGAACAATAAAAACCTATCAAAACCAAATTGCTCCTATTGGAATTATGAATGACTAATAGATAGTCATTGGTCCCAGAACTTTGGGGACCTGGTATCATCATGTCTGGTATCAGCCAGGCTTGTGGGCTCAAGCTCCTGCAGATAGGAGCCTGACTGCTATGTGCCCAGCACATCCAGCCCTGAGTATCCCACCTAGAACAGGAGTTTATGTATAAACTGTCACATCCATCTTTTGTAGGAGGATTTATTTGAGAAAGCACCAGAAAAAAAAAAAGACGGTTTTTAAAATTCCCTATGTAAGAGATGATAGAATGCCTGACATGATCTGGAAGCAAAAATTCCTGTCCTCACCTGAAGCAAATGTGAGAGACTTTTTCCTCCTGCCATGATTTTCTTTGACCTTTCCCATATATCCTAGTATACTATAGCTACTAATAATAAATAATAAACTGTTAATAATTAATCGTATTAATAAAATTAATATTTTTAAAAGATGGTTGAGGATAAGCATGATAGTACATGATTTTAATTCCAGCACTCAGGAGGTAGAAGGGAGAGGATTGTTGTGAGTTTGAGGCCAGTCTTGGACTACAGAGTGAGTTCCAGGTCCACCTGTGCTAGTGTAAGACCCCGTCTCAAAAAAATGAATATATAAAAATATAGTGATAAGAAAGACAAATTTCACTCTGTGAATTATTTTTAGTATTTTATTCCTTCTTTCTCCATAAACTTGGTAATAGGCAGATGGTAAGCACTAGATGGCTTCTTCATTTATTCAGGTTGCTAGAACAAATACTGGATGGCTTATATAAAATCATAGGACATTTCTTACAGTTCTGGAAGAAATATGAACCAGCAAACAATGGTCAGTATTGTGTTCCAGTGAGGGTCATCTACTGGGTTGCAGACAGCCAATTTTTTACTTTGCCTTTATGTGGTAAAAAAATAAGATAATGTTCTCCACCACTTTTACAAAGGTGGCAATGTCATTCTTAGAAGAGCCTCTCTCATAACCCAAATGCTGTGCAAGCCACTTCCTAATCTTATTACTTGAGGGTTAGGACTTCAGCAGCTAAACTTGAACTCCAGTGCTTTCCATCCTGGAGTCCTGTATCTCTTCTTTAAATATTTTATTTTTACTTATTTATTTATTTAACAGAGAAAGACAGAAAGAGGGGGGAGGAGAGAATGGGCATACCAGGGCCTTCAGCCACTGCAAACCAATTCCAGATGCATGCGCCCCCTTGTGCATCTGGCTAACGTGGGTCCTGGGGAATTGAACCTGGGTCCTTTGGCTTTACAGGTAAATGCCTTAACTACTAAGCCATCCCTCCAGCCCCCGTGCACCTCTTCTTTAATTCATTATCCTTGTATCTTTAGCATACCTGTGATTCAACTTTCTATTCTAAAAAAGTTTCTTTCAATGATTTTATAATTTCTCACACAAGAACATCCACAAAAAATATACCTAAAATAAAACTTCACAATGCAAAGGAAATTCTGTTATCCAATCACCACTTCCAGGCTATCTCATGGTATACTGCCAATCTCCTTTCCTGCTGATTTCACTATAGACTAATTATTAAGAATAGAATGTTTTGTCTAAATATGTCACTCATGTTTGTCATTATGACTTCTGGACTTAATTATTGATGTTTCTACATGTAACATATTCAATTTAATTTCTAAGCCACACTTCTTAGTTTAAGAGATCTGGGTTCATGCCACAGGCAGGAGAGAGGTCAACTCGTGCTTAGCTTCCTCTGAATTCATTTTTCTTGTCTTTTCTTTCTTTTTCTCTCTTTTTATTCTTTTTTATTTTTATTTTTTCCAGGTAGAGTCTCACTGTATCCCAGGGTGACCTGGAATTCACTATGTAGTCTCAGGGTGGCCTTGAACTCATGGCAATCCTTTTACCTTTGCCTCCCAAGTGCTGGGATTAAAGGCGTGCGCCACCACGCCTGGCCTCTGCATCCATTTAAGAGTCTCTTTGCTCTTCTCACCTGCTTGGCTGCACTTAATAGACATAGATGAATAGAAAGAAACAAAAAGGTGTGTATAATGATTTTAGAATAAATAGGATGCTAATTAATGGTATTATTATGTTCTCATTCCCCTTTGAAAATAAGTATTCTAAAATTTAACTGAACAGACAACAAATGTGGCAAGCTATTTATTTTAATGATTATCATAAGAAGTAAAGTAAGAAAGAAGGAAGAGCCTAGAGATAAACATTGATGAAAACATTAGGTACATCAAAAAATCACTCTGGTTGTATTGACCTAATTCATTCTTCTATGCTTGACAGAGAACATTCAATAATCAGCACTAGCCATCCATCATTTTGACATTGCCCTTTGGAGTGTAATTAACAGTATTAATTTATGTAATTCTTTTAGTACATCAGGAGGATTCAGAACTCACATGTACTCCTAAGCATCCTTGCATTGTAGTTTTACAGCTCTAAATGCAATTTCTTTATGTTATGATAAGCAATATGATTAATATAATATTTCATGATATTAATGGTTTTTAAATACATATGAATTTCAAGGTTTGTTTAACATAAACTTCAGGAGGATTTTATGATTTCAAATGAGATGTTCTAAGCAGGAGCATAGGTCTTAGTTGTAAGGAATGAAAAAGCATAACCTTTTGTAGGAGATTTTGTTCATGTGATAAATTCTTTGAGGATATAAGTCAACATTGTTTAGTAGAAATGTAATGTGATTTATACATACAATTTTAAGTCATTTATTAGCAACATTCCATAATAAAAATGTAGAATTATGTTATAGTTGTGGTATTACAAAAATATACTTGGCCTTTGCCCTAATTCTTTGTACTCCTTAAATTCTTTGAATAAGGGTGCTTCTAGGAGCTTGTTTGTTCCCAGAAGGATGCTACATTTGTTTAGGGATGAGCATGTATCATTGCTTCAGCATGGGGACTGAACAATTTTCAGGATGTGACAATCTTCAGAAGATGCTTGGAACTTCTAAGCTGTATTCTTGGCAAACTCAGAGGTCCTAAAGGAAGTGGCCAGAGACCAAAATCAAGCACCAATATCCAATTATATAACTCATCATATCAAGTTAACAGAACATCAAAGACAGAACTTTAAATAGTTGATATTATAGAGCTTCACGGCAGTTGAACACCAAGGTAATTGGATGATAGAAGTGCTAAGAAGCATTTGAAAGCTCTACACATAGGTCTCTCACTTCAGATCCCATTTGCTTATTCTGTATGGCTCCTTACTCATGCTATTTACTCTGTCCTATTTTTTATAATATATCAACAAATATTCTTCTGAAGATCTCTGACTTATTCTTGTGATGATAGTTTTATTTTATCACACCTAAATGAGAGTAAAGTTGTGGGAATGTCTTGTTTGTAGAATGTTTAGATAAAATGGATATCCCTGAGACCTAGTTTTTTTTCTTTCTATAGTCTGATGGGAGGACATCCATGTGAGACTGAACTCAAAAATGTATGTTGGGAAGTATATTGACATTTGGTAGCATAACCAGAGTCATATACTAGCATGAAATTGAAATATAATATACCCAATAGAAGTCATATCATTTTTCCCATATGTTTAGTCTTTCCTTTGCAGCTCGCTAGGGATCAATATATTCTAACTAGAAAGAAAATTTTATATATCTTTATATAAATGAAAAATCAAAGCATATCCAGGAGTTGAAAAGTTCAGCCATTTTGAATTATTTAATACTCCACTCAACACAAGATGCATGTGATATTTGACATAAGTATAGTATGTAATATTTAAATTTCAGAACATCAGTACAACTCTGTATATGGCTGATCATTCCTATGAAGCTGTGGTCATTCCATTGATGTTAGGAATTCAAAGGGGAATGAAAATTGTAAAAATGTAGATGGGAGAAAAAGACTCAATATATATTTGATTTCCATACAAAAATTCAGTTGGGCATTCTGGACTGGCTATATTCAGATTCATAGTTCTATAATTTACTTTTCAAGGGTCCATGAAGTTCAGTGAAAGGCTTTAAACACAGACATGCTATGGAACCTGATAGATTATAATTCGCATATCACTAATTTTTTTTTTTTTTTTTTTGGTTTTTCGAGGTAGGGTTTCTGTGGTCCAGGCTTACCTGGAATTAACTATGTAGTTTCAGGGTGGCCTCGAACTCATGGTGATCCTCCTACCTCTGCCTCCCAAGTGCTGGGATTAAAGGCGTGCGCCACCACGCCCGGCTGCATATCACTAATTTTTGCAGTCAAGTTACCTCAGTGAATTATTTAGCCTGTTTCATTTTAAAGAAATAATAGAATAATACCTCCTGTATAGAATTTCTTTCATTTAATACACCCACATTCAGGCACACAGGTGCATATTATACAAAATTTTCTGGATATTGTATGGTATCTGTTATGTTTTATTACATGTCAATTACACAGTTCTTACTGCGAGAAAGACAAGTTCTGTTCACAAAGGAAAATCTCTCTGCTAAATAAGGTTTTAAGAATAGTCAGAGAAATACATCTAGCTACTTATAAATGTGAAAATCTTAACTCAAACTTATTCATATAATATGATTTTTTCCACTTAAGTAATTATTCAGGCATAATTTGTTTTCTGTTTGGGATGTTTTATGTGTTTTCACTTTGCTAAATTTGAAAAACAAATTGGAAAAAGAAAATAATTTCATAGTCACTAGAAATAACTTGTAAGACTTATTAACCTTTATTTCAACATTAAATATACTACAATACTAAGTTAATTGGTTTAATATATATATATATATACAACTTATCATAATTGCAACTCAGTTCTCAAAACATTCTTTGCTTTATGCTCTGTGGTAATTGGTTTGATGCAGACCTTTTTAAATCTTTTTATTTGTAAAGTAGCATAAAAGCATAATTGCATTAATATTAGATAAATATTATAGAGAAAGAAGGCTACTATTTATGTTCCACATAAAATTCCAAAGCCTTTCAATTGTAAATGCATCTTAGTTTTCAGGAAATATGAAAATTCACCAATGTAAATTAATCTTAAATTTTATATTTAGTTAGTTGTTGATTAAAATTATGTACAAGAGGCTAGGCATGGTAGTGCATGCCTTTAATGCCAGCAATTGGGAGGCCAAGGTTGGAGGATCTCTGTGAGTTTGATGTTACCTGAGACTACAGAGTTAATTCCAGGTCAGCCAAGATTAGAGTAAGACCCTACCTCAAAAACCAAAATAAATAAATAAAATAAATTATATACAAGAATGGAAAATTTCATAACTTCAAGGCTGAAATATTTTTTTATAATTTATTTATTTATTTATATTATTCTAATTTTACATCCATAATGGTAACTCCATTATCCTCCTCTCTGTCCTCCCTCTTCCAAAGGGACCCTCATCAATGGGGAATGTGGGTCATGCATTGTGGGGTAGTCAAGAGTTATGGGGGGTAGGCCAAGTCTCTTTGCATAATGACCCAATTTGTGGCTCTAACATTCTTTCTGCCCCCTCTTCCATTTGCTTATCTTTTACAGATGGACAACGAACCTGAAGGGAGGACCAACCAATCACACCTCACCAGGGCCCCAGCTGAAACCATAGAGTAATGCGGGAGAAGGGCAAGAGTACCGCGTGCTTGATGATCATGACACTAGAACAGGGCTGAAGGAGATAAACACAGAGAACATCCAACTCTTACTAAGCCAGATATCCAGAGAAACAGAGGATCCCAAAACCTCATCACTGAAGCAGAACTAAAATGACCCCAATGTGGCTCAAGGCTCAAATCTTTACACCAGTGTTTTTAGGTTTTTTTTTTTTTTTTTTTTTTTTTTTTTTTTTTTTTTTTTTTTTCAAATTAGTCTATGGTTAGTAATGAGAGTGGAAAACTTCAGCAATAGGGTCTTACCTTTTATCTGTGGCAGGGAACTGAGTAAGAAAAACAGGGTGGGTAGAAATATCCTGAAGCACAGCCACTCCCTACCCCAGAGACTGACTGAGTTCCTAGTTACCCAGAGTGAGAATCAATAACTCCACTGAGGAGTACCCTCAGAGAAATGGGGACCAGCAGAGTGGGAATATAAAACTGTAAACTATGTAAAATATAAATTTAATTAAAAACACGATATCCCAAAATTGAGAAATGCCATACAACAAAGCCTGACATGGTCAACTCTTTCATTTACTATATGAGTTCTAACTTTATGTTAAGTGCATTAACTTTGACAATACACAATGTAAACATGTGTTCAAATATTATATATTAGTCATACATTAATATGTTATATATTAATTTGTTTTTATGTTTAGTGACAAAAAGTTAATTAAAATAATTACCATCATCAATCAAAAAAGTATAAATCATGAACTTGAATCGTGTATCTGTACCTATTAAGTAGCTTTTGCCTCCAACAGGAAGGAGCACAGTGCCTCCTGCTCTATAAAATACCTTCTCTTGAACTGGTAAACAAAGGCAGGCTTCTTACCTCTTTGAGCACTAAGTAGTTAGTCTCACTGTCATCTTGTTTTATAAACACAAATTAAAAAGACATTAGAGGCAAATTTCCTTATAATTTTGGATTTAGATTATCAAGGTTTTCTTAGTGCCTATGATACATACATACATATATATATATATATATATATATATATATATATATATATATATACATACATATAATTCAGGTTATACACTTCTATCTCCTTGACCCAACTCCCATTACCCTGGGGGTCCTCCTCCATGGAATTATGGTAATCACTCAAGAAGGCCTCAGTCAGTTCCTATGGGGTAGCAGGGAACCACCATGGCTCAGTGTATTCCTGCCCACTATGTGGCTCTTACAATGTTCCCTGAACCATGGCAGGCTGGTTAACAGTCTGATTTATTGTTACGTTCTTTGTAGCCTCTGGATTTATGCTTTTATAGGTTTTGATTAATATTCCTGTCTGACACCATCACCCTGGGACTGATTTTCAGGCTAACAATAAGAGCAATATTCATGAAGTTGCTTCCCTTGCAATTTTACTTGGGCCCTGGGTGATGTGGTTAGAGGAGGCAAATCTCATGATGGACAGTTGGCTATCTTATTTTCTTATTTATGGATCTAGGCTCTCCATTTTCTCTGCCATATGTAAATAAAATAGATCCTCTAATAAAGCATGAAGTAGTTTTGGTTAAAGATGGTATACAAAGGGCTGGAGAGATGGCTAAGGGGTTAAGGCACCTGCCTCCTAAGCCTAAGAACACTGGTTCCAATCTCCAGTGGTTCCATTTTCCAGGTCCCACGTTTAGTCAAATGCAAAGTGATGCAAGGGCGCAATGTCACACTTGACCACAAGGGGGCAGACACATCTGGATTTCGTTCGCAGCAGCTGAGACTCTGCTGGAGCGCCCATCTCTATCTTCCTCTCCCTCTCTCTCTGTCTCTCTGTGTCTCTCTCCAAAAAAATAATAATTTTTAAAAAAATTAAAAAAAATTAAAAAGATGGTATACAAAGTTGTATAAGAGAATTTTGGTGTGCCAGCACACTCTTTCCTGACAATTGATTCGGACTTGGTTTCTTTTAATTGTCTCCCAATAGCATAAAGCTTTTGCAAATATTAAATAAGCAAAAAGACTCAGCGAAGGGCACTGTAACAAACGCAGAGATATAGTTTCTCATTGTTATAATTATCACTGCTACTATTACTCCATACATAAAAAGAACTGTAATTGCAATTGACTGGCAACTTGACAGGATCTGCAATCACCTATAGACAAACTTCTTGGGTATGTCTGTCTCTAGATTAAGTTAATTGAGTTAGAAAGATCCACCCAAAATATCTGTCACAGTAACAAGCATGTAACCAGCACAGAAATTTGATACCAATAATTTGGACCATTGCTCTTATCTGAGCTTGTGGTTCCTACCATTTGAAACTAGTTTGTGGAATGAATGTGAAAATAGTTGAAACATTGTGCTAGAAATCTATAATCAGAGTTTAATGGGAGATTCTGTTACAAGTTTAGATGACCCGAAAGCTAAGAGAAACATGGACAGTAGTGGACCAGCTCATAAGTTTTCAGAGGGGAATAATGACTCTATCAGGAACTGGCCTAGAGGTAGTTCAAGCTATATTCAGTAAAAGAACTGGATTACATTCTGCCCATGTCCTGAGAAATTGAATAAAAGTGAATTCAAAAGTAGTGAACTGATTTGTTTGTCAGAGGAACTCTCAAGACAGGAGAGCACTGAGACTGTGTTTTAGCTATTGCTTATACTGCTCTGATGCAGGTCTATAATGAAAGGGGAAAAAGAAGTAGAATATATAGTTTGGCAGAGAGAAAACTGTAAACTTAAAGATTCAGATAAGACAAGGTTGAAAGCAGATACACTGAGACTAGTAACTTTAAAGAGAAACCTTGTGCCCAGCACCAGGACAATAGGAAAAGTACCTTAAAAGCAACACTCTACCCATTAAAGTCTTCTGCAAAGAGGCCCTAGAGGCCACTGCATGAAGCTGTGAAGGTGAAGTCTAAGTTGCAGTGGAGACCCCAGTGTATTTCAGAAACCAGAACCATGGGTCATCACTCAGCTAGATGTGGTGAAAGCAAGACAAGCAAGATCTAGAGGGGAGGTGCCCACTTGATTCCATCATGAGCTAAGAATCCAGATATGCAGGTACAGAGTATGGTGTTTGCCTAGTTGAGTTTTGGTTTTTCTTTGGTCCAATCATTCTTACTATGCCCTCGTTCTTTCCTCTTGAAATGGGAATGTTTATTCTGTGTGATGATATGCTGGAAAGGTATCTTGTTTTGTGTCTCAGAAGTTATCTTTGAACAGTGTTGAAAGTATCAAAGAATATGGAATCTTTTCAAGTTGGCCTGAGTTCATTTTAAGTTAGAAGATAGCCTTGAGCCTATAGGGACAAAAAGGAGAGAGTTATGGAGTAAAATTAATATGTTTGGAGATTGAGTTGACAAGTGGTAGACTTGTGATGATTGTTAACTGATTGTTAACTCTGGGCGTTTTTGTGTTCATTTTAATAGATGTGGTTAACCGAAATGGAAAGACCCGTTATTGGGGACAGTACTGTACCACTGGTTGGAATCTCAGAATGAATGCTAAGTAGTAAGGTAAGTGAGCAGTAGCATTCACCACTCTCTTTCCTAAGAGCCACCTGAAAATGACCATCTGCTCCACCATACTGTGACCATGACAACCACCTCCCCCCACGTAATGGACTGAATGCCCTTGAACTAGAACCTGAAAAAGACTCACTTCCTTGCTTTTTGTCAGGTATTTTGTCACAGCAATAAGAAAAGTTATGGGTACGATGACTCATCTTATTAATCATAAAGGAAATATCAAGAGAATTGTGGGCAGAAAACATGAAGCAGAACACTGTATAAAATGTGATACTGAGAGATACAGACTTATAGATGAATAGATCAAGTGACACAATGACATATAAAATATAAATTTTTCATTTTCATTTCAATTAATAACTATTTGTTATGGAAAATTTATAAACCAGTATATAAAAGATTTGATTTACAGACACAGTTGATCTTAACATGATAGCATTAATTGCTGCATAGTTATCTGAAATACATTATTTGACATCTGCAAAGATACACTAATATAATTTTTATTCTAATATAGCCAATACTTTTTCTATCCTGAAATTTTTAAAAAAAGGATATAGAATTTCTTATATAATAACTTCTACTAGGATAAAAAGCTTTAAATTCATAAAAGGGCTATTTGTTTTATATAACCCATGTTTCAAAATAATGAAGAGACATTGTTGCCAGTCAAATGGAATTAAAACTTTTGGCTTGTTTTTCTTGATATGTGTGAGTGCTTATTTAGATGTAACTCCTGAATTTGCTACACATCCAGTCTGTTGGAAAAAGCTCCTGTTTAACACTGGCCTACCTTACAACTCTAGGTTGCATAATGTGAGGAGAAAAATATTTTTAAATCTATTTCAAGCTGTACTTTATCAAAGTAACTACTTTCAAAGTAAATTTAATAAGTAGCATAGACTATTCTAATTTAGCCTAGCATAAAATGTATGTCAGCCTAAGATGAACTCAAATCTATGCTCTCCTTTATATTTTTCAAATTAACATACTTATTTATCTCATCATAATAACTTTTATTTTCATACTTACTTATTTTGTTAGGAAAATACAATAAAACAATTCAATCACTGATTGATTTTCATAAAATTTGAAACTGAAGTACATTTCCTCCTCTCATTTGGATAAAAGGAGGAAGAAAAATTTGAATAGTGGAAATTATACTTTCACCCTTCTATGTGTTGAAAAATAACTTCCATAAAGAGATTACAAATCCAGTAAGGATAAAATTATTTTATTATATCAGTATTAAAATCTATATAAAAATTAAAATCTATACAAAATTATTATTATAATGGAAGAAAACTGAAAATAGATGTTGTGTGATTTTGTTTCTTTTTCATGTAGTATGAAGAAATATGTTGTATTTATCACCATGGACAGAAAAACACTGATATATCACAAGGACCACATCCAAGTCTAAATTGGTGAATCATGAGTTTATTTTGTTACTAACAGGAATATGAGTGACTTAAAGACAGCTGGAAACTCTGAGATGTTGTCTGGTCAATACTAATAGCTAAACTACCAATGAGCCCCACCCACTCAAGTGTTTGCCTCTTGTATAACTTCAGGAAAGAGTGGTCCTTCCAAGAATTGTGTGAGCCTTAAGAGTCTAGTAAGCCTCTCCTCTCCCTCATTAGCGGATTTCTAAAAGACTCAAACTGGTGAGACTCTTGCAGGAGAAGATAGCTGCTCTGCTTCAAGACAACAAGGTCTTCACCTATGTAGAAAAATATACACTGAAACAGGTTACTTTTGTGCTATGAGTCATATAATATATCAGTTCTTTAGTGGAAGTTAAACTCAGAAAATGAAGGAGATATAAAACCTCATCAGGTAAATTCATCTGAAAAGGATGATATCATGTAATAAACAAAGACATAGAACCAGCCCAGCTGACTTTATACCATGAAAAGAGTCATTGCAGACAAAATTCTTCAGATGTGGACATTATCTACACTTACTCAGATAAACTCAAGTAAAATACCATGCACATCTAAAAGAGAAGCATAGGATGATCTTACTGTACATTCAAGAAGAAATCTACAGACCTTGAGAATGGAGTAAGCCACCCATAATCCAAGGAAGGCCGCCAATCAGCAGGAGGCCAGAGCTACTCTCCTATGAGTTTCATGAATGAGCACATGCCAGCTGAAAATGTAGTTTCCATCAGTCACACTGATTTCAGATGTTGATGCTGTAGGTATGTGAGATAATAGTTTCTGCTACCCTAAAGCATCACGTGTTAGTTTTAATGAAAGTGAAAGGATACTTATAGTGGCCACAATCACTCCTCATAGATCAGATTTTGAGATTTGTCAGCAATCAGCATGTCTGTATGGAGTTCAGAAACAAAACACTTTATTTTATATTATCCTTCACCTTATGAATCTCACCTTTTAGAGGAAATTGATTATTCAATAAATGGTGTGAGAATGACTCCTTAGATTATAAGTCCTGTAAAAACAGGACTTCTAAAATAAATGTAACACTATATGTTCAGGGAGTAAAACTGTACCTGGACTATATAGATATTCATTGTTATTACTAGATGAATAAATTTAATAAATGAATTCAATAATACAAATTCAGCAGAGTTTCATTAAACCCTCTCATTGGTCTTTTCTGAATTCCTGTAACATTATGTAACAAATATAGGCTGAGAAATTATAATTACCACTGTAGGATCACAAGCATGGAGAAGTAATATGTATTGTTTAAATGACCCTTATTCCATTTCAGTAAGTCAGAGATTCACATCAGCACATGGCAGTGGACAATGAAGTGTAAAGGGGATTGCACTTTGTTCTCCGAGCAACCACTGTATCTTCCCCTAGGATGTCTGAGCTTTTCTCTATGAATTATGAAAGGTATTTTTATGCTTCGAGGTTTCATTTATGGAGTGACAAAAGTTGCTGCTAACAGACATGAAATCTCACCTACTTTTGCAGTGTGAGTTTGATGGGACCTTCCTCTTACCTTTCAGACATGAGTGGAGACCTCTGGGCTTCTCCCCCATAGATATGTACTTACTCACCTTCCTGACTGGCAACCAGCCAGAGGGGTTGATATAGGGATCTAGACAAAATGCTTCTACACATCATAAGAAAAAATAAACCTTCCTGCTTCAGTCACATCTATATATTTGATTTGAAGATATGTCAGTAATATGAAGCTGGTTTTATGTCTTTGGAGCCTTGATGGCAGAGGAAAAGCAGGTAACATATGGGATGATAAGGAAGTCATGGTCACATCTTTTATAAAACTGTACCCAAATGGAAATGGCACCATAACATCCTATATCCTGAAAGATAGAGTAAAAGGTTGAACCTTCATCAGGTCCTTAGAGGGAACATCTGATTCACAGGGCTCTGAGGAGGGATTGATGAAGACTAACTTTAAGCTTCTCCTAAATCTCTCTCTTTCTCTTCTCTCTGTTCTCTCATTCTCTTTTACTTTAAAAAAATATATATTTTCTTTTTAATTTTTTTTGACATAGGGTCTCACTCTAGTCCAAGCTGGGATGGAATTCACTACATAGTCTCAGGGTGGCCTCGAACTCATGGTGAACCTCCTACCTCTGCCTCCCAAGTGCTGGGATTAAAGGCATGTGCCACCATGCCTGGCTTCATTCTCTTTTATATTACCTATCTGCTGGTAATTCCCATTACCAGCATGTGGGCAACATCCACAATGAGCTGTTGTTCTGAGAGACCTACAAGGTTTCCCAAAGAAGGCAGATTTCTATCAGAGTACTTGATGACCCACCAAAGGTTAATGATAACACCCTACTGCTGAAGACACCATATGCTCTTTGGACAGAAGATGGAGAGACCTGGCTGGAATCTGGAAGAGAGTCAGCCCTCAGACAGCTCGTCTAGCGCCAGAAGGTGCTACTTGAGAAACTGGGGGAAAATGACCAACAACTGTCCAAGGAATGTGTGATCTAAGCTTCTCAGTAGCAAACAACATGACATGATGCTTACATAAGGGCAATAGTGGCACACAACCATGGTGGGTAACCAACTGCTCTTGATTTGGCTAATAGATCTGCTCAGTGGAATGGAACCCATAGCTGGAATTAGGAAACAAGTTAGAATCATATACAAATAATGAGCCTGCTCTCCAGTATCAAGCTCTGACCAATTGTGGGCTACAAGAGGGCCTACACCTATGAAATTCTCTCTAAAATAATAATGGTTATCCCATTAATCTGGTGCTGACCTCTCTCTCTGTTGAAGAATTTGTTCTCTTTTTCAGATGGACACAGAACCTGAAGAGAGAATCAGCCCATCACACCTAATCAGGACCCCAGCTGAAACCATAGATTAATGGGGTAAATGAGGAAAAGTGCTATATTCTTGGTGAACCTGGTACCAACAGAAGAGTGAAGGAGATAGACACAGAAAACACTCATCTCCTACCAAACCAGATAAACAGAGACACAGAGGCTCCTAGACCTCATCACTGAAGTAGACCTAAAATGATCCTAACATGGCTCAGGGAAATACACAGAAAAGGGGGTGGAAAGATTATTAGAGCCACAAATTGGGTCATTATGCAGAAGGACATTACCTCTTCCCCATAACTGATGGCTGCCCTCACAATGCACAACCCACATTCCCAATGAGGAGGGTCCCTTCAGAGGGGGGAGGACAGGAAGGAGGCTAATAATGGTACCAGCATGATTGTATACATACTATTTACATAAATAACAAAAAATTAAATAAAATAAAAATATTTTTATTTAGTCTGACTCCAAAATCCTAGAAGTTTTCATGCTTTTATGTTTTAAAATATCACAGAATTTTCATTACTGTGTCTATCGTATGCTATCATTCTTTCACACCCCTTCAAATACATTTCAAAAAATAACATATAGACTGAGTTTTCAAATGGAAGAAAGAATAGAAACATTTTTGTACTCATTTATAAGTTTGTCCTTTAAAATGTTTCCATTGAGTTAGAATATACCTGGGGCTATTTTAAAATGGAAGAGATTTTTATAAGTTTTTTTTTATTTAATTTGAACTGTTTTCATTAGTTGACAGGGAAGCAATTTTCTGATCTATGGCATCATTTGGAAGAGGTTACACCATGATTCTTTTTTGCAGAAATAGCAGCTTTTTCTCAGGTCTTTATAATATGGTCTTCCCTTATAAAGAAAAACCATTGTAATGAAAATCTGTGGACAGTACTCTGTCAAAAATTGTGTCAATGAGAGAGCAGTATGTTAAAACAAACTCCATGTTTTATTTTCTATGTTTATACATTATTATTTCTGAAGTAAGTTTTGAGTTTATTGGACATAAATGAAATTATGAAATGAATTTTCTACTTCCAGGCAGATAAGCAAAGATAAAGTCGGAATGGTATGATTATATTGGAAGTTAGTTAGATTTTTTTCCTAACAGATGAGCTGAACAAAATTCCGACATTAATTAAGTGAATAAACATGAACATATACTTTAAATTGTTTAAAACTTTTTCATAAAAAATAAAATAAACACTTATATTTGCAAAATATTTTGAATTTTAATAGGATGAAACAGAATGTATTTTGAAAACTGCTCTTCACCTAAAAAGATCGCCTGAGTTTTCATTCCAAATAATAGAGTAGGAACACATGAGGATCACCCTATGTGTCTTGTGCTCCCAGAACTGAGGAGTCAGAAGCAAGAGGTTTTTGAATGATAAGTTACCAGGAAAAGTATAGGGAACTGTCTCAAATATGTCAATTCATCAATAAGGAAAAATTCAATTTTATATTATTGTGGAGATTCAAGGGGTTATTGAGAGATAAATTATAATATATACCAAAACCGCACCACAAAATTGCATCTCAAAAACTTCAATATTGAAACTAGCAATACACTTTAATTGCTTTTATGAATTTATTCACTTTCCCAAACAGCTATTTTAACATTCAATTTAGAACTTTAAATAGACAATAGTTTAAATTAGTATAGGTGTATCTAAAACTGTGGCTTAATATAAAGTAAATATGCAGACACTGACATTTATTTATATTTACCACTGATCTGGAAATGCAGTTTATAAATCATGTATTTTTTTGTAAGTCAGGGTCTAACCATTTAGCCCACCTTAGTTTCCAACTCCAATTTCTGTCTCAGCCCCCTATGTGCTAGAATTGCAAGTGCCCCATTGTACCCTGTTTGAAATATACTTTCATAAGAGGAATGAAGTGATATTTCAAAATTAAATTGTATTAATATAAAAATATAAAATAATATGAATATAATAGCTATAAAATATCATGAGAATATTGTGAAAGTTCCTATAGAAAGATACTATGATATTTAGAAAGGAAAACATATTGTTTAAAACCAATCTTTAACAAATTAATATATTATTTTTAAAGTTATTACTCAAATTCTATTTATACTGGGAAATATTTACATAATGGTTTGTTTGTTTGTTTGAAGCATTGTCTCACTCTAGCCCAGGCTGACCTGGTATGCAACCTTTAGCCCAGGCTGGCCTTGAACTCCTGAGGAACCTCCTGCCTCAGCTGGGACTATAGGCATAAGCCATCACATCTCTCAAAATAGTGTGAAAGCAATTTTAGACCAGTGAGGAAGTAATGTACAGAATAACAGTTAAAATTATCTCAATTAATATTTTATTAGTAACATTGTATTTCAATCTTGTCCTTACATATTTTGTTTCTTCCTAAGTTATTTTTATCTCAGGAAAAACTACAAACTAAACTTTAATTGTCCCATATATACTGGTTTCCATCCTGTTCTAGCATCATCCTTCATTATTGGTATACATTGTTGCATTTCTTTTCTTCCAATGATGCTGTCTCACTGTGACACTTATCATAAATCCAGTAAGGTGCAAAATAAAGAAGTGATTGTAGCAAATAGAAAATTACATTTCCGTCAGTGTTCTTGCTGGAATCAAGCTGAACTTTCATCTTATTTTGCCCCCTTACTGCCTTGCCTGTTCTTTTCCAGTCTTCATGTGTGATAATAAACTTCAGAAATAGGAGCTGACAGTACAAACCTAGTGTGTTCAACCCACAGAGGCTCCCTCATCCCAAATCCAATGACTCTTCCAACCCTCATCATCTTTACCCTCTATGCCGGGAACAACACTGGTCATGCACATTTTCTGTAAGTCCATATGGGCCAGACTTCGAGAGAAGGAGGAAAGAGAGGAAATCTGTTTCAGAAATATTGAATTTCTAACCCATTGTGGTACTTTGAATGGATGGCTCCAATTATATTTAGGAGTTAATTAAGTTTGTAATTTAGGTCTGCAGCCACCTGGCTGGAGGAGGTATCACTGGGTGGATCTTAGGGGCCAGCCCTAAGATGTGGTTGTGGATTTGGAGTTGCGGTCTAAAGATCTGCAAAGTGCCTGAGTGCTGTCTGGATTTCCTATAGTGTGCTTCATTGCTTTTTGGCTTGTTTGCTCTCTATGCTTTGTCCTGTGAAAGAGGGTCAACTTCTCCTGCCATTATGGAACTTCCCCTGGATGTGTAAGCTTCAATAAATGTCCCTTCCTCCGTAACTGTGCCTGGTTTGGAAGTTCATCTCAGCGACCTGAGGCTGTCTGCTACACCCATGATGAAGTGCTTACTTGGATGAATTAATGTGTTGACTGACTGGATACCAGATGTGGAAGAGAGGATTTGTGTGGACAGCAATATCAGCAACAGAACAGTTTTATAGGAAAACATGGCACATTTGTGAAGTGAACTCTGTGATTATTATGGTCTACTATGTATAATGATATGGTGTATCACGAAATTGAAGGGCATTATAAAGATCTATAAATCATCTATGCCACTCTAGGAATGATATTTAGTGTGGCGGCATTGAAGTTTGGGATAGACATGAAATCACCAGTCAATTCATGTCAGAGGATAGGGCCTCAAAGTAGTCTTTTCCACACTGTGACTCTTACATTCTTTTTATAATATTGAGGACTTTAGTGTGTGAGCAAATTGAAAACTGGTCATATTTCTATTAGGTTATACTCACATGTTCCCTCTCCCTGCCAGTCCCATTTTGCTGGACGAACTCCTTAATGTGGTTACCAGAAATCACTGTGGGATCATGAACGCACCAGTCAGTCTGTGGCACCTCATAATATACCTTCCCAACCTGTGGCTCTTACATTCTTTCCACCTTCTCTTCTGCAATATTTCCTGATCCTTGGAGGATATGTTATAAGTATCCACTCAGGTTGCACTCTCAGCAGCTTCTGATTTTCTGCTTTGTTGATGTTTCCGCTCATTGGAAAGGAACCCATATTTGGAACTAGAAGCCAGGTCAGATTACTATGGAGACAATGATTATACTCTCCAATGTCAAGCTCCCACTAGTCTTTGGCTGAAAAGGGGATACATCAATCAAATTCTCCCTAAATTAATAGCACTTATCTCATTTACTCTATGTTGATTTCACTCTCCAATAGAGAATCTGTTTTTAGTTTTTCAAAAGGTAACAAGGCCAGAGGAGATAAACTGTCATTCACACTTCAGCCAAGCCTTAGCTGAAACAACAGAGGAAGTGGGGAGATGAGCAAGAATGCTGTTTCCATGGTGAGCTTGACAATCAGCACCAGAGTAAAGGAGACAGATGCTGAGGATACTCAACACCTACTATAGCAGAGATCCAGAGGCTCCTATGAGTTCATCATTGAAGTAGACTTAAAACACACCCAACATTGCTCAGGGAAATTTGCAAAAGAAGGAGTATAAAAAATTATTCAGAGCCACAGTTTGGGACATAAGGTCCAGAGGCATTGCTTTCCCCCAATAACTGACTGATACTCCCACAATGCACAACCCACAACCCCATGGGAAATACCAGCAGCCCCACTGAGGAGGGCCCCCAGCAGAATGGGGGCAGGAATGAGGGAAAGGACGGTACTGACAGATGATGTTCCGTACTAAGTGTGTCTGTAAAATAAACAAACAAACAAACAAACAAACAAATAAATAAATAAATAAATACATAAATAATAAATAATAAATAAATAATAAATAATAAATAAATAAATAAATAAATAAATAAATAAATAAATAATACATAAAGTGGGTACACATGGTTCCAGGAGCTACTCCTCAGACATGGCATATGGACAGGGCACAATGACCTATATAAAGAGGCCAGGAAAGCCAATGAAATATGGGCCATGATTTATATGCAGACCCAAAGATGTTTTAAATATACCAGGAATGTACAAGAGCTACCATGAAACACTTTTGGCTCTAGAAAGAAATTTATGCTTAGCTACTAGGAAAGATAAAAATAAAAAATCTAGACTCTTTGCAATGTTGGACTTAAACTGCTGGTGTTTGATGTTTGCCTAATTGCCATTGAGTTCAATTGGTGCAGTGCCTCCTTGTTATGCCTTTGTAACTGTAGAAATGTTTTCTCTGCACCATTATAGTTTAAGCTTATATAACTTCTTTAATTTTACAGAACTCACAGTTAAGAGAAAGCCTTAAATCTCAGATGAAACTTGGGATTTTGGAACTATCTTAAAGTTGGTAAACACTATGGGTCTCTTAAAGTTGGACTAAATAGAATTTACAATGTAAGGTAGTTATAAGTCTCTTGGGGGTCATAAGCAAAATGTGTTAGTTTAAATTTATATCCACCAATAGACTCAAGAGTTTATTCAAGCTTACATCTTGGATTTTCAGCTGCATGAATAGAAGAGATATCACTGGGAGCAGATCTTGGAATCCAGCCTAAGGGTGTTTTCAGGGGCAGATCTAAATTCCAGCCTCACATATATAGTGTCTAAGCTCTGCTTGGGGATCTGAGCATGTGCTTGCTTTTGGTGCTGGTGGTGATTTTTCTCTCTGTGTGGATGCAGTAAAGGGGACCAGATTCTTCTGCTTTTATGTAACTTCCCCTGGATTTGTAAATGTAAAATAAATGCCATTCCTCCCATAAACTGTGTCTGGCTTAGAGGTTCATCCCAGCAGCATGGAGCTGACTACTATAACTACTTTCATTAAAGCTATTACAACGTTTTAGCACTAAATTTTATCAATAGAAATGAGAGGCAGTAACCTGTTTGACACCATTTCAATCCTGCTTTAGGTGGCTTCTTTGACTTTTCTAGTCTAAGATGAAAATGTCCAAAATGAATCATGATTCATTATTATAAAATACACTTTTAAGTATTAGTCATTAATAATAATCTGAAAACATGGCCAATTAACGGTGGTGGATTTTAGAGAAAAGTTCGGTTAGCTATATGTAAAAATATTGGCATAGTCAAAATTTCGGAAGCCATAATGATTAGCCAGGAAGAGCAAGAGTCAGGTCCTGCATCTTCCTCCAGGTTCTCATCACTCTTTCAAGAGTTTTTACATCTGGGGATTCTGAATGCTGAAGCTGTTTCCAATTTAAAAAGAGCATCCCTAATGGTAGCTGAAGGCAGTGAGGTAGAAATTTATCACCAAAGAATGGAATAGGTCCTTTTGGCTAAAAGCTGCTTAGAGAAAGCAATTTGTGTGTTATGAAACTGCACGGAAATTTTCATTGTATCTTTCTTTAAATCTCCAAAAAAAAAAAAAAAAAAACTTTCTTATGCCTTTGAGGGACAGGAACCCTCAGAATTCTTGGGATTAGAGAAACTATTTTAACGAAGAACAAACATTAATATTAACATCTCCCACACTGCTTTGTTTTCTACCTATTTTCATAACAGACTATCTGGAACTTTGTAACACAACACAACTCTTGGCTTTTTTTTTTTTTTTTTATCAGACATGAGCGAAACAAGCTAAAACCCAATCTCTGTTTATGTTGAGAAAGTCTCTTGAGGACACTTAGAATTGTGGGATATAAATAGATAACATGTCATTTCCCATACTACAATATATTCTGAAAAACGATATACCATTCAGGTTTTATTTTTGTGTGTGTATGATTGAAATGAAACTTGTCAATGAATGCAGAGAGGAAAGCACTCTTCCTGTAACCCATAAAGCCCAGGCTAAAACAAGAGTATTATTTTCTTTGAAATCAGGTGAATAAGTGAATCTATTTTTGTTTCTTTTGAAAGTTAACAAAAATAGTGTTAAACATGAAATCTTACTATGTGAAATTACAATGGCTTCCCGTGATTCACATTTTTAAGAGAGAAAAAAAAAAAAAAAAACAGTACTACATAAGTTGTGATTGTGTGTATAAAGGAGTGACAGGTCCTTGAATCACCCTGTCGTGGTTTGGTGAGAGTTTGTATATTACAGCACTACATATTTTGGAACTTAGGTTTCTAGTGTGTCAATATTGAAGTGGTAGAAGGTGGGGCCCAGTAGATGGTAATTAGGTCACTATGGATGTTGTCCTTAGAAGGGATTGATGTACTTCTCATGAAACATGGTTAGTTAACATGAGAGTCATTTTTAATTAAAAAAAAAATAAAAAAGTTGTCTGACTTCATGTCTTACCATGTGCTTGATCTTATTCCATCATTGTCCTACTTTCTTCCTTGAGGGCTTCACTGGGGCCATATCAATGACACTTTAGGAATGATTTTGAACTTTCAACCTCAAACACTGAGCTAAAGAGATATATTTTCCTTATATATTTTGTTATATTGATGGAAAATAGTCTACACCACTCCCAAACCCTGAATTATAAAGGTGTCAACCTATGTTTGTCTATAAACTTACAGACGTGCACACTAGACAGTTTTTCTGTTTTCAGGTAAGCACGACATCACCATCTCTACTCTCCAGGTGGAAAAGACATGGAAAGACCACATCTTCCTGTGTTCAAATGTCAGTTAGGGGCAATGCCTTCTCTATACTTTAAGAGATGGGCCAAAATCTTTACTGCAGAGGTTATTTGGGATTTTCCTTTGCACATAGCTGTGCTTGGTGATCAAAAGCTTTTCTCTTATACTGAAATATGTGGGTTGCCAAGGGGTCCAAACTCTATTTTTAAGAACAAACGAGTGTAAAATTTGGAGAGTAGCAGGCACGTTTACCTCATTGGTCAGTAATCCACAAATATATTATATATTATTTTATTATTCAAGAAGCTAATAAATAATCTTCACCTGTCTGGTTCTCAAATTTTATCTAAAACTTTCTTTGGATTTTTATCTAACTTTATGATCTCAAAGATTACAAATCCTAAAATGTTTGCACTCCTAACCTGTACTAATTGTATAATTGCACGTAATTTGTACAAAGATTTATATAACTTTTCTAGTTTGTAATTACAAGCAAGGAAGATATAAATTTCATGAAATTGATAGAAAAAAAGATGTTTAATGGCACTGTTTTTTGGCTTTTCTCATGCTGGTATAACTTTTCTGAACATATTGTTTATTCTCATATTGACAGAAGGTCAAAGGTTTTGTTGACTTGTTTTAATAACTCTTCAATCTTTTTATTGGCCCAGGAAGAATGCTTTAACAAATATTGACATGAGGAGATATTTATATGGAAAGATAGAAAACATTTCCAAAGTAAATATGCTTAATAAAATATAAAACAAAAAAGCTAGACTAGAAAGTGATTTTGTCTTTCACTAATGATTAATACTCTATCCCAAATGGAATAGAAATAAATAAGTGAATTGAATAACTGAATACCTAATTGCTGTTTGGTTGTTTCTTCCCCTTTTCTATGTGAATCACAAATCCAACCTAACAATCTAACTTATACCTAATGTTAGTTAGAAATATGGTATGGGTTTATTCAAATAATTACAGGATAAATTCTGCCACATATATGTGTAGAAACAACTGTATTTAAAATGATATAAGAATTGCATTGCTACTTAGTGCAGATTTTGAGAAATAATGCATCACTGGCAAAAATCATCCAAACGAAAAAATGTTCTGTTCCTTTATTCTCATTTCGCCAAACATCTATACACAAATACAAGATGAGTTCATTTTATTCTAATCCCATACCTTCAAATTACTTGCACTGTCTTTCACACAACACTCATCTTACTATACATTTGAAACCTTCCTTTAATCTTACCTTAAAGATGTTCCTGTGAAATGTACAACCCTCTGTATATAACTTTACATTTCAGCCTGTCACACAAAAGGAGAGCACTCTGTGGTCATATGGTTCTTACATACATTCCACATCCTGCTGTTTGCATAAATGCACATAGAATCAGTTGAGCAAATTTCATAAGGCAGAAGAAGCAATTTTTTGAGAAATTTATAGTTCTATAGACATCATTCTCACATGTTGTTTCCTGATTTCCTAAAGAGATAGAGATGCTTGGGAGGACTCACACAAAATGATGCACATGAGTCTTTTCACAAATTGTGCTTTTCTTGCAACCACTGAGAAAAAATCTGCCTCCATGCCTTTCTTGTCTCCCATATTCTTGTGGAAAGATTTCCCTGTCCATCTATTGTTTCTTCCTTACATTTCCTTTTCACATTCTAGAACTTTTTATTTATTTTTTAAAGTTACTTTTTTCAAGTTAACAATGTGATATGTTTCATTTTGGCATTATCCCATTCATACATGGAATGCTTTGAGTGAAATGTCCTCTAAAAACTCATGTGCTTTGAATACTTGGTACCCAGCTGGTGGCAATTTGAAAAGTGGTTTGTCACTGAGGACTAGGGTTTGTGGTAATGTAGCCCAGCTCTAAGCTCAGCACTTGTCTTACTTCCTTCCTGCTGCTGCAAAGATGAGATACCCACCTGGCTGTGTACTCTTGTCATGCTTTCCTTGTATTGAAGCCACTTGCCCTCAAAGAAGAAACACTTTCAACTTATGAGCTGCTTCTACTCAGGTGTTTTGTTCCAACAACAAGAATGTAAGTGTAGCAATGAATATCTGGAAGCACACTCCTTTTCCCCATATCGTTCCTGCCTAGCTTTGACAGTCTTCCATTCTCAGTAGACTTTCTTTCTGGTTCAGAATCTAGATCTTGAATCAATTCTTACCATTTGCCTACCTAATTCTTGTTTGAAAATACATGCTATAACATGGATGAGTAAATTTAAGCTCTAGGGGAAATCAATAATTTTACACTTTATTTATCTAACTAGACAATTTTGCTTTTTCTACATACCCTCCCAGTTTCTAAATTATCTGTTTTATTTCACTTTTGTTATAAAGCCTCATTGAGGGTTAGGCACAGTGTTATCAAATGAAGCACAGGTTATAAGTTAACTTTGAATTTAGACAATCATTAATTCTTTTACATACTTCAAACCGTGTATAGGTATTCTTTCTTTTCTTTTCTTTTCTTTTCTTTTCTTTCTTTTTTTTTTTTTTTTTTTTTTGATAAGTAGATCTGAATTTTCTCAAACAAGGGACAAACATCCCTACAACAGATGTGAATTTGTGATCAAAGAAGGCCAAACAATAGCACTGAATTAATTTGGTGCCTAGTAGAATTTAACTATAATTAACAGCATTTATGACTACAGCTTTAGGTTAAAAACTCATTTATATATCTTAGCATTGATTGACTATCACTGTTTCTTAGAAAATTCACTCATGTCTCCTCCATTTTGTGAAATATGTTTGTCCTTTTTGGGGGGGTGGTTCGAGGTAGGGTCTCACTGTAGCCCAGGCTGACCTGGAACCTGGAATTCAATATGTAGTTTCAGGGTGGCCTTCAACTCTCAGTGATCCTTCTACCTCTGCCTCTTGACTTCTGGGATTAAAAGACGTGTGCCACCATGCCTGGCTTGATTGCATTCTTTTTTTTTTTTTTTTTTTTTTTTTTTTTTTTTGAGAGAGAGAAAAAGAGAGAGAGAGAGAGAGAGAGAGAGAGAGAGAGAGAGAGAGAGAGAATGGGCTCACCAGTGGCCTCCCAGCTGCTGTGAACGAACTCCAGACATGTGCACCCCCTTGTGGGCAAATGCAGCATTGCACCCATATATCATTTTGAGACTGGCTAAACATGGAACCTGGAGAATCAAATGGCATTTCTTAGTTTTAGCAGGCAGGTGCCTTAACTGCTACGCCATCCAGCACTGTTTGTACTTTTATTTGCAATAATCTGACTAAATTATGATCTTGAATACAAGTAAATAGATTGTTATAGGTTGACCAGTAATAGAACAGAGAATTTCAAGTGACATAATTGTTAATTAACTAAACTGAAATTTCACTTTTGCCATGTTTGCTGAACAAAATCTAATAAGAATAGGATGGTACTCACTTAATAAGATAAAACTTACTAGGGAACGTTTTACCTATTCAATTGACATTTGTAATAAAAAATCACAGGGTGCTATAAGCTTTATGTACAATAGGTATTTGTTATCAGTACAAAGTACAGAAAAAATTAAACTTAATGTTGTTGAGCATCTTGGTGCTAATGAAAAAATAAAGTATTTTCTTTGAGAAACTAATTTGTAACACATACATTTTATTATCTTTCACACATGCATATATTTCACAAATACACCACACATACATAAGAAAGTTGTTGAAATAAAAAAAAAAAAGTTGATGTATTTCGATGTCTACCTAACAAATTATCATTTGTTCTAACAGTCACTCTGGCTCTGGCCATGGTACAATAAATGACTTTCATTTTCTTTCTTCTTGAGCAACAATTTCTAAATAATTAGTAAGATAAGTAATATCAATAATGTAGAAATAATGTAGAAACACACTTTAATATATTTATAGTTTAGAGGTATATCACTTCCATTACTAACATATCTGCCAGAGGCCAAATGACATACAGAGACTCTATCAACATGTACATGCTTAGGAAATTTAGAATGTATAAGCAGCTGCATGATGGAGGGGCATAGGAAGCAATATGTGTTTCCTAATAAGCTATGTATAAGTCACTTCTAGACTGAAGTACAGGAAAATTGTACTTTATTTACCATTGTTATTTATAAAGTGTATATACTTAACATTTTCCCTAAGGTCCTTCTGTGCAGTTCCTGATGGTTTCAGCTATTCTTTGGCATATACATACATGTTGAGCTAAAATATACCTGGGGATGAATCTCTCACTTTTAAAAAAGAAGTAGATTTGTTCAAGAAAACATTGCCCTCAAGACTGTATGCTAAGAAATTAATCTTTACAGACACAGAAAGCCACACCATTTAAGTGAGTTGTTAGGGTACAAAGAGGAAAATAGCATGGATTTCATCATCAGAACACAAATACTTCACCATGTTTATCTGCTGCAAATTACACAGTACGTCTAGTGGGACACCTTCTAAATCCATGAAATACTGTGCAATTTCAAATGGAGGCACATTTCCTGTGATTGACGGCCTCCTGGCAAAGCAAGAACACACAAATACATCCAAAGAGGTTTTATGAAATAAATGTATTTAAAATATATTTCTAAATCTGTATTACAATCCAAATATACATAAAGCTTGAAATAAAAAAGTTATCATTGTATTATATTATTGAATATATTACAATTGCAAAATACTCAACAAAATATTCCCATGCACAAACATTTTTATAATTATTATATGTAATTGTATTTCAACACTCTCATAGGCTTTATTGTGGTAATAAATTGAGCTACTGAAATGCACTTATTTCTTCCAAATCAATTCTTTAGGTGAATTAAATGATCAGTAGAGAAATACTGACATTCACTTTATATTCATTGCTAATTTTCTTTCTTGTTCTCATCCAAAATCGCATACATATCTAGATAGCTGGAAAATTTTGTTAGGATTCTTATGTTCTCATTGCATTTACAAACACTATACATTAGATCATACTTTTATTTTCTTTGGAAACAATCATTTTGAATGAGACTACACAGACTGTCAACACTGGCTTATTGTTCTATGCATTTTCAGCTTACTTTAAAAAATACTGTAATTGTACGAATTTATAAGGGTATAGTTTTGGCACATGTGTGTGTAGTATGTGCAGTGTGGTGTATATGTGTACTGTATACATGTGTACAGATGCTTATCCCCCATGTGCACACCTGCACAGGCCAGAGGAGAACCTGAGTTTCTTCCTGTATCAGCCCTTGCATTGGTTCTTTGAGACAGTCTCTCACTTAATCTGGCATACCAGTTACTAATATGAGGATGTGGGAGAGGATAGGAGTTTCTTTTTCTTTCTTTTTTTATTTTATTTATGTGCAAGGAGAGAGAGAGATGAGAATGGGCATGCCAGGGCTTCTAACCCTGTGGGTACCAGGGAATAGAGCCTGGGTCCTTTGGCTTCATAGGCAAGTGCCTTAACAGCTAAGCCATCTCTGCAGCCCCAGTTGTTTCTTTTTCTATTCAGACTGACCTAGAGGCCTCAGCAATTCTCCATCTCGGTTTCATTCCCCTCCCATAGGACTGGACTTACAGGCTTGTGTAGCCACTCCAAACTTACTGTGTGGATGCTGGGGATCAAACTCAAGTCATCTGATGTTCTATCAGCTCCTCATGCTTGTGCACTATGTACTCTTACATGTTAAGTCATTTCCCTAGTCCCTGGAGTATAGTTCTGTAATTTGATATATGCAGAAAATACATATGAATTGCCTGGGTATCTAATGTTTTGATTTTCTTAAGCATTTTAAATATCTTGAATGATGTGGTAATTGAGCATTTGTACATTGTTGGGTTATTTTAAAATATGAATAGAATCTGGGCTGATCAAGTCACAGTAATCACTGTTTACCTCTCCTTTGCATTGTTTTCTGCTTTCAGCCTTTGAGCTCCTCTCTTCTGGTCATTAATAAAATATATATAATATTAGGTTATTTGTCAGCTTATAGATGCTTCATATCTCTTTAGAAACCCACAACTAATTTCTCTCTGAGTGTTCTCAAGTGCCTCTTTTCCACTCTGTTATGATCTTCCCTCTGCCTGGCACATGCCAGCTACTAGCAATCACTATGGTATATTCTGCATATCAAATTTTCACAGCCACATAGGAGGCAGATCCTGTGCTATGTGTCTTTTACATGCTCTAATGTCCGTACCTTACATACATTTTGATGCGTGGATACATAGAAGAGAGAATGTGTGGCATCTGTCTTTCTGTGTCTGGCCAATTTTACTTAACATGATGTTCTCCAGTTCAATTCATTTTCTTAAATATAAGATTTAATTCTCTTATGCATGAATTAAGCACATATCATATGTCTTAGGTTTCTAGACAATAACTTTGTATATCTTTACTACTATGAATAACTAGAATAACAAACATGGACATCTTATCTTCCTAATGAAATTAATCTTCAGAGATCACACAAGAATTCATCATAGAGAAAGTTCACAAAACTATCTGCACCATGCTTACCTGATGATGTAAATATAGAACTTCTTTCTCTTTCATATATTCTCATTTTGGCTATCATTATTGCCAGTGGATTTATTTGTTTAACCAGCCTTTCTCATTTAGGCTTCTTTTTAACCTGTCTTACTCTTTTTTTTTTTTTTTTTTTTTTGCATTGTTTTGTTTGTTTGTTTGTTTGAGGTAGAGTCTTGCTCTAGTCCATGCTGACCTGGAATTCACTAGGTAGTGTCAAGCTGGCCTGGAACTCACAGAGATCCTCCTATGCTTTATCTTCTCTTATTTCTCATCACTTTTCTTTTTTTTTTAATTTCTTTTTCTTTTTATTTTATTTTTGGAGAGAGACACACAGAGAGACAGAGAGAGAGGGAGAGGCAGATAGAGAATGGGTGAGCCAGCAGCCTCTAAGCCGCTGTGAAAGAACTCAAGATGCGTGCACCCCCTTTTGGGCAAGTGTGGCATTGGACCCTTGCGTCACTTTGCATCTGGCTTAATGTGTGACCTTGAGATTGGAACCTGCGTGCTTAGGCTTAGCAGGCAGGCGCCTTAAAAGATAAGCCATCTCTCCAGCCCTCATCATTTTTCTTTACCCTCTTTTCTCTCTACATATACTCCTTGGTGATTAAATCTACTTTGCTGTCTTTGTTCATTGTCCATATTCCATTTTTCAATTTTTATCATATCTTCATTTGTAAATAGCAATCTATATTTTTATATTTCCACAAGAAGTTTCATTAAGCATCTAATGTTCTTCATGAAGAAGGTGATGCAACACTTCCTTCTTAAAGTCACAATTAGATTAAGTCAGTAACTCTAATTCAACTATTTGCATAAACCAATGTTCTGGGAGTGCACATTAACATTTCCTGAAGAGTCTATAGGGATTAATTACAGATAGTGAGGTAAGCTACCAATTGAAGAAATAATTCCATTTCAGTGTAGCTTGGTGAACAAATGATTTATTCAGATTAGTTATATGAGTATGGGTGAACAGTTATAGCTGAATGACAGCAAAACCCCAGACTCACATGTGTTTCAACTCAAAAAGCTGCAATAATTGAATCCATAGTACAACTTGCTAGCAGCTGCACAAACCAAGAGTATCTACTTTCTCAGCAATTGATTACCACTCATAGAAATCCAGATAGGATCCTTATAAGTTTTGTGAGTTTCCTTGTGAGCTTTGTGAATTACATGAGCTTCATAGACTTCCCAGTCCTAGTATGAGGGGGGTGGGTGTTCACCATCAAGAAGAAACAGCGACAAAGCAGGGTGATCATCCACTCTGCTTTATCATGTGCAGTCTTCCTACATATTCTCTTAAATGTGTGTGCTTTTCCGGACCAGACAGATAACATTTTCTTGTCTTAACAATGACTATGACGCTACCTTCAAATCACTCACTGCACATCAATGGGATGCAAAGCTGCTGATGGCCTTCTATGGATCAAAACATTTAAAGAAACTCCTTTCACTTAAAATATTTACTTCAGGGCTGGAAAGAAGGCTTAACAGTTAAGTGCTTGCCTCTGAAGCCTAAAGACTCTGGTTCGAGGATCAATTCCCCAGTACCCTCATGAGCCAGATGCACAAGGTGGCACATGCATCTGTAGTTCCTTAGCAGTGACTGAGGCTCTGGCATGCCCATTCTCTTTCTCTCTCTATTTCTCTCTCTCTCTCTCTGTCTCTCTCGGTGCCTCTTTCTCTCTGTGTTTGTCTGTTGCTAATAAGTAAATAAAAATAGAAATTAACAGAATTTTTAAAAATCTCTAAAGACAATATTTACTTAACATTGTTTAAAAATGTGTCTATTTCTTGCCTTCATCTAAATGTTTTTCACAGTTTTCCTTTAAACAAAGTAATGTAATTTTTAAAATCTATGGCTGTTAACTCAATGCTCTCACTTATTTCTACTTCTCATCTCAGGATAATTATCAGAGCCTATGGCTATAGTTTTATTATTAATAATATATTCATTGTGATTATTTCTTGTGACCCATGGCTTTTGAAAAAATTGTTCACAAAAGCTTAAATTATTAGCTCACCCTGTTTCCCCAGCTTTTAAAATCTTATAATTTCATTTTATTTAGAAAATTTGTCACATTTTCAGAAAATGGCTTCAGGAATTTTATTCTTAAATTTGAGCAAGAAACTTCAAACAATCTAGTTCCAATGCATTTCATCCACAGTGTCATACTCTTCTGTGCCCATTCCATTCTAGAGGAGAGGAAAAACTGATCTGTGAATGTACTTTTTAATCATTCAATTCCTATCCTAAATTGTATCCCATCTTTAATCTTCACTGAAATGAATTATAAACTTATTTTTACATTTTGCTGAAAATATGTATCTCTAGTTATTCAGTTTTGTGTGTTAAGGGCTTGTTTCAGATCTAGCTTTGGTTAACATTTTTAAGTTTCTTAATAATTTCAATGGAGCATTCTGCTGTTTGAACTTGTGCAAAGGAACTTCGTGGACTCCATTTTGTTTTGACTGGAGGGGTTTAAAAAGATCGTGCCTGTTTTAAGTTAGTCTTAGTTGGAGAACAAACACATTATGTAAATGCCTTGCAATGAAACTTGTTATTGTTATCTTTGGTTTTCACCATACTGCATTATTTTTTTAAAAAATGCACAATGTAAAATGACATAATTACAGATTATTTTGATTTAGGCTCTAAACATGGTAAAAACTATGGGTTTTACAGTTTGAAGAAATTCCTATGGGGGAAAAAAGAGACATAAAAGAACTTCTAAGAAGGTTAATGTGCATGTCTGAGTTCTTTTGTAATTTGAGTGGATAAATAACTAAAGGATAAGATTCCTTGGTAAAAAGTTCTGGTCAAAACTTCAGGAGATAGCTCAGTGTTTACCCTGTGTATTAGTCAGGGTTCTCTAGAGGAACAGAATGGACAGAATGAATTGTATTAAAAGGGGATTTATTGGATTAGCTTACACAGTCCAGCAATAGCAGGTTGCAGGTCCGAGAGTGAAGAAACCCGGTAGCTGCTCAGTGCACGAGGCTGGAGGCCTCAGCAGTCCCAATCCGGCACTGAAGGCCTGGAGGCTTCCTGGAGAGACGCTGCTCTTCAGTCCACCCTGGTCTTCAGTCCACACTGGAGAGCAGCAACACCAAGCAGCAGGTACCAAGCAGAAAACACCAAGCAGCTAGTAGCACCGGCAGCCAGGTGGGAGAGAGAGCCTTTCTTCCCAGAGCTCCTTTTTATCAACCAGCCCCCTCCTCCAAGAGGGGCCGCCCACTCTGGGCCGCCCACTCTGGGGGAAGGCTTACCCCTGGGGGCAGGATTCTTCCTTTAGTTAATCCTTCCTAGAGGCAGCCTCAGAAACACACTTATGAGGAATGTCTGTGGATTCCTAAACAAATCAAGTTGACACAAACTTAACCATCACAAGTCCACCCCTTGTCAACTTGACACCAAACCATATATCTTTACATTCTACTTAATTTCCAAATGAAGACAGTAACAAGGTCATAATTCCGCCTAACATGATATAACTATCCCTCGTACAACCGGAAACGCACAAACATCCCCACACACAAAAAGCAAGTTCCTTGAGGAAGGCTTAGTCTCATATAACAAGTCAAATATAAATTCAACAGTGGTTAACTAGCAATATGATCTTAATCAGTATTAATTACCTAATAGAGAAGTAGAGGAAGAACAAAACATCTTAATATTAGTATACATATGTACAAACACTCTTAACAAGGTAAGACAGGAACACTCATGGCAATTACAGACCACGTTTTTGTAACTGGTCCCGTGGCCTTAGCTGGTATTTGTTACTGCCTTCTTCTACTACCCATTCAGTATTTCCTCCACCTTCAGCAAGCACCTCAGCAGGTCTTGGTTCTTTACCTGGAGGGTGACCCATACCTTCATTCCTGAAGGATCTGGGCCATTTATCACACTGCCTTGATTGGGTTGTTGCAGTTGTCCATTGACTTTGATAACAGGGCATGGTAACACCAAGAGACGCCCTAGAGAATCTCCAGCACTCCAGACATACTCTTCCTTACCTCCATTGTGGAGGAGCAGTCCAATTTCACCCTGGTAATCTGGATCAATTACCCCTGCTAACACTGTAACTCCTTTCTCAGCCTGTGCACTCAAGGGCATCAGGAGCCCAAAGTGGCCAGGGGAAATCTCAGCTTCCAGTTCAATGGAATGTTCTTTGTGCCTCCTGGCGAAAGCACTCCCCCCTCTGGAACCAAGACCTCTAGGCCAGCAGAGCGTAAGGTTGTGGGTACAGGAAGCAAAAATTTGGCTAATGGGTCACTTGGGGTGATGGTAAGTGGTACCATTCCCATTTCCACCCCTTGATTCCTGGACCCGTGAATCCGGGCTATAGGAGAAACAGCACCATATATAGGACGCTGATTCAGAGCATATACAGCCTGCTGGAGGACACGCCCCAGCCCTCCAAGCTATTGCCACCTAGTTGGCACTGCAGCTGTTTCTTTAAAAGGCCATTCCACCGCTCTATCAAGCCAGCTGCTTCAGGGTGGTGGGGCACATGGTAAGACCAGTGAATTCCATGATCATGAGCCCACTGCTGTACTTCCTTGGCTGTGAAGTGAGTTCCTTGGTCAGAAGCAATGCTGTGTGGAATTCCATGACGGTGGATAAGGCATTCTGTAAGCCCACGGATAGTAGTTTTGGCAGAAGCATTACGTGCAGGAAAAGCAAATGCATACCCAGAATAAGTGTCTATTCCAGTAAGGACAAAACGCTGCCCTTTCCATGATGGTAGAGGTCCAATATAGTCGACTTGCCACCAAGTTGCTGGCTGGTCACCCCAAATCCAAATACTACCATATCAGGGGCTCAGAGTTGGTCTCTGCTGCTGGCAGATTTGCACTCAGCAGCAGCCAGTTCAGCCTTAGTTAGTAACCACCTTAGTGTTGAAGTCCATCCCTACTGTTGGGCTGGGCCATGAATACACCTGCTGATTCCCACTGACCAGGCCAAATTTGTTAAATGGGCCCTTGAAGGCAACCAAGCTTGGCTGATCAAGTCCTTTCCATACTGGCAGAGAACTGTAAAGCTTACACAGAGAGATTATTTTGGAACCCAATCCAATGAGGTCACCAAAATCCAAATAACCCATGAGACAAAGTGGTACAGGGGCCAGGTGGAATCATCAGAAGGAATGTCCCTGCAAGCCCAACAACTTATGGAAGGTCCTTGTTTTTGGATGGTTATTTCATCCAGAATAATGTATCAGCACTCCATACACCTTTCATTCGATAATCAGCATAATGTCATGTATAATGGACCAATGACCTGTGCCAGCACCAGGCTTAATATAACCTTGAGGTAACAAGTAAATGTGTACTTGACCTTGGTGCTGAAGGCAAATTGGGACCTTATGGACATTCCAAAGAATTTAAGATCAATAGCTGCATACCAGGTACCAGGAGATGTGTTAATCTGCTCAAGTAAAGAAAACCACATCTGGTACAGCAGCTGCAATTGGAGTCACCACCTGATTAAGTTTCCGATAATCCACTGTCATTCTCCAAGATCCGTCTGTCTTCTGAACAGGCCAAATAGGGGAGTTAAAGGGGATGTGGTGGGAACCACCACCCCTGCATCCTTCAAGTCCTTTATAGTGGCATTAATCTCTGCAATTCCTCCAGGGATGCATACTGTTTCTGGTTCACTATTTTCCTTGGTAGAGGGAGCTCCAATGGCTTCCATTTGGCCTTTCCAACCATAATAGCCCTCACCCCACAAGTCAAAGAACCAATGTGGGGTTTTGCCAGCTCTAAGTATATCTATCCCAATTATGCATTCTGGGACTGGGGAAATAACCACAGGATGAGTTCGGGGACCCACTGGACCTACTGTCAGTCTAACATTTGCCAAAACTCCATTGATCACCTGACCTCCATAAGCACCTACTTTAACTGGAGGGCCACGATGCCGATTAGGGTCTCCTGGAATCAATGTCAATTCAGAGCCAGTATCCAGTAAGCCCGAAAAGTCTGATTATTTCCTTTTCCCCAGTGTACAGTTACCCTAGCAAAAGGCCGTAGGTCCCTCTGAGGAAGGATAGGACTAAGCTTAATATTGAAACTTTTGGGGATTATGGGAGGGTCCTTCCTCAAAGGGACCCGGCCACCCCTTCAATCAAGGGGTTCAGGATCTGTAAACTGGCTCAAGTCTGGAAACTGGTTAAGAGGCCTTGATTCTCTGTTGCTATAATTCAAAGTGGCCTTTGGGTTCTTTGCTCTGGAACTTTTCTGCTTATACAGATCAAGCAGGAACTTAGTAGGCTTTTTATCTATTTCACTTCTGGGAACACCATGATTAAGCAGCCAGTACCAAAGGTCTACACGAGTCATACTGTTACGAGCATTGTTTTGTGTGCGCTGTCCATTACGGTAAACACGCCCACCTTGCCTTTGGCGATTCAGTGCTGATACTTGGCCCTTGTTACCCCGAGAGCCAGTTAGACCCATTGCATCTAAGTCACTAATGCAGCAACTGCGGCTCCCACTGTGATGTCTTCTTTACATAAAAGACCAATGATTGGGGACTTTAAGTGTGCTGGTGCTCCCCTCACAAATCTGTTTCTTATAGTCTTAGTGAAGGGCACATCTTCTGCACGCTCCCATTGCGGGCTTAAAGATGAGTTTACATGGTAAATCCACTCCAGCATTCCAAGTTCTCTGAGCCTTTTAATCCCTTCATCAACATTAAGCCAAGGGATATCAGGCAGCTCAAGCTCATTCACAGTAGGCCATCTTTGGATCCATACTTCAGCCAACCAATCAAATAAACTCTTGGCACCTCTTCCAACTGCATGAGCTGCAGTGTTAAATCTAAAATCTCTGGTTAGTGGGCCCATTTCAATAAATTCAGCTTGATCTAATTTTATATTCCTTCCTCCATCATCCCACACCCTTAAAATCTATTCCCACATATATTCCCCATGCTTCTGCCTGTACAAGTTAGAAAGCTCCTGAAGTTCTTTAGGGTGTATCTCACTTCCTCTTGAGTCACGCTTTCTAACTACCTTTTAGGGGCAGGCCTAGCCTTACGCCTAGTTATAGGCCTTGAGGCAAAGATGGGTGGGCTCTGAGAAGCATCAGCACATCCTGCAGGGAGGGTCATTACTGCTTCCGCAGACAAAGAAGGAGTGATTCCCTCAGGGGTGGGGATGCACCTGCAGCTAAAGGAGGGGAAGCCACATTCTCATGCAAAACAACTTCTTCAGAATCTGAGAGTTCAATGTCCCCAGATTCTTCAGGGTCTTCCCATACATCCCCATCCCAAGTCATGAGATCCCACTCTTTTCAACCAATGCCCTCACTTTAACTTCTGATAGTTTGTGAGGCTGGGAATTGAGCTTACGCTGCAAGTTAGCCAATCTTACAATGAGAGCTTGAGTTTGGTTTTCTGCAATTCGAGCCCTGTTCTGACTAGACAGGAGATTTTCCTCCAGGGCACCCTTAGAAACCTTCAGATCATGTACGTGGGTCTTAAGCTTGGAATTTTCCTTTTGGAGCTTCTGCTTTTCTCTCAACAGTTTATCTAGAGATGCCAGAAGAAACCATCCAGCATCATCATTCGTCTTACTTTTCCACAAATATTCAAAAGTTCTAGATACAGAGTCACTAAATTCCTTGCTCCTCACAAGATATGACTCAGAATCACTAAATACATCTATTTCACGGAGTTCATTAAATAGTTCACACCATGGATTATTAGTGCCCTCCTTATTACCACTTAAAGTGCTCTCCTTATTACCAGCAGAGCCTTTAGTAGTACTAGAGTTGGAGAACCAACTCCACAGAGCACCAAGCCTACTAGGGAAATCCATCCTTACAATTCTGTTTCTCTAGAACCACTTCTGGTACCAGAATCTGTATTAGTCAGGGTTCTCTAGAGGAACAGAATGGACAGAATGAATTGTATTAAAAGGGGATTTATTGGATTAGCTTACACAGTCCAGCAATAGCAGGTTGCAGGTCCGAGAGTGAAGAAACCCGGTAGCTGCTCAGTGCACGAGGCTGGAGGCCTCAGCAGTCCCAATCCGGCACTGAAGGCCTGGAGGCTTCCTGGAGACGCTGCTCTTCAGTCCACCCTGGTCTTCAGTCCACACTGGAGAGCAGCAACACCAAGCAGCAGGTACCAAGCAGAAAACACCAAGCAGCTAGTAGCACCGGCAGCCAGGTGGGAGAGAGAGCCTTTCTTCCCAGAGCTCCTTTTTATCAACCAGCCCCCTCCTCCAAGAGGGGCCGCCCACTCTGGGCCGCCCACTCTGGGGGAAGGCTTACCCCTGGGGGCAGGATTCTTCCTTTAGTTAATCCTTCCTAGAGGCAGCCTCAGAAACACACTATGTATCCATACAAAGTATATTCTAAATAATAATAATAAAAACTAAAAAGAAGACAAGCCTTTTTGTTTCTCTCAGAATGAAAAGTTTATTTGACCTTACTGTATAGCACGGAGACCTTAGTTTGATGCAAAGGCTTGCAGCAGCTGTTTCCTGCTCACGGAAACAAAGCATTATATCTCTGTGTATTTCTGACACACCCTGGGCAGCCTCTGACTCTAAAACCCTTATGTCTGTCAGTAGTTAGCCCTTGTCTCAGACTGGCTTGATGATTTTCCTGTCTTGCCAGGGTAGTCATTCTTTATTATCTTTTTTTTTTTTTTTTTTTTTCTGAGCATTGAAATCTTTTCTAACTTGGAATTATACTGCAAAATTTGTATTTTGCTGGATTATCTATTTTTAAATATAATTGCCCTTCAAAAATTTTCCTTATAGATTCCATCATTTTTCTCATTCAATAATTTAATAATTAAGTTTAAAAAATAAGTTCTGACGTGAGTTTTCAATTCATGCCTAAAGTTTCATATTAAACATTTCAAATAAAACAGAACAAACTTAGCAATAATAGAAAAATGAGGGCCAGAGAGATAGCTCAGTGGTTAAAGGCACTTGCTAGCAAAGCCTGATGGCCTGGGTTTAGTTCCTCAGTAACCATGAAAAGCCAGATGCAGAAAGTAGTGCATGCATCAGAACTGATTCTCTGCTTCACTAGGAACCGAGAGAGAAGGCAGGGGAGCGGGGACAGCCAGAGCAATGGAGCTGCACCAGTGGAGCAGGATCTACTCCTTAGAATATTTTCCTCCTCTTATTCAGAAAGGATGCTATTGTCTTGGGCCATACTGCCCAGGTCAAGTGAGATCACATCTGATCGCAGAAGCTACACAGGGTCTACCTGGTTAATACTTGACTTGGAGAAAGGATGCTACCAAGCACACTGTCCTTTAATGAAACACAGGCATTTCCAATTTCCTTTTCCCATTAGTCTTCATTTTCATCCTATTTGGAACAGACCATTTTCTGCACATGAATACAGCACTTGAGTTGGAAACATGGCTTAGCAGTTAAGGTGCTTGCTTGTGAAGCCTAAAGATCCAGGTTTTATCCCCCAGTACCCCAATAAGCCAAATGGACAAGTTGCTGCATGTGTCTGCACTTCATTTGCAGTAGTTAGAGGCCTTGGCATGCCTATTTTCTGTCTTTCTTTCTCTCTGTGTCTCTTTCTCTCTCTCTCTGTCCAATAAATAAATAAAATATATTTAAAAAATTAAAATATAGCATTCATGGTGTTAAAATCATGCAGGAAAATAAGAAAATCATCATTTATGTAACTTATAGTGATAGTTTATTGTGTCTTTCTTTCTTTCTTTCTTTCTTCTTTCTTTCTTTCTTTCTTTCTTTCTTTCTTTCTTTCTTTCTTTTTCTTTCTTTCTTTCTTTCTTTCTTTTTTATTTTTCTTTTTGCCCTTGGAAGAAGAATGACATGATAATCCCAAAAGGGAACTGAAACCTGATATGCAAACCTAATGATCAATCTGAAAAGTCTAAGTATCTGGAAATTCTAATTTAAGGCAACTGAAGAAAGAGACCTGTGTTGTAACATGATCTTTAATGTTTAGAAAAGAAACAAACAAACAACAACAAAAAAAACACACAAGAAGGAGAAAACACCAGACAATCCGTATGTAAAACTCTCCCCTTCACACATCTTTGTTATGCATCCTTTTACTTAGATTTACATTTGAGGACCTTTAATTGTTATACATATTGCTGTTGTAATAAGGTGTTTATATAACCTTAGAAAATACTTATATTTAATGACTCTTTGTGAGGTTCTTCAAAACAAAATGAATAGAGTGCACCAATTATACATGACCCAGGGCTCTGATTTCAAGTCCTCTGCATTATGTGAAGTTTGCAACTGCAATTTGATCACTGACCTTTGAACCCATCACAGTCATGAGTGCTGTTAGGTGTGTTTCTTTACTGCAGCAGAAGCTGCTTGGAGACAAATCACTTTGGTGTCAGACTGAATCCACCTCATCAGCCCAAGTGGATAGTATTTCCCTCCTGTGCTCAGCCTTCCAGCTTTGCTCTTTGACCTTCTGGATGACATCTCTTGCCCGATAGTCATTATTTTTACTCCAGCTCACTAGGATGCCGTAGGAAGCCGTTATTAAAGCTCCACAGGTAGTGTAAATGGCTGTGTATGTGTTTCTCTTCTCAGAAATTGGAGGAGAGGAGATGAAATAGGAAAAAAATATATATAAATAAATAAATAGAACAGACTCCAAACTGCTTTTACTCTCAACTACCTTAGCTCTTCACTGACTACAGCCCACTCCTATTGCTTGCCCTGTGATCCTGGATTTCTTTGTGAAATGTCAAAGGTACCTTTTTGTACAACGCAAGTTGAAATCAGTCCTGTGAGATTAGCCTGGAGAATACTGTATGATATTTCTTCCCTACAATTGTGAAAAATGCCTTTAAATAAAGATTAAAATTTAGTGAAACAAGGCATACATGAGTTACAGCAAAATCAAACCTGGGAAGTGAGCCACTAAGGTGTGCCATTGAGGTGTGTCTGGTAAGTTAAGTGTCGAGAGGATACTGATGTAAACACAGGAGATGCATCCTTCCTGAGCCCGCAACACTTCTGCGCAGCTCACTGGACTGTTTTTACTCTCACCACACTGTCATCCTGATCCTTCCCTTGATTTTCTCTCCTTCCTTCCTCTTCCTCATATTTTTATTGTTTCTTCTTTCCTTGACAAATCAATAGTTTGTTCATAAACTGCTTAAATCTTTCCAATCTTTGTGTGGAAATAAAGGTTCACTGTTCCTACAAAGACATTCCAGGACATAAGTACTTTTATTCCTGGTTATATTTGTTTCAACAAAACATTTCAAGCATGGCTTTTGTTTTTTATTTATAAGAAAAAAATATTTTACATGAGAGGAGTAAATAAAAGAAGATTTTGCCTGCTTGGAGTAACATCCTGTGGTTTAGAGATTTCTTTTGGGTGGAATGATGATACAAATTCCAGATGGAAATATGAACTAAATTATGAGTAAAATGGTACTAGATAACTGTAAAAATGATATTTATATTAACATGATAATGTGCACAAAATGGGAGTAATGAAATAAAAATAAATTTCCAATCTCCTTATCTATGTATATGTAACAGAATCTCTTCAGGCAACTTTAATATACATAATTTAGATTTCAGACAAGTTTATGCAGTTTTGACAATTAGCAAGGGAACTGCTTTGTCTGCATAGCATATTTGAGTAATACCAAACAGCACCAGTGGCAAAATATACATTTCCAATTTCACCATCAGCAACCAGAGTAATAACCCTAGCAACTTTCTCCATTATTTTCAATCAGTAGTATTGCTTATGCCATAATGATTATGCAATATTGTTTATGTGTAGCCTAAAATTTAACATCATTTTAAATTTTCACAAAAATGTTTCCAGGTGTTAATTTTTTTTTCATAAAGTGATACTCTCTTGGAGCTTCTTTGATGAATGCTAATCTCTCCTAGAGGTCTGAGATAGTAATTCATTTATGCCTTTTTAAACATTTTATTTTTTTATTTATTTAAGAGAAAGAGGGAGAGAGAGAGAGGGGGAGAGAATGGGCACATTAGGGCCTCCAGCCACTGCAAACAAACTCCAAATTCATATGCCCCCATGTGCATCTGGTTTACATGGGTCCTGGAGAGTCAGACCAGGATCCTTTGGATTTGCAGGCAAGCGCTTTAACCGCTAAGCCATCTCTCCAGCCCCATTTATGCCTTTTTATTTTATTTCTTCCATTATTTTCCACATTGCATTTTTGTTTGTGTATTGTTAGATTGTTTTCATGAGAAATGTATGCTAAATTTCTTGCCTGAACCTCCACTTCCTCATATTTTGTGCTTGATGGCCTTCTTGAAGATTTTATTGACCATATTGGTATATTAATTCAGATGTTTACCCAAATTGTTTTTGTTTCTAAAACAATTTAAGCTCTATATAATTATTATTTCCCTGACCTTCCATGCTTAATAATTTGGTCTTACTTTTATGCTATTGCTTTTTCTTAGATGTCAGTGGTCTTGCATGTCCAACCATATTTATATAATGAGTCATATGCTTCTATTATAGATTTATACTAGTATCGATAGTTTTGAGTATAAATAGTACAAATATGTCTAGCAATTCCACTGTTTTTTTGTTGTTTTGTGTTATTTGCTCTTTCACATTGAACTTTTGAATGATGCACAAATTTAGAGTATTTAGACGTTGGTTTTCATTCTGTTTTACTAACTGGCAGTAGCTGCCCAGATAGACACTTCTTTTTACCCTGATAAATGCAAAACTAGTGGAGACTTTGGTGACATGCCATGTTCCATGTTATACCCCAGCCTTTCTCATTGATTTAAGGACCCCTTCTCTGTTTCCAGACTTATTGTCCCTACCAAGTAACTATGCCACTTCTACTGCTTTAGTTACTATCAGACAGAGGCCAGAGGTATACAATAAACCTCTAAATGAAAACATAGGCTTTATTTTAATACTAAATACTAAATAAATTAGTCTCTGGAATGCACAAGAGTTATATAGTAATTCAAAGAACAATATGGTATTATTTTAAAATAATATAAACTTCTGAAGAGCAGGCCATAATGAACTCAGAGAAATATTTTGTGTGACAACTACTGCCAACAGGATTTTACTTCAAGCCTGTGAAGCCTTGGGAAACTTACTCTGGTAGTTTCAAGAGACAGTTCCATTCTTTCTGCAATGGTTTCTCATTAAAACAAATTGAGCCCCAAAGCTACTGCATCTGGGAAAAACTTTTAGATACATAATTAAATGACTCTCTTAGTCCATCCTCAAAGCTAAACAGGGAATACTGCATCAAAAACAACTAATTTAAATAACTGGTTAAATTACCTCAATCACAATTTTTGTTTTCATATTTTTAAGTTTCTATTTGAGAAAAAAAAACATCTTCTTTATGTGGGTAAAAGTTATATGTTTCAAAACCATTGGGATATATTCTAGTTCTATGTCCTATGAGTTGGATTGTTTTGAAGTGAAAGATGAAAAAGCAAACATGTTGAAAGCAACAAAATCAAGATGAAGAGAAACTAGTTGCCCTTCATTCCTGGTCTAGATGTCAGGAAGCCCATTCTATCCGTGGCATTAGCATTCTATACTTCTCATGTTTACTGCATTCACTGGAAAAATGTTTGTTTTTGTTTTCTATAAAGTAGTTGGAATTAGTTTCATGTCAATGTGCACCCAAGAATCTTCACATGTAAGACTTGAATGCCTATTTATATTAACTAATAACTCTCAGTTGTTTAATATTCTCAGAGTAAAGTTGACAAACATAGCAACTCAAGATTATTTTGGATTGAAGATGAGTGCTTTTGACTTCTAGGAAAATGATTTTATGTCCGACACTTTCTCAATTATGAAATTAGTGATTCTGGAATTCCACTGCTGACTTAATATTGGCAGTGCTTAAAATAACAGAAGTTGATTTCATCACCCATAATGTTTATAATACCAGAATTTATTTCTAAAGAGAAAAGTTACCACTAATCTAATTTTGTAGACCACATTTTATTACATGAAGTTTGGAGTTTCTTGTCACTATATGTATTGTTTGCTTTTCAAATTAGCATTCATTAAAGTGTAATTACAAGACTTGGATTATACAGTGTAAGTAAATATTTTTATGTTGGTGTTTTAAGACATTTACCTTTGATAGTTATATGATTTATTGACTCACTATTGATTATAAGCAGAAATGACATGTAACACAGGTATTACATTTGTCTGCATATGGTTGTGTACAAAATTGTTTAACTTGCAATAATAGAAATAATAAATGCAATGTTTTAATAACCATATTACACAAAAATTAGAAGCAAGCATATTGAATTTCTTACTTATATTAGTTTTTCATTATTATTCCAACCATAGAATATTTTATAAAATGTTTTTATTAAATAATCATATGAATGCTGATGGTATTCCTTAAAGGATATGTTAAATTTTATTTTAATTAATTGATATTTCTGATTTTCAACAGCATATTTCCTCTCTCTTTCATCTCAAGCACCAATCAAGGTGATGAGATAAATAAGCACCAAAAATATGTAAAGTCTCTTTTGAAGACTTTGAAAGTCATCTGTGTCATGTATTAATGAAGATACCATCTCTGAATGCTAAGGCTTCACAGGTATGCTGAATGTATTTAAACCTTAAGAAATCTTCTGATAGAAAACATTTCTAAAAAGGCTATCTTCTGAACATTGACTTTACAAACATGGTCTAAAAGTGTATGCTTTAATTAATGAAATTGTTTGCATGAATAATACTCAGCCGTTGCAACATAAAGTATAGAAGAGGCTGTGAAAAATTCTGTAATATTTCATGTAGAAAAACAAATACTCCCAGATGATAGAAATGTCTTTGACAGAAGTGTTAATAATAATTAACAATTTTGTAATTACAATAGATCTCCAATATTTTTGCATATGTGTATATAGTACATGTGGTATGCTCTTTTTGTACATGTATATACAGAAGCACCAGGCTTGTGAGAGAACATTGAATGTCTTACTCTCTCACACATCTACATATTTTCTTTAGATGGGGTTTCTCGCTGAACCCACAGCTGCTCTTATTATTTTTGGTCTTGCTGTTTTAGATCAGACTGACCAATGAGTTCCATCCATTCACATGTGGATGTGACCATTTGTGGCTTTTTACATGGGTGCTTGGGAAATGGATGCAGTAGAAAGAACTGGTCAAATCAAGACATCATGCTTGTTCATCAAGTGCTCTTAACTTTCTAGCCATCTTCCCAGTCCCATTTCTCCAAAGGTGAAAAAGAAAATAAAACAAAAGACTGTAGAAGATAATAAGAAGTGGGGGGACATTCATCTAAAGAAACTTGGGATCTTGACACAGTGTCATTTATAAATCTAGCTTCTAAATGAGTACATAATATTATCATATAAACAAATTTATTCATTTTTATTTAACTTGCAATAATTTAACTAATATTATTTTTAAGTTTTTATTGACAACTTGCATAAATGTAGACAATATATCAAATAATAATCCCCTCAAAACACTCCCCTTTGTCCCCTTCAAGTATCCCCCTTCACTGAATCACTTCTTTTCAAGTAGTCTCTCTTCTATTTTGATCCCATGATTTTTCTCTCCCATTATGCAGGTCTTATGTAAGTAGCATCAGCCACTGTGAGGTCATGAATGTCGAGACCACTTTGTGACAGCATTGTAAGCAGTCCTCCCCTTCCTTTGGCTCTTGCATTGTTTGTGCCACCTCTTCATCAATGGTCCCTGAGCTTTAGAAGTTATGCTAGAGATGACTTGCTTAGTGCTGAATACTCCACTGTCACTTATTCTCAGCACTTTGGCCATTTTTGAGTCACTCCAGTGGTCACCACCATCTGAAAAGTAAGGAAAGGAATTCCAATCCACTTAGATATACTGTAAGTAATCACTCAACAAGTATACATGACATGAATCGTGACAGGGAAATAGTTCGCTTAAACAGGATAAATGTGTTAAATATTTTTCCCATATAAGAAAAAAAATGTTGTTTCAAGATAATCTCTTTGGGTATGTCATTTCTTCATGAAGGCATGCATCCTCATTATTTGATGTAAGAGAATTACAGAACTTGGCATCACTGACAACAAGGCTCATCATGTTAAGTTATTCTTGAGCTGTTTATAAACAGTAAACAGTACTACAGTCTAGTAAATGCACTTTCCTTATATTATAATTTGCAGTTGTTTGCCTTGAGACTCTAAACATCCTTCCTCGGGTGCGTAAGTACATTTAACTGAACACACACACACACACACACACACACACACACACACACACCTTCCCAAAGAGCACTTGTGGAGATTTCATTTTTCATTTTTGTTTCCCTTTCCTCCACCCCTTAACACATCTCTTCTGTACAGAGTGTTTCAGTTATCACTGAAAGTTCTTCAGCTTGAAAACCACCTGTTTCTATATCTTCTGCAAATGTTATAAATGAAGCAGAAGAGGTCAATGAGATCGTGCTGTCCCTGATATAACTTTCATTACCAAGTTCTGGATCAGGGAGCTCCTCTCTGGAGGATTATGCATCATTTAACAGATCATTGCTCCTGCAATCACAAACTCACCAAATTGCATCATTATACTTCCTTCTGGAGTAATATCTTTTCTCCATTCTGGTTCAACTTCTGCCCTGGAGACTGGAGAACTAGTGTCTCCTCCTCAAGATTGGGTAATTAACCTCAAATTGTTTCTCAGCACAACACTGAGATATTCTTCCCCTACAACCTTGCCCTTATTTGCTCAGAGGTTGAGAAGGCATCTTGGATATCCTCTAATATATTTTCATAAAGCACAATATAGTTGATATTCAATCATTAACTGAGGGTCACATAGTGGCTAATGCCTTTTTTCTCCTGTTAATTCAAGGTGAAACTGAATTTTATTCTGGGAACTATTGTATGTGTTTGACAATGCCTTCATATCTCCAGTATGTCTCAACTGAAAAGGTCATCATCAATCTTATTATATAAGGCTACCAAATAATGATAATTAAAAATATAAGCAGTTATCTCATTTGTAAAAGAGAACAAATGGGTCAATGATTTTTTATACCCTTGACATCTAGTGTTTGAATATGTGTTAAATTTGCTAGTCTAGCAGTCCTTAGCTCTACTCATCAGATGGTGTCAATTTTTTGACTCAAATACTACTGCTGGCTTGAGACAGGTTGACCATTTTCATAATACTTTGATTCCTTATGAATCTCAGAGTGGAATAATAGATGTGATGCATTCATAAGGGACAATATTTTTCTATTCTATTCTAGCATATGTATGCATATTCTCTAATGCTAAACTTAGTCAAAATCTAACACTGTCTTCAGTGGAGAAGCACAATTACTAACACAATGTTATGGACAGAACCAGTCTTGGCTCCACCATACTATGGAATTCTCATTACTCATCTTCATGGAGGAATCAATAATTTGTTACATTTTAAAAAGTGATCAGTGATTGAATGTAGAATTGAAAATAATCTTTAAATAATATTTGAACATTTAACTTTTGTAAAGAATATATATTATTCTTCTCTCCAATTATCTATTATAACTTTATTAATTCCACAGTTATTAGTAAAACAGATCAAAATGGAAAGATTTCATTCTGATGCTCCTGTATGTTTTGCCAACCTATTTTTATGTTATGTTAATCTATATTTTTGCCTCTGTGTGTTTGTTATGTGCCTTTGGGGGTGCCTGGTGTTCAGTCACCTCAGGTGGCTCAAACAGGAAGTCTGATGTCCCACTCCATTGCTTTTTTGCCCACCTATTCTTATTTGAGCAGAAATCTCTTACTGATTCTGGAGCTCGCCATTTTTTTTTTTCCCCATGAGTCTGGCAACTTTACTTTGCTGCTCTCCTACAGGGACTAAGGCTACAGATGGGAGTGACCATTCCCAGCTGTTTGTATGAATCCTGGGGACAGAACTCCAGTCTTTTCTCAGCTTCCTCCAGGTCTACTTACTCTTTAATGCTGAGTCATTTCACTAGACCTTATGTTAATCTTCTTTACATATAGCATTTGTTCAATATCACCAAAAATGTGTATGTATGCCTATAAGTGTGGCTTTTCAGTCCCTATAAAGTAGAAGATACAAATACTAGTACAGACATTCTGACATTAACTACCTCTTTTATGTTTCTATGTAAAAACACATCCTATGTGACAATGGGAGGGGAAAGTACCTATCACATTCCTTTTCTGATATTTTCTGCTTTAATGTATTTTAATGGCCTGGAATGTCTTTCCATGAATCTAGAAGAGCAATTTTCATTAAAATCATTATGTTCAGAAAAGCCCCATAGTTTCTTTTCCTTCCTGAGACATTTCTTTTACTTATAGCAGTCATCTAATACCACTTCACATACTCCATTTTATATTATAATTAATATTTTGTGAACTTTAAAATTATAACATCATAGATGTCAATAGATATCAAGTATAAGAGATAGACATTTTTATGTTTTCATTTTGCATTCCAATCTACATTGACCATAATTTAGTAGAAATTACGTATTTCTTGCACCTTAAAATGATAATAAGCTAATAAACTAGATATCTTTTTAAAAGCAAAATCAGAGAATGATACTTTATTTTATAAGAAATGTGGAATTATTAATGAGTCAATTGATTTTTATTATAAGATACTATAGTACCTAAAATGTAATACATGAAGTTATACTTTGCCAGAAGTACCTCTGAAACCATCTCACAACATTGATCTCCCTATTTTTTATCATTCTGAAATAGCATCACCCTATGGTGTGTAAGCATCTTAAAAATCGAGACACATGTATCTGAAAGAAGAGATGGAGAGAAACAGTCTTTAAGGAAAGATTTTTCTTCATTCAGTAAGTACAAACCAATTTTATTGATCATGATTTAGGAGACAGAGTTATATCTCAGGGAAAGTGAACATAAACCATTTACTGTGTTTGTTTAGATGTCACTGCTGACATGAGCATAATACATAACTGTTACAGAAAGTAAGAAATAATATTTTACAGCTAGTATCCCCTTGAGACACCAAAGATGATACAATGTTATATTGAAACACATTTGATATTTAGTGAAAAAGGGTCTATCTGGGACTTAAATGTTAAAGATCACAAATAACTTGCTAGAAGATAAAAACAAGACCGTACTTCTGCCAGTCATCTCTAGAACAACCTCAATGACATTATCACTTTGACAATTCCAACCAGGATTTTGTCAAATCCACTTAAGAACGCACTACTCCAAACAATATTTTGTTTGAAGAAAGGTGAAGCAAACCTACTCCTTGTCATAGGGAAAAAAAAAAAAAAATCAAAATCAGAGTTCTTATAGCTTCTGAATTAGTTAATAATCTTGACTTCAATGCAAAAACTGTGGATATAGGAGGTCAGATGGCCCCATAGGCTGTTCTTTGGTTGAGCTCTCACTTACCTACTATCTTTCTACTTTTGCACTCCATCACCACTTCCATCCTGCTCAGAAGTAGATTAATACATATCTCTTTTCAATAATGGAGCTAGGTCACATTTAAATTGCATATTTTTAGTGGGAAGCAAAGGAGAAGCATTTTTTCAGCATTAATCTGAGATTAGTTCTCAGTGATTTATTAATACCATTTCTGTGAAAGTATTACTTTTGAAATCTGAATGAATATGATTTATAATTATGGCAAATCCATAAGAAAGTCCTTTGAGGGTTATTTGCAAAAAACACATAGTGAAAAATTTTTAAAGATCTTTCAAACCAAAGCCACAATTCCCTTTCTGCATCTTTATAATATTTTCTATGACATCTTCCCACTATGGAGCAGAAATGTAATTGAAATAAATCTGCAAACATCTTAAGATTTCTGCACCAAGCTGTAGGCATTCACCTCAATTTAGATGAAGTGCATGCAATCTATGAAGTCCCTATTACAAAAACAAAAAGATATGCTCAATTCCCCCTGGAGTTGTGAATGGCTTCTGGAATTTGCTTCTATACAAATAGAAAACTGTGGAGCCACTTTTCTTCTACTAAATGATGGTGTTGCATGCATGGTGTGAAGTTCACCTCAATTTAGAGACTTTCATAACATCTAGCAATTATTGATGTTTGCAGTTTGTGAAGTTTATTTCCTTAAACATAATTCACCCTCAATACTCTTAGAACCTTAAAAGTGTCTTAAAATTGTCAAAAAATATATTTAGGTTTAATTTTTGCCATATTTCCAAGAAAAGTTTTTAACAAATAAAATTCATATCTACATACATTTATCAAATAATTAAACCAGACTAATGAGTATATTTATTATTTCTTACTTTATTTAAAAAAATATTTTATTTTTATTTATTTATCAGAGAGAGAGAGAGAGAGAGAGAATGGGCACACCATGGTATCCAGCCACTGCAAATGAACTCCAGATTCATGTGCCCCTTTGTGCATCTGGCTAACGTGGGTCCTGGGTCCTTTGGCTTTGCAGGCAAATGCCTTAACCGCTAAGCCATCCCTCCAGTCCTACTTTATTTTTATAATAAGGAAATTTTATCTGTCTTCAGCATTTTAAAATACATATGCTTATTAGTTATACTGACCTCATTATAGTTCTTACAGTGAAAATGATTGGATTTACTTACCGTATAACACATTCCTTCTTTGAGGGTATAGCTTGAGTTTTATTTGATATATTTCTGACACTAATAAGCTCCAACACAATAGAAGACAATCACTGAATGATTATAAATCAAAGAACTGATCCCATTTGATATTATCACTACTGATGCTATATCAGGTTATTTCTGGTTAATTACATATAATAAAATAATATAAAAATAAAATAACATTAATTTTCCAATATCATTTTTGTACAATTCTTTTTCCTATTATTATTATTATTAGTAGTAGTAGTAGTAGTAGTATATTTACTATTCTTTTAAAGTAATTTTATTTTATTTATTTATTTCAAATAGAGAAAGACAAAGAAAAAGAGAGAATGGTGTTCCAGGGCATCTAGCCACTGCAAGCAAATATCAGTTGTATGTGCCACCTTGTGTACCTGTTTAACTGGGTACTTGGAAATTGAATCTGGATCACTAGACTTTGCTGACAAGTTCCTTAACAACCAAGAAATCTCTTCAGCCCCTGTATTTACTATTCTTTTTAATATTGACCATTTTTAAATTAACATGAAATAAATTATTAAAAAAAATCATCTCAACACCACTCTCCTTTGCTATGTAAATTGCATTCAGTTCAACTTCAATGGTCTTGATATTCTTCATCAATTTTAACATTGTTAAAAAGTCCAAAATCTCACTGGTCATGGTGGTGCATACCTTTAATCCCAGTACTTGGAAGGCAGAGGTAGGAGGACTGCCATGAGTTCAAGACCACCCTGAGACTACACAGTGAATTCCAGGTCAGCTTTAGCTAGAGTGAGACCCTACCTAGAAAAAATATGTCCAAAATCTCATCTGACATCTGAGAATGTCTTATAACTGTGAGCCCAGAATAAAACAAAACATAGGTTATATATTTCCATCACAAAATTGCACAGAATAAATATTCTCATGGTACAAAGGCATAAAATAGAGAGACTGACAAACGCCTAATCAATAAGCAGTAAGCAAACATTAATCATCTGCAGTTCAAGTTCAACATTCATAACCAGTGGCAAAAGTCTCTGTGGTCCAGTTCTGCTTTTCCAGCTGGGCTAAGCAGCCTGGGGAAAATTTTGTGTCACCAGCAGCACTGCATGGCAGCTGTTCCACAGTGCTAGTATATCTAAAGCATCTTTGGGTGAACAATGCAAACAATGCTCCATCTTCATAGTTCCATACTTACTTGCTTTCCATTCAGGGATTTCAACCCTGGCTCACATATCATATCTCAGCAGCTCCTGAAACTGGTTCACGTTCGTACCATGTTCTTACTGAACCTCCTTCCAGGGATTTCAACTCAACTATGCTTCACTCTCCTGAAGTTTTATGCATTTAATGACCCACTTCCCTGCATTTTTCATGCTATTAAGACTAGTACCAAGAGTATTACTGAATATTACTCCATATTATCTCTATAAAACAAATTACTTTTCATTCTAGTCTTGGTGAATCAGACATTTTAATTAGTATTCATACAAAGTATGACACTATGATCACTAAATTTCATATTTAATATTTGTAAAAAATACCATACTGATCATTAAATAATAATTCTTCTGTGATCAAAGAGAAGAAAAATGGTTTGATTTTTGCCACATTAATTGTCCATTGTGCTGGAAATTTTTCTCAATGCAGTAAGACAAAAGAAAGCAGCTTCTTTCAGATTGGAATGAAAGAAATAAAAATGACAATGGTTATGACAAACTAACATTTTTTTTCCTGACAATTAATAATGGGTTGATTCTGGGACACTTGAGCTTTAGGACTTTCTGAGAGATTGTGTTGGAAAACACCATCTCAGCAATGCCAGATATCAATCAGTCCAGAGTGAAGGAGGGTAAGAGGATAACCAGCCATGAGTGGCCATCACAATCATCATATACACACCCTTTTCCTTCAGGATCTCTGCCACAGGGAGAAAGCTGTCAGCATGATCGGTGATGTCATTCACAATGATGGTGATAGTTCCTAGAGCATGGCCAACCAGTATCCGGGGCTTTTCTCTAGGAGTCAGCCTGCGGATCTCTAGGATCTCTAGTCTTTTATGGAGGAATGGAAGTTACTTTCCTGACCTTAGAAGGGGAGTGCCACCCACCCACCCACCAAGTCGACTAGGCATCTTGCACTTCTTTATGGATCACCAGGTACAGGTGTTTGGCTAAAAACGGTCTTTTTGGCTGAGGACTGAGATATGGCCATGTGATTGATTGTACTATAACACCAAGGGAGATGCTCTTAAATTCTGAGTAGGAATAGTGAAAAAGCCCTGAAAATCCTGCTGGTGTAAAACCATAGCAATGAGATGTGTTAGTCCATCATGGAAGCACAAAATTTCTAGATAATTGAGCCCCTTTTCCTTGTCTTATACTTTTAGCAGTAAGGGCAGTAGGTATTCACTCTAACATCTGCTGTGTTTAGCAGTGGTCACCACCTCTCATGCACACTCATTGTTCTTGGCCAGAAGCATGACCATGTCACTGGGAAGGGAAAGGAAGGAGTATGACTTAAGGTCACATCAGAATGTCCAGTATTTCTTGTCAAACTTAATCATCTAGGCTGTTCAGGGACATAGACAATCTAAGGCAAATTTGACTACACTGCTTTTAAGCAGGCTGAGTACATGGAGGTAAATAACTACAGTACATGAGTTCAACTTTATTATAGGATCAATGCAGGAGTTAAACAGAAAAAAAGCATCCCACAGAAATTTTACCATAAAAGTTACTTGTAAGTTCCTTAAGAAGAATTCCTACAGTTCCTCCCCACAATAAATTCTTTTCAATTCCATATAGAAGTGCAAAGCATGTTGATAACCAAAACTATATTCATAAAAATAAATTTGGAAGACAGTACAGGATTTCAAAACTTATTTTGAAAAAGCTACTTATTGGCAGAAGATGGAGACACTGGTAATTAGAAAGACAGTACAGAAATAGATATGTACAAATACATAAATGTTCTTCCTTAAATGCGACAAAGTAATTTATAAAGAAGGAAAACAGTCTTTAAAAGAAACTTTAGTTCAATAGCTAATTGTCTATATTTGAAAGAAAATGAACCTTATAACTTTCTTTAATGCATGAACATATGTAAAACACTAACTTTTATCAATTCATAATTCATAAATCAATTTAAATACTTAAACAATATAAGAAGATGGAGAAGATACCAAAGTCTGTGAAGTGACCAATGACTTTGCAAACAGGAAGTGAAAATTATGAACTGAAAAGTGGATGAAAATATATCATGCAACTACCCCATCTGTAGCAGACAGCTTCAGTCAGTTCGCTGAGATGAACTTCCAGACCAGGCACAGTTATGGAGGAAGGGATATTATTTATTAAAGCTTACAGATCCAGGGGAAGTTCCATAATGGCAGAAGAAGCGGCCTGCTCTCCACAGGACCAGGCAAGAGAGCAAAGCCCCCAGCCACACAAAGCACACAGAACAAGCTACAGCCCCAAAAGCCACAGCACACTTCAGGAACTCCTATCAGGCACACTTTGCATATCTTTACAATGGAATCTCAAACCATTACCACACCTTAAGATGGGCCCCCAGTGACATTGCCTCTAGCAAGGTGATTGCAGATGCAAACTATAACTAATAAAACACTGAATATATTGGGGGACATATATTCAAACTACCACCCCATCCAAGTGGTAGTTGGGTGGGCTTAACCATGTAACTGAAGAGGCATAAAACTTCTTGCAGGCATTGTAGTGTTGACTTCTGGTCCAAGCTGAGATTCCTCACACAGACCTCACACAGGTTGTTGTGTGGGAAAATATGGGCACTAGAAGCTGGAGTGTTAGGTGTCTCTTCTCTGGAACTTTTCAGAATCAAACTCTGGGTTCACTGTTTTTAATCCATGTACTTTCAGCACCATACATGCTGAAAAGAAATGACAAAAATTAGGAAGATGGTTCAGTATGTAAATTGCTTCTATGCAAACGTGAGGACCTGACTTCAGATTCCAAGAACTCACAGAAAATGCTAGAGAGGGTGACTTGCACCTATCCCAGCACTTGGTAGGCAGAGTGAAGAAATCAGTTACAAGCCCCTCTAGCCAAAAATCAGCAAACTGTAGGTTCAGCAAGAGTCCATGTCTCCAAGAACAAGGTGAGATATGATGGAGGAGGCCACCATAGCCTCCCAAACACAAGCATATCTGCCCATGCACTCTCAGGCATTTAACATGTGTGCATACCCACTCAAATGCACATGTCAAAAAGGGTGAAATATGAACTATGTAACAGGCCAATATTTTGAGAATAAAATCCATTTGTCATAAAACTGGAAATAACTATAATGGTGAATATTAAGAACTTAAGATAGATGAATAACTGACATTGAAGTGATTTGATTCTGATGTCTCCCATAAACTCATGTGTTTTGAATGCTTTGTTCTCAGTTGATGGCAATTGGGAGATGGAGCTTGCTGGAGGAAGTGTGCTGCTGGGAGCAGGTTTATGGGGGTTATAGCCCGTTCCCCTTTGCTAGAGCTTGAATCACTCTTCTGACACTGTTGTCCACCCACTGTTGGCACAGAGGTGATGTCCAACCTCTATTCATGCCATACTGTCTCCTGCCATCTTGGATCTTCTCCTGGAGAGTATAAGCCAAAATAAATCCTTTGCTCCCATAAGTTGCTTCTGGTGAGGTATTTGTCCCAGCAATAAGAAGGTAACTGCAGCAGAAGTTTAGAGGAAAAACACCACAAATCTTTAGACCTATAAAACAATGATCTAAAAGACACATGTTAATTCTTAGATATCTCATCATAAATTCTGTGTTGTTTGAGATGAAGAAACCTTTCAAAAAGCTCAAAAACAACAAAAACATGGAAGTTATCAAGTAAGATTAGCTTCTGACATCTCAACACTTTGGGAGAGAATGAAACAATGGTTTCTAAATAAAGTTCAAACTGCATTTTATACACAAATAAGAAGGAAGGGGATTAAAGACATTTTCCAACATGAAGCTTGAAATAAGTCAGATGTACTGAGAATAAAATCTGAAATGATACAAAGAGGTGTGTTTAATACTTAATAAAAAAGAATATGATGTTTCAGTCTATCACATACAGGAGAATAACAGCAGAAATTCACATAATAAGCAACTATCCAGATAGTAACTGCATAACAACTATCCAGAAAGTACTCCTAGCCAAAGTGGGGAGATCAACACTTCAAGACAGTGTCTACAAAAGAATGTAGGCTGGAAAATTTTATTGGGATGATTTTGACATGTGGTAGATTTTTTTTTCACAAAGTTACCAAGTGAATGGAAATATTTAAGTATATTATTAAAATTATGAACATATATAAAGAAATAATAAAATGAGCATTTTTTCACATTTACGAACATAATATCTGGTATTGGTTGAGAAAATCTCATAATAAAACCATGTCATTTTAGCTTGCTTGTTTTCTTTATTTTTTAAAATTTATTTTTATTAGATGTGGACATATTTAGTATGTAAACAACACATGTTGGTACCATCCTTCCCTGCCTCTTTTCTGAAGAATCTTTCTTCCTTGGGGATGCAGGTCAACCTCAGGGGGATTATGGGTCATGAATTATGGGGGCAGTATTCAGTTATGGGGGAGAGGCAATGTCTCTGGGGGTAAAGTTCCACCTTGTGGCTCTAACAATCTTTCTGCCTCCTTTTCTGCAAAATTCCCTGAGCCATGTTGGGTGTATTTTAAGTCTACTTCAGTGATGGGCACTTAGGAGCTTGTGGATCTCTGGTTTGGTAGGTGTTGAGTGCCCTCAGTGTCTGTCTCCTTCACCCTTGTGCAAATACCAGATTAACTAATAAAGCAGCGCCCCAAGCTGCTTCAACAAGGGGCTGTGGTGAGGCCATTCCGCTGGTTGTTTTCTCTGAGAGCAGCATCACCATTTACACCACAAAGCTGGTGGGCACTATGGGGAAAAAACAAAACAAGGAGAAAGTGGAGGTAGTGCTAGAAGAGGAGGAAGAGGAATATGTGGTGGAAAAAGTTCTTGATTGATGAGTTGTCAAAGGAAATGTAGAATATCTTCTAAAGTCGAAGGGTTTCTCGGGTGAGGACAACATGTGGGAACCAGAAGAGAACCTGGATTGCCCTCACCTGATTGCTGAGTTTCTACAGTCACAGAAATCAGCACATGAGACAGATAAAGCAGAGGGAGGCAAGCGCAAAGCCAACTCTGATGCTGAACATAGGGAGAGGAGAGCAAACCAAAGAAGGAAAAAGAAGAGTCAGAAAAGCCCGCGAGGCTTTGCGGAGGTTTGGAGACAGAGCGGATTATTGGAGCTACAGACTCCAGTGGAGAGAAATGGAAAAACTCTGATGAAGCTGACCTGGTCCCTGCCAAGGAAGCCAATGTCAAGTGACCACAGGTTGTCATATCCTTCCATGAGAAAAACTGACGTGGCATTCCTACCCCTCAGAGGATGATGACAAAAACACAAGAATTAACTCTCTTGAGTATCAATCAACCCCTGTCACCTGTTGACTGTGGGTTTCAAGTGGGAAGGGAAGGAATTCTACTTGTCTTCACACCATAAAGGTGGCTTGAGAAGATGTCCTTTGAAAAGCCAGCATAATTTCTGTGCCCTGCAACAGCCCAAGTGCTTTAAAGCTGATCAAGCTGTCCCAGTGGAGGGGAAAGGGTAAGTGTTTCAAGGCAACCCATTCTGTACTTTGCTGAGAAAGGCAAAGGGCCTTCTGTGAAGGACAAAACCTGCAGAACTGGGTGTGTGGGAAAGCAAAAAAGATTCTGTTGATCTTCAAAGAGCATCTCCACAACCCCAGCTTTCTTTACAATAGTGTTAAATGCATTTTTACAGCTCAGAATTGTGCAGTTTTTGGCTATTACTGGTGTATTAATTGGGGTGGCGTGGAGGGGGCAGGGAGAAGAAATGGACAAGATGAGTGTGGTTAAAATTAGGGGCCTGATTGGGGAAATGGTGAAGCAAGGGAAAGAACAGCTAACAGATTATTTAGTTCTAGGTTCAGAATACTTTACCTTTTCAAAATAGTTCATTGGCACCTGAAAGGTGGACTGTGGGAGACTGTTTCAAAGCTGTGATGTTTCCTACCTGAGTCTTATGTTGCCCATAAAGGACAAAGCCAGTTCCTCAGTTAAACAAAGCTGACATTTTAAAGATGGAAACTGAAGCAGCAAAGTCTTTAATTGGAGAGTATATTCAGGCAGATCACTTTACCTCAGGTGTTAATATTTAAGTTAGGAGGGAAAAATAGACCCTTTCTTTTCCAATCATGGAGTTATAAATACCAGTTTGTCCATCCAAACCACTGGCTGAAGAATTGTGGGAAGGGCAGAGGTGGCATAGGAGATAGGAGAGCCTAGTCTTAAGGTGAAAAACTCTTAAGCCTGTTTTTATTTTTATATTTTCAACTTTGAACTCTGAAACTTAGTGGCAGGGTTCAGTCACTAATAGCACAAATTTCATTGAGTCAATTCAAGGACTGAATACTTCAAAAGCCCTGCTCTCAGGAGGCAATTAGCTTTCATACAGGGGTAGAGATTGACTTGTAAACACAAACTAAAACCTTCACATTAACATGCCCAAAATGCTCTGTCTTGAATAATGAGACCCCTGTGTTCTTGGAATTGTCTAGATCTTCATCTAGAACTACATTGTTAAATCATTTTAGGCATATGTTAGATGCCTGAAAATTTTATTTAAATGTAAATTCATGCCATATTGTCAGTTTTTTTCTTACTAAAACTATAGATTTGAAGTCCTTGAAAAAAATAACAGAAAAAAAAAGCAGCACTCTTGCTCATTTGCCCAATTCCTCTGTGGTTACAAATGGGGCTGGAGTGGAATACACTGGGTTGTTTATCTCCTCAGGCCCAGCTCCGGTCTGAAAAAGAGAAGTATATTCTCCAACATGTAGTGAAGTCACCATCAGTTAAATGGGATAACCATTATTACTTTAGAGAGAATTTAAACAGTGTAGACCCTTTTATAGCCCAAGATTAGTGGGAGCTTGACAATGGAAAGCAGAATTGTTATCTGGATATGATTCTGACTTGTTTCCCAGTTCCAGATATGGTTTCCTTTCCACTAAGCAGATCTATTAGTCAATCCAAGAGCATTTGGTTACCCACCATGGCTGTGTGCCACTACTACACTTGTGTGACTTAAGAACTGCAGATGAGTGAGACCATGCAATGATTGTCTTTCTGTGATTGTGTGAGTTCACTTAGAATGATCTATATACAAATTTAATTGAGTCATTTTGTCTTACTGTTGAGTAGAATTCCATTATGTAGATATATCACATCTTGGTTATCCATTTGTCCAATCATGGGACCCTGGGTTGATTTCAGTTTTTAGCTATTATGAATTGAGCAGCTATAACCATGATTGAGCAAATATCTCTGAACTGAGATGTGGAGCTTTTAGGGTAAATGCCCAGTAAGGGACTAACAGGGTCTTCTGGTAGCTCTATATTCATCCTTTTCAGGAGTCTCCATATTGCTTTCCATAGTGGTTGTACCAGCTTACATTCCCACTAACAGTGAATGAGTGTTCCTATTTCTCCACATCCTCTCCAACATTTGTTTTCATTTGATATTTTAATGTTTGCTATCTTTACTGGGGTAAACCAAAAAAGAAAAGAAAATAAAGAAAAAAGAAAAAAAGAAGACAAAAATATTTTTTGCTAATTTTATTTTATCTGTAGAAATTTTATAAATTTTTAAACTTTTCTCTAGAGATGTTGGGAAATTTCAATTCCATGATTGTTTTTCTGGTCATGGGGCAAGTAAAACTAATTCCTATTATTCAAATATCCTTCGTTTTACTTTTAATTTCCACTTATTTCACGAATGGATTCTTCCTTGTTTTCCACTTATGTATGAATTTTATACATTCAGGCATAACAGCGTTTACAATTTGGTTTGTCATTTGTCAGCTTACTATACTATTTCATGTTTATATTATGCCTGCTTCTTAATAAAGTATTTTCAATAGGAGCATCTGGTTGTAATTACACTGATTATCAATTAGAAACTGATTGTGATATTGCTCTACTAAAGAGAATCTCTGCTCTATATTTGTCTTCTTTTTTCTTACAAAAATGTGGATACTTAGGTCTGTTTCATACCTTCCACTCATTCCCCAACCAGCTTTTGCCTGAGGCTGTCATATTTTGACCATGAAATTTCCCAGCTTTTCAGTACAAAGGATTCACTCTAGGGACCTATGCATGTGAGCCAGATGATCTATCTCTAAGCCACCTTCCTAGCACTTGGTGTATTTTTCAAGATAGGATCTTAGTGAGTAGCCAAGGCTAGCCTACAACTGACTCTGAAGCACTGCAATGTGAGTTGTTCTGTCTCAACTCCCACAGTTGCTGAGATGGCAGGCCTTATACACCAGCCATTTATCCTATTATGTTTTTTTCTTATTTGCACCTTGTACAGTTCATACATACTATGTTAAACAGCATCCAAATTGTGATGTAGGCTCATGTTACCCAGGGTGTAATGGACACGACAGCATTAATACTGGAGGAAACTGCATTTGAGTCTGCAGGCTGAGTGGAGGTGGAAGATTGCCCAGGGAGAGAAGATCATCACCGGGAGCAGAAAGTGTCAGCGAAACACATTTGATAAAGTTTGGGGTGTTCAATAGACAACACCAAGGGTAGTCTATGAATTTTAGTACAAGAAAAAGTACATGCTGAGATTCTCTGTAAATGGGGTTTGAAATACTAAGTTTGAAACATTGAGTTGCCAAACTATAAATCATAATGAATTGTAAAGAACTGAGGGTTTCTTTCTCAACAATTCAACCTGCAAGAAGATTTTTTTTTAATTTTGATTTGTTCTTCTCTTCTTCCTCTTTGTTGTTCTGACATTCAGTGTGATATCAACATTAACTCTCTTTGTCTCCAGTGTGTGACTGCACATTGTGTGGTTCTAGTTCTTGGGAAGTCTTTGTTTATTTGTGCCATGTTGTTTAGTTTGCATTTGTGAGGAGTGTGTGTTTGTGAGGGCACCCCTGCAGGTGCAGCCAGGGAGAAGCAAATGTATAGAATTACTAACTTTAAAATTATTTGAAAATCTGTCTGGAGAGATGGTTCAGTGGTTAAAAGCACTTGCTTACAAAGCCTGATGGCCTGGGTTTGATTCTCCAGTACCCACATAAAATGCCAGATGCACAAAGTGGTGTAAGTTTCTGGAGCTCATCTGCAGTGGAAAGAGGTGTGCTTACTTACTCTCTCACTCTCTCTCTCTCTCTCTCATTTGCCTTAAAAATAAAATTAATATTTAAAACATTTAAAAATATTTTCACATGTCATATGAGTCACACATTACTTCTCTAATACCTGTGACATCAGGCTTGATCAAGTCAACAGCCTAAGAGCCATGGGATAGCTCAGGTAGACGAGGCTTAGAGACCCTTCTGCTCTGGCCATCGCATGTACAAGAGGAGAAAGATCGGTTTGAAAGCTGATGTCAGTCTCTGGACTCTACCTGTCCTCAAGTATCTCAAATGCTCCAAATAACCCAAAAGGAAGAATACAAGTCATATTCAAGGATGGCATAGATGTTACCCCTGGGCCCTGTCTCCATTCTGTGTTCTTAAATATATGTGTGGTTTTAAAAAGAACCATTTTTTTTTAACTCACTCCTTCATAAACAAGTGGAGAAAATGCCACTATTTATAGGAAGATAAAGCAAATGGACATTTTATGAAGTCATGCGTTTAAATTAGATGAAGACATAAATCTGTTGCTGAAATTACCTGCAAATAGACAGACAATACTACAGCTCTGGACAATACAACACAAATCAGGCAGAAAATTATTTGCCTATAAATCTGATTCTACTACTATTTTATTTTCTCTCATCTATTTGCTATGTGGCACTCCTGAATTTTAGGTGCTAGTTCTATTACTTGGAAATAGGCTTGCCATAATAAAACTGACATTTCTTAAGGACTGTTTTCATAGAATCATGCTCCTGCTTCTAAGATCCCTAATTCAACACCCTTGACAGAGGCTCAATTCTTTTCAGGGTACAATACCAAGAACAAAGAAGAAATAAAAATAAAAGGAGCAGAGAGATGAGAGCAGGGATAAACTCTTAAAGCTCTTTTATTCTTCATAATTCAAAAAGTTCCAAAGTTCTCTGGCACTGAAACCGAGTTTCTCCATTTCGACTCTTCTACAAGTTTTCTTTTGCGACTTGAAGCCTAACTTGTAAATTATTGCTGGATAAGTTCTCTCTGTCTCATCAAGAGTTGATAAGGTTTTATTTTCATCTCCAGATTTTATCTCAAGTCACTGAATGATTAAATGTTACACACATCCAGACTTCAAAGGAAACAGTGATAATCTAAAAGGTTTCCAAGGTAACATTTTTAGTCTTAGAGCATAACATGAAATGACAGTGACTAATTTGAAAACAGGATGCAACATTATATTTAAATCTTACAAAATTCTTACTAGCCAAAGATTTTTCCACCCAATTAAATCATGTCAGTATTTCCTGTGCAAGGTTGAATTTTAGCCAACTGAAATAAAATAAGTCATCTCATAAAACACTACCATATTTTAAAATGCTGCCTATAGTTCATGTTTTTCAAACATTTAGACAACCTATAAAATTGAATTGAATTATCTCTGAAAAAGTCATTAAAAGAGAAATTACACCTGCATGGTGGTACAGGCCTATAATCCCAGCACTTGGGAGGCAAAGGTACGAGTATAGCTATGAGTTCCAGGCAACCCTGATACTACATAGTGAAACTGGTCAGCCTGGGCCACAATGAGACCCTACCAGATGGCTTATCGGTTAAGGCGCCTGCCTGCTAAGCCTAAGAACCCGGTTCCAATCTCCAGGTCCCACATTTAGCCAGATGCAAAGTGACACAAAGGCACAATGCCGCACTTGCCCACAAAGGGGCGCACGCATCTGGATTTTGTTCGCAGCAACTGAGAGACTGCTGGTGCGCCCATTCTCTATCTGTCTCCCTCTCCCTCTCCATCTCTCTCTGTGTCTCTCTCCAAAAATAAATAAAAAAATAATAAAAAAATTTTTTAAAAAAGAATGAGACCCTACCTTGAAAAAAAAAAAAAAAAAAAAGCAATAATACCACTTATTGTTTCTTAAAAAATAACTTTTCTTATCTTCGTTTAGGTATAAATGCCACAAACTAACTCTTAGACTCATTGTTATATAAGAAATATGAATGAATTATCTGTAAAAGGTAACATGAACAAAATATAGTATTTTATGAATAAATATTTCAAGTGTTTAGAAAATACCAATAAGTAATAGACACAGAACTTGCAAGAAAAGTTGCCTATTGTTGCATTAAGTACAAATAGTTGTACTTGCTTTTGATGCAGAATTTATCATTAGATATAAATCTCTCAATTACTACTCAGTATGAAATATATAGTATATTCCTAAATTATTTCCATAAAATCCATACTTCTTGAAACATTGGGCCAGAACAGAGTTTCCAGGGACACATTTTAAATATCTGTGCAAATACTAATAATAGCATATTTTATAAATATTGCTACACAAAGGTATTATTTTCCATTCATTTCTTCTAAGCAAATATTTTAGTAAAAATTGGAAAATTATGCTACTCTAGTATTTTCTAAATAAAATAATAATCCTTTAAGGTAGGTGTTGGAGAATTATTTGGTTGCTGGTTTATTTATCTCAGCAGTAAGTATGAACTGATATTAATAATCAATGAAGAACCGGTTGTTTATCAATATAAGATAGCTTGAAAGTACTCACTAACATACTTGTTACTGTCTTGAGCATAAATTCATTGCCATGACTTGTTTATCTCTTATCTTCTTATTTGTTAAAATAATAATTATATAACTATATTCAAAGGTATGAAATTTTCAAATAAAATTCCAAAGTAAGTATATATTAGTAAAATATGAGGTAGGTACATCTATATGTGCATCATACATTCTTATATGTATATACATATGTATATATACCTTATCAATGTAAGATAGCTTGAAAGTACTCAATAGCAAGTTTCTTGCTGCTATCTTAAGCAGAATTTCATTACTTGATATATATATATATATATATATATATATACATATAAATAAGATGCATACATGCATATATAGGTATATATGTATATACTTCCTCATTAATTTTCCAGGCCAACATGAAATGACAGTAGCCAGTTGGAGGGGGAAAATGGACTCTGATGAGCTTGGCAAATCAACCTAAAGTATAAACTAAAACCCACAGAATTTTTCCAATAACTAATATAAAGTTTTAAACAGCTTTTATACAATCTGCCTCATTCATTCAATTATATACAATGTAAATTAGGTGTAATATGATGTCATTTTTGCTTGATTTTCATTGGCATTGCATGGAAACCTTTAAGAAATCCTTTCCCTTTAAAATCTCCTATAAGAACTCTTCAAAAAAAATTCCTTTCGTACATTTGTTTTGTTGAAAGGAAATTGTGTTGTTCATACGCATATGTTCTGTATTTACTGTTTAATAATTTTCATATCTATTATGACATTTTCTTAATTTATTTTCTCATGAATTCCTACTTGCCCTCTTTTTCGTATTCATTTTAAAATGTTAAATATCATATAACCAACAAACCTATCAAGTCTGGCTATTTAAAATTGAGTGTTATTTGTACATTTTTGTGTTATTTTAAATAAGACATAAGAAAACACTTGTTTATTTTTTTTAAAACAAGATGTTTCCAGATAATAAGTGAAATTAAATTATGTGGACTCTTCATTTCATTTATAGTATTAATAACATATTGGTCTTTCAAAAGTAAGCAAATGATTCAGAAACTTCAAAAATTAAATATACTCTTATATAATATGAAATATGGAGATTTAAAGCAGATTATAATTTTATGTTTTGTATTATTTCAATAAATAGTGAAGGTAGAAAACTGAAAAAAATTGTATAGAAAAGAAGAAATAGACGGTTGATATGTAGGTCTACCTCAAGAATACTTAATAATTGACATATTTTTTTCAGCTTCCTAGGATTTCAGAATTGGGAGAGAACAAAAGCTTTAAATTGTAATTATGATTATATCTTTGTTTTAATTTTTTTATTACAATACAAATTGTTGTCTCAGAAGTCTCTGAACAGGTTCAAATTCTTCCTCCTCCTCTTTAGTAATAAGCCATTCAGGATCTAACTAGGAAAACAGAAGCCAGCATAATTTCCAGGACATTTAATCTTTATTGTGAGCTTAACTAGATCTAGAATCACCACCAATGTGCTGAGAGTTCTGACAAAATAAAAGGGAGAAAAGGAAAAAGCTAGGCATGAGCTGGCATACCACTTTCTTTTCTTCCTGCCTCGAGGTGATATCAAATGTTCTGCTCCCCCATGCCTCCCTGCTTGATGGACTGAAACCTATGAAATATGACCCAAAATAAGGTCCAGGCAGTCAAGGTAATTCTGTCAGGTCACAGTGATAGAAAATAATGCAAGTACTTCTGACAAATTTATTGTAGAAAACTGATTTTTCTAGTTGTGTAGACACTGAAAGAACCAAAGTTGCTGAGGCAAGTCAGAGGTGATAAGGAGGGAAAAGCCATTATTTCTCCTGCAAAGAAGAAATGAGGTGATGGTACTGTATGACTAGTATGTAATATGCATGCTTTTATTTACTCTTTTCTCTTTTTTAGTGTGTGTATGTATATGTAGTGTGTGTATGTGTTTGTGTGTCTGTGTGTGTGAGAGTGGATGCACATGTGACACAGTGTCTGTGAGTGCAGAGGACAATTTGATTGTCTGCTACAGTTCACCTCATTGGAGGAAGGGTCTCTTTTTCTCAATATTTTCTAGGCTAGCTAGTCTACAGGCTTCAAGATTTCTTTGTCTCTACCTCCACTCTTGTTCCTTCCTTGCTGGGATTATAGATGCTAGCCCTACAGTATCCGACTTTTGTATAGGTTCTAGGGAACCAAACCCAGGGAACCAAACCCAGGCCCTCATGCTTGGGTGCCAAGCACTTTATCCATGAGCCAGCTCCCAAGCCTGAGACTCTGTTCCTTGTAGTATCTGTACATGGAATATGTAAGTCCCTAGGACTCGAAACGAAATACACCCGCACCTAAAGGCAGTGAGTTCTGGCTGATGTGGGAGCTGGTATAATGCTGTCTGCCAGCATTAGCTTCCCTGAGCTAAACAAGCATAGAAACAGAACACTCTAATTTGTCATCCATCCTCACCCTGTTAAGCTTTCATATAGAAATTCCTTGCCCCATGCCAACCTGAAGCTGCCATTAATCACACAAATGAGCATACTCTCATTCTTTTGTCAAATACAGGGGACAAAAATTTTCATCAATCATCATATTTCTGTCTCAGTATTATGACAGAACTCTGGGTTGGGTACAAGATTTGGCTTTATTTGTTTTGGTGACATGTACATTACATTTGAACATCCACCATCACCTAAACAATGATGAAAGGGAAAATAAAAACAAATGGCTGATGACAAATTGTCAATAATGAATGGGTAAATAAAAGAATGAATGAATATATAAGTAAATGTATAAGAAACTGTTTCCTAGGGTGTCTGATGGATTTTAGTCATAGTCCTTTATTCTGCTTCATCTACTATAAATAGGACATATTAGTTTGGCTTCATAGATTATCAAATTTCTTAAATGCATTTGTTTCCACAGCACTTCTTCTAACACACACACACACACACACACACACACACACACACACACACCACAAGTAAGACTTTGCAAGGGACCATGATTTTGAATGAATACAAATAACATGAATTTTACATAAAGACTTTTAAAACATAAACAAATTTTTCAAGGCAAATAAATCTATTTGACTGACTCCCCTAAGCATAAGAAACCACTGCTTCAATTTTGCCATTTGGATGGCATCTTTTTGAAGTCACCTGATCACCACATAACTTATATTGCCTTTCCAAGGAATAGGCTGGAGTTGCATATTCCAATCCAGGTTCATCTATTTGGAATCATCAGATCTTTTTATTATTAGAGCATAATTAACTGTGTACACTAGTGAGGATAGTTGCTATAATTTGATATCAAATATTACCTTATTTTAATTAAACCATTGTATTCTTATGTACCTTTCCCATCATATGTGACCTTACTGGTTCTTAATCAATCTATTATTGCATTTCATATTTTTTAAAAGGATATTACAGATTGTTCAACAAAGTATACTAAGCTGGGAAGTCAATGACTGATATATTCTGCAAAACATAACACAGATCAGCATAATGAGACTGGCAGCAGTCCAGTAATAATTTATTTATAAATGTGCTAGTTTCCTAATCAACTCAAACCCACAAATATTTGACAATGGCATCTGTCCTTAGGACTTCTGAATATATGCAGGGTAAAAATATCAGAATGGAATGATCAGAGGATGTGATTTCAAACCTAGACTCAGGATAATAAGAGCAAAAGGACACATACACACACACACACACACACATCCCTAAACCCTATATGATGCTTGCCACATTTATACAACCAATTTCACAGATGTAAGAAAGAAATAATAAGTAGATTTGAAAGACAAATACTCTTAGGACAAGAAACAATGCCCATTGAAGACACACCTACAAAACATTATTTGTGATATCTAAAGTGAATTTCCAAATCATAGACCCTCATAGGTAACTTATAATAATTATCAACACTGATTTCTTGTCCATTCATGCTGCTGGAAAGACTGCACCCCACTGCATTAATAAGATTAAATTTAAATAAATAGCTGAATCTAATGATTAAGGGATATAAGGGGTATTACCTCTAAGTCTAAGACTATGATGAAACAAAATGTTTTAAAATTATATGAGAAAAATGTTGCAATATTTTGTATATTATACACAGCTATCCATAAGTTCACTATTCATAACTCTGAAACTCTTTAATAGAGTATAAAAGGTATAGATCCTAAATTATATGTAGTGGAATAAAATTTGGTGTTATTCAAAAAGAAAGAAAACTGCTGAAATAATATCATCTTGTTTGTAGCCACTAGGTCCAGACAACCAAACAAGAGGTTCCACTGGGAAAACTGATGCGAGTTCAGTATAAAGCTGATATATTGAAGGTACACTTGTAGCTAATACTGAGTGCTGGGCACTGCAACTTGCCTTCTCAATGGAGCTTGCTTGGCCATCAGGCATCAGGAAATCTAGCACTCTGTATGTAGAAAGCATGGCTACAAATGAGACATCCTTCTTTTCCCAACTTGTTTAAACCTCTAAGTAGTGTTTTCAAATTTAAATAGGTACAACTGATTAATGAAACATGCTAGCCACAAGAAAGCCTGGTAATGCAAACATATGCTATTTTATATTTCTACAGTGTCAAGTTTCATGAATCTCAATTCTCCAAATATCCTAAGTTGAAATTATCCAAACAGAAGGAGAGGTATCAGGAACTTCAGCACAAAGAATAAATGGGTTGGAGTCCATCTGTTTGACCACCAAATACCACACATCCCTTGTACGTGCAGATGTGTGGACTCTCATTTAAATAGAAAGAAATATTGTTATCTCAAACATAGAACCACTATGATTCCTAACCTTTCCTTCAGGGATTATTACAAGAAGCAGAGTATCTGAGAAACCTTGGTTCTAACTTCAGTATGCTAAAACCAATGTGTGAAATCAAATGTTAACCTATATCAAGATATCCTAGTGGGCAAAACAGCATGGGGTAAAGATAAACTGAAATAAAACAATATATTCATGTCTCAATAATTCATGAGAGAATATAGAATACCTGAAGAAAATGAGGGTCTCATGGCTGCATCTGTTTGCAAGACAATTTTTACTAATAATTTGCATTTCTACTGCTTGGATGATTGTATAGTCTGGGATTCTTGGAAGAATCATTGCTTATGCCTATCAACCTGTTCTCTTTTTGTAGTATACAGCTTCATGTTGCTGGGATGAACCTCCAGACCACACACAGTTTATGGGAAGAAGAAGGGATTTATTTATTTTAATTTAATTTTTTTTTTGTTTTTGTTTTTTCAAGGTAGGGTCTCACCACTCTGACCCAGGCTGACCTGGAATTAACTTTGTAGTCTCAGGGTGGCCTCGAACTCACAGCGATCCTCCTACCTCTGCCTCCCAAGTGCTGGGATTAAAGGCGTACGCCACCACGCCTGGCGAGAAGGGATTTATTGAAGCTTACAGATCCAGGGGAAGTTCCATGGTGGGAAAAGAAGCTGACCACTTTTTACAGGACCAAGCAGAGAGAAAAAAGCCAAAAGTAACCACACTAGCACAGGCACACTTCGGGAACCCCAGCAAAGCTCCAGCACTTTTCATTTCTTTAGACTGGAATTCCAAATCCACTTTCACACCTTAGGGCTGGATCCCAGGATATGTCCAATGACACATCCTCCAGCCAGGAACCTGGAGATCTAAATTACAAGCTTTAATAAAATCTTGAATATACTGGGGGACATCCATTTAAACTGTCACACTTTCTGACATTACCTTTATCCCATATTTTCTTTTGTTGCTATTAAATGTATTTTTAAGGAAAATATCTTCATAACAATCTTCATGGCTTAATTAGTGAAACATTAGGAACATAAATAGATTATTGATGTTCTGTTGTATCCAATATCTATGGTTGTGTTAGATGTGTTACTAATTAAATAATAATTTTGAAATGCTTAGAAGTAATGATTTCCCAAATGCAAAGTAACTGACACCTTCTACCCAACAATATAGAAGTTATACTCATAAAAGCAAACAAATCTAAACTTTATAACTTGAGTGATCAGAGTAGACTTAATGAATAATGTCATATTTGTTTGTGACCTATGTTCCCAGTTGGCACTCCACAGTTCTCTAGTAAGATGGATCACCAAGAAATACAGAGAATCTTTCAAGTGCATGTATAAGTAGAGACGAGTGTCTGAGCAGTTCAATGTACAGATAATAGAGAGTAGTGTGAAATATTTTGCTATTGCGGACATAAAATCTATTGTAGAGCAAAAACTACAATACTTATTTTATTCTCTTAAGTATACTTTTGTCATGAGCTTCATCAATCATAGTAAGCATTAAAGGTGTGTATTCAACATTAAGAAATAATTTCTCACTCTCATAGACCTGTCATACAGCATGCTCAAATTGGCTGTATTATGTCATTTAAATATATGACAATAAAAAACAAAAACTGAGATTGCAGAAAAGAGTCAGCATGTACTTAAAAATTTGTAGTTAAACATGAAATGTTCTTACCTTCCAGCATATAATACTAGGTTTATAGCATGACATATGTTTGAGAAAACTTTTCAAAATACAATAAGAATCACAGCTCTCAGTATGCAGAGGATGGAAGATTGCTGTAAGTTCAAGACTAGCCTGAGACTACATACTTCAGGTTAGTATAGGCTAGAGTGAGAGCGTACCTCAAAAAACAAACAAAAAAATTAAAAATGCAATAAGAGAATAGGAGTTCAACACTAGTTCATAGAAGTAGATTTTTATAAGAGAGTGAGAGCAAATTAGAGAAAGAGAAAGAAAGAGAGAGAGAGAGAAAGAATTGGTGAGCTAGGGCCTTTAGCCACTGCAGTTGAACTCCAGAAGTGTGTTGTACCTTGTGCACATGCATGACCTTGTGTGAATATGTCACCTTGTGTGTCTGGCTTAGATGGGTCCTGGGGAGTCAAACATGGGTCCTTAGGCTCTCCAGGCCAACATCTTAAGTGTTAAGCCATTTTTCTAGCCCAGAAGTAGATTTTTGATAACAAGCTAATACATCAACATGTAAAATAATTTTCATAAATTTATAAAATAATAGACATGAAATTAAATAGCATTCTTCATTTAGGATTTTTATGGAGATTGTGTGTAGTGTGTGTTGGTGTATGGTGTGTGTGTGTGTGTGTGTGTGTGTGTGTTGGTGTGCATGTGTGTGCAGGAAAGAGAACATTTCCACATGTAGGTTCAGTTGGTCACTGAACCTAGGACTTTAGAACTGTCTTTTTATTTTATTTTGAGTCACACTTGCTCACCAGCGAGCCCCAGTGATTGACCTCTCTCTTCCCAACACAGGACTGGGGATACAGGCAAGTGTGGCCAAGTCTAGTTTTTCAGGTGGCTGCTGGGAATTGACATCAGGATGATTCAGGCCTCTTTGGCTTTCATGCAGCAAGCATTCTTAAACCCAAAACCATTTCCTCAGCACTGCTGTCTTTTTTAAAATGATAATGACAAGAGATTTAAATTTTAGATTTAGATTTAGATAGTAAGTAAGAGGGAGAGAGAGAGGGAGAGAGAGATTAGGGGATTGTAAACATCATATTTCAGTACAATTGAAAATTTATTTTAAATGTAATGGTCAATAAAATCAGAATAATTAGTATATTCATCAACTCAAAATTTTATCATTTCTTTGTTTTGAAAACATTCAAACCTTCACAATATTGTTATCCAATAGTTTTGAACTACATAGTAAATGATTATTAGGCAGTTTCCATACATTGCTGAAAAACTCCAGAATTTAATGCTTCCGTCTGTGTTTTCTAACATTTTACTCTACCCCATTCTCTAGTCTGAAGCCCTCACCATTAACCTTGGTAAACATAATTTTACTTGCTCATTTTATTAGATTGATTTTTTTTTTTTTTTCCATATATGAATGAGCACCTAAGAGTAAAAACATATGGTATTTGCCTTTTTATTCTTGGCTCATTTCACTTACGGTCTTCCAGGTCCATCAGGTGATCAATGACAGAACTTTAGTCATTGCAGCTGGATGGTATTCAACTATGTAGATGGCTCATAATTTCTTTCTCTGGTTTGGTGTATGGTGTATGTATGCATGTGTGTATGAAGATGTGAGGGCCCCATGCACAGCCTCCTCAGGCCTCTATCATTCTGCTGCCTTATTCCTTGATCCTGGAGCTCTCTGTTATTTTCTTTCTTTCTTTCTTTCTTTCTTTCTTTCTTTCTTTCTTTCTTTCTTTCTTTCTTTTTTTGTGAGACTGTCTGATCAGCAAGTGTCAGTGAGTCTCTTATTATTCTCCCTCATAGTGCTGGGGTTATAGGCATGTGAGACCATGTCTGGCCCTTTCATGTGGGTGCTGGAGATCAATCTAAGGCCTCATGTTTTCACAGTGGATACTCTTTCCAACTGAACCCTCTCCCTGTCCCTCATAATTTCTTTATCTACTCTTCCTTCAATGATTGTATAAGTTAATTTACTGTCTTAGTTACAATGGTCAGCCCTGAAATAAACAATGGGGTGTAGAGCTCTTGGAGACATAATTTTATTCCTCTTCTATATATAGTAGTGGAATAGTTGGATCATAAGCTACTAATTCATTTGAATGTTTTCTTTGGAAAAAATCTGTTTACATCATTTACATTTTTTTGGAATAATCTTTTTAAATTTTTTTAAAATTTATTTTTTTATTGACAGCTTCCAAAATTGTAGACAATAATCCATGGTAATTCCCTCCCTTCCCCCCCACCACTTTCTTCTTTGAAACTCCACTTTCCATAATATCACCTCCCCCTCTCTTTTATGTTGACATCATCATCTTTTCCTCCTATTATGATGGTCTTGTGTAGGTTGTTTCAGGCACTGCAAGGTCATGGATATTGTGGTAGTTTGAATATATGGCCCCCAATATATTCAATGTTTTATTAGTTTATAGTTTGCATCTGCAATCACCTTGCTAGAGGCAATGTCACTGGGGGCTGATCTTAAGGTGTGGTGGTGGGTTTGAGATTCCATTGTAAAGATATGCAAAGTGTGCCTAATGGGAGTTCCTGAAGTGTGTTGTGGCTTTGGGCAGTAGTTTTGCTCTGTGTGCTGTGTGCCTGGTTGGCTTTTCTCTCTCTGCTTGGCCCTGTGAGAGCAGGCCACTTCTCCTGCCATTATGGAACTTCCCCTGGATCTGTAAGTTTCAATAAATAATATCCCTTCCTCCATAACTGTGCCTGGTCTGGAAGTTCATCTCAGTGAAACTGAAGCTGTCTGCTATAGATATGCAGGCCATTTTGTGTCTGGAGGACCACACTGTAAGGAGTCCTACCCTCCCATTGGCTCTTAATTCTTTCCACCCCCTCTTCTACAATAGACCATGAGCCTTCTCAGCACCATGGTATCTTCTGAGTCATCCCAAGGTCACCACCATCTGAAAAGAGAAGCTTCTCTAACCCAAAGTGAGAGTAGCATTAATATATGGGTATGAATAATAAGAGAAGTGCTTACTGGGAAGTTTTGTGAACATAGTATGTACATTTATCCAGACACTAGCAGATGTTATACTCCTAGGGCCCATAAAGACCCTGTTGTAGGTTTTCAGTATCAGGGATGTGTTCCCTCCCATAGTGCGAGCCTCCAGTCCAATTAGAGAGCAGTTGGTTTCCCCCATAACAGACATGTTACTATTACACCTGTTGGTACATTTGGCCTGGCTGGCCAAATTTAAGGCTTGCAGTGTCCACTGTTGTTTATTTCCACTGGTGATTTCTCTCTCTCCCATGGAACTGCATGCAGTATAGCTTTTTCCAGCTTTCTGTTATCTGGTCTACAAGGAGGAAGTTTTCAGTTCAGCTCCAGCAGGATTTCTCAGTAACCTTGCAGCCCAAATATATGGAATTTTCAGCAATACTGTCTTACCATCTATTCATGGTAGGAAACCAAGAGCCTTGGCCATGGCCTGTAGTGTTTTGGGGGCATCAGTGACCTCCCTGGCCAACAACTCACTGGATGGAAGGTATCCCATTCCTGGCACTGAAATTTAAATTTTCTAGTAATAATCTATAGCTTTTGGGTGTTCTATTGTCCAAAAAAGTAGGTTTCCATATGAATATATATATTTTATTGACAACCTCCATAATTGTAGATAATTACCTATTTTAAAAATATTAAGCAATGCTGATGATCATAAGACCTCTACCTCTGATAATCAGGTCTGGTTCTGCTCCACTCCATATGCCAGGCTGCCAGGGGTCCCACATGCTACTTCTTCTCACAGCAGAGATCAATACAAAGAGAGACATGGAGTCTGCCTCTCTAAGTTGAGTGACCATCTTCTGAGTTTTTGCTGGGGTTCTTATACCCATTTTTCCTCAGTCATCATGGCTGCTGATAGCCACCTCAGGTTAGCTCATTTGCATATCAGCTTGCAGCTGGTCTCTGGTCAGTCTCTGGTCTTGGCCCCTGGGTTCCATGGTGACCTTTTCACTGCTGAGTGAGTGCTCCATTTTCACTTTTTTAAACATATTTTTTATTTATATTATTCTGATTTTACACTCATAGTATTGGTTCCATTGTTCTCCCCCCTGTCCTCCCTCTTCCAAAGGGACCCTTATCAATGGTTAATGTGGGTCATGCATAATGGGGGTAGTCAAGAGTTCTGGGGGGCAGGTCCCAGTCTCTGTGCATAATGACCCAACTTGTGACTCTAACAATCTTTCCGCCCCCTCTTCTGCGAGTTTCCCTGAGCCACATTGGGGTCATTTTAGTTCTGCTTCAGTGATGAGGATTTGAGAGCCTCTGTGTCTCTGGATATCTGGCTTAGTTGGAGTTGGATGTTCTCTGTGTTTATCTCCAGCCTTTTTTTGGTGTTGTGATCACCATGAACACTGTATTCTTGCCCTTCCCATGTGTTGTTCTATGGTTTCAGCTGGGGCCCTGGTGAGGTGTGATTAGCTGATCCTCCCTTCAGGTTCATTGTCCATCTGAAAAAAGATAAGCAAATTCTCCAATGGAGAGAGAAGTTAGTACTAGATAGAAGGGATGACCATAGATGTTTTGGAGGGAATATTATATGTGTTGGCTCTCTTCTAGCCCACATTTGGTGGTATCTTGATCTTGGAGACTTAGCTCATTTTTTGAACCTGGTTTTGACTTATTTCCCAGTTCCAGCAATGAGTTGCATTCCACTGAGTGGATATATTAGCCAAATCAAGAGCAGTTGGTTACCCACCATGGCTGTTTGCTGCTACTGCACTTGTTTGAGCATTACGTTAGGTTGTTTATTGCTGGATATCTTAGACTGCAAGTTGTTTGGACTGGTTTCTTTGAAAAAATTAACAAGATTGATACACCCCTGGCCAATTTGATCAAGCGAAAAAAAGAAACACTTCAAATCAACAAAATTAGAAATGAAAAAGGAGAGATCACAACAGACATGAGTGAAATAGGAAGAATTATTAGGACTTATTTAAAAACCTCTACTCCATAAAACAGGAGAATATGGAGGAAATGGATGAATTCCTAGACACATACCACCTACCAAAGCTAAGCCCTAAACAAACCCATCACACCCTTCAAAATTGAAGAGGTAATCAAACACCTCCCCAAAAAGAAGAGTCCAGGACCAGGCGGTTTCTCAGTGGAATTCTACCAAACCTTCATGAAAGAACTGAAACCAATTCTTCTCAAACTGTGCCACACAATTGGAGAACAGGGAGAGATCCCTAACTCCTTCTTTGAAGCTAGTATCACCCTAATTCAAAACCAGACAGGGATGCCACAAGAAAGGAAAATTATAGGCCCATTTTTTCTGATGAACATAGAAGCAAAGATCCTGAACAAAATTCTTGTAAACCAAATTCAACAGTACATCAAAAGCATTATCCACCTTGATCAAGTAGGCTTCATCCCTGGAACGCAGGGGTGGTTCAACATATGGAAATCTGTCAATGTAATACACCACATAAACAAGCTTAAACACAAAAACCACATGATCATTTTGATAGATGCAGAAAAGGCCTTTGATAAAATACAACATCACTTCATCATCAAAACATTGGAGAGAATAGGCATGGATGGCCCATATCTCAACATAATAAAGGCCCAAGTAATTCTTAATGGGGAGAAACTGAAGGAATTTCCCAATGAGATCAGGAACAAGGCAGGGGAGTCCACTCTCACCTCTGTTCTTCAACATAATGCTAGAAGTATTAGCTCAAGCAATAAGACAGGAGAAAGAAATCAAAGAGATACGAATTGGGAAGGAAGAAGTTAAGTTAGCCTGATTTGCAGATGACATGATTCTATACATAAGTGACCTGAGAACTTCCATCTCAAAACTCTTAAAGGTGATCAACAAAGTAGCAGGATATAAAATCAATGCACAGAAATCAGTAGCCTTTCTGTATGCAAAGGACAAAGAGACAAAAAAAGAAATAACTAATATAGTCCCATTTTCAATTGCAACAAAGAAAATAAAATACCTTGGAATAACATTAACTAAGGAAGTGAAAGACCTATACAATGAAAATATAAAAACACTCAATAAAGAAATTGAGGATGTCCTACAAAAATGGAAATACCTCCCATGCTCCATCTTCACTTCTAACCATTGCTCCTAGCAGTCCCCTTTTGTACTTCTAACTATTGCTCTGAACAGTCCCCATTTTTACTGCTAACTCATGCTACTAACACATGTACAACTGTGCATCTGGTACTAAGGAATCCAAACTGGGTCTTTACACTTTGCAAGCAAGTGCCATCAACCACTGGGACATCTATTCAGCCCTCATGTTTATTTATTTATTTAGTTATTTATTTATTTAGTGTTCAGAATTCTTTTTGTCTGGTTAGGCTATTTTGTGCTTCCACACAAAGCTAATGATTTGTTTTTCCACTTCAATAAAGACATTCATTTTGATTCACAGTTTTTCTTAAGCTTACATTAGATTATAGAGTGTGATTACTAAATTGACCATATTAAACACAAAAGTGTTAACAAGTGGTAAATGTCATTGTTTTAAGAAGAATTTTCAGAAGCTTCTTAAAAGAATGTTGCTACATGAATTTTAATAAAAAGCCATTTTTTGAATCAATGGACATTTGAAGTTTCTTAATGTTGCTGGCAAGAATATCTGATAATTTATAAATTATAAGGGAAGTTCAATCCAGCATAGAATGTAATTCTTTCTGAATTCATAGTACAAACTCAAAGCTAATTATTTCTAGTACTGAAATCATCTATAGTTAATGAAGAAACAGAGGAAAATAATGAATGAAATATGATGTCACAGATTTTTTTAATATTTATATAGTACACACATAAATGAAAGCAGTGAATTTCAACACTTTTCATGATGGTGATAATAACAGTACACAACTTGAGATATTTTGGCAAGTGCAAAGGAAGTAATACCTGTAATATTACTAAATTTCTATTCAGACAAATTGTACACATTTATTATAAATTAAAATATTTTGTAGAAATCTGTAATAAAATGCAAAATCAAATGGACTATACTATAGTGTTGAGTTTTTGAAACTTTTAGGCATGACAACTATTGGAAATGAAGATAGCAAACAGTAATGCATTGAAAATTGCATCTTCTAAACACAAAAAGACACTGAACATTTTTCTTTTATTATTATTTATTTATATATTTTTTATTTGACAGAGAAAGAGGGAGAAAGAGAGAGAGAATGGGTGACCTTCAGCCACTGAAAACACACTCCAGATGTGGGTGCCCTTTTGTGCATCTGGCTAACTTGGGTCCTGGGGAATCAAACCTGGGTCCTTTGGTTTTGCAGGCAAATGCCTTAACCACTAAGCCATCCCTCCAGCTCAAACCTTTTTCTTTTAAATGTCAGGTGGTTATTTGTGTTTCTTCTTTTGGGAACTGCCTACACATTTTGTCAGTTTATTTACTGTTAGGCAAGGATTTTGGTACTTCAGTTATGTATTCTTTATGTATTGTAGATAATGACCTCCTAGCATAGGAATACGTGGCAATGATTATTCCATTCTGTAGGTTATGGCAGGAACAGGGATCAAGGGTGGAGGAAGATAAGGGGAAAGAGGGGAAGGGCAGGGAGACATAAAATATAATTTGTTTGAGAAATACAATAATGGAATTGAATTCTTTGTATGCTAGCTAAATTATATAAAAAGCAAATTAATCCAGAGAAAGAAAGAGAGAGAGAGAGAAAAGAAAGAACAAGTTAAAAGCATTGGATGACCTGGATGGATTACATGATAAGAATTCAAATTGTTAGTCTTTATTTTGTAGTTCTATTGTTTGCATACATGTTGGTCATACATAACCTTATGTTCTGGGGAACCCTCTCCCTAGTCCTATTTGCAAAGCCACAAAAGATTCCTAAGGATTGTCACATAGGATAGCTTCTCTAAGCCAAGATGAGACTTTGCTTTGGTTGGCAAGGCATCTTGCAGCATATAGTTGTTTCAGCATCTTTTAATTTTTCGGTGAACGTGTGTGTGCACGTGTGCATGTGCGTGAGCGCGCACACACACACACACACACACACACACACACATACACAATTTCCCCCTTCTTCCTGAATCAATAGCTCCAATTTATATGATACTCAGGGAAGCCACATGTTCAGCTGATGCTAAAATCTGACATTGTGAAAAACTTTTGTTTTATTTTCATTCCAAGCCCTGTAGCTATGTAAGAACACATTGAGATTGCCCCAGTTTCAATTCAGAAGCTAACCACAGCTCTGAGCTCACCTGTATGTAATAATAGAAGCAAATATCATACCCTGAAGTACTTGAATTTCTCCACTTCTTTCTTGTCAGGACTCTCCAGAAAACAGACCCTGAGGCACATCATGTGTATTAAACGTTTCCATAATCCTGGGAAGGAAGTGATTCAGCAAGATGACGAGAAGACATATAGCTAGGAGGAGTATGGTGCCCACTGAAGATATATAGCTTTGTAACTGTCTGAGTGGGATGAGTCTTCATAGGGGCAGCTGAACTATTTTCAGAACAGTATGAGGGTTATAAGGAAGCCCCATACAGTGTGTTCTTCCTAAGCAGCCAGGTCAACTACCCTTTCTCGAGTCAATGGGACTCCAGAAGATCGTGCAGGCTCATTACCAGTAATTTCCTCTATGGGCTGTGTGACCATAGCTCTTGTGGCAACAGAAATAATGAGCTGGTTCTGTTGTCATAAAATGATACAGGTTTTGCTAATATTACTTGGTCCAGAGAGCAAACAAGAGAGCAACACAGGCACAGAAAATCTAAGATTTCCATACCTTTTGTAAATTTTAAGGGTTGCCACCCAGGTTTTCAGATGATAGTCCTTATAGGTTATGGAGTCTTAAGTGACCACATGTGATCGTTTGGTAAATATTATGGTGATATTCTGAGAGTACTGAACCTTAAAATTAAATAGAATTTAAAAAAAGTCATGCAGATTAGATAACTGACTAAACTTACTTCCAACCTCCATAGTCATTGCTGCATATACTCACTTTGACAAGGAATTTAAAAAAGTAAAGTTTCAATTTTAATTTTAATTTTTAATACATTTTATTTAGCTATTTGAGATAAAGAGGCAAAGAGAGAGAAAGAGGGGAGGGAAAAGGAGAGAATGGGGGCTCCAGGGCCTCTAGCCTCTGCAAACAAACTCCAGATGCATCACCTCCTTGTGCATCTGGTTAATGTGGTTCCTTTAGAGTCAAACTGGTGTCCTTTAGCTAAGCAGGCAAATGCCTTAATTTCTAAGCCATCTCTCCAGCCCTAAATTTTAAATTTTAACATCTCACATAATGTGGGTACATGGATTTTCATAAGAAGACACTGTGAAAAATAAGTTTGGGGAGCTAGGGAGATGGCTTAGTAGGTAAAGTGCTTGCCACACAATCATGAAGAGGTGTGTTAGGATCAAGCAGTTCCCAGGTAAAAGCTTGCTTGTTGTTACATGCCTGTAGTCCCAAGGCTTTGGAGGGGGAAACAGGAAGAATCCTAAGATTTGTTGGCTAATCTAGCCAAACAACTCCAGGCTTAGCAAGGAATTCAATATCAAAAGTAAGGTTCAGAGACACTGAAACAGAGCTTTGATGTAGATTTCTGTCATACTCATTCACAATCACAAGCACACATGTGAACTCACATGCATATGTGTACCCACATACGCGTGAAATATGTATGAACATATATATATATATATATATATATATAGACACATGACTCACATATGCACAAAAAAGCACTAAATTTTTGGGGGATCTTACAAAACTGAGATTTCAGAATCAGTTCACTGCAAATGCTTCTTAGAGCTTGTATGCACATTTTTAAAGGACAGAGATTATAATAAAAGAAAATATTTTTTAAAAGGATGGTAAAAAGAATATACATTGCATTGTCTAATTTCAATTGCTGTGAAGCTAGTATTTTGGAGTGTGATTGAAAGTGGGCCAGTAGATTTGAAAGTAAATGATAATTCTTTTTCAATAATCTTCTTTTTCATGACAATTTCAGTACTTTGCATTTGCTGCCTATTCATATGCTTTGATGAGAAATGCAAACTACAGCAATGTGTCTAATGTGTAGACTAAAAATAACCCTCAACTGTATTTTAGACAACTATGAAGGCTAGACTGTATTATCTTTTCAAAGATCAGAACAAAGACCCTTTCAGTTCAAGGAGAATGGATGATAAATTGCTCTAATTAGTTAATTTTAATCTTTGAGAGGAATATAAGCTGTCTACATATTTGAAGTGGCTAATTTTTTAGTGATTAGTTTTTATTTATAGGCTATGTACCAAACCACCTGGCTAATTCTTGGTCAAATTTGCTTTTCATCTTTCTCTTAAATTATACCATACAAATATTATTGAGATTTAAATGTGAATTACACTGAGCTCATCAAAGCTGCTTCTTTTACTTATCCTGATGCCAACAACTTTACCTCAGATGCTCAAAACAAAGTATCAGGTACTTCCTTAGTGACCCCTCCATAAAGAAATGCCTGCCATGTTTTCTATTTACTAGACACTGCCTCTCATCTCTGCTACCTCTTCCTTTGCCCCTCTATCAACCCTACTCCAGCCTCTTTTGCTTTAGATTAAAACTGTCATTTTTGAGGTTTCTTGAGCCAGGAGTAACTCAGCTAATCATGAAACTTACATCAGAAAGGCCTAGTGGTGCCAGATTGTTTTCATAGCTACTCAGGAAGCTGAGACAGAAGGGTAGCAGGTTCAAACTTGCCTGGGATATATGAGAGTTCCAGGCCCATAAATGCAACCTGTATAAAAACCCTGTATAAAAATAAAGCATAAAAAAGAGAAAGAAGGAAGGAAGGAAGGAAAGAAGAAAAGTAGGAAAGAAAGAAGACAGGAAGGAAGGAAAGAAAGGAAAAGAAAGAAAAAAAGGAAAGGGGCTAGATACATGCTCAGTGGTTAGAGTGCTTGTCAATTGCATAGCAAATATTGGGTCCTAGGTTCAAGGTCCAATACCAATCATTAAATAAATAAGTCACAGTAGCTAGGCTGAGTTTTGTACTTAAAAGAGGTGGTAGAAGAAATGGAAACAGTTATTTGAGCTGACTCTCAAAGTGTTATAAAATAGTGATTTTTCTCTTCATAAAGATAAAATTTAGACAAACTTTTCAGAGTGATTCCAAAGAGGTTCATAATCATGACTTCAGGAGTGAGGTGTGTGTCGTGTGTGTGTGTGTGTGTGTGTGTGTGTGTGTGTGTGAGAGAGAGAGAGAGAGAGGAGACTAAGTGACTACTGGAATAGTCATTAACACCACATTCTATCAAACTGAGCTAACTGGCCAGAAACAATTGCACAACAGACTTAGAAGGATCAAAATCAAAGACTGGAAAACATTCTGAGTGGAAAACTCCTTCTCAATGCAGCTGGCCCATCCCAGCCTCAGATAAGCTTCAGAGTTAAAAGTACATGAGGGCTGATGTATTCTTCAGACTCTCTGAAAAAGGTAAAGATAATTGGAAGGAAAATAAAACATTTGTAATTGAATTCTGTGATTTGAATTTCACAAAATTTAAAGGAGATTTTATATATATTGTGTGTGTTTCAATTTTGAATGCTTAATTAAAAACTGTTAAATACTTGAAATTGAATATAAAAATAATTAAGCCATATTTTTAACCAATTCTAAGATATTTTTTCTGGTCTATATCTGTCATTGTTAATATCAATGGAGTTTGGTAAAATGCAAACCTTAGCCATTGAGTTTTTGTAAAAGGTAGATCATTACTCTTAAAACAAAATACAAATTTCCTCCATATATGTGATCACACACCCTTGACATTTTTATGAAAGGACTTTGGGTATTATAAACATCTAAATCAATGAGCTTTGCGTAAGGCAGACTGCCTCCATGATGAACTTTAGACTCATCCACTCGGCTGAATGTCTGAGAAGAACACACATTGTACCTATTTTTATTGTTGTTGTTGTTGTTGTTGTTTGTTGTTGTTTTTGTTTTGTTTTGTTTTTCTGAGGTAGGATCTCACTCTAGCTCAGGCTGACCTGAAATTCACTATGTAGTCTCAGGGTAGTCTTGAACTCAGAGTGATCCTCCTACCTCTGCCTCCCCAGCGCTGGGATTAAAGGAGTGTGCCACCACGCCTGGCACATCTTATCTCTTTTGAACAAGAAATGATTCTTCAGCAGACAGCCTTGGACTTGAATCGCAAACAGCGTTAGCTTTTCCTTGGTTTTCAGCCTAAGATAGCACACCGGATTTATTGTATTCGGTTGCTTCAGAGAACTCCATTTTCCATCCATCCCGGATCCCATGTGTGTTATTCTTTCTATCCACACTACTTTGAAGGTCAACGAGTTACCAATCAGCTGACAGGGGTCTGTTTTGCTCTATGTCGATAGAAATTGTGAGTGAGGAAGAAGCTTTCCACGCCCTGGTCCCTGGCAGCTTGGGCATCCCTCTATTGACAGAAGCAGGCAGTGGCAGCAGGTAGGTAGGAGGGTCTTCAGTTCTCATGCAGGGGCTCTCAGCTCTCAAGTGTGAAAGCCCTTGTGTGGCATTAGGAAGTTGGGACTTTGGAAGGAGCTATTCTTGCAGATTTCAAGTAGGCTTAAGTATGGGGATTCTTCACCTCTTGCCAGTGGCCACTGTGAACTTCCTGGATGTGGGTTGTATGAGCCTAAATGTTTGGCAGGCTTCCAGTGATTATGACCAACAACTGTTCTGTCCTTAAAGCCTTACCTTCTTCAGTTTCTGCTTCTCATCTCCTCCACTTCCGTCATCTCCCAAGTTCCTATCCTGGCTGTTTTCTCAAGCTGATCATTTGCCTCTTCTTCAGCTGTTAAGCAGCCAGTTGGTTTGTCATCTTTATAACTTGGCATGTGGAATTTTTAAGTGCTACCACTGATACCAATCTGCTTTCTCTGGAGCCCTGCTGTCTCTCCTGATTCTTATTTACCTCTTTGACCCCAATTACAAACAGTAGGTAAGCAGTATTCACAATAAACCCTCCTTTTTTAATTAGCCTAAGGTTGCAACACCAGGTAAAGAAAAAAAAAAAAAAAAGGCACACCAGAGTCTCTAGGCACTGCAAATGAACTCCAGATTCATGTACCACCATGTGCATCTCCCTTACATATTATGTGGGTATTAGGGAATTGAACCTAGGTCCTTAGGCTTCACAGGCATTCTCGTTAACCACTAAGCCATCTCATCAGGACCTTGTATAATTTTCTCAAGGCATTTGGGGAGTATTCAAAGATGGCCAGTGCTGAATTGAAGGTAATCTGGCTGGCTATATGATTGACAGTCCATTTGTTCAAGATAGTGAAGGCAGCAAGGATGGTCCAACAGTTGTATGTTACGGGAATGAATTGCTTCACCTGCCAATGTTTTTGCTTATTTGTAGGGAAATTAACACAAGAAGAAATGCTTACCATAAGAATGTAAAGAACTTATCATTAACACTGCTGTGGTTTGAATATAAACTGTCTCCTGAAAACTCATGTGTTTGAATACTTTGTCACCAGCTGGTGGCACCGTTTGGGAAGATTGTGGAACCTTTCTGAGGGGAAGCCTTCCTGGAGGAAGTGTGTCACTGGGGCCGGGCCTTGAGGTTTCTCGCCTTCCTCATTTGTTGTTCTGTCTTTCTGCTCTCTAACCTTGATGCTGTGTGACCAGTTCTTCTCCCAGTCTGGCCTGTGATGCTTTCCCCGCACTCTGGAGCCAAATTAAACCTTCCTTAAGTTGTTTCGGGTCAAGGACCTGTTCATAGCACCAAGAAAGTAATATGACACAAACACGAATAGTATTTTAACTTGCTCAGTGCCTCAGGCAGAGAAAGGTTCTCATTGTCTGTCTCACGTGTACAAATATTACAAGTATCTTCTTTTTAATATATTTTTATTAGTTATGTATAAACTATATATACAGTGATGATGGTACCATCGTTAGCCTTCTCCATGTCCTCCCCCACATGAGTAACATAGGTCTTGCCTTATGGGGGCAGCCATCAATTATGCAGGAGAGGCAATGACTCTGTGTATAATGACCCAACTCATGGCTCTAACAATCTTTCCGGTACAAGAATCTTCTTAAACAGAGCATCCAGGGGTCTAGAGATATGGCTCAACAGTTTAAGGGTTCTTGATTGCAAAGCTTACAGCCCAGGTTTACACCCCAGTACTGTCATAAAGCCATATGCGCAAAATGGCACATACATCTGGATTTAATATGCAGTGGTTTGCCCATTTTCATTCATTCTCTTTCTGTCTTTCCACTTGCAGATAAATAAATAAAAAAAATTAAGGTGTAGAGTGTCCACGTGCACTGGTTAATTAACTAATCTTATGGGTTGGGTTGTGGGTGGGTGGATGTGGGAAAGCTTTTTATTTGTGACATTTATTTTTCAAGATTACTGTTTCTTTTATCCTTTTGAACTTTAACAGAGCTTATTCTATAAAAGTCAAAAAATGGATCATTCAATGAAAATGAAGTAGAAAAACATCTTCAAAAGTAGTTTATTTGCACAGTTTGCACACACTAGAAGATGGTTTGTCAACAATGCTTCTCATTTCTCAAGAGTTCCATTCGTACACCAGGTGTAAATGGAGAGTGTGCAATTTGACTGAAATGTTGAATACGATTTGATCCCTGATTACAAGATCCTTGGAGTCTAGGGGGACAAATAAATAAATGTATTAAGAGTTTTGATAAAAAAAAATAGTGAACATAAGCAACATATTTCCTAGTTTTATCTAAAAGAAGATTGGTGTTGGGATTTGATGAGGGGATCTACTCAAAGTGCCCATGAAGGCCCATGTTTAGTTAGCCTCTGCATTATAAACCATCAAAAGTGCTGAAATCAGGGTGTGAACCTGTTGATAATAATGCTGTTTATACTTCAACTGAAGTACCATAATTTCTGAAGGCTTGAGAGATACTCCAAATCATACATTATATGGATTCATTATTCTAGTTTATTCTATTGCTATTCGATGCAGTATTTCAACAGGCATTAAAACAGTAGGACATCATGGGCTTACTATATTTATAGGGATTTAAACGTTTTTTACCCTCCTCTTCCCTACAGTGGAGGAGAGAATCATAGAAAGAAATAAGAAAAAACTAGTAGCAGGGAAGATAGAGTGCCACTTCTGATGAATGAATCATGTGTAATGTAGTCTTATGTGATAACTACAACAAAGAGATATTACAATAGATCCAATAATTTTATTTATTCATTTATTCAAAGTTTCTAAGTAACTTTCCCACTCAGTATATTAGTACTAGCTTCATAATGCATCTGTCAATATGCTCTCAAACATGTAAACATAAGTTTTGTAATATGATGCTTATCTTTTAATATCTGACAAGATTGATCTACCTACAAAAATCCATTTTTTAATAAAATTTTAATTCGTATCACATAGTCAAATTTAACTCTTGGCCTTGACAATTGAATGGTGTTTTCACAGAATCTCATATTCAACTTAAGAAAACCACTTGAAAAATTCACAAGGTAACCAACTGCCAAATGAGAATTTGGAAATAAATCTATCTGTTGTCCTTCATCTACTCCCCTGAACTTATTTAAAAAAAATTTTTCATATATGCTTGGGTTTGTGTGCATGCATGAGCACATTCCCAATGTCGAAGTCAGAAGTTAACTCTAAGATGTCTATGTTCCAGTGTGCTGTGAGATTGAATCTCGTGCTTCTGCACCTGAGTGGGCAGACTCTCAGATGAGATAACCTGTGAGGTTGTGATTCTCCTGGTTCCATATCCCACTGTCATAGGAACATTGTGATCACAAATACATGTGCCACTTTGCATCTGACTTTTTGTGACTATTGTAGAATTGAAATTAGGCCCATAGGCTTTGCAAGAAAACAACTTTAACTGCTAAGTCATCTCCCAGCCCCAAGAACTGGTATTTTTATGGGATTGTGATGGTCAGAAGTGATTGTACAAGTATGTATGATATCATATATCCTACTAAATTTTATATCTTTAACTCCCTTTCTCTTTCTGACACTTGATAGTGCCTCAGTTGTGTTGCTGTTAAAATAGACTTCTATTGTCAGGAAGATATCAGACAAAACCAACTTTTAGCACTGAGAAAATATTTCCATTAGTAATATTATGACATATAAGAAGGTGGAAAATGAATGTGAAGAAGTATATTTGTTTTGGAAATTATACTTTATGATGATTTGGTCTTTATTTTAGTCTACTAAAATGGAGACTCTGAATTATCATTTGTAGATTATTTTACTCTATAATCATGTTCACTGGGTGTGGTGGCACACTCCTTTAATCCCAGCACTCAGAAGGAGGCAGTGGTAGAAGAATCACCATGAGTTAGTTCAAGGCCACACTGTGACTACATAGTGAGGCAAGCCTGGACTAGAGAGAAACCCTACCTCAAAAACAAAAAAAAAACAAAACAAAAAACAAAAAACAAACAAAAGAATCATTTTCAAACCAAAATCAAATTGCTGTTAATATGTTCATTATACATGTTTAACTAAAGTTCTTTATTTTATTTTATTTTATTTTATTTTATTTTATTTTATTTTATTTTATTATTTTGGCATTTTCAAAGTAGGGTCTCACTTTAGCCCAGGCTCACCCAGAACTCACTGTATAATCCCAGGGTAGCCTTGAACGCACACTGATCTTCTTGAGTACTGGTATTAAAGGTATGTGCTACCATACTCAGCTTTTTAAATTTTTTATGTAGAGTATTTTGTGACTAACAAATTTGTTTCCTTGGTTTTGCTTTTTGAAAGAGGGTCTCAATCTGCATCCCAGACTAGCCTGACACTCACTTTGTAGATCAGGCCATCCTCAGCCTAGACTGACCTCAGCCTCCTGAGTACTAGGATACAGGTGTGCACCATTATGTTTACCAGGTTTAAAGGAAAAAAAATGGTTTAGGATGATAATAAAATTTAAATATTCATGAAATTTCTGTGGGCATACTTCCTTATTATTTGTATATAATTATATAATCAAGTTGTTGCTACTTTACAACATATCTCTTGAGATCATTGAATTAAAAAAATTGACATATCTATACAGTGATATTATGATAAACAGATTTCAAAAATACTAATATTAAGATATCTTCCTTGACATATTCTTTGATAGTATTTTGATTGCTTGTATGATGTAAAAAAGTCAGATATTCTAGACTTGATAGATGTCAAATTGATACTACTTTTAAATAATGTTTTATTATTTTATTTATCTATTTATTTATTTGAGAGAAAGGGAGGGAAAGAGAGGAAGAGGCACATAGACTGACAGAGAAGGAGAGAGAGAAAAAGATAAAGAGAGTGAATGAATGGGCATGCCACAATCTCCTGCCACTGGAAACAAGTCCAGATGTGTGTGCCACCTTGTACATCTGGCTTATGTGGGTACTGGGGAATCTAACCTGTGTCTTAGGCTTTTCAGGGAAGTACCTTAACTGCTGAGCCATCTCTCTAGCCCCAAATCTGTACTACTTGTAATATAACATATTCATAGAATTTTAGCTTTAAACCACAGTTGTGCATTTTACTAGCTATGCTCTTTGTGCTGAGAAACTGGTCATTCATTGAGCTTGATCAAGGGTGTGAGACATGAGTAATTGAATAAACATTGGTACTTATAAAAGTTTCTCTTTATAGACAAAGTACCAGGATAGAGACAGTGTAGAAACCAGAGTACTGTTTTTCACAAGAATTATTCTACATATGCAACTATCACAAATAGTAAAAAGGGGGGAAAAATCTCCACTCTCATGCCTAATGAAGATGATTAAGGATAGTTAGGTGTTTACCATTCAACTCCAAGTTGAAATGAGGCACCCCTTCACTAGGCTTTTATTAGAACAGTGATGGACAGTTGAACAGAAAGTTACCACTTTCATCCATTGTTGGGCAGCCAAGAAATCTGTAACTCTAGCTGTTTCAGTAAGTTCTTGTGTGAAGCCATTATTTCTACTAAAAAGGCTAGTATCACATTGGCATTGCAGGAAGGCATCTAAAATTACAATATTTATGTAATATATTCAATGTACTGAAATACAAAGTTTCAATGAAAATGCATTACTTACCATAAGAACCAGGGTCATGTCTGCTCAGACACAATGATGGAGGAAATCTTATGATCACCAGAAAAATCCTTTCAAACAGTGATTAAAAGATCATTTGAATAGCACTATAAATACAAAGAATGTCAACAAGGAAGAAGAGATATAATAGATGATGTAAAATGAGCAAAGAAAAATGACAAAGTTGAAAAGAATAGAAACATGTTTAATTACAATTGGAAACTTCAATATAAGTCTCTCAACATTTGAGATCATGAAGCACATCAGGAACAGTAGTGAAGAACACAACATACTAAAACATGATGAGAAAGATTTATAATAAGTAAATCTCTAAGTGTATGGAAAACAAAAATCCACTTCCAAATAACCCATACATTAGGGAGCAATGTATTAAAGGTGTTGAAAGAAATACTTTGAACTTAATAAAATTATAATTCCATGAGGTACATGTAAAACAGTATGAACATGGACATTTCTAGTAATTAGTGTTGACTTGAGAAAGTTCAGCTGTCTTAACCCAGCAGGGTTGCTCAGAATAGTTATGTAGCTTTCTGCAAGCAATGTTTTAAAAATTAGCTTTTCACAAGTTAACTTTTGTGTCATCTCTTTTTTATATTATTTATTTATTTATTTATGAGAGAGAGACAGAGAGAGAGAGAGAACAGATAAACCAGGGTTTTCAGTCATTGCAAACAAACTCCAGATGCATGTGTGTCTGGTTTATGTGGGTACTGGGGAATCCAACCTGGGTCCTTAGGCTTTGCAGGAAAGTGCCTTAACCACTAAGCAGCTCTCCAGCGCTTTTATAAATCTCTATCTGCACAATATAAAATTAAGTTTTTATATTTCCATATTTCTATATGGCTGATGAAACCTATCAATTCATCTGCAGAATATTCAAATGTAAATCTTTGCTACTTGGTATTTACTATAGTAAACACAGAATCTAATAGAGAACAGGCGTCTCTACAGAACAGCCTAATAAAAGACATCTAGCGCTCTTACATCATGTCCTGACTGGTGAGAGCCTCCACTGATACATGGCACTGTTTATGTTCCAGGTGGCTTCACACTAAAAGGCACCCAGCTGGGAGGTCTGCCCTGATTAATGTCCTTCACACATCAGGTGCAGATGGCATGACATTTGTCGCCTTTGTTAATTTATGAGGCCTGCTGTAGAGGAGAAACATTTCTCCTCTCAACTGGAATCACTTGGGAAATGGAAAGGACAACTCATTGCCAAGGGACCTCATCAAGTTACCCAAACTAGCTGAAGATGAAAGAAGTCAGTGACGTGCTTGGACAGAAGCGGTGTGCACTGGCATGTATCCATACTTCATACTTTGAAAACCAGATGGAAAGCAGTCTGTGAGGTGAGGCAACAGTTCATATATGAAATGTGGTGCTAGAGTTTGAATCAAGTGTATCAATATTCTACATCAAGTTGATGAATTCCTTTGATCATCGGGGTAGCATGGGTTAAAGTTGTGTCTGATTTCATGTGCTGATACACTGAGAATGAGAGAGTGGACCCATAGGTGCAGCCTTAAATGTGCATATGTGTGTGTGTGTGTGTGTGTGTGTGTGTGTGTGTGTTATGGGGATGACATTGGTGCTCAAAGGAGAAATACATGATTTCTGCAGTCAGGGGAAAAATCATAAAGATTGTTTGTATGATTTTGGGTAATACTTTGTATTTCTAAAGCTCACGTTCAACAAACTGTATGAGGAAAAGAAATTATAGATATTTGTTGAAATTAAATGATTTTTGAAACAGTTTCAATTTGGAGGCAAAACTCCCTTCATGTTACAAACTTTATTAAAACCTCAGTTGGTTGTTTTTCAAATACTCTTCAAAATCTCATATAACTTCTTTCTTGAGAGTTAGTGTCTTAACTGATATTTTGTATTTTCAGCAGCAAGCCTCTTTTGAACTTTTAAACTTTTCAAAATGAATTTAAACCAATATCTTTAAGATATTTCTTGAGTAATGTATTAGGATATAATGATATGTATTTTATTAAGTGCATTTATATTTATATACACAAAATATGTTCTAAAGATAATTCATAAATATACTAGCTAAACTTCTACACCAACCCCCAAAATAGTGTTTTGGACTTTTAGGAATATTCATTTATCATGCTGTCATTGGAAAACAAACAAATCATATTTCATTGAATGTCTGAACATATGGTGATTAGGCATCTCATAAGTTATATTCTGAATGACTTGACCTTACTGTGTCCTGGACAGAAGGGGTACAAAAAGTGCTAGTAAAAATGGAAACATGTTACTGTACCCGATTTATCATAACAGTACTAAATGAAATAAAATACAGCACTTGTGAGATAACCTCACTGCCTCTTTCTTCTTATATCTTACATTTTAAACATTTTGGTTACTAAATCTGTTTGTTAAATACACTATCAATGTCACTCAGGTCACTTGACACTGGACAGTATATTGAAGCAAATATAAGAATAAAAAGGTTCTATTGTTATTGGCACTTGCTATTTAATAAAATTGCCAATCAATTCAGAGTTTAAATCAGGTATAGTCAGTCAGCATGAGAAAATATATAAATAATATAGGAATAGATGTATATTTAACCTTGATCAACTAAGAGAATTTATACTAATATAAGAAATGAATGACATGTAAGAGTGTAACATACAGAATGCTGTCTTCTATATATGAAGTTACTATAACATTTATGTTACTTGACCAGCATAATACTGGCTCATAATAGAGAAGAGGGACTGGTTGGAAAGATGCAGAGGTTCAATAGAAGTGGGAAAGGAAGAGGGAAAATATAGAGCAATGGAAGGGGATTGTGCTCCCAACACATTATGTACAAATGTTAAAATTTTCAATTAATGTTAAAAAAATAAATAAAAACAAAAGTTGGAGATGGCTAAAAACTGCTAAGCTTTGTATAAGGATGTAAATTTCAATTTGCAAATGTTTTATCAGTGATTGAAATAGATACTTGTTTCCTTCAGTACCGAATAAACACTCAAATTGTCCCAGATACAATATTAGTTAACCACAGAAGGGGAGTATTATCAGACTACTATTTTCTCTATGTATAAATTAAGTTAAAATGTTCAATTTCATAATTTATGTCAAATAGTTTTGATAAAACTATTGCCCCTACTTAAAAAAAAAAAAACAGGTAGACCAAATGTTGCTATTCTGTTTTATCTTTGAAAGATTTATTTTACTATTAATTTATGAAAACAGCATGATAAAATTGTATGAAAAGTACTAAATGAGATATTAAAGTCATAAATCTTAAGCATTCAATGGGTATACATAAGCATAAGCATGTTTGATACATGTTCTCTCAATAATTTATAAAAAGCAATTAATACTTTCCTTCGTGACAACAGTCAGTGAGTAATGAAGCATGGCTGATGTGTTGTTCTTAAGCAATATATTTATTAACATTTTATCTATTAATAGCTATTGTTTTAACATTTTTTCTACTTATTATTGTTTTGAAAATTGCCAATTACATAGATGCATGAAATATTCATCAGAAAAATAATAAAGACATGTCATTGATACAAAATTCTTTCTAATTAGTTTTCAAAAGTGAACTTGTTTTAATTAAAATTAAATTATGTTTTTATGCTTCAGTACTAAATTTTGGTAACTGTATTTTTAATTTATACTGTGATTCCACATTTTTTCAAGTAATCAGCTTATCATTACAAATGAACAGATACAGTGTTGGGTGTGGTGGGACATGCTGGTAACCCAAGCACTTGGGAGGCTGTAGCAGGAAGATAGTGAATAAGAAGCTAGCATAGGCTGTGTAAGGAGACTATATTTTGAAAAAGTAGGCAAGTAAAATAAATAAATAAATAAATAAAAATAAGAGCATTTTGAATGATACTCTGTCTTCTGTGTGGAATCTTCATTTGTATGGATCTAACTTTCCAAGCATTCAACTTTTAAACTGATATCTTCCAAAAAGCTAAAACCATTTTTATATACTTTTTCATGCCTTTTCATCCTTTTTATTATGTATTATTCAAAGGGCATATATGTTACTAAGGACCTGTTCATTAATTTATGCATAAGAAAAGGCAGAACTATTGTTTCACATATCATTTACTTAAACAATTAAACAATTACCTTTGTCCAAAATGGTCAAAGGTTCATTCTCTGAATTTAGTTGTAAGCTCCATTGTTTAATATGTAAAACACTCTTTCAACTGAATGGCATATACATTGTCCCTGGTTTTAATGCAGAAAAAGATAATAGTTTGTGGGCTATAGTTCTGTGAGACTTCATGTTCTCTTCTCTTTCCTCAGAATCTGAAGTTGCACAAAGGGGATAATCTTCCTGAACATTTCCACTGTGATACCCTCTTCTACTTTGACTCACATTTCTTGTCTTTGTCTGCTCTCTTCATAGGACAAATTTAGTATTAGTCCTCCTTCATCTAGAAAATCATAGGGGAGTATTAAGAAATGGAAGAAATATTCTGTGTACAAAGCGATCTTTGCTCCTATTCCGATATTATTAAACTTTACAAAAAACAATGCTCCTGAATACAGGCTGAATATGAAGCCCCATGGGAAGAGTGGAGATCTTATATCTCCCACACGTGGCTCAATCCCTGGGACCAACAGGATCCAAATGAGTAACATTTGTATAACAGTTGTGGATTTATGGAGAAAACATACACAGACAGCTCAGCTTTCTCTCATAAAAGTAGTAAACATCCTACCATATTAAACAAATTGGTCATTATATGAGAGGGCAAATTCATGTCATTAAACCCATTTTAAATGTACAACATTGTGATCTCATTTGTTGAAGGAAATGAAGGCAAATAGGCTATGTATATATTTTTTATTTTTCCTTTGATCATTGTGCACTAGGGATGGAACCCAAAACCTTGCTCATGTCAGACAGGACGCTATCCTGAGCAACACTGCCAGCCCTCTTTTGTTTATTTATGAATATGTTCAGGTTTTTGTGTGTGTATATGTATTGTGGGTTATGTGTATATAATACCATGTGTGAATGGAATATATGTGTGCATTGTGGATGTATGTATATTGTGTATGTATATATTTTGTATTTATATAATATAATGTATATACATATGCATGTATGTATTTTGGGTATGTATGTAGTAGAGTAATCCACAGTTCCCTTCTTGTTGATGTAAAGGACAGGATTCCATATCCTCCTCCCCTTGAACCAATAATTTGGCCCCAAGATATCATTTTTTATGGCTGATTAATATTTCACAGTGGTTTCAATGTCACATTTTCTTAATCCAGACATCATGCCATGAATATTTAGGTTTATTTTACAATTCAATGGTGAATAATGCTATAATAAGTATGAGTGGTTAGTCAGATATGTCTCTTCAACATAAAAATTTCATTTTTATATATATATATATATATATATATATATATATATATATATATATATATAGCTAAACCATATGGCTGTTCTACTTTTTTCTATTTTTGAGAAAATTGCATTTTATTTAACATAATAATGGCATTAACTTATATTCCTACCAATATCATGCAAAGAATTTGCTTTTTTTGCATTTTAGCAAGATCTTGCTATCTTTTATACTTTGGATAATAGTCATTTCTTGAGATGAGGTAACAGCTCATTGTAGTTTTGATCTGCATTTTCATAACTAAACATGTGGAACATTTGTATATATAGTTATCTGTCATTTACATGTCTTATGTTGTTCTGTTGCTCAATATTTATTCAAGTTCCCTTTTTAATTTGCTATTGATCTTTTGGAGTTTAATATAAGTTCTGGATAATAATCCTTCTTCAGATATAACATTTGAAAATAGTTCCCTACCTTGTAGATTTTCCTTTGAATCTATTGTTTCCTCTGCTGTCAGTATATTTTTAGTATGATATAACCCCATTTTTCATTTCTACTTAATTGCTGTATTTGGAATAAAAAGGGACATTATCTTTGTTTCCATTTATTTAAAAATTAGTAACTACTTTCTAATTTAGTCCACAACTTAAATTCATTATCTTAAAACAGATGTATGGGGTGGAGGAAATATATTATTGTGCCCCTCGTTCTAATAGAAATATGTTTTGCATATATTTTCAGCATTCTTTCATTTTGTTAATTTGCTCAAATGTGCCAATGGAGATAATTAAAGTTTATATCACAGTAATGGTACTGCTAAATCCTTTGTGAGAGAGTCAAAAGAGGCACTTTGATAAGGAAAATGAAAAGATTGAAAATTCTGTAAATAGCTTTACTTGTGAGGAAAAAAAAACTAAATAAATATAAAGGAGACAATGGCTTATTTAGGACATGGTTGGAATAATCTCTTTGGGAAGAAACCAAATGGTTTCCTATGTTTTTTGTTTGTTTGTTTTTTTTTTTAATTTTTAAACCATGCCAAGAGGTTTGAAGAAGAAAAAATGAATTAAAGAAATTTATTTATATTTACAAAAACTCTGATAATAATGCAGTTTTTTTTTTTTTTTTTTTTTTTTGTTGTTGTTTTTTTTTTTTTTGTGAGGTAGGGTCTCCCTCTGGTCCAGGCTGACCTGGAATTGGAATTAACTATGTAGTCTCAGGGTGGCCTCAAACTCTTGGCAATCCTCCTACCTCTGCCTCCTGAGTGCTGGGATTAAAGGCCCGGCTCCAATAATGCAGTTTTAATAAGAGCATTTCAGAAATGATTCCATTTTTATAGGATCAGAACTTATTTTGCTCTTCCATTTGTCATTCTTATTGGCACATGCCATGCTGACTTCTGTTTTACATCTAAGTGTTGCCTAAGGTTTATGCTGCTTTGTACCATAGCATTTACAAATTTCAATTACACTGTCTTCAATTTTTTATTGTTATCTTTTAAATGCACCCTAGCATCTGCCAACTGTGGAAAAGGTGACACCTTTATTTCCCTAAGTTAGCTCTTTGTTTTTGAGTGCAAGCTAGTAGACTCTCAATAGCACTCACTGCATCCTTGCATAGGTTTTCATCATCTGGCTTCATTCACAGTTTCCTGGATGCCTCACTGATCCTGCCTTTATTTTTCATTTACTTCTTTCTCTATCCTTTAAACATGTGAAATAGCTATGGCATGGTTAGGGTTGAGGCTATGTTAGTATTTTGTCTTCAGCTTTTCTTTACTTCTTGGTAGGTTGCCTCAGTCATTTGCCACAATTAATTTGAATTCATCTGTATTTTGCTATTCTAACAGAGACGTTGAGACCAGGTGTTGTTTAAAGAAGTCTTATACCCACTATTCTGTAGGTTTAATGTCATTAAACAACCATTGGCTCAACTCTGCTGGGGGTTCCATAGTAGCTGATGTCTGGGATTCCAGGTGTATGCCATCCATCATTCCTGGCATTTGATGTGGGTACTGGGGATTGTCCTCATGCTTGTGAGGAAAGCAGTTTACTGAGTGAGCCAGGTCTCAGCTCCCACACCACTTCCAGACTTTAATAGCTGTGCACTGACTTCTGTGGACCAAATTTTCTACAGAAGAAATCTTGAGGGATAAAACATGTCAAGACTATAGCACCATCCTTTATCTAAACTGCTGGAGCAGTCTTCAGAGTCTTCCTTCATTTCTCTTCAAATTTTTCAGTCTCTCCTTAAAATATAACAAAATAAACATTTATAAATGATGAAGTATTGTGTCCATATGAGACACTAATAGAACATAAAAGCAAAGAAAGGACTGGCCAGATGGCTTAGCTGTTAAGGTGCATGCCTGCGAAGTCAAAGGACTCAGGTTCAATTTCTCACAGCCCATGCAAATCAGATGCACAAGGGGGCACAAGCATCTTAAGTTCATTCGCAGAGGCTGAAAGCCTTGGCCTGCCCATTCTTTCTCTCTCTTTCTCTCTCTCTCTCTCAAATAAATAAATAAATACAAAGATATTTTTAAGAAAGAAAAGAGGTTTGCTTGTCCTGGTCTTAAATTTGAGAATGGTCTGACTGACAGCATGATAAGATATATTTCTAAAGTTCTTGAATTCAAAAGTTAATTATGTAGATTTGGATACTGAAAATTTTTGTAGCATCCTGCAGTTTTCAAAAATCATATGACTTGGAGCACTAGTTTGCATTAGATGTAGAAATTAAAAATAAACTGAACTTGGCAATATTAATTTATCAGTTGTTCATTACTGATGTGGAGCTAAAGGCACCTTTTTCACCAGTCATTAAATCTGAGGCTACATGTAAATAAAATTCACAGTAAGTAAAAGTTCTACTTTCTGGTCCATTCCTTGAAAATATACCTTATATTATGCCAAAAATCATTATTTTGTGTCCATATTATCCTTGGCTTAAAAAAAAAAAAAAAAAAAAAAATCTACATCTTCATTATAGGTTTGACTGAAAAAATAAAAAAATGGCTATAATAAAAACCATGGTTATATAATATTGATTATCAATTCCAGGAGTCTTCTGTTTTGTGACTTCTACAAATATAAATGCACTTATTTCTCTATAGATGCAATATCATAGAATTAGTCAAATGGGCAAAACAATGTCATAAACAAGCATTGACACAACTACAAATCATCCTCAATAATGTCTTATTAAGATGAATAGTTTGAAAGAAAACCAAAGTATTTAATATTTAAAACATAACACTAAAAATACCATAAAACTAAATAGTTTAATTTTTAGAAAATAAGTAGATCTCACAGGCTTTAAAAATAGGAATGAGAGCTGGAGAGATGGCTTTGCAGTTAAGGTGCCTGCCTGCTAAGACTAAGAAAGCTGGTTCCAATCTCCAGTGGTTCCAATCTCCAGGTTCCACGTTTAGCCAGATGCAAAGTGACGCAAGGGCGCAATGCCGCACTTGCCCACAAGGGGGCGCACACATCTGGATTTGTTCACAGCAGCTGAGAGACTGCTGGCATGCCCGTTTCTGTCTCCCTCTCCCTCTCTGTCTGTCTGTCTCTCTCTGTGTTTCTCTCCAAAATAAGTAAAATAATAAAAAAAATAGGAATGATTACTCTAGACAAACAGAGCATGCTTCTATTCCCTAAATTAATACCATACAAACATCAATCATGGAGCATAACAATACATAAACATTTCCCAGGATAGTCCTTTTTATCATTTGGAAAGAAATTGCAATACACAGAAAAAAAAAAAAATCATGAAAGAGCAAAGCTGTTGGAAACCCCATAACCTCTATTACATTGGTGTTAATAACAATAAGATACTTTTGAAATACAGGGAAAGTGAGGACTGAATAGCAGCACTAACTAAAAATGGTACAGATAGCAAAACTGAAAGAAAGATAAAAATGGTATAAACAGTTGTTTTCCTGTCAGAAGTCTTTATAACTGATAAAGAGTGCACTTTTCCCTATGAAAGATACATTCATGGTATTTCTAAGGCACGGATATGGGGGGACAAACTGGGGATTACTTAAAGAGAGATTGCAACAGAAAAAGCCCTTAAAGCATACAAGTAAGTAAAACTTATCAAATTATGCATGCAGAGAAAAATATGTTTTTTTCAATAGGTCTGAGGCTAGAGCTCTACTTTCTTAAAAACTGAAAATTAAAATTGCCTATCTACTGAGCAGACCCAATTGTCTTGTTTACAATTAAAAGTGAGTGATATAACTGAATGGTACTTTGTTTGACAATCTCCAATTACTATATTACCTGTTCTGGGATTTTAAAAGTCCAATTAAAAGTCTTTCCAGCATGCAACCAAGCTTTAAGCAAAAGATCAGTATTTTCTCAGTAGGCTTCACACGGAAGCTCTTAACTACAACAAACTCCTTTACAATCCCAGCTGGCTTTTAATGCTGAGTCTTGATGGGAAATTAGTTCCAGTAGCATAATTCTTTGAGCTCTTGGTTCTTTAGATTACATCAAGTCTCTTAAACTCTTGAAAACATAGCATTTTATTTAAATAGTTCTTAGATTTCCTGATACGATGGTGGTGTTATTTGGTTTCTGTAGTTCATGAAACTAATTCTTGAAGTGAAAGTACTTTCATAAATCCATTCCCCCATTTGGTACCCATAACATATGTAACTTCAGTTTTCTAAACAATGAATTGATTGTAGATTTATGATCTGCATTTTCTAGGTATGCCTGTAAGCATTAAGATTCATTTTAAACCTACACCTCCAACTTTAGTTTGGACCAGCATTATCTGGTGGTTTTACCTCAAACATGAAGTTTTATATTTGTTTATAGAATATAATGCAATATATATCAATGAGTTTTCAGGATGGATTTAATACATTGCATCGTTAGAAAGTTCTCGTGTAAAATTGAGGATCACAGCCGGGCGTGGTGGCACACACTTTAATCCCAGCACTCGGGAGGCAGAGGCAGGAGGATCGCCAAGAGTTCAAGGCCACCCTGAGACTACATAGTTAATTCCAGGTCAGCCTGGACCAGAGTGAGACACTATCTTGCAAAAAACAAAACAAAACAAAAAAATTGAGGATCACTTCTTTAATTTTTTTTTTATCTGTCTATATATTTGTACTATGATATAAGAAATTTTTTTTAATATCTGAGACTAAGTTTCTAATTATTCAGGTTTTAAAGTATAGTTTTCTCAGACACTCTGCTGAGAATTATGAGGAAATGTAAATGATTCTCAAGATACTCTGGCATACAGTTGATAATAATAAATAGTAGGTTCCTTTGAGAAGAAAACTGAGAGAAAGAATGATCATTCTTGATAAATGAACAACATTTTCTATAAGGATAGAGGAACATGGAGACCTGTGGTCCAGGCAAACTTGATGTACTGGCCAAAACATCCATAGAATACATGACAAATACATGTCATTATCAGATTGAGTCAGCAGTATGGAAATCTACCATTTAGGAATTGCTACTAATTGTTTCAGCAATGCTCAGTTCTTACCCTGTGTACTCAAACCCACAATACCTATCTTTGAAAGAACTAAAACTTAAATTTCAATAGCTCTAAGATAACATAGTTAATTTCTTGCTACTGTTAAGGCTCTCCCTGGCTTAACACAGTACATTCCTTGTGTTTATGGGTGAGGAAGCCAGGCTTTTCAGAGCTTATGTCAACACAGCCTCTGATAATAACAGAAACTGGAATGAAAGAAAATATGTTTTCCTATACTGACTGAGAAAACTTGTTTGGGTCATTCAGCATGAAATACCATTATCCTCTCAAAGAAGAGTTATGCATATGCACCACAGAAATGAATGCAGAGTGGTAGATGGTGATAATACATGGACACATGCTTAGAGAATAAGAGTAATTGTAGATTTCACATATTTATGCTGACAAAAATATATTAATGTAATTAACAGCTGGATAAAAAGTAAAGAAACTCAAAGCCAAAGTACAATAAAGAATATTGACTTTCATCTACAAGAAAGGACCCATGTTGCATAAATTTAAAAAAAAAAATCATTACTATGACTTATATTCTAAATTTGTTAGTAACAGTTGTTAATATAGAAATGGATTATATATGAACAAATTTTGAATGCTACTTTATGGCTAAGACAAGTTTATATCAGAAATTCTGGGACTGCTATTTTTTTTTTTTTTTTGAGAAATGGGTATTTTTTCAACAAGTAATTGTTTTTACTTACAGGTACTTCAAGATTTTAAAAGAAGCTGTTGTTTCATTTTCTAGTTTGTCATAGAATTTCATCAAGCTAGCCTTTCTGTTGTTTCTTTTTGCTTCTACATAATCTCATCCAGTCTTGATGAGGCTTTTCTATGACTGTGCTTGGAAGAACAGATGGTGCTTCGTGAGAGACAGGGTTGGATTCACTAATTATGAGGAAAAAGAAGGATTTAGCTACCTCATTTTCTTCTCTGATGCATCCCAGTTTAATGTAATGATTTCAGAAAGCCAACTTTGGGTTGTATTTGTATAAACACACCTGCCAGAATAGCCATATGCATGATTTCCTTGTTTTGTATTACTCAGAATGAGTTGGAATGCAATTAATTACACTCTGTTTTTTTTTTTTAAAGAACCAAAATAGTATGGTTGCACTGCTTATAACAAACTGAAATGGATGTTTACCATATGTAATAATTGGACTTTCAAGAAGAAAGTTTTAAGCCATAAACAATGACCTCCTACTTCTGACATTTGGTGAAGAATATTGTATCTTCAGACTGGAGAGATAGCTTAGCAGTTAAGATATTTGCTTGTAAAGCCAAAGATACCAGGTTTGATTCTCTAGTAAACAAGTAAAACCAGATGCATAGGGTGGCACATGCATCTGGAGTTCATTTACACTTGCTAGAGGCCAGGCACACCTACCTATTCTCAATCTCTCTTTCTCTCTTTCTCAAGTAAATAAATAAAAAGAATATTGCATCTTGTTATTTATGCAATATGCTTTCTTCATTTGTATGATGTTTGCCAATATAAAAATGTAGATTATGATTGAGAGACCTTACCCCAAAAAAAAAAATAGGTTGTATCATCAAATGTGATTCAGTGTATTGAAAATTGAGATTATCACATATTCTTGTGTTAATAGATGTATAGCTCTAAAACACATATCTTAGAAAAAAACATGTGTGCATACATGTGACTAAATTGTATTTAGTCAAATAAAATAAAATACATAAATATATAAAAATCAATATAATAGACATACAGATACCTATTTCTTAAAAGTGGGAGGAAAATGGTAGAAACTTATTTTTCCTCCCACTTTTACCATTTTCCTCCCGAATAATTATTCTACATGTGATACTCTATTATTTTAGATCCTTCACTTTTATTACTGAAGTTTCCACAAAATGGGGAATTTGAACAGATGCAGAGCCAAGGTAGGACACTACTTTGTGTTTCTTTTCTAGAAATTCCTGAGCAGAAAAAGGACTTCAGACCACCTTTCCAGTGCACAAAAGAAAAATAGTAAAGATATATGAAAGGTATTTGAAAAATTTCAATAATAGCTACTTTCATAAATATCTTCTTTTAGAATGTCTGACAGCTTAAACGTGAAAAGTAGTGAAGTAATGACAATAATAGTTAAAGTGAATATAATTAGATTGCCTTGTTTACATGGGTTTGTATTTGATAAGACAAGACAATCATTTATGCATCATTTTTTATATATGTCCTAAATAATGTCCCCTTTTAAGATTGCTTTATGTAAAAATGATAAGATGATAATGAAGGTAAGTACACATTTGAACATAATTTGTTTCAATTTGTTACATATCAGCTTGCATTTATTTTATACAATGTTAGTCATTGCAAAGGAAACAAATAAGAATAACCAGTCTTATTTCCATGTAATATGCACATCAATGAAAATGAAATACATCAGCAAATCAGAAGACCAAATAACCCCCTTCATATTTAAGTTTGAAAATAAAGTTTTATTTATTATTATTTTTGTTCTTATAATGAAGTGAACCAGTCTCAAAGAGCCCACTGTCTTTATCCTTCACAGGTTGACAGCCACACATATTATTCAACAAATAATATATATAGTATATATTATATAATATATATTATATTATATATACTATATATATATATATATATACTATATATATACTAATATATACTATATATATATATATAGTATAGCTTTAGCTATACTACATACTTTGGAAGTATCACCTCTTTCTTCACTAAAAGAAAAACAACATTGAAAGAACTAAAAAAAAAAAATCCATATTTTTTTTCCCCTTAGGTCTGTCAGAAAATTGATGTCAAAGGCATGTTGCTCCTGAAACTGAGTGGTGCAGGTAAATACAGAAATCATAGTCTAGATCAGCTCTGAATACATGCTTTAGAAGGCAGAAATGGGTAGGAACAATTAATGGAAACACTGAGGGATTGCTAAAGGATGGATGTGGACCATTTTGAGAACCAAATATATGTGAATGCTTAGCCTCGATGATACAGACATTTTGTGGTTTCTTGTATACCAACACACTGATAATTTTTGATGTTCCGGGATTCTTGTCTTAGGAACTTTAAGAATGAAATCCACAGACCACAAAAAGAAGCAAGGTAGAGCTGTTGCCTAGGGAGGTAATACGTGGTTTCAGAAGCTCAATGAGAGAAGGCAGAGCTCTCTCCCAGAGAGAAAAGGAAATTAAATAAAAATATATGAAGTATATCATGTTTTAAATTAAAAAAAATCATTCAGGAAACCATTTGCCTTGCTTATGCAAGCCCTTGGGGTTGATCTCAAACACTACATAACATACATACATTCATAAACACACACACACACACACACACACACACACACACACACACACACACTCTACACATGTTAAATGTTTGCTTATAGAAATTTTGGATTCCTCGTATGCCAATGCACCAAAATTTTAGGGTGTTCCCAGATCCTTGTCCTGTGAATTCAAAGAATGAAAGGCATGGACCAAAGGATAGTGTTAAGAAAGGTTTTTTATTACAGATTAATGCTTTAAGAAGTGGAAGAGAAGGGAAGGGAGGCTGAAGCCTAGAATGTAGGAGAAGGAAGCAAGCTGGAGCTCTTGCTCAGAGGCAAGAGGGGTTTGAGAAGCCCACCTCAAGACTCAGATCTGTTTTGTTTTTCTTTTGGACTTTAAAAAATTCATTTTTATTAGATATGGACATAGTTAGTATTTAAACAACACATGTTGGTAGTGGCTATGTGAGAAAGCCAGGTTTGCAGGTTATTTTCTAGAAATAAGGAAGGACCAGCTTCTTCTGACCTGTAGTAAAGTGAAATGACCTAGATTTTTCCTATAGGCCCAGGGACAATTCCTGCACATAGCCAGGAGAAAGCTCTTCACTTTTGGGGTCCACCATCCTTAAGCTACCTGCCCAATTTCTGCCTGCTATCAGTTCTGTATTTTGCTTAAAGAACCCCCCCCCAGCCAGAAGTAAAAGAATATGAGTTGTTTGCTTTTTTTGCTTTCTCCATTTATGGATTTATGTATCTCCTAATTCAATGACAAAAATGATTTTTGTACTATTATCATAAAATGGATATTAGGTATTCAAGATTGAAGGAAGGAACATATACATAAGTGAATGATAGATTTTTAAATATTCTTTCATTAATTTATTTATATTGTAGATCTATATGTATATAAGTTGACCTATATATGGTTTCAAAGTTCACTACAAAGTAGAACTCTGCTGACCTGGTAGTTTCTGCTTTTGATTGTCATGCCTCATCTACTCCATATGGTTACTGAAGTTTCTACATAGATGGATGAGCTGTGTTCTACAATAACCCATTTTCAACCTCACTTCTGGTCTTTCAGCTTTTCAGTATAATTATCTCACATTTGACTTATGTCAATATTCCGAGCTTCTTTTTTGTTATTATTTCATTTTCATAGTTAAAGTTCCTCATATAAGAGGAACATTCTTTGATGTTATTGTATGAATTTCATAACTGCTAATTTAAAATTTAGTATTCTAAGTTTTTATCACAAAATTTCCCAAATTTTCTGCCAAAAATTTGTACTCTTAACTTGGTTTGTTTATTAAAAGCAAAAACAGGACAGGAGAGGTGACTCAGCCAATAAGAGTCCTACCACGTCCATGTAAGGGGCTGAGAGGACATGAAAGGGCCTGTCTTTGATTATCCAGCTCCCACTTCAACAGCTGGGCAAGAGCATACACATCTATAAAAGTAGTCCTGAGGGGTGAGGAGACCAGAGACATACAGGTGCTTACTGACCCCAAACACATCTGTGGGTTGAGTAAGAAATTCTGTCTCAAAGAAAGAAGGAGGACAAGTACCAAAGAGGGCACTCAATATTCTCCTCTGGCAGCCAGGCGTGGTGGCGCACGCCTTTAATCCCAGCACTCGGGAGGCAGAGGTAGGAGGATCACTGAGAGTTCGAGGCCACCCTGACACTGCATAGTTAATTCCAGGTCAGCCTGGACCAGAGTGAAACCCTACCTCGAAAAACCAAAACCAAACAAACAAACAAACAAAAAATCTCCTCTGATCTTTCTACATGTAATGGGGCTATGGGGGGTCCAGAAGTCTTTGTACCCAAAGCCCTGAGTTCATTTCTGCCTTTACCCAAAGAATTGAGGTAAACCAGACTGAGAAGGATAATTTATAAAATGTTACATTTTATTCAAAGATATCAGGGATATGAGGTAGAGAAAGGATACAAGAATTGAGGAAGGGAAAGTGGATAAAGTAGATATACCCATTTGGCCTACATGTGCGAGAACAAACATGGGCCTTGGCAGCAAAAATGGGAATTTTTTTTTTTCTTTCTATAAAGACATACACTTTCCAAAAAAAAAAAAAAGTCCCTAAAAATAATAGCAAAGTCTTACACAGCAGAGTCCCAGGCGTGGAGATGTGAGCAGCGAAAAAAGCCAGAAAGAGAAGTTTTCTTTCAGTGCTCCCAGTTAAGATAGTTGGAGTCCCGGCTCTGGAAGGGGTTGGCATAGCTATGTCCACTTGGCCTGGTCTCAGAGGACAGGTCCACCCACAGCTGGGTGGGAGCACACTGGAGAGAGAGATCTGGTTAGGTGAGACCAACTGAGGCAGGCGAACTGAGGTAGGTGTCCCAAGGATGTCAGGTAAGGTTCCTGCCTTGAGCATCTCTCCTGGAGCACTGCCTGAATCAAAGCTGTCTGACCAGCCTTCTCACACTTATGTGTAGAATATGTGCATTTGTATGCACCAGTGCATCCTGCACATGCGTGCGTGCGCACACACACACACACACACACACACACACACACACCCTTCACATAATCTATACACACATACCAAAAATATTAGCAAAACACAAATTAACCATAGTGCATATATATACATACATACATATATATATATATTTTGGTTTTGCAAGGTAGGGTCTCACTCTGGTCCAGGCTGACCTGGAATTAACTATGTAGTCTCAGGGTGGCCTTGAACTCTCTGCGATCCTCCTACCTCTGCCTCCCGAGTGCTGGGATTAAAGGCGTGCGCCACCACAGCTGGTCAGAGTTTTTTTTTAAAAAAAAAAAAAAACAAGCATTTTTATTACTATTCTGTTTCCAAATAAATTCCTATTCTTGTGGGCAATGTTCAGACTAGAAGTATGTGTCTACTATATAATTATCATATTACTACTAAGACATTTTTTAAATATATATTTTTATTTATATTATTCTTATTTTACATTCATAGTATTGGTTCCATTGTCCTCCTCCCTGTCCTCCCACTTTCAAAGGGACCCTCACCAATGGGGAATGTGGGTCGTGCATTGTGAGGTTTGTCAAGAGTTCTGGGGGGTAGGCCCCAGTCTCTGTGCATAATGCCCCAACTTGTGACTCTAACAATCTTTCCGCCCCCTCTTCCGCGAGTTTCCCTGAGCCACATTGGGGTCATTTTAGTTCTGCTTCAGTGATGAGGTTTTGGGAGCCTCTGTGTCTCTGGATATCTGGCTTAGTTGGAGTTGGATGTTCTCTGTGTTTATCTCCTTCAGCCTTTTTCTGGTGTCGTGATCACCATGAACGCCAAACTCCTGCCCTCCCCCTGCGTTGTTCTATGGTTTCAGCTGGGGCCCTGGTGAGGTGTGGTTAGCTGATCCTCCCTTTAGGTTAGTTGTCCACCTGAAAAAAGATAAGCAAATTCTCCAATGGAGAAAGAAGTTAGTACTAGATAGAAGGGATGACCATATATGTTTTGGAGGGGATTTTATATGTGTTGGCTCTCTTCTAGCCCACATTTGGTGGTATCTTGCTCTTGGAGACTGAGCTCATTTTTTGTACCTGGTTTTGACTTATTTCCCAGTTAGAGCAATGAGTTCCATTCCACTGAGTGGATCTGTTAGCCAAATCAAGAGTAGTTGGTTATGCACCATGGCTGTTTGCCACTACTGAACTTGTATGAGCATTACATCCAGTTGTTTCCTGCTGGGTATCTTAGACTGCAAGTTGTTTGGACCAATGTTGGACATTTTCCCCCAGTTTCTCGTGTAGCACCCTCTGGTACTAGGCTAGCTAACTGGGGACTGACCTTCTTCCAGACTCTGGCCAGGTCTCTCTGTGTTTGGTCTCACACACGTATGCTGTCTTCAACAGTAGGGTCTTACCATTAACCATAGTTTACCCTGTAGTAAGATGCTTCAGTGTCACACTGAGATTTCTTTTCTGCTTATCATGATTGTGGAAGCTTTCAATGCCTCTCTGCAATAAACACCTTGTTTTATGAATTCCATGTGTTCTCCTCTCTCCCTTCTCTTTCCTTCCCTTTTTCAGATCTCTGTCTCTCTCTGTCTCTCTCTCTCTCTGAAATACTTCCTTTTCCAGTAGCTTCTTTGGAATAATTTTGTTTCTCTTGAGAATTTATATCTCTGAATGTATCTTTTTGCCACTGCAAATAAATTTCAGATGTATGCACACTTTGTGCATCTGACTCAATGTGGGTCAGGTCATTAGGCTTTCAAGGCAAGTGCTTTAGCTGAGCCATCTTTCCAGCCTCTTATTCAGAAGTTTGAAGCCCATGTTCCCATAAATTTAAATTTCTGTCTAATTAACACTGACACTGTCATTATTTATAATCATTTTTTTAAACAATTTTCTCTTTCTTATTTTTCTTTGCAAAATTTAAGAGACTTGGCCAAGTCTTATGGATGTGAATCATTTGTATAAAAATGTAGTTTTAGTTGTACTGAACACACACAGGCTCTGTAAAATTTAGAAGTAATGCTCTTTATTTTATAGAAGTTTCTTTGTTAATTCTTAATAACATCCTTTGTTTTTTCTGTACTTTTGTTCCTACTTTATTTTATTCTCATTTCTTTGTTTCTTCTATTGCTCAAATTCCCTTTATATTTAATATTTAAATGTTGCTATTTTATTTTAAAATCTCAAGGCCATTTTCTCATTTTCTGCTCTACCATCTTAGAGAATCTTGTCCTTGGATATTGATGCAATAGCTCTGCATTCTTCCAAGTTTCTTCAGTTTGAACAACAGTCTTTGAGGTTTTATTAGCTTGGCTACTGTGCTTTAATGCCCTCTGAGTCACCTATGGATAAAAAGACAATTAGAAGAATTCCTCTGAAACTTTCCTAAAACATATTGACAACTCTTCATACAGAAATGTAATTATTTTCCTGAGTAGCTGTAGGCAGCCCTCCCACCAGCTGACAATGGAGACATACTTGTTTGACCTGCAAGATATGGAATGATTTGTGTCTCATTAACATCCACACATAGAAGGAAAGATATCAGGCTTGTCTGTTGCTAGCTTAATAAAACAGTAGTATTTACATGTGTCTCGTTCAAGTACTATTGAAGCCAGGCATAGAAGAGTCCATCCTTATTAAATCTCCTTCAATTTGGGGACATACCTGAACTGTCTGGGGATTTTTCAACAAAATTTTCAACAAGCTTCCTGAAAAAAATAGTAGTACTACTAATCCAAGTGGAGAGGGAAATCTCCAAACAATTGAAACTTGAGGTATTCATTTATTCATGAATTTATTCTCTTTTCAATAATTCATTATCTACTGTGTGTGAGAAATCATGTTATGCAATTAGGAAATAAAGAGAAAACAGCATAGACTCACCTTATGTCCACAAGGAAATGACAGTCTGGTAGAAAACAAGACTCAAGAGTGAGATTAGACTAATAACTACCCAAATGAAACATAGGAAAACTGCAACAAGGCACTTTGCATTGTGATCATGTATCAGGGGGCACAATTTGGTGTAGATAGATATCTTCGACAAAGAATGTTGGAGCCAAGAGGACTGAATAATGAGTTGAAAGTCGTGGGAAAAGAATGCGAAAGGAGAATGTACTTCCAGGAAACAGTTTGTGAGAAAAAATAGAAGCCTAGAATGTAGAATTAATAAGAAGACAAGTGTATATTAACACGTATGTAGAGAGCACAAAGAGGTGAATTTCATTACTCTAAACTCTGGAGAATTTTTACTAGCAAAACTCAAAAACAATTGATGCTATTTTAATTAAATTTCTCTAAGAGACACAAGTTGATTTCTATATGGTTTTCTATTTTGGGTACACTTGATAGGCTTTATCTGACATGGAATTTATCCATCTAATCTAAATTATCAAACTTTGGAGCATAGAAGTCTCTACACTACTCCTTCCTTATCTTTTTAATGTCCATAGAAATAAGTAGAAATAATCTCTTAGTACATTTATCAGCAATTTGTATCTTCCTCCTGCTATGGTTATTCTACAAAATTGATAATCAATTATAAGCTGAGGTTAGTTGAAGCTGAAGAAAACCCAGGTAAAAAATTAAGCAAGATGTTGTAAAGCATGGTTAGATTTTTAATATCTTCAGTGTTATATGAACTGCAAAATGAATAATTTATATTACATGTATCATTAGGACTTCGGGTATTAATAACTGAATGTTTGTTTTTAATATATCCAGAACATTGGAAAATATTAAAAACATTTTACTCGTCAAATAGCTCTGACTTCAAACATAATATTGCATTTGTATGACAGTAATAGTTATGTGACATCAGCAATGCATGTTGATTTTCTGACTCAGTTTTCATGAATGGAAATAGTAATATATACATGAATATTTATATTAGGTAAAATTGAAAAACCAAATGATAAACATATTACATATGTTGCAAGCACACTTTAAAAGCGTTATTAAAAGGCTAAGAGAAATCTGTATTAGAAACTGATATACATAGGTGGATTTTAATGAACATAAATATCCATGGCACTAAATATAATAAAATAGTGAAGCGGATGTATTCAAAATTTTCTCAAAAATTTTTCTCATAGCCTCCATTATATATACATATAAAATTCTAATATTTAATTTCATTCTCAATTTAAAACTTAAAAGCTCTAAAAGCATGCCTATTTCCCTGAAAGAAGGTCTATTTCTATAGTTATTTTGTAAACAACAACAAACATAAATAGATTTACTTCTTTACCAACTAAATGATTATTATACTTGACGTATAACAACCAAAGTAATGATTTCCATTATGGATTTTCTTATACATCTTTATACTTTGTTCTTAACCCCTACTTGCCCTGCTTCTCAACCTTTCCCACTTGCTAATCCCCTTCTTTCCCTCAAATTGTCCCTTCCGTTTTTCCTGTCACTTATCTTGTTCATCCACCTTTTTCCTTTTCAGTATTTTCTACTATTCCCATAGTACCCTTTCTATTTTTATGTAACCTATGTATATACATGCATATAAATATATATTAATATGCATATATTTGCACACAAAAACGTAAAATTTATTCTTTTTCAAAAAGATCACAATAGCACAGGGGATAATTCTTTAAAATTTTTAAATTTATTTTTGGAGAGAACACAGAGAGAGACAGACAGAGAGTGAGAGGGAGACAGATAGAAATGGGCGTGCCAGCAGTCTCTCAGCTGCTGTGAACAAAATCTCGGTGTTTGCGCCCCCTTGTGGTCAAGTGCAACATTGCGCCCTTGCATCACTTTGCATCTGGCTAAACGTGGGACCTGGAGATTAGAACCTCTGGAGTTTGGAATCAGCGTTCTTAGGCTTAGGAGGCAGGCACCTTAACCACTAAGCCATCTCTCCAGCCCAACAGGGAATAATTCTAAGCATTGAAACATGGGATTAATAAAATGAAAATCTATGCTGAGCAAAGAAGCAATCAGCAGAATGAAGAAATAGCCCACAGAATGTGAGAATATCTCTCTTCTTATGTTAGGCTGTGCCTTAGGATCCTGACACTATAAACTCAATTTTAAGTCATGATCTTCTTGGCTTGGAATTCATTTAGGCATCTCTTACACTTAATAGACAGCAGGCATTACTTTTCTTTATATATGAGATAAATGTTGAAAGCTCAAATTTCTTTAAATAAACAAAGTTTGTAAGACATTCCTAGAAATAAACTTCATTCAACTTAGAATTATCTCCTATCTGAATCATGACTGTGCTGCTACAACTTCTTTAGGCTGGAAGGTTGTCTAAAGCTAGCAGAGATGCCCGACAACTCTGAAGTCAGTGGCTGATTTACTGGGATTGGAGTCATAGAAAGGATAATACAGCCACTTTGCCCAAGGTGTGACGGCCCTGCCTTTTATTTATGAGCACTGGCACTGCTGGAGAACAAACAGCTGCATCAGTATTTTCCTGGATATTAAAGTCACTTTTATTGATGCCTTTGAACTTGATGTATCATCTTGTAGGGACACTGCAAACAAAGCCCGAGTAAGTAGACAATTTATTACCAAGGAACCTACTTAATGAAAATGTCTGCTGGATATAAAAGAAGCTACAAATGTCTGTTCAGAAAACATTCAAATTCTATTTTCAATTATGTGCTACTGTGAGTTTTCCTGTTTGTCTTTCTCTTTTTGTATCCCAGTAAGATGATTATTGATCTCTCTTCTATGGAGATAGATGCGATTGTGAACAGGCAATATGCATTTGGATGTTACAAATGTGTTAAGAAAATACTCAGCCACCAGATACACTATACAATAAGGCTTATTTATATTCCAGGGTGAGTTCACTGAATAAAATATCATATTTAAGTTACTGATTCAAAATTAGAAGTTATTTCCATCCTTAGTATATCATCAGGAAAATTTATGAAAACAAAATTTAAAAGAATATACTTCTCACTGTATTAATTATTCAAATACAATGCACACAATTCAGACTATGACTGGATCATATACAACTTTGGAAAAAATAAAACAAAACTAGAATAATATTTTGTTATATTTTATAATGAGATACACTCATGTCTAAAAAGAAAACCATTTGAGTATTTATTTAATATTTAATTTAATTAATTAATTTATTTTACAGAGAGATACAGAAATAGGTAGAGACAGAGAGAGAATGAACATGCCAGGGCCTCCAGCCACTGCAAACAAACTCCAGATGCATACACCCCCTTGTGCATCTGGCTTACATGGGTCCTGGAGAATCGAGCCTTGAACCGGGATCCTTAGGCTTCACAGGCAAGAGCTTAACTGCTAAGTCATCTCTCCAGCCCTGAGTAATTTTTTAAATAGAACTTTGTGCATGTGTGTATGTGTGTATGTATGTGTTGCACATCCATGTATATATGTGTATCTGCATGTGTGTGGGTGTAAACATGTGCATGTATCTGTGGAGGCCAATGGTTGAGATCGGGTATCTTAATCACTCTTCATCTTACTTACTGAGGTAGTGTCTCCAATATTGACCCAAACACAACCAATTTGGCCAGTCTATCTAGCCAGATTTCTTAGGGGATCTGTTGTCTCCCAAGACTTGGGGTAATGGGTAGGCTGACAATATTTACCCACCATTGATGTGGATTCCGGGCTGTTCATGCTGGTCATCATGTGTGTGCAGCAAATGCTTTATCCACTGAGTCATCTACTCAGCCCTGTAAAAAAAAAGTTTTCTTCATAATAGAGAAAGTTTTCCATTGAAGTCACCCAGATTACATGATGAAAATACTAATTTTATGAGGAAATTACCAAACTCATTTCAAAAAGAAAATATTATACTTATAGCATTATAAATTAGTATTAACCTCTTAAGTTAACACAAGTATATAAGTTATCAGTTCCTTTATGTATTCACCTATGTTTTCTTTCATTTCTTTATTTATTTTGTTGTTGTTGTTGTTGTGTGTGTGTCTTATATGTGGTGGGGTGTATGATGTGATGTGTATATGTGTTGATGGCATAACCTGTGTGTGACCATGCAATAGTCAGAAAAGAACATTGATCTCTTCCATAGCTATTCTCTGTGTTTCCTTGAGTCTCTCACTCAACCTAGAGCAGCAATCTTTTTGTGAGCAAAGCCCAACCCATTCTCTAGTGTCTGCTTTCTGCAAGATTGGAATTACAGAAATGTGAGGACATTTCCAGCTGGGAATTGAATTCATGGTCAGACCCTCCCAGGTCTTAGTAATTGTGGAGCAAGTGTTTCTACCTGCTGAACCATCTACCCAGCCAAGTCCTTTATATTTATTCTGGAAATCAAATATAAGAAATATTGGAATCTGGAGAGATGGCTTATTGGTTACAACTGTCTCTGAATCCTAAGGACCCAGGTTCAATTCCCCAGTTCCCCCACGTAAGCCAGATGCACATAGTGGCACATGCATCTGGAGTTCATCTGCAGCAGCTAGAAGCTCTGACATGCCTCTCTCTCTCTCTCTCTCTCTCTCTCTCTCTCTCTCTCTCTGCCTTGTTCTCCCTCCCTCTCTCTTTCTTAAATAAATAAATAAAAATTAATTTAAAATAAAAATAATATGAAAATCTTGATCAACAACTGTTTTTAGTTAAACTGGGAGAAAGTTATAATCAATCCATTCGCTTAAGATTCTGTTTTTAAGGACTCAAAATCACAAGTATATTTCTTTGAATTTAAATTTGATCAAAATGGCTGGGGAGATAGCTCAGCAGCAAAAGGCACTTGCTTACTGGCCCAGATCTGATTTTCCAGTACCCACATAAAGTTAGATGCACAAAGTGAGTCATGTGTTTGCAGTTCATTTCCAGTGGCAAGGAGGCCCTGCAGTGACCATTCTTATTCTCTTTCTCTCTCTCCAAATAAATAAATAAAATATTAAAAGAAATAAAATTGATCAAGTGCTTTATGGAAGAAAGTGAAAGGACCCCAAAGCAGTCTACTTTAGAAATCAACAAAACACAGGTTCTGGAACTGGATAGATTTCTCAGTGGTTAAACACACTTGCCTGCAAAGCCTACCAGCTTGAGTTCGTTTCCCCAGCACCCACACAAAGAAAGTCATATGCCCAGAATGGTACATGAGTATGGAGTTTTTTGTAGCCCTAGTGTTCCTCTCCCTCTCTTGCAAATTAATTAATTTATTAATTTAAAAAAGAAAACCCTAAGATATCATTATTTAAAAATCAACCAAGTCCTACAAATGAACATCTTATTTAATGCCGGACAGTCAGTATCTTGTCTCTCCCCTGATCTGTATAGATTAATGAAGCATGGGTAACATGACTACCTAAGCATCCATCCATATGGTTTGTGAGATAGAAGATATGAAGGAACTCATCTAGACACTGTCAACTCATCCATGAAATACATCTACAGCCAAGTCAGAGAAACCTAACTCATTACTATTAGAAATACTGAGAGATCAAATCCATTTATACTGTTAGGGATCAGAAAATGATATCCCAAGCATAGTGAATTCATATGCTGAATAATTTAAACTGAAGGAAAAGAGTTCATAAAGGAAGTCTATGGGATGTTTCCCATTTCGTTTTCCTATTCTCAGTTCTCCCCAAGGCAGATCATTCAGACACCAGAATTTCTCTTCCCTAAGGCAGCTATTAGAAATGTTCAATATTATTACACTAGCTCTGTCATTTCTTTAAAGAGCTGACAATAAAGGATTTCTGTGTGGCTGAGGCATACCTCAGTGATGGTATTTTCCTTTCATGAATGAGGGACACCATTTAATCCCCAGCACCATTTAAAAAAAAAATCATAAATTCTCTAGCTTCTCACTTCTTACTTTAAGAACTAAGGTCCTCATTCTCAGAGACTGCCCTAAACCTTTCGGGAAGGAACAGTACGTCACGAAGGTGAATCTGAACACACTTGTCAGGTTTCCCTTGTGTCGTCACCATGAAAAACCCTTTATCCACATTTTGTACTCATTCTTTATCAAATTAAAAGATAAAACTGTTTACTTCTTAACGTTGGTGGTTTTCTTATGAAGATTTATTTATTATGTAAGACTGATAAATATTTTTATGTTATGCTTTTGTCTCATTAACCTTTTACGATAGTTGTGTTAGGCAAGCCTTACGATTGGAGAAGAAAGATATCACACACACACAATTCCTATAACATAAAGCTATTTTCATACTAATAACATAAAATATAAGCAGATCTTACTAACCAATGAGCAGTTACAAAGAAATGTATGGTGACTGTCACAGAGAAAGGGAAGTAGTAAAGAAATATTTGCATATTTACAATATATATATAAAATTTACTTTTTGAAAGAGAGGCAGAGAAAGAAAGAGAGAGGGAGGGAGAGAATGAGAACTTCACGGCCTCTAGCCACTGCAAAAAAACTCCAGATGCATATGCCACCTTGTGCATCTGGCTTATGTGGGTACTGGGGAATTGAACCTGGATCCTTAGGCTTCATAGGCAAGCACCTTAAGTGCTAAACCATCTCTTCAGTCCGCCAATAAACATTTTTTTTTTAAATAAGATGAGTTTTTCCTTCAATACAATAGGTTGGAAGATAGGAAAAGTGGGAATGAGGAAGAGAAGGAAAGGGAAAGAGGAGAGGGAGACAGAATATGAATGAATACAAGTTTGTAGTTCTTAGGAGAGAAAACAAAATGATTACATATGAACACAAAGTTTGAGTGACTTAATCAAATAAGATGAATGTTTGTGGGAATAGAGAGAGGTAAAATGTATACCATGAATTAAAATGGAAGTAAGTAAACAAAAAGAAAAAAAATATATATATGTAATTAAGTCTCAATAAATTTGACAATGTAAGAAGAAAGGAAGGAAAGATGAGAGAGTTGTAGGGAAGGACTCATAGCCAGGCAATGTTATTGCTGTTAGACATCACATTTGATATTAGACTGTTTGCCAGAAATACAGAAACAGAAGAAAATAAATGTATTTTGCAAATGTACATGAGGATGTTTTATGGTAGCCAACAGAAAACACTGCAATAACCAGAAACAAAGTCAACTGACTCCGTGAAGGAAGAGAGTTGAAGAATGGCATGAGTTCTTGAGATGAATGTGACTATCCAATCTGAGGTTATCATTATTTGGCATATCAATGCATTCAAAAGGAATAAATCTGATAGAGGAATATATATATATATATATATCTATATAAAAATATAAGGTGAGATCTAAACATAGTTATAAAGTGGTTGTGATAAATAGATTTTAAAGAATTAAGAGTATTTTAAGCCTAGTATATATTTGTTTTCCCTGCTTACAATTATTCCTTGATTCTGCTATTCCTAAATTACAATAAATAAGCATAAAGAAATCCATCCCATGCACAGTTAACTTTTAATAACTCTGAAGAAGTTTTTGGTAAGGAATTACAATATATCCTTATATTTTCACACTATTTTGGGTGATTATTGCTTCCCCAAAAGCAAAATGTAAAAGAAAAAAAAAATGTAGTAATTTAGGTGCATTTATCTCCTGTTTCATTTTCTTAGCTTTGGATTTCAGAAGATTGTAACATATAAGTATCTAATAATACATTGATGGAGGCTTTGCTTTAAAAACAATATGAAATTTACAATGTCTTAAGAATAAATATCTTTTTAATGCATTTCATTGTGTCAGTTTTGATACGCTTTATCAAAATAAATAAAACTAAATATTAGTTTTAAATTTTGGTCTTTCATTATTTATTTATGCAATTTCTTGAGAAATAGTGATCTCAATTTTCTTTAATCTAAAAATATTTAAATTTTTTTTTTTAAAAGTGGCCTGGAGAGATGGCTTAGCATTTAAGCGCTTGCCTGTGAAGCCTAAGGACCCAGTTCAAGGCTCCATTCCCAGGACCCACTTAAGCCAGATGCACAAGGTGGCACAGGCATCTGGAGTTCATTTGCAGTGGCTGGAGGCCCTGGTGTGCCCATTTTCTCTTTCTCTCTGCCTCTTTCTCTGTCTGCCTTTCACTCTCAAATAAAATAAATAAAAATAAATGCAAGTTTTAAAAAATATTAAATTTTTTTTTTTACTTTTGCCTTTAATCATAAAGGAATATTTAAATGTATTTGTAGCTTGAGATATGTTATACTTCAGAATTTAAGAAATATATCCCCAAGGCCATTTGTTCTCTATTTTTTTTTTTTTCTGATCAATTCCTGTTTCCAGCAACTTGACTATGATTAAACTAGAAGCATTTCAGTTCATTTTAGCTGTTTGGAAGTCATTTCATTTAATGATGTCCAATACATTTGCGATTTAAAAATTGAAAACAAAACTAGGACTAAATTAATAAATATCTTTATTCCTATCTTTTCTTTCTTCTCAACTTGTGGAACTCCGGGATTTTACATATATATACATATATATATATATATATATATATATATACACACACACACACACACACACATACATACATACATACGAGGTTCTCTGAATTTATGAACCTACATTTTTTCCACTATTTTCAAATCAGGTAATTTATATTGACCTATCTTTGAATTTAGTGACTCCTTCCTTTATCATTTCAATTCTGTTTCACAGTTCTTTCAGATGTGATATCTTTTGTTCTTACATTTCCCTTTATTTCACTCATATATGCATATTTCATTTATTGGGTGAGACAAGAATCTTTACTCCCATATATGTAACTTCCCCTTATTGTTCAGAGTCTCTATTTGTCACGCCAATACATTAATGCATGGATCATTGGTTTTGGTTGATTCTGTTTCTTGTTAATATTAGATAAGTTCTCCTTTTTTCATATTCATATATAAATTTTAGGCTGGACATAAAGGCCTTGGATTTTGCTATGCTCCTCTGAGGATTTTTTTTTAAACATCTATTTAAAATGTTTGGGTTAAATCCCCAAACTTCATTTCCTTAAATGACACTTAAGTTTCAGTTCAGTGCTACTCTCTTTGCCTGATTGAAGTAAGTCCTTGTCATGTTGGGGTCTGACATGAAACAGATATTTGGACACAACATAGATATTTTGAGGATTCCCCACTATGAATCTCTCCTTTTTGTAAATCTCTTTATTACTTAGCTGTAAATTCTAAGAGCTTCAAATTCTGTTCTTTAGCATTTATGGCTGACTAAAGTTCAGGTTTGTAGTCAGAATATGCACAGCAACTGACTGTGGCTAATAGTTGTTTAAACAAGAGACATTTTCATGTTAGTAGCAGTTTCTGTGTACTTTTTGCCTTCAAGATTCTTCCAGCTTTTATTCATGATACAGTAAGTTTTGCATGTTACTATTTTTAGTATCTAGCATTTCCAGCTAGATTGAAATAAAGGCAATCTTTAGAGGTGATTACTGAGCTCAACAGTAAGCAAAAGCTCAAAACAAATAGTTATAATTATGGAAACATACAGAAAATTGTATTGCCACGGTTCTTTGAAAATAGTTACAGGGGCCACATGTGACTGCAATGTGACTGAAAAGGATGATGAAATTATCATAATGAGTATGAATATATGTAGATTCAGAGTCTATTCAACTATAAATAAAATTGAAGGTAAATATTATGTTGATTGAGCATATGTTGGGTTAGGTGACAGGATAAATGGAAATAAAAACCGAGTTGTTCAACGTTGACTTCCTAAAACCAAATGCAATGCAATGACTAAAACACAAACTTACTTGACCTCATACAGATGTTATGGTTTGGTTCTGAAATTTACCTCTCAGGCTCATGTGTTAAAAAGTGTCTTCTTTGGGAGTGATGATAATTTAGGAGGTTGTACAAAATTTGGGAGGTGAGACACAGCTGGAAGAAGGGTTGATTAAGAACAGTTTATGTATATCTAGATAATAATTTACTTTATCTCACAGAACCAGAACTAAAAGTCAGTGTGAAATATAAGTTTTGTTTTCTAATTTTATTTTATTACTATTTGTAATACTTGGTGAATAAAAGAATATATTGATTACATCAACAAAAATACAGTAAATAGGAGAAGATGAAGATAAATTTTCAAAAGTAAGTTTGTCTATCATTTGTTTCGGCAGGTTCAACTTTATGTTCTATTTACTAAAAATGTTTTATTAGCTTAATACAGTTAATTTTGAACAATGGCTACACCTTAATGTAGATTATAAGTTTTTAATTAGTTTCTTTTTCTAAATTTAGACATGTATTCTAAATAAATATAATAGCAATGCTGAAGAGAAACAAGTGAGCTAGAACTTCTGTTTTATAAATAATATTATTTAAAATTATTCATAAATATTTTATCTGGTGTTAGAAATATAGCTATTTAAAATATATAAAGATTAATATGTATATCGTTCATTCAATCTCAAAAGCTATACTTTTCCATGTAGGATGTGTCAGGGAATTTCTGCTTGTGTATATTTAGTGATTCCAATATTCATTCACATTCTCCTACACTGAGTGCCTTTGGTATAAATGTATGCTCTTTCTTTCATTTCATATATAGTGTATCTTGTTTCCTTTTCAAATGTTTCCATACATTAGGAAAACCTTTCAAATATATTTTCATTGACTTTACTTCACATAGCAACTTTAATAGAGAACTGTCATACTGTCAATGGATTGTCAAATGAGGTACGATCTGTCTAAAAGCATTCCACGTGTCCTATCCCAATTATTTAGCAATGTTCTCTGTTAGTAGATGAAATCGCAGAAACTTAATGAGTAAGGCAGGGCACAGTGCTCTATTTTCATTTCAAATGAGTTAATTCAAATTATTCTTATGTGTATTTTCCAAGTATTCAATTTGGAATATGAAATTATATTTATTTTATTGGCAAACGACTACAGCAATATAAGGCATCCAAACTGGATATCTAAAGAATTTATTGCTAAAATAAAATGTTAGTTCATACATGTATTTGGAGTGACAAGCAATCTGCAAAAGCCCAAACAAATAAGAGGTAACTGAGGTTCACTTTTGCAATTATTTTTCTAATTTTTTCTACTGTTTTAGAATTATATTTATTTAAGGTTCAATTTAATAAATGTAATTAAGTAGAAAATTATAATATTCTACCTTTAGGCTTAATCATTTCTTCTAACATAATTAAAATTATAAAACTAATAACACATTAGTTAAAAATTTACAATTTAAATTACCTTTTTCATAAGTCTTCTGGATAATGATGTTGTTTTTGATTTTGCATTATTCTTATAAAACCTATATTTATCACAAACAATTATAAATTATAAACTTACAATCCATTAACTATTTAAGTAGGACATTCTTTCTACCTCACAAACTCTTGGTACAATTCATAAATGGGCTTCTCATACTTCACAAATGAAATCTTATTTAAGTATAACCATCTTGGATATAATGTTTTGTGATTTTCTTCAGTTAATAATGTAGCTCTAGCTTAGCTTTTTTATTTTTTCTTGCACTTACTCCTCCATTAGTTCTTGAGAATCAGTTATATGCTTGTTAAGTTTGCTTTCCTCTGCACCTCTATATAATATGAATTAAAACTTCTTTATTTTATGTATTTGTGTATTTTATGGATTTCATTAAGAGTAGAGCTACTGGCTGCAAACATTTAACTTCTGAGTGTGAAGTGGTCTAAAAGAACCAGATTTGTGGATGGCTGAATCATTGTTCATTTGAAAATTCCAGTCTTCATCTTATCTCCAAGACCTCTGTGGAGATCTACTCTGGAGGAGTCTCTCTAACTCTAGGTTCTCGTGCTCATACCAAGTATGAAAGGAAGAGTGACTCTGAGCAACACGAATTTGGTATCAAATGGATGGCATTTTGACCATGGAAGTACATGAGACTGAGATCAAATATTTCTTACCTTTTGATTCTTCTAGTAGTGTGGTCAGCACAGAGGTGTCATAAAATATATTTGACCACTAATCAGCTTCATATCCTGACAGTGAAGAGGATAGGAGGATAGAAGACAGCTAGCTTCTTTTAGGTAGTTTCAGTTTGAGATTAAGGCCCAGAATCAGGAACTGTCACCCACATGACACCTCTCCCTGGCATGAGAATGAAACCCTTGGCAGAAATGGAACTTGTGTCTGGTTTAGACTGAACTACAGAGCCCTCCTGCTGCCCATAGTCTAGCACACTACCTAAGTAAACCTCCCAGGTGGGCAGCCTCTGGTGATCCACCCTCTAAATCTACAATCCAAATGGGTTTTCCCCTTGTATACAAAGGCTCTCATCTTCCTGCATGAGTTTTTTTGTTTTGTTTTTGTTTTTGTTTTTGTTTTTTTTTTTTTGTTTTGTTTTGTTTTGTTTTGTTTTGTTTTGTTTCCCCCTCTTTACAGAACTCCCTCTGGATTCCCTCTCATCTCTGCTGGGATACATGTAAGTCTAGCTTCCCACTCACCCAGGTCTGGTTGAAGGGCCGGAGAACACAACACTGTGTCCTGATCTGGGGAAACTGCTGGTTGCCTCTGCTGTATAGTCTGGGGTACCTTCTCACAGTGAATCTCTGAATCTACCATGTGTGCATTTTCCTTACACTCTAGATATACCAGGGTGTTCTTACTAACTCCAGACTATGGGTAACCATGAGTGTAACTCTCTTTATTTCTCTGAGTTTATTGGTTTCTGATTTGATATATTCTCTCTGCTATTCTTCTTTAAGTTACCACCATTTTCTCTTTTAACCTTCTTCCATGGGGAAAGCACATGCAGATGCTATGGATGTTCTTTATAAATCTCCATACAAAAGTTCCTAAGTTCTTCCCTCCATCTGCTTGTGGCTCTATTCCAGTCTTTCCTTAACCCTCAGTTTCTCTTAAGTGAGCTTTCCAAATGCTTGCAGCTTTGTTCTAGTCTCTCTTTAAAAGCCTGTTTCTTTTAAGTGCAGTCTCCCTTAAATAAACCTCACAACTTGTGATTTTCCCCTAAATAAACTTAAGAATTCATAATTATCCTTCTTGAGTCCATATTTATTAGTTCTTTATTAATAGTAGGATAGTACTCTAAACCTCCTGAACTCCCAAATCCTGCATCTGTGAGTTACAGCAGTACTCCACACTCACTTTTCTACTTTTCCTTTCTCAGTTATTTTCTACATTCTGTGTTTCGTGAAACTTTTCTCTGAATTATTGTTAATTTTGCATGAATCAACCATAAAACAAAGATCTGTTCCCCCATTCCCTCAGTGACATGTTCCATATATTCCACTGGCTCACTTTTATTTTTGGACATCATAAGTGTGTGTGTGTGTGTGTGTGTGTGTGTGTGTGTGTTGATCTTAATTGAACACCTGATGGGATTTAGTATGACCATGGAAATAAATCTATGGGTATGGCTATGAGGGAGTTTCTAGATTAAGGGAATTGAGGTAGGAAGATACATCCTAAATGTGAGCAGCACCATTCTGTGCGCTGAGTTCTTGGACTTCTTAAAAAGAGAAAGCAAGGTGAACATGAGAGGTCATCTCTGCCTATTTCCTGACTACAGATGCACTGTGGCCAGATGTCTCATTCTCTTGCAACTATTACTCCTCAGTAACAATAGATTACACCCTTACACTGTGACACATAATAAATCCTTCCTGCCTTAAGTTGTGTTGGTCAGGTATTTTGCAACAGTAATGAGAAATGTAACCGAAAGTATGACTTGACATTTAATTATAACTTTATTGCATTTTTCTGAATTTTACTACTGTTAATCATTTGTAAACCACTTTTCTCTTTTTTATGACATGTATTTTCATGGTGATTACTTCTCTATATTCATTCTGTGTTTCTGAGATGCAGGTATCTGTCATTGGTTCAAGTTGTTCCATTTTGTTCTTTTCTGGCTCTTTTATCTCATTAACTTTTATCCTCCTATGTCAGTCTTGCCTGGAATTACATTGTGTCAGACATATTTAAAAAATTATTTATATCTTTATTTGCAAGCAGAGTGAGAGAGAAAAAGAGAGACACAGAGAAAGAATGGACACCCTAGGGCATCTAGCCCCTGCAAACTAAATCCAGGTGCATATACCACTTTGTGTATCTGGCTTTATGTGGGTACTGGGGAATTGAAGCCAGGTCATTAGGCAGGCAAGTGCCTTAACCAGTGAACAAATTCTCCAGCCCAGATAAACACCTTTTAACAAAAGGGTAAATATTATCCCCAGTCAACAGTGAGACTCACAGGACAGGTCATGCTATGGTGAACTCCCCCTCTTAATGAGGGCAGTTACCCAGGCTGTGAGGCTGGGCCTTCCAGGCAGGAGGGACTAGACTGCTCCCCTCATATGAGGACAGCAAGAACAGTTCTCCTTCCAGAATCAGCACTGAGAAGAAGCATCAGCAGTGAGATCAGTCCCACCACCAGCCTAACCAAGACTAGCAAGATTACCTGCTCTGAGTTACATGCACCAAAATTACCTCATTTCTTTTACTTTGTGTTTAAATCTCAAATTTCCTATCAGCTCCTCGAGTACAGAGTTGGGACAACTGACCTTCATTTTAGACATTCAGGTCCTATCTTAATGTGATCAAAATAGTTAAAGAGAAATGGATCCTAACAGTGCTGAGCTAATGAATAAATGCCAGAATTTTCTTATCTTGAAATTTGTTGGTACAAAAGAAACAAAAGAATATATTTTCCTTAGGGACAGTGACATTTTAGTTTTTTTTTGTTTTGTTTTTGTTGTTTGTTTGTTTGTTTGTTTTTTGTTCCTACATGTTTCTAAATCCATCACAATTTGACAAAACTATCCTGTAAAAATTATTTTTATATTCCAAAATTTGTCCTTACTTGGGCTTATTGTCATTTAGAACATGCTGTATGGTAAAACCTTGTACTCATAAAAATATGAAATTCAGTCCTATATAGCTTTTTCAACTTCATTTTCTGTCAAAATGTGTCTATTGCACACATATTTATATTATTCAAAATCCTTCCACCTCTCCTGCTAATTTTCCCTTAACAAGTCACTGCAAGATGGTTCCAGAACCATCAGTTTTCTGTGTTAATTGTGATAAAATATAGTCTTAAAGACTTTTCACTGATTTAAATGATCATCCACAAATTTAAAGTTTATCAGTGATGAGTCTTATCAAAGGCATAATTGATGTTTAAGAAAAGCATTTAAGCTATGGCACTATAATGACAGGTAAAATGAGGTATCTTTTTTTCTGCCTCTATCTCTCTCTAAAATAAAATAAAATAAATTTAAACTCAGCATGCAACTACATTGGTAGCTTCCAAAATGTGGTTTAAATATTAATATTTATATAAATTCACATTTGTACTCCTAATAAATTATGTATGTTATTCATAGATTATACATCCACTCAAATCATAACATATCCCTGTGTGACAAGTCTTGGGCATTTTTGCCACAAAATCTTGTAACATTGTTGATACTTGACAAGATGGAGCTTTTCTGTCTTACTAAGGATTATATGAGCTTGTAAAAAATGTACAAAATTTCTAGTGATATTTCCATCATGTTGCATATGTCAGAGACTCATTGAACTAGGGATATATTAAGTAATATCTATAACAAATGGATATGTAGCCTACAAAGCTCATAAAATAAAACATATATGCCATGTATTCACAATAATCCAATTGACATAGTAATTATAATACCAATATTGTCTTTTGTGAACAATACTGATTTTATATATATAGTCATTTCAAAATGTAAACATATACTACATCAACTGCCTTCTTATTGCTGGAACAAAAAATATCTGAGCAGAAGCAGTTAAGGAAAAAAAAAACATTTATTTTTGACTTATAGTTTTGAGGTGAATTTTATCATGGTGGAAAAAGTATGGCAGGAATAGACAACTGTTGATAATATCCCCATATTATCTGTGAGAAAGTAAAGAAAGCCAGTAGGTATAGGCTGTCAAAGACTCAAGATACATCCCCACTTGTTCACTTCCTCCAGCAAGGTACCATCTGTTTATCTCCACAACCTTGCAGAAGAGCATCACCAACAGTATTAAGTATTCAAACGCTAGTCTATGGGGAATATATTACATACAAATCACCACATGTACAAATCAGATACATAAATATATAATTATATAACCTCATTTATAGCATATACGTGAATCTTCACTTATATAGTCAGTTTTTTTTCATTTTTAGTATTTTTATATTTTAAATTACCATTTTATGTTTGCTTAGGACTAAATAATTTCTTTTAACATTTCAAGGATCATATAACAATTGAATGATCCTTAAATCCAAAATATTAGTCATCACTCTTCTTCATATAATTTAGAAATTTAGATGACTTTGTCTAGTATATAAATGGTGATATCAATGCTTACCCAAAACAAGAATATGAATATTTTCATAGGCGTCTGTAACTTCTATAAGAAGGAAAGTTAGCATAAAGTTCTGTGACAAATACACCTCCATGAATTATTAAAACCTCATATTTACAATTGAACATGTAGAAGTATTCCTCGGATAGAGAATCATAACAGTAGCATTGTTATGAGATTTTGAAATGTATGTTATTTAAAGATGTGATTTAAAGGTATTGTAAATTTGTTTCTATAACCATGCATTAAGATAATTTTTATATCTCATCTAGATCATGTCTGACAACCTCTACAATATTGATAGAGTGTCAAAAGTCAATTATATTGGGACTTTTCTCTTCTGTTTGTTTCTTTATTGGTTCTGGATGTTTTGAGAGAGTGTTGAACATAGTCCTAGCTAGCATACATTTTATGTAGCCAGGACTAGCATTGTACTCCTGATCTTTTTGCCTCTATCTCCCAAGTGTTGGAAATTCAGGTATGTGTCACCATGACTAACTAAGTGCTGGAAAATGATCTAAGGGTCTTGTGTATGCTATGCAAGTATTTTCAACACTAGCTAAACTAGGATACAACCTTGGAATTTTATGTTGGATTTATATATTTTATATTGGATTTTTAAATATATTTAAATATATTTAATATTTACATATTGCATTTTGATTAAAAATGCATTTTATTCATTTTGCTCTTTGCTATCCTTAACTAATTAAAATTTAATTTTGTTTTAGAATTTACTCTATAAGAAACTTTTATTAAAATCTATGAAGCCAATTTAAACTTTTTCAACTAAAAACCTTTTTTTTTGTTAAATGGACCCTACTTTATATAAATAAACCCTAGGTCATTATTTTGGTTGCTTATTGCCCCTCTAGAGTAATTGATTTAAATGAGATTTATTTTAATCTTGTGTTCAAATTATTTGATTACTGAAAGTAGAAGCAGCAGAAGAGAGAGAGAATGAATAAAAAGACATAGAAAAAAAATACAGAGCTAGGTAATAACCTGTGTACATTATTTAAGTCCAAAAATCATCCATAAGGATAGGGATGTGGTTAACTAAAAGAAAGAAGGCATTATAAAACATGGCATGCTACTTCTTTTTTAGGTAATCAGAAAATGTAATTAAAAAAAAAAAAAGTTTGGGAAGAAGAACCCTTTAGGGGTATATAGTAATACTGCTCCAAGAAGCCATAGGATTTTCTAGAATGTTATAGAAAAAATAATTAACAGTGGTGCAATAAGTCAGTGACCTGTTTGTCAAGGATGCCTCTAAGATTCAACACAGCATATTGCCAATGCTCTTGGTTGTCCACCACAACAGATGGTGAGAGGTCACATGTTTGGTTACGAGACACCGAGAAATAAAGTTGGAGCTGAGCTGGACGTCTCCTCAACGCTGGGTAGATGTCGTAGTGCTGCAAAGTGCCATGCAGGCTCCTGAGGGAGAAAGGCTATTGACCATCTATCCAACAATGGACCTTGTGAGCTACACATCTGGCCAGCAGGCAAGATGTACTCACCAGTGTATCAGTAGCACAACTATGATGGATGGGGTCATCGTCTACTCTGTGATTGAATTTGAGGTTTGCTCCAGGAGAAGGAGCTCACTCCCGGTACTGAAAACTCTATCAAAAACCCGTGGCTGGGATGGTCATAGGCTCTAAGAGGGAAGCTACTACTCTGTTATTTGGCCAAATGCACCTGTTGCTGACATCAAATTTCTCCCCTAATCATAAACACAAACACGCACACATACACACACACTTATGGGCAAAGATTAGGGATACTCTTACCTTCTGTTAGAGAATCTTTTATCACAAATAAATGGTGACTCTTTGGTGCCTCAAAATTCATTAGAGTACTAAGAATAAGTTACTTTTAAGTGCTTGGTGCTAAAGAAGACATCTTAATCATGTTTCTCAAATCTCAAGAAACATTGCTGAAGTAGAGGCAAAGGAATGCAAGATCCTCTGGATAGGAAAGCGTGCCGTGGAGGCCTGCCTTTCAGATGTGATGTTCGTGACATCATGGTGGCTGTTATTACTTTCACAAGGCTTTCACAATATTGGGCCAAGCAACATTCCACATAGAAGAGGAACTTTTTGGATAGAACTAGGGGTTCAGTGGGAGAGGGACTGGGGAGGGAGGCACAGGAAGATAATGGGAAGGGATTATGATTAAAATACCTTATGTACATGAAAAATGCTGATCTATAATTATATTTTGGAAGAAAAGAGAACTAATGCTCAAAAAGTTATCCTAAAAATGCTTATATTTATATATACTTGGATCTTAAATTAGGCTACAGGATATTTAGCCAGGTATTTGCTGAAATGCTAGGGGAAGATTACATTTTGCCTCAAACTTTCTTAAGATTCATTTGGTTGGAATCTCACTTGGGTGACTGAAGCAAGCTGTGATGGTTAAGTTTGTGTCAACTTGATTTGTTTTGGAATCCACAGACATTCCTCATAAGTGTGTCTCTGAGGTTGCCTCTAGGAAGGATTAACTAAAGGAAGAATCCTTCCCCGAGGGGTGAGCCCTTCCCCCAGAGTGGGCGGCCCCTCTCTGAGGAGGGGGTCAGTTTATAAAAAGAAGCTCTGAGAAGAAAGGCATCATCCCCTCCCACCTGGTTGCTGGTGCTGCTCACTGTTCTCTGCTTGGTGCTTGCTGCTTGCTGCTTTCCAGTGTGGACTGAAGACCAGGTGGACTGAAAACCAGTATCTCACCAGGACACCTTCAGGCCTTCAGTGCTGGATTGGGACTGCTGAAGCATCAAGCCTTGTGGACTGAGCAGCTACCGGATTCCTTGACTCTGGGGCCTGCACCCTGCTATTGCTAGACTGTTGTAAGCTAATCTAACAAATTCCCTTTTAATGAAATTCATTCTATCAGTTCTGTTCCTCTAAAGAACCCTGCCTAATACACAAGCATTACTGATAGGAACCTGTTTTGGTTCTGGGAGATATTCTGCTTAGTAGTGGGTATTCCTTTCTAGAGTATCAACACCTATGAGGCTGCATCTCCTTTCATGTATCATGTAAAGATTCAACACCAAGTGGAGCATGGTAGTTCAAAGTGTGGGGTGACCAACCCATCTGTGGACATCCTGAATGAGTTGAAGTTCCTTCTAACTGAGAAAAGTGTATGTTCTTCTTATATGATTCACTATGACCAAGAATGTTAAACATGGACCCATGATCCCCTAATATTTCTGTTTCCCTAGTCATCTGGACTCACCCAGAATGGGCTAGAGAAATCATTTCTCTGTTCTTTTTCATCATCATGGAATCCTCAAAGAGAAAAGCTTACAATTGGTCAACTGCTGGGATTGACAGACTTTAACTTCCACTAAGTCAATAAATGAAGACTAATAGACTAATGTGCAAATTGACACATACAAACAAAGTAATCACATTAATTCAGGATGTTCTCTGAGATAATAAAATGACTAGTCAGCTAGAGTTCCCCTTAGTTCTAACAAGATAGCATAATCTCATTTTTGTCCATGCCTACATAAATTATAACACAGGTGTCCTGAAGCCATTTTGAGTTGAAATGCAAATATCTGAGTTCTCTGGAAATATTGGCCTTCTAAATCTTTTCTTCCATAATGGCAGCACCCAGATCAAGCAGAATGACTATGTAAACCTCAGACAACAGAGATAGATAATTTCTGAAAAGAGACTCAAAGCACTTCCAAATTGTTGCCATACCTCAAGCATGGAGATAAAGATGAACTCAAAATCTAAAGATGGATGTCAGCCTACAAAGTAATTCAAACAAAATGAAGCCTCTCAGACATTGTCTAAACTTTTCTATCCCTTAACCAGGCAAATCTCTCAATTCAACCTTCAAAATGGCAGACATTTCAAAGATCTTTAGTTTCTCTCAAGACGAAGAGAATAAAACCAAAGTACAGACCAGAAGAGCTTAACAAGATCTTTCCCAATCATGAAAGTGAACAACCTGACTCCTCTTCACAGATAAGATCATCAGAATCAAGAGTCAATTTCTTTCACCAGTTCATTAACGTGAAATATCAATGTTCCCTGGAGGCAAAGGGAGAAACTCATGCTGAGATTTCCCAATTATTCACAGGCACAAATCACAGTGGGTATTCTTTTGAGTGTCTTTCTTATAAGCCTGGTCAGAACTAGGGAGAGTCCATGTCACTTGGGGTTCTGGAGTCCTTGCCCCACCACTGGTTCATCAGAATTTATCACCAGTCAGTTAGGTCCTTACCTATCACTGCAGTTTCTCTTTCTTTAGAAGAAATTAGAAAAAAAAAAATGAGTAAATAAAAATGTGTTTATTTACAATTTAGCCAAGGCATTCTATTTTCTTTACATTGTGCATGTGCTCATCTAACAATGTTTGGAAGTCCATTAGAAAACTCCCAGAAAATATGTAAATTCATCTGTGAGCCAACTTAAGTTGTCCTTTCCTCAGAAGAGGTGATTTTCCTTCAGTTAGTTCCCATATGTTCATTCTTTGCTGTAGAGATAGATTTTTTTTTTTTTTTTTTTTTTTTTTTTTTTTTTTTTGTCAAGTCTGGGCCTGAGGAAAATGGTGTCAGCATTCCATCTGCAACATGACCCATTTTGGGAAGACAGTACTTTCTAGGGTGATGGCTGTATGGATATAATAGCCACACAGGTTTAGGGTCATATATAGTTAGTTGTCCCTTGATCAGTCTATTCATTGACTGAAATAAGTTGGAAACTTTTATATCTTTTCTTTAATGGAAATCTTCAAGCTCAGATGCACATGTCTCTTTTTATTTTAATATTTTTTGTTTTATTTATTTTTATTTATTTATTAGCGACAGAGAGAAGTAGAGAAAGAGAATAGGCACACCAGGGCCTCTAGCCACTGCAAATGAACCCCAGACACATGAGCCACCTTGTGCTTCTGGCTTATGTGAGTGATGGGGAATTGAACCTGGGTCTTTAGTCTTCTCAGGCAAACACCTTAATCACTAAGCCATCTTTCCAGCCCCACATGTCCCTTATACTAATGTTGTGAATGAAAAATAAATAATGCAGTATGGTAGCTAAGATGGTGGTTTAATAAGTGCCAGTCTTTAAAATTTACAATTCCTCCTCTTTTGCTAAGGATTCGACATGAGAACACAGGCATAATCAGTTTAACTGAATAAATTAATCATCAAAGACATTCACTGCATAATTCAAATTCTGCAGTACTTAGAGGATCAAGACTACAGAGGCATGGTCTGGGTGGGAGACAGTGGGAGTGGGAAGGTATTGTCTGATACCTATGGAATTTAAGTTTTACAAGATCAGAAGGGTTGTAGAGATGGAAGCTGCTTGCATATATGAACATGCTGAGTACTTCGAACTGTAAGCTTGAAAAAAAAAAAAAAAAGGCCGTCATGGTGAATGTTATGCTATCTATATTTCAGCTCAATATTTAAGAAAATTAAGGTGGCACATATCTTTAAACCCAGCACTCAGGAGGCAGAGGTAAGAGGGTCACCATGAATTTGAGGCCACCCTGAAATTACATAGTAAATACCAGATCAGCCTGTGTTAGAGCTAGGCTGTACCTCACAAAATAAATAAATAAATAAATAAATAAATAAATAAATAAATAAATAAATAAAAGAAAAGGGACAGTTCTTTCTTAAACTTACCAATCATTTCAGGATAGTTCTCCAGTTATGCATTTTTTCATATCTTAGGAATTAAGATATTACATACTCTCCACATAAGAACTACCTTGAAGTGTCAAATTTAAAAGTAGGTTACTACACACATAAGGATATAAGCTGCACCCTTAAAACAGCAATATGTAGCATAAGCCAGCATAGATGCGATGGCTTATCCTTGTACTGTCATTAAAGAAAATGAATGTGCATCCTGTTCAAAAACAAGGCTCGCTCTTTAGTAACTGTCAATAGTATGTGAATACCTATAATACACATAGTTTGCATGACAGTCTTTTCTCTACCATCTTTCTTTATTTCTACTTCTTTCTTCTGTGTCTATGTCCTAAGAAATTCTTCGACTTTTCTGTCTATTCTGTTATTGACTATTAGTTTGCAGCAGTATATTGACAGAAAATGATTTAAATTGGTTGAGAGTTTCAAGGGAATGTTTCATCATGGCAGAGAGGGCATGGTAGGGAAAAAAGGAAAGCATGTTTCACCTTTCAGCATGAGAGACATACAGAGAGAGGGGGAATGGAGAGAGGGAAAATATAAGATCTAGAATATGAAAGAAAGAATATGAGAAAGAAAATAAGTCTTGGAGCCCCATTATCACTTCTCACAGCCTGCCACAAATGACCTCCTCCAATGAGGCTCCACTTCCTAATGTTTTCACAATCTTCCCATACAGCACCCTCAGCTGGAGATCAAGTCTTCAAACATCTGAGCCTAGAGGGCACTTTATACTCAAACCACCACACTGTCTTTCTAGAATTTCAAAACAGGGAGGATTTATTGCTCCTTAAACCGTGTCTATCACTATAAACGCAAGCAAGAGGGAAAAGATTATACCACAGAGAAAGTAAGGAAACCAAGTTAATGGCAGATCATCTCAATCTTTTCCTTGATAAATTAGAAAATGACCTCAGCATAATGGGGGTGAACATTATGGTATGATTCTAAAATGAGGATTTAAGAAGTACAATGAGAGGCTAATCAAACTGTCAATGATACATAACAAAAATCCATTTTAAATTAGAGACCATGAATATATCAAAATTTCAGAATCTCCCTATTTTCCTAACAATATTCTTTTACAGAGAACACAGGGTGGTGGGAAGAGCAACACTATAGATAATGAGTGACATGTTGGTTCATTAGTTCATACAATATTGTAGTTCATTCCATTTATGTAGTAGTTATGATGCACTAGATGCTCAGTAAGTTATGATAACGTGAAAATTCTCCACTGGCATTGAAAGGTAATGAGATGTTCCATAAAGTATATTTAAATATTTCCCTACCTCAGTTATTGGTTGATTTTTAAAGAAAATAAATTATTTCCAAAAGTATGCATCACGCGCTAGTCAAATAATATGAACATTTTCAGTTAGGGATGATAATGATATTTCTCTGCAGTTTACATAGAGCAGTAGGTAATAAAAACATTCTAAGGAAGCATACATTAATTATATTGTAATCCATGCCAAGATCTATACAACTCATAATTTTATATAGATACGTTTCTTTAAAAATAGTATATTCATTTATTGTATAAGTAATTAGATTAAGTTGTATGTTTGCAATTTTTAATTTAGAACTTCAATATATAAACAAATTTCAAATTGGTCATTGTCTCATTAGGTTATACTCTTCTCTTTGGAGGTAGGGTCTTGCTCTAGCCCAGGCTGACCTGGAATTCACTCTGTAGTCTCAGGGTGGCCTTGAACTCATGGCAATCCTACTACCTTTGCCTGCCCAGTGCTGGGATTAAAGGTGTTCACCACCACTCCTGGCTTTCGTTGTTTATTTATTTATTTATTTATTTATTTATTTATTTATTATTTTTTTGTTTTTGTTTTTTCGAGGTAGGGTCTCACTCTAGTCCAGGCTGTCATGGAATTCACTCTGTATTCTCAGGGTGGCCTCGAACTCATGGTGATCCTCCTACCTCTGCCTCCTGAGTGCTGGGATTAAAGGCGTGCACCGCCACGCCCGGCTTTCTTTGTTTATTTTTTATTGGCAACTTCTATACTTACAGACAATAAACCATGAAAATTCCCTCCCCTCCCCCACTTTTCCTTTTACAACTCCACTCTCCATTATATCCCCTCTCTCTCTCCAATAATCTCTCTTTTATTTTGATGTCATTGTTTTTTCCTTCTACTTTTGAGGGTCTTGTGATGGCATTGCTAGGCACTGCGAGGTCGTGGATATCGAGGCCAATTTGTGTGTGGACAGTTGCATTGTAAGCAGTCCTACCCTTTCTTTGGCTCTTACATTCTTTCTGCCACCTCTTCCACAATGGACCCTGAGCCTTGGAGGGTGTGATAGGGATGATTCAGGGCTGAGCATGCCTCTGTCACTGTTTCTCAGCACTATGTTGCCTTTGGGGTCACTTCAATGGTCACTGCCATCAGAAAAGAGAAGCTTCTCTAACCAGAAGTCAGAGTAGCATTGGTATATGGATATGAACATTAAGTGAAGTGCATACAGGGCAGTTTGGTGAGCATAATATGTTAATTTCACCAGACAAGGTCAGGCATTACACTTCTAAGGCTCATGACCTCCCTTGTCATAGGGTTTTGATTAGGTTTTCAGTATCAGACATATATTCCCTCCCATAGAGTGGGCCTCCAGTCCAATTAGAAAGCAATTGGTTCCCCAGAACAGACATGTCACTATTGCACCCATTTGGTCATTCGGCCTGGCTGGCCAAACTTGAGGCCTCCAGTGTCCACTGTTTTCATGGCTGAATACTTCCGTCTCCCATAGGGCTGCATGAAGTGACTATTTTTCCAGCTTTCTGTCAGTTTGTCTACAGGGAGGAGGTTATCAGTTTAGCCCCAGCTTGATTTCTCAGTGACCTTGCCTATAGATGTGCTATAGATTGTTACTAGAAATTTTTCAGTGCCGGGTTATACTCTTATATCCCCTCTCCCCTGCCCTCATTTCACTGAGGGCCCTCCTCAGTGGGGCTATTGGTAAACAATGTGGGTTCTTGAATGTACTAATAAGTTTCTCCTTGGAAGACCACGCCTCAGGATACACCTTCCCACCCTGTTGCTCTTACATTCTTTCAGCTGCTCCTCCACAACGTTCCCTGAACCTGGGTGTGCCTGTTAAAACTCTCCTGTAGTTTGCAGCTCTCAGCAGCCTCTGAGTTTCTGCTTTGATGAGTTTTATTCTCCTCAGTATCTACTGCCAGTCCTCTGGAGGTGGTTCTAAGGTAAGCAGTTGATAGCAGGGCTGAATTTAATCCACCACTTCATCTATAGTATTTCTTGGGCCCTCACAGATTTTATAGAGATGACTAATCTGGTTTTAGGCAGTCATCTTTTCTTGCCATTTTGATGGGCCTTAGGTCCCCCCCTGTATTCATTGCCATCTGTATAAAGCGTATTCTCTAACCAATAGTGAGAGCAACTTGGATCAAAAAGTATAACCATAGATATTGAGAGGATTTTTTTTTTTTTTTTTGATTGGCATAAACTCTCCTTTTCGCCAAACAACTGGAAGTTTTCCTCTAAGGTCCATGAACTTATAAGCCATAGACGTCTGACTTTGTTCTCGTTACCAGACATTAATTCACTCTCACTGAGTGGGCCTCATATCCAATCAGAGCTAAGCTGATTATTCCCATCGATTTTGTGGCTCTATTGCACAGGTGGGAATATCTTGCCTGGTCAGTTGCTTTTGTAGCTTGCAGGATCCACTGCTTGTTTATACTGTTGCAGACTTTTATTCCCCATCATTTTGCACAGAGCTTTCCAGCACTAAAAGAGCTAGCCACCAGGGCTAATGTTGATCTCTGTTCCAGCATGATATCCCAGTGTCCTGAGATCACATACTGTGGTGCCTTCAGCAATAGGGTCATACCATTTAGATCTTGTTGGTAACCAAATGCTTTGGCAATACCCTACATTATTTTAGGGGTCTCATGGGTCTCCCTGAGCAATAGTTCACTATGGAGATAGTGCAATTCTGGCACTGGGACTTACCAGAAATAGCCTATGATTTTGGGCTAAAGTTTCTTCCACTCCTGCAGGGTCCTTCAGCCTAAATTACCCCCTTTTTAAATAAAAGAGTTATATATTTTAATTAATTAATAAACAGATTTCTTTGGCACTGATTCGTGCCATCATTAGTCTGTGTAACTCTGTCCTCCCTTCCGTCCCTTATATATCTCCTGCAGACTCTTCTACCCCGTTTTCTTTTTCTCTACTTGCCTGACAACTCTCCCTTCCTCTGATCCCTTCCTGCTTCTCCCTCTTCAAACCTCACTGTAGCTTCCTAACCAGTACTACTGATGCATATAGATATATTCTAAAGAGAATTTATCTAAGGAAAGAGAAACTATTCACAAATGATGTTTTCATAATGATTACAACTTGGAGAATAAGTTATATTATTCATGTCTTTATTACAATTTCATATGACATTGACTCCTGCAGGGTCCTTCAGCCTAAATTACCCCCTTTTTTAATAAAAGAGTTATATCTTTTAATTAATTAATAAACAGATAGATTTCTTTGGCACTGATTCATGCCATCATTAGTCTGTGTAACTCTGTCCTCCCTTCCGTCCCTTATATATCTCCTGCAGACTCTTCCACCCCGTTTTCTTTTTCTCTACTTGCCTGAAAACTCTCCCTTCCTCTGATCCCTTCCTGCTTCTCCCTCTTCAAACCTCACTATAGCTTCCTAACCAGTACTACTGATGCATATAGATGTATTCTAAAGAGAATTTATCTAAGGAAAGAGAAACTATTCACAAATGATGTTTTCATAATGATTACAACTTGGAGAATAAGTTATATTATTCATGTCTTTATTACAATTTCATATGACATTGAGGCTGGAGAATAGGGTGGCAATTGAGGACTAGAAAGCCTTGAGCAAAGCCATACAAAAATAGAATAAAATAAAAATAAGAATAAAAATGAAAATAAGAACACAAATAGGTCAAGAATTTTGCAGAAACTCTGCTGTTTGGAAGATGGCAAGTAAGATCATCTTTTACCATTAACCATAGTCTGAGAGTTATCTATGTCTCATTTTAATATTCAAATATTCACCCCTAGTTAAAGATTTAGGATGTGAATGGGACATGGACTACATAAGGTTGCCTGCAGAATTGGAAGCAAAAGAGACAGCATGCTTAGAAAAGCCAGAATAATGTAGATGAAATAATTCCCTATTCTACGTGACATGAAAGCCCCTGTCTTTTAAGAGGCATCACTGAGCTGCTAAACTTTACCTTGACTAAGTGACTTCCTCTTAGGAAGTGCACCTTTTTCATAATAAA